>OU015525.1:29238036-29880536 GCA_907165065.1 Caprimulgus europaeus
GCAGTTTTGTTTATTTTGCTTGCTGCTGCTTCCTTCCTTAGAGCAAAAGCAGTCTGTTCCCAGCTGTCAAGGCTGTGCTTTGTCAAACACCAGTCACTGACTGTCAGCGAGTTGTTTTTGGTACCATGGCCTTTGCTTTCAACTTGTGCCCATGTTTTGAAGGCCTTTGGTTTCATCCCACACTTAAGCTGCGCTTCATAACAAGAGGCAGCTGTTACCCAGCTCTGGTTCCCACAGCAAATCCTCATAACAAGTCAATAGCCAGCCCAGTGGGGCCTTGACCAGTTAGCCAAAGGCCAGGGCTGTTCACTAGCACCAGTGCTTTTACCGGCCTGCTCGGCACAGAAATGCACATACAGCAATACCATATGTGTGCTTACACCTGGGTTCTGAACCAGGTGATGTAAAGGCAGCTTAGTGGCTTCTAACATCATTGGAGGAAGAAGACTTTGCTTTAGCTTCCAGATGCAAGGTGGGAAGAAATAGCTCCACTTGGTATACCAACACATAATTGATTTTACTACTTACTGTTGCAGCATTAAACACTTCAGAGTATGGTGTAGTACAATAACAGTTGAGGACCTTCTGAGAACAAGCTAATTAAATAAATTCCTGAGCACAATGGAAATGGCAACATCTCCATCATGAAAGAGGTTGACAAATCATATCCACATAAGGCTTGTGATTAGCTTCTGGAAGAAGCTGTGTTTATTATCTCCTATTTTTCAAAAGCCTAGTAGGTAGCTTATTGCTGTAGAGAACCAGCAATGCCCCTGGATGTTGCATTCTTCATCAACAGTGGCAGATTAAACACTTTGAGGCAAATTCTTGGATCTCTGAGTACAAGAGCCTTTACCCCAGTGAAGGAAAGCTTCAGACTCTTGTCTTCGGGCCTTTGCTTCTACCTTCTTTACTCTTACTAAACACACTAATTCCTAAGTTCATAGGATGCTTTTTATCTATAGGTGTGTTTTGACCCATTTTGACAATCCAGTTAAAAAAGAACTAAGGGTTAGAAATAACTGTTTATTATGAAAGTATTGTACAAATATTTATGTCTGATTCCTGAACCATCAAAATATATCACAAAGAATTAGTTATCTAGAAAACAAGGAAAAAAGTGCATTGTAGTGTATGTATTTGCTTAAGTTTGTGTAATACACTTTTTCGTGTATATATTAATAATCTTCAAAGATCTTGTTGAATGTCATTCAATACATGTGTTAATTGTCTTATTTTATTTTCCATGGCTTTTTTATTGTTTGCCGTTTCCTGCAGAAGCTGCCGCATTTCTTCTTCAACGTAGTAAACCTGAAAGAGCACACAGATCAAACAGAATTCTGGCTTTTCCTGAATGTATCTAAAATCATATAATCTTGGCAGTTTTTAATACTGATAAGCAATGCAAGAGTTACATGCTTATGCTTAAGTAAGCCACTGGATGCAGTAGCAGAATTTTGCTTTAAGGAAAGTATTAATTTGCTAGGAGATAAAGTGAGTAATGTATCAGAACCAAAATACCTACTACACAGAAAAAGCACCAGTGGTCACGCTAAGGAAGAATGTGGTATATGACAGGGACAGTAACTGTTAACACTGGCACAGGTGAGTGACATGGATTATCTGGCATAATCATCCCTATTCTTGCCTGTATAGATAAGGAATGTTTACCTATCGACTCATAACAGTACATAGTACAGAACTTTACTTTGCTTGAATACAGAACCTTACAGTGGTACATTTCTAGAGATTTTCCTGCTGTGCAAAGACTGAGTACTAAACCAGGGCTGTTTCCATTCAGAGATTAGCCAGATTGATGCAAACAGGTGACTTCCTAGCTGTAGAATAAAAATGTAAATACAGTAAACATAAAAATTCAGTATTAAAATTACTTTTTGATTTGCTTCTTCAATTTGTTTTTCCTTTTCATTTGTCAGCTGCAATAGTTCTTCCTGATGAGCTGCTAACATTGACTCTAGTTGTTTTCTAAAAGCATCATCCATTTCACGAAGTTTTTCCACAGCAATCCTAAAAAATTATTAAATAAATAAAAAAATAATCACACTTCTGCAAACAACTGAAGTATTTTGCTTTGCCCAATTCTGCCTTTGATAAGGTTTCAATAACACAAACACAAAGACAATTATTTCAGTATCTAGCTTCATAAGACATCTTGTTTTCTCAAGTATGTGTTCTAGTTTTATGCACAGTGTTTAAGGCTTGTGGCACTCCTCTTGGCAGAAGCATTTAATCACTAGCAAAGAATACAAAGATTCAGGCTTGCTACTGTCAACACTGATAAGAACTCCACCTGTTTTCAAACATCTACTTACCATGCTTTTGCTTCCTTAGAAGTCAAAGCCTGAACTATACAATCCTGTAAACGGCCTGTAAGCCTATGTCTCACAGAAACAGAAAAGCATCTGCTTCACAGGAGTAAAGCATTTCCTTGACTCCATGCAAATTCTGCTTTTAGAGGATAATTCTAAAATATGTAGCAACAGAAAGCAAGGCAAATTATTCTATTATACAATTAATTTACAACAAAATTTTGAAACAAGACAGAATTATTTGGGACAAAATTTCAGTTTCACTCCTCATCTTCCAACCATTCCAAAACCTAGTACCATTGACTATTTGAGGTGGTTGGGGTTTTTTGTTGTTGTTCGTCTGTTATTATTTTTTAAACTCAAACTTGACCATCAAGGTATTTTCCTTATTAATCAGATGACCAGCCTTAAAATAATAGCAAAAGTATAATTAACCAGAGTGTTTAATTTAAAAAATATAAATAAAAAAGTCTCAGGCATATTAGGTTATTTCTTCAGTAACAGTATGGTTATCCCTGCTAGATACATATGCAGTCTTACTAACTAGGTAATATTTTCTTAAGAATAGTTGTGAGGAAGGAAAAAAATAAGAGCAAGGGGACAACGAATAAAGTAAAAAAATCATACTAACAATCTAAGCTCATCATAGGCAGCAGTCTTCCACACTTCTCCATAATGCCAGATGCATATGAAATAACTGAGCATCATCTAAGCCCCCAACCATTTTCTAGGTTATGAGTATTTGTTCCTGTATCATCTCATATTTATTATTAAAAAAATTGCCAGCACAAGAGGAATAATAAAAGAAATTAAAACCCTGTTGCTACTTGTATGGGAAGAGAATGACAGGTAACTGAAAAACAGTCTATCATAGACTGAAATTGCTGTTTACCTTATCACTGGTTCTGAGAAGCATGGAGGATCTGTCCTCAGCTTCCTACACTGCACGCAAGGCATTTTCATCATCCTGCACAGACGTTGGCAAAGCACTGTGGCCTCTCTTGTAAGCCCAAATGCCAGCCACAGTTGCTTGGCTTGACCTGGGATTTGCAACCAATTTGTCCCATGCATCCCAGTCACGAGCTAGAAAGCTGACAGGCTCATGCTCAAAGAAACCCCACTACAGACTCTGCCTCACGTGTGCAAGGGCCTTCACTGCATGACTCCAGCCAGCAGGTGTAATGACTGTATAGAGAGGCTCTATCCTGTAAGTGTGACGTGGAGTTTCCTCAGAGGTAAACCAAAAGCACTGTGGTAGAATGGACATACTAGGGAGGAATGAGTGTAGGCTCCAATTATTTTCAAAGAAAATAGGAAAATAGCTAAGAAGTTTAAAGGATGACTGCTGTAACTGGATGCTAGTGCCACATAGTCACCCGTATAGCAAGAATTACTGCTACACACCTAGAACTTGCAGCAGCTGGGCTCACCAAGTACTTTATGCATTCTTTCACTATATAATCAGACATCTTTGTATACTTATTTACGGCGCAACTCCATAGTAACTGAGCAGCCACAAAATAAGCTATCAAGGTTTTCACCTCTGAGTTTGAAGACTTTTATTTCTCTCTTCAATCAGCTTCTTCTCTTTGATATCAAAGTTCTCCTTTATTTGTTTGACTTGCACCTCCAGCTGGCTTAATAGCTCTTCTTTACCTTGCCACTTCTTTTTCAGTGCACTGAAAATAAAATGCACATATTTACAATGAATGTAGATACCATGCCTTAGGAGGGTGGAAAAAGTTTCAATTTTTCCAGGTTTCTGTGGGTTTTAATTACAAGCAAGTACTCTCCAAACATAAAATATCTTTGTTGCAGTGTTGCATACTATTAGGATCCCAAAGAATTATTGTATGTATCACCTGTGTGCATTCTTAATGTCATAAAGTTCTACTTCTTTTTCTTCTAGCAGTTGCTTTAATTCCTCTTTTCTTTTATTTTGTCTTTCTAACTTTTCCATTAGCTCTTCAGATTCAGCAGCTTTTTCATCCAACTGTACTTGAAAAAATTTCTGAGCTTCCTTATTTTCTTCATGCTGTTTTCTGATTTGTTTATCTTTTTCTTGTAAGCCCTTTAGAAGATAAAATATTTTAGAACACAGAAACTCCCTTCATTTTAACTTTATTACCCTTAAAGAGTATCTGTTTAGTCTATGCTGGAATAAAGAAGAGACAGATATGTGAAAGCTTACTCTTCTAAATGGAAAATACTTAGTAAAGTGATAGCCAGTTAAATAATCTTCATCTAAAAAGTCAGAATTAGAAAAAGAAAAATCATCAAAACATAAATCTAAAATTGAAAGCAAGTTGAGGAAAAAAGTTATTTAGAATTCTAATACAACAATTTATTCTACATACACAAATCACTGAGCTCACATTGTGTTACATGGCTATATAGTTTAATGAGTAACACATCTAACCTTCACTGACATAACATACTTAATTGCTCTGATTAATAAACTAAAGTCTTAAGTCTCTAGATGAGATGAATAGAATGAATAGAACAAAACATAGTAGCTCTGCTGTTAAAAAAATACTGATTTACAAGAACAGAATAAAGAAAAAAATATTGACATGGTAAAATAAACCTAAAGCAAACTTTTAAAAATATTTTTTTCCTTTTCTTTTAAATACACAGGAAGAATTATGCTACCCTGGATTTTCCTCTCTCAAAATCAGTATCAAGAACAGCTTGAGGCAAGACAAAGAGAAAAAAACACTTTACATAAATACGGTTCCATGGAAGATTTAAAGTAGCATCTCTGTACATCAAGTCCATACAAGGCTGTCTTCTGCTCTCAATGAAACCAATTGCCACTGACAAACTAATTCTGCTTTCTGAGTTGGTAACACTAGGAGTACACAGCCAGCTTTCATTTCAGCTTTTACATTAACTTTCACTGCAAGTCTTAATTTTAGATAAGCACACAAATTGTCAGAGATGGCACTTACTTCTTTTAATCTCCTAATTGTTTCTGTCTGATCGTCCACTATTTTGTTTTTAATTCTTATAATATCATTGTCCTGTTCCTTTTGTTTTTTTAACATCTCAATCTCATTCGTTAAAACTTCAATTTTTGCCTCCAGTTTTCCCCGATCTTGAGCAAGATGAGCTCCTACATAAAACAGGATATTCACCCTACAGCACTTGTTTTACAGATTACTTCAGGATGCAGAGTGTCAGGGGAGGGAAAGGGAGGAACCATCTTAAAAAGCAAACATGACCATTTCACCCATTGGAAATACTGTAAGGCTTTAACCTATAGGTAGGTGACACTTAAAGAGGAAATGTAGAACTGAAGGTCTGTATTTTATCCTTTAAAAATGTATCTGATAAAAGTCAACAGTAATACTTAGACCCAGACAGTCTCAAAGAATCCACAAGGTGAATTCAGGGAAAAATTAAAACAGCCCAAGCTTTTTTCACCTAGTATTTAACTTTTTTTTTTTTTAAATATATCTACTGAAACTTTCACATTAGACCTATCTGATAGACAAATAGCATTATATAACACTATTTACAAGTCCTTGTTTTCCAAGTTTCATATTTAAAAGTTATTTGAAAAACATTATGGTATTTTGACATTTTGGGGAAATAGATAAACTTTAATTGCAACCTACTCCTCCTGCAACTGCTATTACAGTTCCTGTACTGGAACTGTACAGGACCTGCATACCAGAAAAGATCTAGCTTTGCACATCATAACTGGATAAGATCAACAAGGCATCTAGAGACCCTGGCATGATTACAGCTATACTGGAGTGTTTATTTGAAAGGTGAGGTATTGAACTCCACTATTTTTTCTTGGGGAAAAAAAAAAATAAATTAAAGAGATTTACCCTGTTGTGCCAACTCCTGCCCCCATATTTTTCTTTCCATTTTTAACCCATCTATCACAGATTCCTGGGCTGTCAGCTGAGAAAGAAGTTTTCCATTTTCCTTTTTCAGAAGTTCAACTTGAACAGCCTTCTGTTTGTCTGCCTCAATCACAGTTTCAAGTTCTCCAGTTCGACACTGTATGAATGAACATTGGAAAAATGCAGTAAAATCCTTTAAAACAATTGTTCAAAATTTTAAATCAATACTAAGCAACTAGGAAAGTAATACTGATATACAGTGAGTTATGTTAACTGTGTAATATTCTGCTTGCATACAGGATTCTATCTGCATTTCTTCCCAGTAATAAAACACAAATGTTAGCTTCAAATAGACATACTTCAATCCCAGAAAACTGAAAAGCTGATTTCTAAATAGCTACCTTAAATTATCAATGCCATTATAAAAACCTGTTACCAAAAGCCAAAAAAAGAGAAACAAAGTTAAGATACTAAAAACCACATCAAAAAAAAAAAAGACAGAAGCAGGGATAAACTCCAACATCCCATGACAAAGATTTATCTCCAGTTACACAAACTACTTTTTGTTTTACAGATTATAGCTGTTTAATATAGCTATTTTTTAATTTTGTTTTTAGTAACATCACTGACTGTCAGAATCCTATTCTGTATAACACCACACTGTTTGGACACCCCAACAGCAACATGTAGGGAGGAGATTAGAAACAACTGTGCAGGGCTTGTGCTGCACGGAAATTCTAACATAAAGATGGACTGGCTACATCCGTGGACTGGAGCACACACCAGTTCAAGAGTTATGTTCCTATGATTTTTAAGAATTAGTTATGGACAACATAGTACTAAAATATTTTACCACATGGTGATCAGTAGTGGAAGATAAAGCAACTGTGCCCACAGTACTGACATTAGACAATTAGCAGATAAGTATTAATACTGCTGATTTTATGCAACTCAGATATTAATCAAGTGTAGTTATTAGCTTATTTGTGCAATTTCATTTGTACCTCATGTACAGCAACCACTACAGACCCATATTCTATTACTTTAAATTTAGAGAAGGCTGGGGCTATTAATGTAGGTTTTAAAATCTGAGAGTTACCACTTGATTATACACAAACTGCTAGAGCTCACAAGGCGAGGGGTGCACTTCCAAAGACGTGAATGAGTCGAGATTTTGCTATATGGGGAGCAAAGTGTTTGTGAGAAACAGAAGTGAAAGATGCAAGAACTAAGGCTGATGTGGAGTACTAGGTTTTAGTGCAACAGCAAACACGCAACTTTCAGTCAGTCTGCCTTATATGGAATTGTTACTTTTATAGATAAAACATCACAAACACTCATATATAGAGTTGAAGTGATTTGAAACAAGTACCTTTAAGTTTGCTGTGGCTTCTTCATTTGACTTTGTTAATTCTGCAATCTTTGCTTTCTGTTCTCTCACTATACTTGTGAGGTCTTGGATCAGACTTGTCATCTCCTTTTCCTTTTGTTCACACTCGAAGAGGGCTTGTTTATGTTCAACTAGATCAGCAGCAACATTTTCAAAACCTTCTTTTACCTAAAGTTTTATAAGATAAAATGACTTGAAAAATCCTAACATTTGGGAAAAGTACATACACATACACACAAATGACAGAAGAATTTCAAATAAAGGAATAAATAGAAGTTCATCAATGGTATGTCAAATTAAGGAATATCTGAAATTGGTTTTCTGACAGTTTGTTGGTGATACTTCAATTCAAAAGCTGGTTCTCCTTAGCTGCAAATTTATAAAAAAAAACCCCTCAACCCCCCCCCAAAACAACCCCAAAAACTGAAAAAAAAAAAAAAAAAAATCATGGGTAGATGGGAAGCAGAGCAGAAAAACCATAGACTGAGAAATCAAAACAATGCCTTGTTTTAATCTCATTGTTAAGATTAACATTGAAATCTGTAAAGAAGAACTTAAAATTAATTCTGTTTTTTTTTCCTTGCAAGGGAAAGGTCTGAAGGCTGAAAAACATCCAGTCTTTTCTTTCCCTCCTTCTCCCATTTATTTAACCCATTTAAAATGAAGAAAACAGAATTTAAGTAAAGGTGAAGCATTTAAGATTCTATTTCACTTATTTATATGGCAAGTGTTCACATTATTTTATGTGTTAACCAAGGAATTTAGTATGCAAGTTTTGAATTTCAATTTCAAAATGCATATCCAAAATTAAATTTTGAAAAGGTAAACCATAAGGAACTTTATTATTAAATACACTAGTATATATTAACCATAACCTTATCAAAACACCACAGGAGTGTTTACAATAACTGAATATTTTTTAATAAAAGGTCAACATCTTTTAAAAGAAATTAATACCACCAGATAAAAGTTTTTTCTAATTTCTTTTGATTAACTTTTAAGCATGAACAAAAATGCTGTTTTTTTTGTATGTTGACTGAGCATTCGGTGTTTATGTTCTAATCATTGATATTTCAAATCTTACTACCAATATTTTTAGATTAATCATAGAATAGTCTGAGTTGGAAGGGACCTTAAAGATCACCTAGTTCCAACTCCTGCTGCCATGAGCAGGGACACCTTCTGCTAGACCAGGTTGCACAAAATCCTTGGAGCAGAAGACCTTAAGGATCGAAAAAAAACCCAAAGCAAAACAAAAAACCACAAAAACCCAAACCAAACAAAAAAACCACCAACACATTTAAGAGAACTACAGCTCCACCTAGTTTGAGATGAAATGTTGTCTTAGTCTTACCTCTTTAAACCTTTTTGCTTCAGTAGTTAAAGCTAAACAAAATTCATCTTCTAACTCTGCATACTTCTGGTTTAACGTATTGATTTTCTCCTGAAATCCTTTGACCTGCTGTTCATGCCTCTGCTGCTCTTTAGCCACTTCTTTTGACAAAGCATCTTGAAATTCAGGTCCATTTAAAGGAACTCGGGTTTCAAGTTCTTTCCTGAAGTTACCAAACATATACTTGAGACAAGAACTGCAGTTATCTCACAATACTATTGCAATTTATTTCCTTAGAATTTCTTAAAGGACATAATAAATTACATAAAAAATAAATTCCTTAGTTTCACAGACAGACTTCAGTCTTCTATGACAATAGTCCTGGGATGAGGAAGAGAGCGTTGAATACTGTTAAAACACCCAAAGGAATAATCTTACTTTTTAATTCAAACTTTTGTAGAAATTATTCAGTTGCTCTTTGGCTGTTACTTAGCACTTGTTTGCTTTGCTGTTAACAAAGATCTGGAAGAAATACGGGAATCGGAGATGCCAGATACCCTCTTTTGCAGTCGTTCTGTTCACCCTCACCCAACAACTATTGCTTCTTAGTCAGACTCAAAACTGAAGTGCAGCAGCAATGGGGACAAGCCTCCTTCCTCTCTGGAAGGATCTCCATAGGAGAATGCTGAAGCAAAATTACCCTGTACTTTTAAGCCTGGGCTGTTCATCTGTTTTAAAGCACAAACACGAAGTATATCTACTGTCCACGCTACATCTTTTGGGGATTTATGAGATAATAATTGGGAGTTCTCAAAACACAGCTGTCACATTCTTCCCACCTAAACTTGCAGTTATCTTGGTATTTGAAAACATTTATCCTTGTAAAATTTAGCAAGTGTAACCAGCTTATTTTGTTAATAATCTCAAAAAAAGGGAAATGTTGGGAGGAAAGAGGAAAATGTCCAATGAAGCCACCCACCCTAAAGCATGAGACTGTAGAAGCTGACATGTTTTTTTTAACACTTTGTGTTATTGTAGTACATGTAGATCTTCCAACAATAATTCAAATGATATTTTATTTTTATTTGACTATTTCCTGGATTAAAGAACAAGTATTTAAAATAAAACGTTCAGCCATATAATAAGAACCTATCAAATGGAAGACCAGAGGAACACAGTTGCCTACATGGACTTGTAAGGAATCTAAAAAATATGAAAATATTCTTAAATGAGCGAGAGGACAGGTGGGAAGATATCTACATTTTTACAAAGACCATCTCTTCCACTAAAACGAAGCAAACAAAAAACACACTCACACTTGGCAGAATGCATTTAAACAAAATACCTTAGCACTACTAGCAGCATCTCTATTAACTTGTGAAAAGAAAATAGAAGACCCCATACCTTTGCTCTTGCTCTCTTAGTATAAGAAGTTCATGTAGTTGTTTTACCTTCTCTTTCTGTTGTCGAAAGGATATTCGAAGTAATTGTACTTCTCTTTCATTTGCTGATGCTTTAAGCTCTGCTTCTTGCACCTGTTTCATCTGTGTAGAATTAATGAAGAATTCATTAAAACTGTGATCTATTATTCATATCTTACACTAGAATACAAAGGAACAGGTGCTTTAAAATAGTTTTATACATCTCTGCCTGGGCCATTATGTTTATAGCAAGCTCCACAACTGTCAGTATTTTTCACAAAATCTTATGGAATTTTATTATGTTACCTAGTGCTCAAGACAAAGGAAGTTTTGGTGTTGGTAGTTTTTAAAAAATGATTTATTTTTTTATCTTTTAAATGTCATATCTTTTGTTACACTTGCAGAAATTTAAGACTAGATGTTTAAAATTGTCTTAGCTTAACTTACCATGTAGTAACAACAACAAAAAAACAACTTTCATTTGCTTTAATTTTACTTAATTTATAAAGAACTTGAAAATGTCCTCCAGAAGTGGGACAAGTATATTGGAAGAATGATTTTCTCAATTATCAACTCTTGTATTGTAATACTTGTATTTGTTTCCAGTAAAACATTTTAGATGTATTGAACATAATTTTTTTCAAACACTCTCGTTACAAAAATCTCCATCTTTCTGAGTTTAACAGTTTAAAGTTGTTGAACAGATTTTACAAAAAATGGAGAATCAGTAGAAACACCAGGTGGCATACTCCACTTTTTCTATCCGATGCAAGCTTTTATGAGAAATTCTATTTGATAATTTTAAGCCGTTTACGTACAAAACTGTCTTTGCTGATCTGACAAGTTGAAAAGTAGAGGGGAAAAAAGATATTAAGAAGTTATTTAAAAAAATAATTAATCATGAAATTGTAATTCAGAATCAAGACACTTCAGAAGACTGCAAGTTTGAACATGCAACAGAAACAGCAGAGGTGATGTTAATGGAGATTTTCTTACTCCTAATCATTACTTGCAGAATTTATCTCAATCCTTTTGTGCTCAAGCAGTGAGCAGTAATAACTGTCTTGTCAACCTGTCCTCCTAAGGAAAGCAAAGGGTTTCCACTTTCTGTACTTACACAATTCTAATTTCTCTGCTTTCCAGAGTATCAAAGCTGTGAATGGTTAATGTACTACTCAAAATTACTCTAAGTGTCAGTTACCTAATGGCAGAGATAGAATACACAAAGACAACCTAGTTTACTTTCCAGCTCTCACAAGAAAGCAAACAAAAAACCCCAACCCCCACAAAAGAAAGACAAAAAAAATCCCAAAACTGTTTTATTTCAGAATTCCATCACAACTGTCCCCTCAACTTCACTTTTGAGCAATCAATAAAAAACAAAAAATAAAAAATTAAGTAACAGCAGTATGGAATGTCCTGCACTGACAAATACAACATTGTTTCCAACATTTATCATCTCCAGCAATGTCCCTTAAGATACGCAAGTGCTGCTGCATGTTACAAGTTCCAGCTTGAGAATGCCAGAGGTACCCAAAGTTTATACAGAACTTCAGTTGTATGAAAACTGTTGTGAGGCTAGAGCATGAAGCCAAGTCCTCATATTCTACATGTGAAACCACTTCATGAGTAACGTTTTGACACACCCCACTGCATTCCTGTTTTTTTGTGGATGAAGTGAAGCAATTCTCGCCTAAATTGAAGAATAGAAAAACCAAAATTTTTAAGTGAGAACACATACAAATTTAAAGACTGACAGAAAATAGCGTACACGTTTAGATGCATAGTAACTTCTTTACCTTGAATCCCTTAAAGACATAATCTAGTAATGTTGACTGAAATCCTCAAATGGCGACTACCTAGAGTAACCATAATTTTCCACTGAAGCTAACCGCCAGCATGTACTATGAGAAAGCTCCATAAAAAATTCTAGAATTTGTTAATCTTACAGTTGATAAAATAGGCCAAAGGTATATTAAATCTGCACATTCAAAAGGAGAATTTAGTTCCTAGAACATCATGACTATTCTTTGAAACAATTATTAATGAGTATTCGCTACAGGATCTTAAAAGACAGCAACAAAGACCTTCCCTTAATAAAGTTTTGCAGTTGATAAAGATGATGCTAGCAAAAGAGATGACTTATTTCCACTGTGGGAATACAACGGAAGATTGGCAGGGAGGACTGTAAATACGCTCAAGTGACTTGCGGCTGGGGTGTCCAAAACCACACACATCACACTACTAATCACTATTTAGTCTTAGGGGCTGGACAAGTAGAACATCTGCCTTTAGATAACATAGGCCTGGGATAGACTCAGGGGCACCCTGAACGTGCCTGGGATTCCTGCCCTGCTATGAGAAAGATCAAAGCACAGTGGAAGACTCTCTTCTTTAGACTGCCTGCTAAAAATCCCTGATATATACAGGAGAAAGCAGCAGGTTTGGAATCTCTCGTTCTCACTCTAGCAAGGACCGAGCTCCACGGTGCCTGCGTTCCCGCTTACCCGCCTCTGCCCCAGGTGCTGCTTTGGAGATCCCCCAGTTCACAAGGTAAATTTGCTTTTTGTATTTTATCCATGGTTTTTGTGGTTGTTCCTGCATCCTGTCTGTGTCAGCTCAGACATCCACAAACTCAAAGGAAAAGTAAAAACCTCACACACCAATAAGGTATTTCCTTTCTTACAGGAAAAAAAACCCAAACAACCCAAAAACCCCAAACCAAAACATCCTTCTCTTAAATCACTAAGTTTGGTACTTTTAAAAGTGACAAGCAGATACATGATCTCAAATGAAGGTCACTTCTAGATCCATAATAGCTCCAGGATATTCATGGATAAGGAAGACAATCGAAGAGCTACTCAGGTGCCTAAACAGGCACCTGAAGTAGAGGCTGGCTAATCCACAACTTGAACAGCACTTGCAGTTTGGCTGTCAGCACACTCCCCAGTTCTGATTTCCTTCAGGGTATCTAAGCAACAACATGTTCCAGAGCACCAAACTGGCAGTTCAAAGACTTTTCAGGATGGTTACATTAGGATTCAGTTTCTCTAAGATTTGTAAAAACAAAACAGAAAAAATCCCAAGTAAACACACAAGAAAACTTGAAAACAAACAGAATCTTTAAAATAAGTTCTCAGCAATTACTGGTTTGTTCTGGCTGCAGTTAAAAGCATCTAATTCTTTAGATCAGCAAAACAAACAGAACCACCAGATTTCCATCCCACTAATAAGATTTTTATTGATTTCAGCAACAATTTAAAAAACTTGTCTTTGTTACTGTGTATTTTCAGAAAATATCAACTCTCAGTGTTAAGTATATAGGACTTGTTCTCCTTTATCATAAGACCACATCACATGACATATTTGAATTTATAAAAAGCATTAATTGACAATTAAAATGGATACTTGTTATTACCTACTACTATATAGAAAAAAAGCACTAGCTTTTATTGCAGAAAACACAGATTTAAGGCTTGTAAAACCTAGTGTTTCTCAATACCTAGAACTATAGTAGCCATTCTGTTGCCATCATTTTTATTTACTTATGAAAAATATTTACCTCTATTGTTCGTTGCTGTAATCTCTGTGTCTCCACCTTGGATAATGTTTCTTCTAAAGCTTGCACAGCCTTCTGATGTTCTGCTTCTTTATTTCTTGCCTGATTTAATTCATTTGTAAGTCTTTCATTTTCTCTTTTTAACTGTTGGACATCTGCTTGCAGTCTTACTTTAACATCTCTCTCTTTCAATATCAATTCCTTTAACCTAAGAATAAATGCAATAAAGTTGTATTACAAACATTTTAGTATTTAGTATTATGCCAAATACATTCAGAAAAAGACATCAGTAAGTGTTGTAGCACCATATCTTGTTCTTTGCCGAGTTTAGTATTTTCAGCACTGTCATGTACAACTGCTTAAACACATGTGAAATACTGCTTAAGTAATGTGTAGCATTACTACAAGGAGCTTCATTTTAAAAGAAACTAAGATGGAGACAACCTCATAGAAAGGTCTTTAAGGAAATGATATTCCTGTATCATTTTGCTTTATACAGAAATCAAACATCTAGTATCAATTTGTAATCTAATAATTTTCTTTAGAAAACTTTGAAATATCCTTATCTATTCTAACATTTTTGATATAAGATCTATCTTGAAAGTGAACACAATAAGCCTCTTATCCAAGCTGATAACAAATAAAGGTGGGAAGTGAACAACAATGAAAAAGGGGAAATAATCAGTCACGGATGGCAACTCAGGAAGCACTTGGCTTGTTTCTTCCTTACAAGAAAGGAAATGTATCATTGATAAATACAATACAGTTAAGAAAAAGATAAATAGAGCAGACATCTGCAATTATAGCTGACAAAAAACAATGCTTTGTTAGAAGGGAGAACTTCTGAAAAAAAGGACACTGCTCAGAACTCACAGGGGTGATGACAGCAGTCTATACAATGTTATACTAGACCTGACCTGCACAACACACTGCCTAGTGGGCAACTCTGGTCTGCCAGAAACATCTTTGTTCAAGTGCACTGCGCAAAAAAAACCCAGAGAGCTGCATGTGTAAGTGGAAGGGAAGACTGGGAATTGGAAGCTGAAAGTATGATATGAGACAGATACTAAAGCTGGAGCTAAAAGTACAGTTGTAATAGATTGCTTGAAAAGTAGTGGTTAGAAATGGAAGTAAGTGACGTACCGATACTGTTCTGAGACAAGAGGAAGAAAGCTGCAGAAAGGAATTTCATTAGGTATCACTGAGAAAAATTCTATCACTACTTCTTGATGCATTACTTTCCCCGTATATTGTTTAAAGCTGTTCTAATTTCTTAAGCCTATCAATTTGTTTTGAATTCAAAAAACCAAATTCTTACAATACAGCACTCTGTTTTCCTACCTGTCTGTTGTATATACAGCAATACTCTGAATATTCTTTTCTTCTTTTGCATGCTTCTGTAGCTCTCTGACATGCTCTATTAATTTCTTCTCTGCTTGCTCTGCTTTCCACCTTCTTTCTTTCTCCTGATCCAGTTCTTGAATCAGCACCTTAGCAAGAATGTGGTAAGTATCAACGTATTAGGAAACATTCATATGTAGCCAAAAATGACAAACAGTATTCGTAATTGTAGAACAAGAGATTTTTGTCTTTCTGGAATTTATAGATGACAGAGGAAAGAGCAAGTGACCAGGCAAAAACCCCCGTAAAAGTGAAATAAAATAAATTGCCTTCCAGCTGACACTACAAGAACTCCATTTTTTTTTTATAATATCTACACACAATTATTTTTGTCACCTCAAATTATAAAGTTTCACCAGCAGACATATGCTTGGCTTCAGGTAAAGACATACTCATGTTTAACTAGAAATGATACAAAGCATACTCGGTACGTTGATTCCTCTGTAGCATTTGAATTAATTTCTTCTACTTTTTCTGTATTGCTCTGTCTTCTAGTTAATTTTTCAGCTTTTCTTCCCACTACTTCCAAGTCTGGAGTATCCGATGATGAATATAGATTATGGTCTCTCTGACTGGAGTGTGGATACTTTGAGGAACTTTTCTTCTCTTCCCTATAATAGCAAGACATCAAGGTATATTTAAGAATATGCAGACTTTGCATATAACAGGAGATTCAGACGGTTTTACGGGACAAAAATTTACAGTTCTGTGTAGAAGATGAATTGTACAGAGTTCAAAACCACCTAGGAAATAATTTGCAAGCAGATCATAAGATAAACAGCTAAATTAAAATCTTCAGCTGTAAAACAACCCAAAAACATAGTACTAGTAGATGCTGTCTGAAAAACATCTTATGATCACATAGATACGGAACAATTTTACAGAAGCAGAGTAGCTGTAGAGCTGCAGTGGCTCAGTAAACGAATACATTCCAATTAATATAATCTTCTATCATCACTTCCAATATTTACTATGTAAATCAAACAAATTACTATGGCATCCTTGGTTTTATCACAAAATATGGACAGTTATATTCTTGACCATTGTTCTGATACCATGAATCTTTTATTTTTATTTTTTAATTTGGCTCCATTCTTCTGTCTCCACAGCTTAAAACAAAAATGAAAATATAAGCTGTTAGAATTCTGAAAGTGTTTATTTTGAAATCTTCAGTTCAATTTCCTTTTCACCTAAAGACAGAAAATGCTCATATAGGGAAATATCTGAGTGAAAGAGTGAACTTCAAAAAGTTTAAAATAATACATGAAGGACTAATATAGGAAAACAAGGATGCAGAAGGTTATATAAAACCAGGCAGATTAAGAAAAATGGGGCTTGTATATTAAACATTTATGAGCAGGACCAGCTGACAAATATAACATGTTCTTTGAGGCAAAAGGAACACTTAAAAACTTGACATAATTGTTCTAATCAACAGATTTGTTATGAAGCCTCAATAGCTAATAACTTTTACAGCATTATTAACTGATTTACCCAACCTACTACTTTCAGCAAAAATGTTTCAAGTCAAACTACGTTCACTCTAACAATATTAATCTTAAATAGTTTTGGCTTTATCTGGCAAACATTGGGATACCTGTCAGTTATTTTGTTCTTAGGATGATTCGCATGACACCTGGGAGATAAGGCAGTTCTATGGTAGGAAGGGATCTTGCTTCTTTTCGCAACCTTTCTGTTGTTCTCTTTCCCACTATCATTGTCGCTCTCAGACGTTGGATCTGTGTCTCTCTTAGCTTTGAGAACATTTGGAGCTGCTTCCTTTCTTGAGGTATCAGATACCTTAGAACAGATAGAAATTCTATCTATACATTTTACAATTTCTAATTGGCTAATTTCTAACACTTATTCAGATGTTATTTTTAAAAAGGTAACACAAAATAATTTTGAAAGAGAAATAAATAATTGCTTCCAAACTACCCCTTCCCTTTTCTAAAAATAAACCCAACAGAACAGCACGCTTGAGAACATGTAGTTGTATTTTTCTGAAATACCTGAAGTTTGTTTAAAAGCACAGAAGCTTGATGCAAAATGTAAAACAAATACAGCACTTAAAAAGAAGAAAGTTCTGCAAACATGCAAGGTATACCATAAACAAGGTACAAAAACATACCTGACAAACATATCAGAACAACTTTACCTATTACTTAGCAAAGCTAATTTTCACCAACTCAGTAATTCAGGTATTTTCCCACATTTCATGTTTTACTCAGGTTCAGTTACATACAATGATGCCTTCAGGGTAAAAAACAGAAAACAATTTTCTATCTAATGTAATATGATCGGATAGAAAATGGGACTAGGAGAACTCTGGTTTTTATTTAGTATGAAATTTTTTGATTTGAAGTGCAATCTTCAGTTTTAAAGACTTGTTTTTATTTTATTCCCAATTTCTCCAAATTATTAAATATACATTAGCATGAAGTCAGTATATATGTGCCAGTAGAAATGTTCCAGCCTGTCCCAGCAAGCCCTTGTTATTATCAAGAAGTATACCTCATTTTACAAACAAAACTTGCTGTGTAATCACAGGGGAAAAAAAAAATAAATTACCTTTTGCAGTATCTGTGAAATTTGGTCTTCTATTTTTTTAATTCTTATCTCACTGTATATTTTATCAAGTTCAGCCTTCTCTGGTTCCGAAGAGGAGACAACCTCTGTAGAGGAGCTAATGGCACTTTGTACTGGTATTCTCGTACGCTGACGAAAAAGAGCTAATGCCTGGTCGATATGTGGCGTCATCACTGGTAAGGTAACACAGTTCTATTAAAAGGAAAGACAACCCTTATAACATTAATGAGTTGCATGCAATAGAAAGGTAAAATGTATCAATTTAAAAATCAATACACAAAAGCAATGGCACCTGATCTCTGGATGATGGGCACCCAGATGAAACCAAACAGCCCAGAATGTCTTCTAAACCCTGCAAATCTGAACAGTTTTCCTCAGCCAGGTTTACTGGTTCACCAGAAATATTTCTTCCATCTAGAGCTGTTAGCTGGGGCAACGTCTGAAGAACAGTTTCTCTATAACCTTGAGGAAAAGACCACATTTAAATTGAAATAAGTCTCTGAAAGATGTATTTTCTAGTTCCCTGTGTTCCCTCTAGTGTATTTTCCGTTCCCTGTCATCTTAAATTATTAATTGCATTTCTAGTGATATATCTACAAGCGTTTCATCCTCCCCAACTCATAAGGCTTTCAACAGACAACACTACAAAACAAATGAACTGGGAAGCTACCCACCTACTCCTGTTATATATGGAGATTTCCCCACCCTGAAGCTGCACAGGCAACCTTTAAATATTGGCCCACTGCACCAGGACAGTTGTATCAAGTGCAAGGACTCACAAACAAATTAGAAAGGCAAGTTCTGAAAAGGCCTAGATGACTTCATCCTCTTTTAGTGATTAAAATAAGGTGTTACAAAACTGTAAAGCACTGAAGTTAGACTTCTTTAAATTAATAGAATTTGGGTTTCTAAACATCACAGTCACTTTTGAAAGTGCCACCAAATAGGTAGATTGGAAGAGGTACGTAAACACTTGCAGAAAACTCCGCTAGTTTTCTTCTAAGTTATCCAGATAGCTTTAATATTCCTGTTCCTGCTTCTGTGGTGCCTCAATGCATTTGTAAAATTTGTTCATGAGTGCTTTTGAAAACATTACCTTATTTGACTTCCCTCAATTATCTCTGAGGTTTCTTTCTAAGAATTGTACACATATTACACCTGTATCAATTACATGCTTACGATGTTATTTTGTATTGTTGTAATTCCTGCTGTTCTGCTCTTTGTAGCTGGCAATGAAATTTTCAGAGTTTTAAGTATTTTAGGAAGCATGAAGAGTCATGGATTGATATTTCAAATACTTCCAAAATTATCTCTGAGCCGCCCCCAAAGCATCAATCCTCTACTTCTACCTTCCTGTAAGAGATTTTATCCTCTCTCATACACAAATAAATAAAAAAACCTAAACCTGCACCAAAACAGGATGCTACTTTAACTTGTTTGAACACAGGGTGTAACATTTAAACGGTGTAAAAAAACCTACCACCAAACCAGAAGCTCTAGGCAACACAACTGATAGTGATATACCCACACATGTTCCTCCAACTTGTCTCCACGCTGCCTAGTGAAACTGCCGCCTACTATTTTGATGAAAATGCCAATTACTGCAGAGCATCTTATAGTCTGTCACTGCTTACTGAAGCTATGAAAAAAGGAAGAAAGGCTAATAGTGCTTATTACTGATCTTCCTCTTGTGGTCTCTATCTGTAGAAGACCATCTACTTCCCATGCCTGCTCTCTTCCTATATAACACATTATCTTTATGTACATTCTTCAAATTCTCCACCCTCCAGTCTTATAACATTAATACTTTCTTCCTCCCTTCCATTTCTGCAATACTGTCTCTTCCGATCATTATTTGTCCATCTCCTTCCCTAACCTAAAATAATATGTGAAAAGTTGAGCCTTATCAAAGCATAAAACAAGTTACAACTTTGAGTATATGCCCAGGGTGGCAGGGGGTGGGGGATTTCTCTACGGAAAACAAATTCATTTTGACAGAATTTAGATTTCTGCAGGCTGACCAGTTTATGAATGAATTTGCAAGCTTCAGAACGTGGCTGACAGCTCAAGAGAAATCCCTGACCTAAAGAGCACAAAGTATCTACCTAACATGAGATCCATACCTGCTGTGTGACAAACTGGATTGGCCTTTCCATTTTTTTCCAGTGTTAGATGCGTCAAACTGCGCAGCCCCCTTGTGCACTGAAGTAAATGATTAATATTGTTTATACAATTGCTGTGAAGGTCAATATGGCTAATCTTATGACTGCTTCCATGAAGTAACTGAAATCCTGAAAGTTTGAGAAAAAAACCCACAAAATAATGATTTCTGCTATGATCCCAGACTATCAGGTTTAGACCAAATGGTATCTTGATGAAGAACATTCAGTAAATCATACATCATAACTGGAAATGATGTAACAACTTCTCTTCCACATCCCCATCTATGCGTATTAATGATCCATGGTACACTACCACACCGAACAACACTTAAGGTAGTTATGAGAGCTAACATCAAAGAAACATTAGCTTCAAACTGTTAATAAGCATGTAAAAATAAACATTTTGCTCAAAGTTCCTTCTTATAACTCAGTTCATTAAAAACAATCTTACCAATGTTCTTTTTTATGTCCTATTACAAACTCCCTTGATTCTGTAGCTTAAAGTCTTAGAAGCAACAATTGACCATTTCAACAAAAGATTTAGAAGATATCATATCCAAAGTTGTATTTTTGTCCCATAAAAAGGAAATATGCCAAGCTTTTGCCACTATCTTCAGAGACTATTTTATTTTTCACCTTGGAAATAAGTTTGAAACATTTACTGTACTACTTTGTGAACAAGCTTGGCCTTGCCAAATACAGGAGAATAAACTCCAGTTCAGAACAACTCCAGATGTTACAAACCTGAAAGCTGAGCGTAGCAGCAATTACCACCTTCAGTAGCATTACTCAGTCAAATGGCTGAACTATTAGAAACTTCTAAAAATACATTTGCTCAAGTTTTTCAAAATTAAAGCAAGGCAAATGCTTTTTATTGCACTGCACATGCCAAAGTCACTTACCAGACAGATCACGTATGTGATTATATGACAAATTCAGTGTAGTTAAATTAAAGAGTCTTTCCAGCCCTAAACAAAATGAGGGAAAGACAAGATAGTAAGATTTTCAGAATACTCTGCTGTCATCAAATCAAAACTTACAAAGTAAGCCTTTTAAAATCATAACTACAAGTTATGATAATAATGCAAAAAATCAATTTTTCCTTCTAAAATAAGGGATTTTGCTATAAAGCTTACAGACAGTATATACTCTTTAAAATTTACATAATAATATGCCTAGTAGTTCATATTAACTTTGTATAACCTTAATTATATGCATACTTTTCAGAAGCAAGCTTTAACATAACTCTTAGAAAGCTTCACAAGTCGCTAAATGGACAGAAGTAAATATTGCAGACCCTCCACTTTAGTTATGAGGTTACAGGATAAGCTCAGGGTGCGCAGATTCGCCAGAGAACTCAGCCCCTCGATCCGGCGGATTTGGTTTGACGACAGATCCAAATGCTGCAGATTCCGAAGGTGGCTGAGCCCTTCGATTCTGGCGATGCGGTTACAGTGTGCATTCAGAGTGTGCAGGTCCGAGCTGAGGGGCACCTCCAGCAAGCTGTGAAGGAAAGGCACCCGCCGTCAGCCGGGCGGCTTCATGCCCGGGGCGCCCCACCCAGCGCCCCGCCACGGCGGCGGCCTCCCCTCACCCCAAGGGCCCACAGCCCCGCGGGCCGCTCGGGCACGCTCCTCACCTCTTCACGCCCTTATCCATGAGGCTGAGCTCGCCGGGGACGGCGCGGTGCCCCGCCATAGCGCTGCGGCTCCCGTACAAACCACCGCTTCACTTCAAACTTCCCTCGCCTACCAACGGCGACGCCCCGTGCTTTACGGCTGCGGCGCAAACCCCTCACAACACGGCCTGTCGCAAAACAGCGCCTCCCGCTCTCCTTCCCGCCGCGGGCAGGGCGCGCTGCGGCAGCTGGCGCATGCGCACAGGGGAAGCCGCAGCCGCGGGGGCTGTGAGTCTCTGTGGGCCGGGTACCCTCAGCCCGGACGCTTCGTTTACAAACTGGACTGCTTTGAATCCTCCTCTGGGGGATGTTTGGGGTCTTCAGGTTTTTGTAGGGCCGGTACAGCATGAAGAGTTGACTCCAGTCGTGGCTCGGAGCTCGCCGCTGGCTCGGGCAGGGCTGGCCTCGGCGGGGCCGCAGGTTCCCTCTGCAAGAAGAGGCGTTTTCTAAAGGACTGAGGCCGTTCAGTTGGCCTTGCCTCATGGGCCTGGTTGTTCACGGCCAGTGTGCTGAAATCTGGGGCTCCCTCCCTGGTATTTGTGCGTGGTGTGATCCTTCCACCGAGTCCTGAAGAGACAGAAAATCCCAGGGCTCTGTGGAGCTGCCAGGGAGTTTCTGCTGGCCACAAGTAGGGGATCTTGCTCATCGAGGCCTATTTGCACAACAGGGAACCTCTGGGTGACCAGAGGCAGTGACAAGGCACTGGCTGTTAAAGTACAACTAGGATTTCAAAGAGAAATGTAGTTAAGGGTGAATTTTGGTTAAACAAACTTCAGTAAGGCTGGACTGAATGTCCTCATAGACTGCCTACTTGGACTAGGTGCTGTACTTCCCTATTTAATGTAAGTACTATTATAGCAGCTTTTTGCAGTACATCACTAATTTTCCTCATGATTTGTTTTATTCTTGGGGGCACTATAGTGTCACTATATAAGCTTACAATGCAACCCTGAGCATTTGGTGTAGAAAACGCAGGCCTGTCTCCACTGGCTGTGGGGTGAGTTAAATTTCATCTAACAGTAGAAGGGGAATAATTTCCAGTGGGCAGTTTATACAGCCATTGCTGGGATTGTATGAGTCTCAACCCTGTATTTACTACAAGGGAAGCCTAACAAGGTAGACACCTAGTTTCTAAGTGTCTACATTTACACAGATGAGTGCTATCTCTGGCTATGCTCACCAGCAACTGATTGTGAACATCTGTTTCTGAAAAAAGTCCATAGTACTTTTCTTTACACATTCCAGCCCACCAGAGAATACAGAGCAGCTCATACAAACACACATTCATATTTTATCAAAGAGAAATACTTAAGAGAAGTAAACTCTACAGCTAGTATGAACAGCTGTATAGGATGCAAATGCAATCATAGCATGTCACAAAACAGTGGCTTTCCCCATATTTTTTGGTTTGTCATTAGCTGACTGCTGTGTGTGGGCTCTTTCTTGAAAAAGTAGAATGATTATCTGCCAGAAAAACAAATAGATCCTTAGGACTTTTAGTAAAGTGCAGATGTGTAGCAAGTTTGGTGGAGTGCCAGGAAAAAAGGATATTGGCAAGGCAGTACATTGTCATGTGCCTGTATGTGCAAACTCATTTTCTAAATAAAAATTCGTTAATACATTGTGGGGTCCAGTGTGGCAAGGGGTAAACTGGCTTCTATCTAATGGGACTTACAGAAATCCCTGAATAGCTGTTGAGCTCATTTCAGAAGGAAGATTAACTATGTCTTTTTTTTCCCTAGAAGGTCTCTTCAGGTTTTTCCTTTGTTCCTCTGCTTCTTTATCTGAATGTCAGCAGCAGCAAGCTTCTTCAGAGGCAACACAGAAGACTATTTATTGAAACTTTGCAAGGCAAATTATGTTCTAATTTTTGCTATATCTTCTCCCCTTAAAGGATTTGTGACAATGCAGAGATAAGTCAAAACCATGCTTGAAGTGTAGTTAATTGAAAAGGAACTAAATAAGTATTTTAAAATCTGATGTTGTTTAGACAGATGGGCTTCTTTCTCGTCCTTCTAATCAGTGAGTGGATCACAAGAAAGACCTAGTGAGTAAGCACGCAAAATTCTTGACAAGATTGAAATCAAGACACCTTATCCAAGTGCATTGAAATTAATTTAGTTTCAATTAGAAGATAATATATATCCATTTTAGGCAACAAAAATATTCTTTCATTACTTTACTGTGTTGGTTTCTCTCTGGAGAAACTACAGTGACTGAAGGTATCAGTCATGGTAAGCATTAGATAGTTGGCAATGAAAAACTTGTAACTGAAGGCTAAAAGAATTTTGAAAGAAAATTAAAAGGGAAAATCCCAAATGCTAGGAGAACTAGAACTGATCAGCTAAAGTTTCAGCTTACAGCTGTAGCTGTTATGTAGCACTCTCGTGACCCCATTTTACTCTCAAAGAGAACTCAGTAGTTGGTACTCAAAAGAAATGTTGTCATTCCCTGTTGACTATAAAAATTGCAGTACTTTGGCATTTTATTTTGATGATGGTCTAACCTTTCAGTCTACTCCCTGCGTCAGGGGAATCTTAGACTTGTCTTACAAACGTGTCTAGGTTATTTTAATCATTTATCTTTTCCCTGTATTCAGCAGCTGAGTTTCCGGATAATGTCATCAAAGTGAATGTGACCAGGTACTGAGTACATAGAGTTGAGTTTGAGGCAGGAGACACTGACATATGAGACCTTGAGATAATCATATACACTGTGGCAATTTATCCTCTCAGCCAGAGGGAGAAGTTGGACATCTTACAAAAACCTGATAAGTGAATATTTATTATGCCCTTTGGAAGAATCTGCCCTTACTTACTGAAAAGCAGTTTGACTGAAAACTACCTGTGGTTGTGTAACCGTCTGTGTTTTACTGAGTTCTGCCCCAGTAATGCTCATGTTTGTGTTTCCAGAATGTCAGGTTTTGTTGGATTTGTAGGAATGTTGTCGTTGTCTCCGCTCATATTTACCTCCTCATACTCTGGCAACAACACACCAAAATGAAAGGCATGCTTTGCATAGATCTCCAAAGCATTTCACTGAAAGTCCAGAAACATTTATCTGAGGTAGGCAGAAAGCACACACAAGAAAGGAATAATCTGAGGGTTTTCTGAAATCAGGCAGCTTTGTGAAAAGTAAAAAATCCTTATTGATCTGCAAATTCAGAGATTTTGGAAATGCCTCTCTCATACTAAAAATTAACATCCTTTAGGATGAATTGCAAAACAGAATCAGTTGTACTTTAATCTGCTATTTAGTATAATATTTATTTGTTTTTAAAATAATAATCCAAATCCAGCTGTACATGGCAGAACACCCAAAACAGAGTTGGAAGATTGCTGGATAATTATGCATTCACAGAGAAGTAGATCCAGAAAAGGCACTAAAATAAAACAGCAAGTTATGTATTTTAGTAATTTCAAATATTTGTCACACTTTTAATTTCCAATTAATGAATACTGGTGAATAAATACTTTGGGATATTATGAGTTATTAATAATAAATGGTAAATGCATACTTAAATACATTATTGCAATTTCTGAAAGGAATAAATGCAATTTAAAATGCATGGAAAATTTTATAAATAGAGGTGCATTTTGTATGTAACTAAAATTTTTATAGTCTGTAGGACAATGTTTTTTGGAAGTGAAGGTATATAGCGAGTGCTGCAGTGATTTGCAGAAGATGGAGGAATTGTCTTATGGTTAAATGCTGTGCTGGAGCTGTGAATTCTGTCACTGACTGTGCTGTACAACTTCTGTGTGGTGATGGACACCCACTTTCACCAAATTATTTAAAAAAATTAAAAATAACAGTCTGTGCCCATGCCTAATTTAACTACAAGTCTTTTACATGATGACATATTACATAAACCTAATTTTCAAGACTGATTTTGGTTTTGAGTTAAAATCCAGCTGTTCAGGACTGATCTGCACCACTGTGTCTTTCAAGATGTGCCTTGTAAAAGCCATGAGTTTTATTCTCTGTGTTACTGAGCTTTGACCTTCAGGACAAAACTGGTTCTGTAACTTGACTGGCAAAAAGTAAGAACTTTGCAGCTTACTGTTTTGGCACTTAACAACCCTTCAGGTATAGGCTGAACTTCATTTTTGGTTAGTTTCCCGCTTTCTGCCCACATTTCTCTACATCTCTTAAAAAGGATAATTACATTTTTTATTGGGGCAAATGTCTATGGCAATGATCTGAAGAGAAGCTCCTTTTCCATATTTTGAACATACAATATACCACAGATGATTGTTAAATAAATAGGAAAATCAGTGGCTGCACCTTAAAAGGCACACACCGATCTGGTGGGAACTTTCAGCCTTTGTCTTTCTGTTCCGCAGCCCCCATATGGACAAGGGAGATGATGATACAGCCCCTTCCCCTGGCAGCAGTGTCCAGAAATTAATACCTGCTTAAGAAGTGCTTGGGTACTACTTGTAACGATAAGTGCTTGAGAAAAACGGGGAATAAAATAATTTTCTTTGTAGGGCGGTGTTTAATGATTGAAGGATAAAAAAGCTCCACTGTACTCAGTGACTAATGGGGATCTGGTAAAGCATACTGGTGTTCGCTGGTGAGCACTGTCCGTTTTGTGTACTGATGGTGAAAAAACAGTACCAGGCTCTTCAACAACTGCGTGAGTGACTGTCAGTAACATAAGGAGAGCTAATTTCTTTCTTCATGCTGCCATACCCTTCCCTTTTCCCTATGTCTGATGCAGAGGTCACATTTACCTACCCCACACACTCATCTCTGAAGACATATGTAAAAAAAAAAAGAAGTCTGTAGCTGAAAATCAGCCGAGAAATGAGCATTCATTGTGCATTATTTGTTGTGCTGTTTTCTTTAAAAATATCCCCTGACTTTAATAATTTCTGAAGTACATATTAAACCAACCTGTACATGATTTGCCAGCATTTCTTGAAGTATTTGGTTAATCATCTTCACACACAAGACATCAAAACCCAAAGTATGCTCTCCTTTCTGAATGATTAAGCCAGGCTTCCCGTAACATTTCACGAGGAAGTAGGGCTGTGGCAGCCTGCTAACAACAAAGTGAGAGAGGAATACATGTAATCCAGCCTCTGAAGTCATATAATCTGCTGTGAAAAAACAGAAAAAAAATGGGAAAAGGAAAGAGCAGTGATCCCAGAGATGCAAAAAGAAAAGAAAATGCCAAGATGCAACTCAAAAGAAATATAGGTTATTTTGATGGGGTAAGTTTTATTATAGGATCAATTGTTGGGGCAGGGATCTTTGTGTCTCCCACAGGAGTGTTAAAACATTCCTTACTCAATGTCGGCGTCGCACTAATGATCTGGACTGCGTCTGGACTGGTTTCTCTGATGGGTTCCCTCTGCTATGCGGAGCTGGGAACCGCTCTGCCCTTCTCCGGAGGAGAATACAGCCATATTAAAAGAGGCCTTGGATCCCTACCTGCCTTCATCTTTATCTGGACATCAACATTTACCAAGCCAGCATCAAATGCTGCTCGAGCCTTGCTGTTTGCTGAATACGCCACCCAGCCCTTCTACGGCATTTGCCCTGCACCAGAAGTGCTGAAGAAATGCTTGGCCTTGGCCGTTCTCTGGTCCCTGGGGATTTTGAATGGCCGCAGTGTCAAAATGGCTGCCTGGGTGCAGACAGTTTTCACTCTGCTGAAGATGATGGCCTTGTCTGTAATCGCCATTGGTGGCATAGTTCTCCTTGTTGGTGGGAGAAAGGAGAATCTGGCCAGGTTTGAGAATGCGTTCAGCTCAGAGATCCCCAGCGCGTCACAGGTTGCTGAAGCCTTCTTCCAAGGACTGTATGCGTACGGTGGTTGGTGGTCCCTCAATTATATGGCAGGTATCTCACTCCTCTTCTTCACACTTTGTTCTGCAGTTGCCTTTCTTACATTCTTACATTACATACATCTTAGTAGAAGTTGTCTCTCCTTCAAGACCATAGGGTCTCTCATGTTTCACATGGGTCCTGTGTTTGTTGGGGCTGCTAGAAGAGATGTTGTTCCTCTCTAGGGAAGTTTCTTGCTTTTTATAGTCTCTGGAATCAGACTGATATTTCCAAAGGAGTACAAGAGAAATCAGAATAGTTCATTTAAAATCTCATGCATAATCAGATTTTTTCATACTTTAAAAATCTGCATTTTGTCTTTCTCATTGTCAGTGTATTTTTAGAACAGGTTTAAGACAGCCATGCCAAACTATGCATAATAAGGACCAGATAAAAAGAGATAACCGATTAATTTATATTTAAATATCTGTACCTTTTCTGAGGTTATGCAGCTGGTTTGTACATGGAAAAAATAATTTTGGATTGTGTTAAAATATAGTCATTTTATGGGATGTTTAGGATGGTCAGTAGTCACTTCCTTAGGAAAGTAGTTTAGCCCAGAAGGTGACCAAGAATCTAAGGAAAGTGGTATAAATCATTTCATATAACTTGTGCTCAATTTTAAACATTCAAAACCTTTTTGAGTATCCATTTATCTACCGTATTCTGTATCTGGTAACACATGTGACAGTAATAAGAGCATTTTTTCATGAAAGCTGCAGAGATTAATGTTCATAATGACAGTTATGCACGTCACGAGTTAAATGAACAGTGTTTTATAGTGTCCTCAGATTTACAGGATTAAGTTGTAAGCAAATGGATGTTGCTTTTCTATCTTTAACCCTATTTATCCATTGACCTCTGTCACATGTAAAACGTTAAGTAAACTGAACGTGTGAAATGCATAACACAAAGTTCACTGGTGAGAACAGTGTGAAAATTAGGTTAATGTTTAAAAAAATGACTGATTATTACAATCCAGCTATTCCAGCATTAACAATATGCTGCAATAAAGAGGTGATATAAATCATCAAAGTATAATCTGGAAACCTTAGGATTTCCTTAAAGGCAGGCATTTAGCTTTGCAAGCCTGAGAAAATACAAAATTATTGGTAAAATATTAATTTATTTTCTGATCAGCTATCAGTAGTAATAAATACCATACACTGGGCAGCACAGCTGTTTACAGAGATGCAACCTATGCAGTAGTCCTCTTCTGAACTGAATTTCCTGTTCTTCAACAATAACTTTATTCCTATGAGCTTCAGCTAAAACATCAGATGCCAGCTGGATGGAAGGAATGTAACGAGCAACAAAACAAATGGAAAGATAAATTTAAATTAGCAGTTTTAGTGGTTGTTCCCTTCTGGGCTCAAAATTGCTAAGTGTATTTCTTACATTTGAAATAAATCCCAAATTCTTTGATAGTCCGTATCTGAATTTCACTGTTGTGCTCATTCAGTCCCTCTGGCTCTGTGCACTACAGCCAGCGATCGGGCAGGCTCAAAGCTGATGTTCTGGCCAGGAGACAAATGGTTTTTGAGGGAAGAGATTCCTGTCTCCTGAAAAGAGCTTAAGCAAGCTGCACATTTGACTTTTCATTTCTTCCCCCTTGTGAGTTTTTGTGCGTTATTCCCCCTTTTGTAAATGCTGAGGGAAGTGGGAAGGGGAGCGAGAGGGAAGGAATGAAGGCGTGAAAGAGAGGAAAAAGGTGCTTTTCAACTGACATGAGGATGAATTATTAGAGTTCTGGAAATCTGCTCCATCTTTTGCTGTGACTATCACATGGTCAGGAATGTGTACCAGTGCCTCAGATGTTCAGATGCAAAGTTTGGAGATTTTTCTTATTTAGGAAGAGTAGCTTTAAGCTAAGAGGCCAGGCTTAGCAGTTAATAGTTTTCCTCCATCAGCTTTGCCCTGGAAAAGATAATAAATTGTAGAATCCATCTGGAAATGGCCCCCTCTAACACTGCATTATTGCTCTTCTGTCAATACCCTCAGTCTCTTCCTCTTACGTTTTCTGTATTTCTTGATGTAAGAGTGAAGAGAATGGTTTTGTGCAGGAATAGGAAAATACACTCAGAAAGTTTCAGATCAGGATTCATGAGGTGATGTAAGAATAAAAATAAACTGACTTTAGAATCTGATGTTCAAGCTTGTGATTTAAAAGCATGGCTACTTGAAAAGTTCTTACAAAATCATTTTTCTGATATAAATCAAATATGTGTTAAATCAGCAAAAAGTTATAATGGAATCATAGAATGGTATGGGTTGGAAGGGACCTTAAAGATCATCTAGTTCCAACCCCCCTGCCATCCAACCTGGCCGTGAACACTTCCAGGGAGGGGGCATCCACAATTTCTCTGGGCAACCTGTTCCAGTGTCTGACCACCTTCACAGTGAAGACTTTCTTCCGAATTATCTGATCTAATTGTCATTATTTTAATCATTCTATCAGGCCTTTATCTGTCTCTCCCTCTGAGATAGTTAAAAATAGCTAAATAAGAAAAAAGAGATTTGAAAAACTGCAAAATATTTTGTTTAGACTTCTTTGTTAATAAACTATTTGAGAACAACTCTAGGACCTCGCAAGCAATGTAGCTTAGGAGCCATGGTGAGGGACTGGGGCAGGACTTTGATGTCAGTCTTGTCAAGCTTTGCGCAGTTTTACTACTGAAACACACTTGCAGAAGATACATTGCTTGCTTTATTAGTCTTTTTAAATTGTATTTTTCAGAAGAGATGAAAAACCCAAGCAGAAATATCCCCTTAACTGTGATGACTGCTGTTCCTGCAGTAATTGTTTTTTATTTACTGGTGAATGTCTCATATCTGACTGTTCTCACACCTAAGGAAATTGTCTCTTCAGGTATGGATTTTATTTTTATTTATTAAAAAGGTGTGGTTTATTAGCATACCCGTCTGATGGCAATTTGCTGCTCATCAAACTTCACAGTCAGGAAGTTTGGGTTTCATTCTAAGTTTTAAGAGAGAATTCTTATTTAATTTTACTGTATAACAGAAGTTGAACTTAATGCGGAAAGATGTTATTAGGTGTTGAAAATGTTGGCTTATATCTGCATGTCTAAAAAAAAATCAAAAGTGTATTAAAACCTGGAAAATCAAGTGAAGATCGGGTCTCTGTTAGAGATCACGTCTCTGATAGAGAAGACCTTTGTTTTCCTGTAGTTTAAATCATCTCCTCCTTCCTTCCATACCTCCTGGTGTCTCAGGCGTAAGCCATTACTTTTTAGGAGGTGGACAAGTCTACCATGATAAGTAATAGAAAAAATTGTCAGCACCACAATGTAGCCATTTTGGGGGTGTGTGGGGAGGTTATTAATGATAAATATTGTGATTCCTTAGAAGAACCTATACACAAGTCCAGTTTATGTAAAGCCTCTTTCAGATGCTGCACCAATAAGCTATACATTAAAATGTCCAAGAGGAGTTTTATTTCTCCTTGACTGTCCAAACAGCACCTTTTAAGTACCACTCTAATGAGACTGAGCTGTCAGACTTTGCCTCCAGGAGGGAGGCATTTTACATTTTTTTTTTCTGTGAAAGCAGCTCAATAACACAAATGGGAGTGGTGGAGCTGTCACTCAGCAACCTCACATTATTGCGCAGCCATTATCGAGCTGTCTCCTGGGAGGGATGCATACATTTGCAGATCCATCCTACAATGAAAGAGGCAGCAGAATACCAGAGTCCCTGAATCGCAGCTGCCCAGCTGGCATGAGCAGCTTCAAACATACCAGGGGAGCTGGTGCTTGTCTATGTCAGCTGAGGAGATAGCCTTAAAATTATACCTCTTGTTTCAGACATTGTTATGCATTGCCACAGTTCTTGTTTGTTCACTGCATTTTTTGAGAGGTTTTTTTCTCCTACTCTGATAACTTACTATGCTGAGCAGATCACTGCAAGACCCCTATATTTCTCGTGGCAGTTGGTTATAGACCCACTGAACATTAGTCCTCGCTACAATATGGGCTATAGCTAATTTCCAAGAAATATTGAATATCTCTTGTTCAGAAATATTCTTTCACGTTTCCCAGTTTCACCCAAAGCAAAACCTCATTAACACCACACTTGCTGATCCACCTCTGCACATGCTTGTGCTCATAACAGTAGATCATGTCACTGCTGTGGTCACTCCAGGGACTAATGAGTTCATTTTCTTTCCCTGCATGGCCTTGCCCATGCGCGTACGTTTGTGATTCATGGTGGTGAGCTGCAGCCTGCTCCTGCTGGGCAGTCCTTTACCTGGTATTGGCCCCAGTAGGTTTACCTGGCTTGCTCTGGCAGGCAGCACTCCTTGCTGTCATCCTCCCTCTGAAATTTTTAGCTCCTGAATTGAATACCTTTAGGATTAGATTAGTCCCATATGACTTCTGTAACAAAAGACAGGTATTGCTGGTAAATAATGGGTATTTCATGTATTTTAAGTTTCATTTCTGTTGAGTCTGTCAGTAATTCAGAACATGGTGCCTACAGTACACTAATGTTTTGCTTTCTTGCAGTTGCTGTGGCAGTCACTTGGGCTGATCGAGTGATCCCCTCTGTTGCCTGGATCATTCCTCTCTCTGTTGCTGTCTCAATATTTGGTGCCCTCAACAGCAGCATGTTTACACTAGGTCGATTAAGCTATGCTGGAAGTCAGTCAGGACATTTACCTGTTTTAATATCCATGCTTAATGTCCACTCCTGTACTCCAGCACCAGCCATGATATTTTCAACCACCATTGCATCCATTTTTATAATCCCCTCTGACCTTATTATGTTAACAAATTACTTTGGATTTTCTGCGTGGCTTATGATTGGATTGACTTGTGCAAGCCTGATTGTACTTCGATACCGGGAACCTCACCTACATCGACCGTACAAAGTAAATGAAAATAAGTTATAAAATATTTTTACAGATTTTTTTGAGTAGCATGCAAAAGTTATGGAATAAGTACAAGACAAAAGTGGATAGTCACTTATAATTACGATATTTAGAGTCTTATTCAACAACTTTACTTCACACTGTAGAAGGAAAGGAAAAAAAACCCAGAACAACAGATCGTATCTGCCCTAGAGAGCTTGCACTTGAAAACAAGGGATGGATATATGCAGAATGGGCGAGATGTGCAAACAATGTGAAATGGGAAATGATGCCAGTGTGGAGCAGTAACCAGAACAATGTGGCATCCAAAGCAGACATTAATGATTAATTAAACCTTAATCTACTCTCATCTTTCCTGAAACAACCACAGACATTAACGATATGTTTAATTTAATCTCAGTCCAGCTTCAGAAACGTGAGTTAGAAGTGTATGCTCATTGTCAAGGCTTCTTGTAGACACTCAAGCCTCAGTTTCTTTTAGGTGCCCATAATATCATATGTAGATGACTAGTTTTCAGGGCCTGTTTATCTCTCTCCCTTGACAATAGAAGGAGCCTGAACAAGTATTTTAGGAAAGTTGCCTATTTTGTAGGGAATTTAAGGTCAGATTAATCTCATCCTGGGTGAGATTGCAGCAACATGAGAAATGCTACTCGCATGTGCCGAAGAATGCATTATTACTTTTATGAATGGTGCAAGACATCACAGTTGGTCAGTTTCCTAAACCAGTTTTTTTCTTTCTCTTACAGGTGTTTCTACCAGTTCCATTTGTGATGGTGGCAATGTCTTTCTTTCTTGTTTTAGCTCCTATAGTCTGGTCTCCAAATCTTCAATACGTTTATGCCTTCCTGTTTATGCTGGGAAGTCTTATTGTTTATCTGCCTTTCATACATTTTAAATTGCATTTTGCATTTCTTGATAAAATTACTTGCCACTTACAGCTCCTGTTGGAAGTTTGTCCCGCTGATGGATCTGCTGAGAGCAAATGTGAATAATGGCAGATGTTTAATCCCAGTACAACTAACAGCCAACAGAGGATTTACTTTAACTGAGATTGTAGAAGTCATGAGTTAGATGTTAGATGTGATATATAGGTGTGCATGCATCTGCATGCATGTGTGTATATGTATAGATGAATATACATATATTGCATAGTATATACATGTATATATATACATGCATATGTATGTATGCATGTATCTGCATATATACGTATATGCATATATAGACATTAGCTTCATGAGTTAATATGTATATATATTTGTGTGTCTGTGTGTATACATATATATAGATGCATATGTATACATATTTAATAGGTGCAAAGAATCTCTCTTAAACAGGTAAAATCTGTAAAATGCTCCCTTTTGCTCCTGAAGACACAGTTAAAGTTGCACATACACCTGCAATAGTAGAAATAAGACTAAATTACAGCACTAATACTTATCAATATTATCATATAATAAATGAGTAAATACATACTTACCAGCATCATTATATAACATACTTTTGGTTTCCAGACTAAATTGTCTGGATTAATTTTAGTTCACAGTGGCTGGTTTAAAAGGCTTTATACTTCTGTTTATCTGCTACCTTTTTTGTCTGAATTTATTTTTAATAAAAACCTTTGAAGGATGTCATAAAATTGACTGAGACCTTTTTTAATCCCAAGAAAACCGTATATGGTGTGCCTTAACTATTTTAGAGCAACACATACAAATGCAGGGTGAAATCTTGCTAAGTATAAAATAAAGCAATAATAATTATTTTTACTCTGTTACAGTAATAAAACTGAAGATATCTGGATTAGTAATTTTTTTTAAATCTTAGTAAGCATTAATATTACCTTGTTCCTTAGTTCCTTCTCAGTGTTACTGAGAAATAAGAGGTTTTTTAGGCTCCCTTCCCTCCATTTTTGTTTTGTTTATGTAAACATAAATAAGGTATTGATTTTTAAATTTAGTTAATTCAGCCATATTAAATCCACTGAGCAGTTAAACTTAAAAATGAGTACACAAGAAACATCACATACTTAGGTGATTAATCTATTAATATATGCTATTGCTTTTATAATTACAATAGATACAACCAGTAGATGGCTCCAGACCAACATCTCACATCTTGGTGTTCTGGGTTGCTGGATGTTGTATTGGTGAGAGAAAGTTCTATGGGGCATTGCATTCTAACACTTAGAGTAGAATGAAAAAAATAATTTAAAAAAGATTCAATTCCCTGATATATCAAAAATTTGGAAATCAGAATGATAGGTAAAGACTTTATACATAGCTATAAGTACAGGGTGCCCATCAGTAATTCTGAGAACCCACTGAACGTTTAGGAGGATTTGACTTTGCACTGGAACAAGCCCCCAAATGAAAACAAGTACGTGAAGAAAGTGGCTTTTCTGACAGCTGGTGATGTACACAGAATTAAAATTTGAAGTAAAAATCAGACATTTAAAAATCCTGTAAGAGGAAAGGTCCATGCAAGTGAGGAGTGAAGTGAGTACAGCTGAGCTGGAGACTGGATCCTGCTGAAAGCAAGGCAGCTCAATAGTGCTGTTGGAAAAGCATTTGTCTTGGTATTTAAATTTAAAAAAATCACAAGACTAGACAAAATTTTATAGGAGTAATATTTTAAGAACTGAATCCTAGTGAGTATTAAAAGGAAAGAATGATATTACTCTGACTAAAGCACTGACCAGGGATTTGCAAACACAGGTGTGGTGCCTGGCAGTGCCACAGATTTTCAACTGTTCTCGATCAAATCACCTATTTAAACCCAGGTTTCAATCTGTAAATAAAACTGTGAGTCATAAGAAGAAAAACATGCATGGGACAGTAATATTGTATTGAAGCCCACATGGTTAGAAAAAGCAATCAAGGGAATGTTGCTCAATTGGATGTGTAATTTCTACGTAATTTTCTGTCAGTAGAGTTACTTGAGCTTGTTTATACATTTTAATTCCGTATATTGAGTATCTAGTGAATGCATATGTAAGGATATGTTTGGATAATTGGAGCATGTGTCTGTTAATGAAACAAGTCTTGTACAAGTCTTGAATTTAGAGGTTTAGCAGTTTCAACAAATTAGGGAAATGAAGAGGCCCAATGAAATGTAATATTAAATAGATTACATCTATGTATCTTTTTTGTAATAAGAAGTAGATAGTTTTTCTGTTAACAAAAACTGGGAAATGGTATATAAACAAGCACATACCCCCCCCACCCCCCCATGCAGGTTTTCAATTATTATTGCCAAAGAATCAGCAAAGATGAGAGCAGTAAAAACAGGTCAGAATTAAAACTGCCCATGCAAACTTAATCTGCCCCCTCTGTGGAGGCACCTTACAATGGCCTTTGATTATCAGATCATAAACTGTTCTTTCAATATACCCTTTCCTAATTTATTGGATAAAATGGATGGTGCCCAGATAATTCATTATTATTTCCTTCACATTTTTCAATGTGTAACCTTGAACTTTATTTGTCACTGTCTGCTCAGATGTAATTCTTGATACACATTATTAATTTCTTACAGACTATTCTGTGGTGTTCCTCATGACAGCATCCAAGCACTTCACAAACAACTACTAATTTGTCTTTCCTTTCATGAGCTGAAGCAGCGGTATCATCTTTGCTTTGGGGAAATGAAATTAAGCTAATGTGTAGGCTGCACCACAACTGCATTTTGTGATGTTCCTGAGATCTGTCAATTCAGATCAAGTACCTCAATGGAGAACCACTGATGGCAGTTTGGGTCCAATGATGGATGTTGCAGTACTTTAGGAAGCAGGGCAAAGAGGTGGGGAGGAAAAGGAATCGGTGTGTATATACTTCGTACGGATATTCAGCCACTATATATAAATTTCAGTTCTTCCACATCTCTTAGACGGAAACAAAGGAGGTATGGCCAAAATTGTTCGCTAATGTTGGATTCCTCAGCTGAAGTACCTTGGACCTGATTTTTCATAATAGCACTTTTAGAGTGCATATAGTCTCGTGGAATTAAGTTCTAAGAATAGTAAAAAAGGAAATAAGGACAAATTATCACAGTCACTTCGGTTTAGATGAATAGTGAATAACTTATAACTCAACCTCTGACTGTGAGTAACTGCAATTCCTTTAAGGCATTATATAGTCTATGAAATGCTAAATTACAACTATGAGAGTTTAAAATACCACCAAATAAAACCGTGAGGATTGAGGATAAGATGGGGTATAGAAAATGAGGAAAACAGAATTAATGAAAATTAAAAAAAAAGTTTAAAAGATTCCAGTATGACTTTGAAATTTTATGGGGAAAGAAAAGTTTGAATTCTTCTGGGAAATATTCAAATTCCTTAGTCCAGCAGCTGTTCTGCAAGTGCCACCTCATTCACTACATCAAATTCAATTTCTACAGGAAATGAAGGATTGTCTATCTCAAATTTAGCATCTTCTTCAACACAAACTGTTGACATTCCCAGATCTGAGTGAGACAGAGGTCTTCTGAAAAATATTTCTCTTATTAAATGACCTGCTGTTTGGAAAGGCACTCAAACAGCTGAGCTGAATTAACATTATAAAAGCAATCTCAGCTACAGTATTTCCTGTCTTCTGAATATGAGTCACTTAATGTTCTCTTAATGCAGCCTTTCTTTTGGCTGAGTGTTTTAGAATGCTAAATCACAAAGAATCAAATACAGTATTCAATTCATATAGATTTCTTATTGTTGCTGGATCATTCCACATTTCCAAGCACTAAGCATAGAGGAACAGAATTCAAATTTGTAACTCTCTTTAGCTATTCTGGCCAAGAGCAATTCAATATTTTAATATTATAGCTTGTTTTCAGTGACACTAGTTGGTCTCGGCTGCTTTCCTACTTGAATGTGTCTCAGAAAATGCTAAATGGAAATGTGACTGTTTTAGTACTAGACTGTATCAGACATTTATTTAAAGTTGGGTTGTTTTATTGGTATTTTTTTTACCTTTGACTTCATAATTGTTTTAAGCTTCTGCATACTTGCATGTTTCAGAAGTTCAAGCTTACAACAAATAAACTTAAAATGTGGATATTTGTTTTTCAATACTGGCCCAGTTTGGCATAGACTCATAGAATGGTTTGAGTTGGTAGGGACCTTTAATGGTCATCTAGTTCAGCCCCCTGCAGGGCCCCATCCAGCCTGACCTTGAGTCTTTCCACGGATGGGGCTTCTACCACCTCTCTGGACAACCTGTTCCAGTGTGTTACTACTCTCATTGTAAAAAAATTGGTTTACACAGGGGAGGATATGTGAGGAGCTGCCTTAGCTGCTAGGTGTGGAGGGGCTCAGACCTGGCTTCTGATCTTAGGTTTGATATATGGCACTGTGGGCATTCCTAAGGTTCCCCACATCTGCTAAAACAGAGACAATTGTGTTTTAACACCTCACAGGTCAAAGAGTATTCACTTGTCAGGTTCTCTTCTGAATTGCAGTCAGAAATTACTCTTGTCATTGACCTCTGTGACTTATTCCAAGGGACAGGGGACTCTGAGCATTCCCAGTTCTTACTGGCTTGATTTGGAGGGGTAAGAGCTGTATTTGCTTCAGGAACTTTGAAGCTATTTCTGTTCTGCTTTGGAACAGGAAATTAAACATTTTTAAATGAGCAGGTTTGGATAACCTGTATCCGACAGGTTTAAAGGCACGATTGAGGAGCCTGGTTATTAATGTTGATTTTCAATAACTCTTGCAACACAGGGGAAGTTTTGGGAGAGTAAAGGAAAGTTAACATGCCAATATTTAAAAAAAAATAAAAGAGGTGACCCAAGTAGTTATAAGCTTGTCAGTGTGACATAAATCCTTGGAAAAATAATGGATCAGCTAATATGAAACTGAATTAATAAAGAATTAAAAGAAAGTAGCATAATTAATGTGAGTTCATTTGTGTTTATGAAAAATAATCCTATCAAACTAGCTTCACATTACCTTTTCTGTAATTTTGGTTGATTAAAGGAAATAATGTTGATGTATAATACTCAAACTTCTTTACTTGAAACTAGATGAGAAAAGTCTTATGAAATATCTGGAAGATGACAAAATCAACATGACACACATTAAATGCTTCAGAAACTGGCAAATCAGATCTCAATTTAGCCTGTGAAAAGGAGTCTCCAAAGCATCCCCACAGAGATCAGACCTTGATTCTACCCTCTTTCATGTGCCTGTCAGTGGTCTGTAAAAATGAAACTATCACTGAAAAAGTTTATACATGACTAAAATGGAAAATGGAAAAAAAAAAAAAAGATGACAGAGCACAGAACCAAAAAAATCAGGATTTTGTGATCAACTTGGAAGAAGCAAAATGCATTGCAAAATTTATGGCCATATGTGAAATAACCAAAACCACTGTCCCCTTTCTGGTGGCAGCACACTGTTAGATCAGTTTTGTTGCTGTTGACTGTGAGAATGACAGAAAACCAACCATGAGCAATAGCTGTGACTTGGATAGTTAAGCTTAGCCAAATGGAAATCATTTGACTTGATGCAGAGAATAATACTACTAATAAGCTTTTTACTTTAGCAGATAAGGGTACAGCAAGATCCTGGACCTGAAAGTTGAAGCAATTCAGATTAAATTTGAACTACATATATATGTTATTTTGCTAGGCTCAATATATTAATTCAGACCTTATTAAAAATAAAAATATGTTCAGGAAATATGAGAATAACTTTAATGTCTCCCATTTCTTCTTAATCCCTTTTTACGGCAAGTAAGTTGCAGCCTTTGACACACTTTCCAGCAGAAACTTCTGTCAAAGCCATTCCTATCAATGTTTAAAAGTTTCTCTTATGCAGCACATTTTGGCAGCTCTATTTTTTTTTTTGTCCAAATTGTCTTATCATTTCACGTTGTGGTCTTGAGCTCATTCTAAGCTAAAAAGGTTATGGCGTAATTTTGAATTTACTTCCAAAAGCTGCTGAGGATAAATACAACATCTGCCAAAACATGTTAGTTGAGTTTGATCATATGTATTTCAGTCTTTGTAAAAGCTGCCTTTCTGATCTGTAGTTTCTCCTCATTACAGACAGTGGTTGGAATAGTTTGGCAGAATTTCCGCAGCAAGTGCACATGAAATACTCAAAAAGTCACCCAAACGTGAAAATATGTAGGACACTGAATTGTGGTCTTCAGCCTTGTCTCCAGCATAAGAAGTTTTAAAATTTGCTGTCAAAAGTGACATCTCCTCTGTGCATTCATTGCCATGCAAGTTTACTGCCTGTTATCTTACACTTGCTAATTGATGAAGTTTTTGTTTCCACTGGCACTCAAGCCTGGGTAATTGTTCAGATGTGTAAAAAATGCATTGTTAAAAGTGTTTCCCTTCTGAATTTGACTTTCTGGATTGGTTTTAGTTCTTTCTTTGTTTGCTGTTATTGAATTTCTGTTCACCATAGAGATTTTATTAGACTGGCCAAGTCATTACAGAACTTTCTGTGTTCACAAGGGGAAATCTTCACTAAAATTAGGGGGTTTTCTTCCACTTTATTTAATGAGATAGATTGATTATGTAATTCTTTCTTTGTTTTCTCTTAAGTGAGCTTGATCAGCATCCTCTGAGGACACTAAAACTGGGCTTAGCATCTGAAAAGCAGTCACATAAATGATGAAATGTGGAGTTCTTGTAGGGTGAAACAGAGGACTTTTTACTTGGATTGCATAAATTATATTCCATGTCTGACCACAGCATCACTCTAAGGAGTTATTCTTAGCTAGTTATTTTCCAAGGCTTCTAACACCTGCTCCAAAGCAGTGATTCCTGGGAGAGACTCCCATGTCCTGCAAACATGAGTTGTATGTCTTGTTTTTAATAGGTGATACAGAAATTTGTATTTCAATGTCTATGTCCAAATTATTCAACATGCCTTGTAACAGCAACTTGCCATTTCATTACCTGTGTTTTTCCTCAGATTTGTCAGATCCAAAGTATGTCAGGGATAGCTTTGTGTTTTTTCTCCAGGTTAGATAAAATATTTTAAGGAGCCTAAGGCCAAAAAGTGATACATGAGGAACTCCACTAGGAACACAACTGTTGGAAGATGCATTCTTGTTCACAATTACTTTTTGCGATTTACTGGCTTTTATTCCATTTAGCATGTGGTGTGGTGGTTTTGTGTAATTCCCAGGTTTGGAATTTAAATATAAAGTAAGACCAAGCCAAATACCTTAAAAAATGACAACGTTATTGCATTCAGCTTGGGGGATTCCATACATAGTTCATAATCACTTTTCCAGTGCAATAAAAGTGTACCTTACATTTGTCGCACATGGTTGTGCTTGCAATAATTTGACTTTATATATTATGGAGAAAAACACTGCTTCTTCTTGATTCTCTTAGTGTCATCCAGGTATTTTGATATGGGCTTTTTTTTAGCCTTCTTCCTGTAATCAAGATGATGCCTACGTTTTAGTTGGAGGAAACACTAAATATTTTCTGGATCTGAAACCCAGACACATTCTGCTTAGTACTAACTTCAGCCTTTTAAAAACCTGCACAATTGGAAGAATCAATATGTAGGGCATCATCATTGTAAGCATAATTAATCTCTGGGATTTTGTATATAATCAATATCAACAATAACCCTTAGAGACAAGACTTTTCCTTAAGGAAAAAAAAGTATCCAGAAGATCAGCTTTTTAATTGATCTTTTAGTCTCACAAATCTGTATTTCATAAAATTCTTGGCAACATGTGGTTCTTATTCAGCTATTCTAAATCAGGCATGTAATATAAATTAAGAACTCATTTTGGTTTTACTCTGTTTTCAGAACTTGCATGCATAACAATACTGGCCAGATATTTCAGTAAGTTATACAAAATAATTCCTATGCTCAAGTAAGTAGCAGAGCCACCATGAAGCTGGTATCAGGTTCATAAACTTAACTGGGATTGGTGAAGTGCATCCAGTCCTTGATCATGTCACAATATTTCTTCTGAAAATCCTGATCAAGTGGTGCACATCTTGGGGTGGGTTTTTGGAAAGGTGTGTTGAGATCTCAGCATCATGTAGAGATGTCTGAAAAAAGTTTTAAATGACCTGCCACCAGAATTTCTGCATGGTCAATGGTGCAACTTGACCACCTTCAATTGAGAGCCACATAAACCAGCACGTTCAGGTAGAAGGTGTTAGCAGCAACCCTCAAAGACAAGAGTATGTCTCAGATCATAGTTCCTTTTGTGTCTGATCTAGTGGAAGCATCTCTCTTCACCCATGGTTAACATAGCAGTCTTCAATTACATGCTGAAGATCTTTCATCAGAGAGGTCCAACAACAGCAAGGTGAGGGTGGAAAGGAGTGTTGCTCTTCCTTTTAAGCAGTGTTGGAGACAGAGAAGCCTCTCTCCCTCTCTGATCTCATACTTGACTGGTCAGAATGCTCACTGATTTAGATATTAGTATTGCAGCCTTTAGCTGTGCTTTCCAAGTGTTCTAGACAGCAATGTAGAAAACCCCATATATATATATCCTAAAGTTAATAAATTTACTTAATATGGGTGTAAAGAACAAATTTACTTCTCCTCTAACCACCTTGTACCTTTCCAACCACTTCAGCTGAAGGCCAAGTGGGTATCGGTCCTTGCATCTTCCTTGTCTGGAACTTTGGGTGAGAGCCAGGCAGCCGCCTTCTGCACTGACACGGCAGTGGAGCCCTCTCAGAGGAGGTTTCCTGGAACCGGTGGAGGTGTGAGGAAACAGCAGCCCTAGGTAAATCACCACAGCTGTACTGTCTGACCCCATCCTCTGTGCATTTATTATAAGAAGCATTATTTTCCTGATTGTGATCTAACATCAGCTCTAGTGGTCAAACAGGTTGACAAATGAAATGTTAACTCCCTTGGAACCAGAAAGCTTTTCTACCCCATATCCAAGCTGGGGTAAGGTGAATTTAATATAAGCTAACAGTACAGAACAGAGATCAGGGATCTGGCAGAGGAACAGGCAGAAATAAAGCTGCTAGTAATGGCAGAGTGATGCTGACTGGTGAGCAGCTGGCTGGGAGCTGATTTGAAGTGTGTAAAAAGCAAAAAACTGGGAGGCAGGCAGGAAAGCAGCATTTATCTTTACTGGGTTTCACTACAGTTTAAGAAATCATCCTCAAATAAAAAGTACTGATTTGAGTTTGCAAATCCAGCTTTAAATGAAAGTAGGACTATATCTGAGGCTTGATAGAGTGAAATCCCAGTGAAACCAATGGATAGGCTCCCATTAACACAGCAGGGTTTTATTTCTTTATTGGCTTGAATCATCTGTAGGTTGGAAGGGTCTTGTTTGAACTTTCATTTCACATAAATGTTAATGCATTTAAGAACACCCTGCCTACATTTTAACTCCTTGAAGATCCTTTGAGGGTGTTTTTCTTATGTTTCTAAAACATTCTCATTAAATTTATGAAAATGCATCTCCTAGAGCATTTTCACATATTAAAAAGGACCATTTGTTCCTTCTTACTGTAGTAATTCAAATCTTTTTGTTTAAAATTAATCTATTGCAGTAGTCTCTTTTGACACCAGAATTTCTCTTGAAATTTTTCCTTAGTGTATTTTTTTTTAGGCTCTTCAGTTTTTTTTCGTCTTACTGTACTTGCATGTAACATCTCTTCTTTTCAGTCCCTTCATGCACTGAAGACCCACAGTAACTGTGCTGTAGCATCTAGTACTCCACTGCTGTTCTTGTGCATCCTCATGCAACCAGTAGTTGCTGTAATCTGCTCTTCTGGATAAATAATGGGAGTTTTCAAACATTCTGCGTTGTTCCCAAAACAAGGGAATGCATGACAATGTAGGTTTCTCAGAAGGAAAAACTGCATGTCTGTGACACAAACACACCAATTGACACAACTAATAAGCAAGAATGAGCCCTTTTTTTTCCCCATGGCCTCTCTTAGTGTTTCAGAAGCCTCAGTTGGTTGGAATCAGAGCAGTGGATGTAATTGAGCTGTCCTTAATCCCAGAATTTGGTGTCTCTGTAGTCCTTTAAGCCCTGTTGCAGGTGCATCACAGCTCTTCATTGCTGCAAGCCCACTGTAAATCTGCTGCTGAGGGAGCTGCCACTTCCACTGATGTACAGGGAGGCCCTCGTGAAAAAGCCAACTTCACTAGTTTTGCATCAGCTACTCCTTGTCTCTATATACAGGGTATTTTGGAGGAGAGAATGGAGCAGAAAACTTCGGTGTGTCTCTGATGGCCCCATACACACTCCTAGGTAAGTCCCAAGGCTGCTGGCCTGGGAGTGCCTGATGCTGGAGCTCTCCTTTTACGGTGCCTCAGCCTCCAGCCTGCACCTGCTTTTCTGCTCTGTGTTTTCTGTTCCAGAAACACTTGCAGCACGTTTGCCAAGGCCTTCCTAGCTTTTGTCCCCATCTCCATCATCAGTGTTACCCTTGAAGATGTGATGCTGTCCTGGAGAAGGGTCCAGGCTTTATTTGTGTCGCTGGTAACTGATGTCTCCTACAAGAATGTGTATTTTAAGGGGTGGAGGAGGTGGAGAAAGGACTCCAGGGGCTCTGGGCAAGATTAGGGGCTGGTTAAATCTCCACATTTCTGGCTTGTTGTCTTGACAAGAAATGAGGCAGGAAGTAGCTCTTTGCTCTTTCAGTGTATGCAGAGTTAGAGAAGCATTTCTCCGTCCTTAATTGAATCATTGGCTGCCAAGGTAAGCTGACATAGGCTTCCACATCATCTCACCACTATCTCAGATAACACAATTAGAGTAAAGCTTAAACTAGTGAAAATCATGTTGAGGGCCATTTCAGTCCCTGCTACCTGAGAAATAGCAGAATTTATCATTTAGATGCATCATTTTACAATAGCTTTCTCCCATTTTGAAAAGTATGAAAGCATAATGTCAGTAAAGTTTTTCTTCTTGCCAGTGCCACTTATAATGTACGTGCTCAAGTATTTGCTTTTATCTGAAGAAGTCAGTGAGCCCAAAGTCACAGCAGAATAATATGAATAATATCATATGTTTTTATTTTCATTTTAAAATTATTTTGTCTTCTTCCTATCTGCAGCTCTTTTGCATTTCCCATATATATCTGGCAAGTGAACTATCTGTCTAGTAAACACCTAATTTTAAGCAAACATTGCAGTGTATTTAATAAATGAATTTTGAATTTTATACTGCTTTTATTCACACCATGAACCTAGTTTTAAAGGTTATCATAATCAAGTCAGGTAATTAAATATACTATGCTCAATCAAAGCATTAGCATGATCAATTTCTTGCTGTTCCTGAAGAACAAGTTGAAGAGAAATACTTTTTTCAGAAATGAGTGTGGAAAAAGAAACCAAGGAAGGAACAGAAAAAAACCCAGACAGTAAGAAAGCAAAACTTATTTACTGCATTATTGACAATGTATTACATTCCTAGGAGTGAAGTGCCATTCAAAGCAAACAGGCACATGGCCTATGTTGTAGATATTTTCCTTGAAAAAGACTTATCTGTCCTAGTCAGTAAAATATTTTCTTTTCCTTAGTATAATATAAACAGTTTTATACATATAAAACTTTTTCAGTTGTATATTCATAAAGCTGCACACATTAAATGTGTCTTACAAACTTAAACATAGTTGTCTTCAGACATACACTATGTAGTATTTTCTGTAAAATTTGCTTTCTTCCTACTAATGTTTGGAGAAGTTTTTTTTCACTGATATAAACCAGAACAAGGATTTTTTTGTACTCACACTTGAATTTATGCTAGAAATGCTTTTCTAATAACTTCTTCACTGCGATGGGAATTAGAATGAAAGCAGCAAGGAGAAAACAGAAAAGTAAATTTAATGTTGTGAATAAGACAGGCTAAAACTGATTCTGAAGTCTGATTACTGGAAATAAACCTGATATATTACTGTCTCTTTAGTATTGAGAGAAGACATCTATTTTTAAATGGTGAGTCCATGAACCTTATTAAATGCAATGCAGACTCCTGGGAAAGAGCTGACGGAAAACTGTTATAATATTTAAAACATTTGAGACCTCCTTACTCCCGTTTCATCTCTCTCTGAAGGTTTCAAAGTCTTCAGTATCTCCCATGCTTGTAATGCACTGAATCAGCCAACAAAGGGGATCAGGATCCCTTGATCTGCCTGGCTGGTTGCCTAAATCACATTGTATGAGTTAAGCTGATCAATCCCAGTGGTTAAGTGCCAAAGACACATTTTCTTTTAAGAGCCTTCTCTTATTTTTGAAGATGCAAACCCACAAATGCTCTTACATGAATTTAAAAGATGTGAAATTTTAGGAAAGAATTGCTGTCAATGCAAACAGATTTTTACTGTGACTATGCGAGGTCTACGAAATAATAAAGAATTCCAGTGAGATTTTTCATAGCTGCTTTTGCCATCCTCTAAAGCTCAGGGATTTGTCTTTTAAAGCCAGAATGCACAACTACAGACATCTAATTAAGCTGAATACTCATAAGGATATTCAGATAGCTTTGCTGCACCGTTAACTCAAGAAACAGATCAGCAAATATATTTGATGTAAAAACTGTAAGTCATTCAATCACAGACTCACAGCAGCATTTATTGGGAGAACCTCTGGTAGTCATCGGGTCCAATCTGCTGCCCAAAGTGGGACTATCACTAACATTAGCCAGCTGTGCTAATGTCTAGGCACAAATCTCAAAAGCTTCCAGGAACGGAGATTTCACAACCTTTCTGGGTAACCTGCACTACATTCCCTGTGAAAAAGTTTTTCCTTGTGTCCAACCTCACTCTCCCTTGCTGCAATATGTGATCCCTTGTTATTATCATTGGTCACTACAGAGGAGCTGTTGGCTTTGCTGCCTTTGCAACTAACCTTCTTAGTCATAGATGCTGAGCCTTGAAAAGAGACAACTGAGTGGAAATGCAAAATGCAAAAAGAGGCTTGTAGATTTGTGAATGGCATAGACAAATTGGACAGGGAACATTTTTTTCCTCTTTATTTTTCAAGGCAGTAAGTAGCAGATATAAAATTATATTATCACCTGGCAACAAAAGCAAAAAGGAAGGTATTTTTCACACAATGAATTATTAATCTGTGGAATTTCCTACCACTGAATGTTGTGAATTCTGGAATTTTCCCAGGATTCAAAAAAACAACTGGACAAATCAACAAAGGAAAATCCACTGTGGATTATTAGAAGCCGTATCTCTAGCTCAGTAAATGCTAGTGCTACAGATTGCTAGAGGCTGAGAAAGTACCATGGGAAAATAGTCACAACATGTTTACCCTCCTTTTTATATTTTTTATTAAGCGTTTGACACTGGCCAGCGTTGGAGGTAGGACACTAGGAGCAAGGATATCCTTTGGTGATCCAGTACAGCTGTTTGATATATATCTTTTGTGTTCATATGAAAATCATACCTATAATATTAATATTTTTCTTCTTCGGAATTTAAACTAAATCCAAAAGAATACAATACACGGATTTCGAAATCCTCCACAGAAGAGCAATTCTGTTCTGTCAACAACAATCTACTTCATAAGTCCAGTGCTGTGAATGGAAAGATGTGAGCTGACTTGATTGCAAAGTCCACTGGTGATAGGCTAAGTGAAAAACAGACAATTTGGAATAAGAATTCACTATGCTGTCAAATATTTGTCATATCTTAATCCTTCTGAAGCCTCTCCTATAGGGAAGTAAAATAAAATTTCAAAAAAGCTCTCTAGCCTTTTTGGTATATTATGAGTATTATTGTTCCCAATTAGCAAAAGTTTCCTTTTCCATGCACAGACTTTTTTCTTATGAGCTCTGTTAACTTAGAAACAAGGCTTCAGAATAGCTGGTGACAACTTTTCTGGGGCTGGAAAAGATTTTTTGAGGACGCTGAGTTTCTGATACTGAAAATGACAGTGTTCTTCCTAAGGTCAGTACATGCTTCAGTTTTTACCTCAGCTCTAGTCCCCTTCAGTACTATGAAAGCAAGTTCCTTTGTGCTATCAATACAATGGCAAGACAGTTTTTCCCTTGCTTTTCAGTGAAAACTACTAAATAAAACTAGCAGAGACAATTTCAAAAGGCAACTTGGAGATATTATGCAAACACTGTGCTTTCAATTAACTTAAGTACATGAAGTGCCATACTCTTAGAGCACACTAAACTACAGCTGAATCAGGATTTATGGAGTCCCACAGCTTTTTACTCTCTGTGGCCAGGATCAAAAGCCACTGAAGTTTTTGAGAAATTTTCTGTTCAATGTCAAAGGGCTTTGTATCCAAACTAATTGTGGGATGAGATTAATCCCTGTAGCAACTGTGAAATGCATTTTTAGTCTGTTTTACAGCTTCTGTCATGTGTGGAGGTGTTTATGGCTCTTCGCCTCCCATATGCATACTTTTCTTGCATGTGGTTTAACCTTTTTTGCTAATGTGAGCATCTTAATTTAATGTATTTGCTTCCAAGTGTTGTGGTTTAACCCCAGCTGGCAACTAAGCATCATGCAGCCACTTGCTCATTTTCCCCTGGTGGGATGGGGAAGAGAACAGGAAGGGCAAAAGTGAGAGAACTTGTGAGGAGAGATGAAATAAAGTCAATTTAATAGGTAAAGCAAAAGTCGCATATGTAAGTAAAGCAAAACAAGGAGTTAATTCACTACTTCCCATCGGCAGGCAGGTGTTCAGCCATGTCCAGGAAAGCAGGGCTCCATAACACATAACAGTTACTTGGGAAGACAAAATCCATCACTCTGAATGTCCCCTCTTCTTCATCCAGCTTTACATGCTGAGCATGACATCATATGATGTGGAATATCCCTTTGGTCAGTTCAGGTCAGCTGTCCCAGCTGTGTCCCCTCACAACTTCTTGTGCATCCCCAGCCTGCTCGCTAGTGGGGTGATGTAAGAAGTAGAAAAGACCTTGACTCTGTGTAAGCACTGCTCGCAATAATTGAAACATCTCAGCATTATTAACACTGTTTTCATCACAAATCCAAAACATAGCCCTATACCAGCCACTATGAAGAAAGTTAACTCTATTCCAGCCGAAACCAGCACACCAAGGCAGGCAGGAACTACCAGGATTTTGTGCCTTCCTGGGCTGGCCTGACCCATCTAAACACAGCAGTTAACGTGCCTGGAGAAACCTGTGGTAAGCATCATAGCTGAGTCTTTCCAGACTTCGATCTGCCAGGCTGTGGGGTGAAATCCAGCCCACCATGACTCCAGTGCTGGCACTGAGCATCACGTCATGGCTGTCAGTGTCACTATGTGTAGGTGTCTGTCCAGAGACGAGCCTGCTCATGCTCCTGTCCCTCCCTTGACAGGCTGTAGTTATAGCTATCTCTGAGGTCTTCAAAGATTGTAAGTATGGATGGGTCAGTAATCCTTCTACAGCTTTTACTCGCTCATCAGGTCACAGTGTGTTTCCAGATCATGCCCTCTCTACTCAATATGCCTGCACATGTTCTTGCTGTTACTGTGCAGCACAGACTTTGGAATGGTGCTAGAATGTAAAGAAATAAATACTTCAAGAACAGACGTTTTGTTTTGAAAATGCAATTCTGGGCTCTTATAGCTACCATTAAAAAAACAAAAACAAAAACAAAAACAAAAACAAAAACAAAAACAAAAACAAAAACAAAAACAAAAACAAAAACAAAGAAAGGCAAAAAAGGCATTATTAAGCTTTGCACTTCAGCTGTGCAAAGCTGAACGTGTCATATAGAAAGTCTGTAGTGTAGTAATATTATTATATTTCTGTTAATGCTTAAATATTGTTCACATCCACACTTTTTAAAACTCTCCTTTAATACTTTGGATTAGAAAGAAGAAAGAAAATATATTCCAGCTTTTACCCTTCTATGGCAAAGGCTATAAATCACTTTCTCTTTGGGGACAAATATGTGATCTCCTATATAATCTCTGATCTTAATAAGAAGACAGAACAACCAAAAGCAATTTCTCTCATTATAAAACTGTGAATATATAAGTAGTTTTAGAGAACCTGGTGACTCTTGATAGGAGTATCTGAAGAAAGGAAGAATTCTCAGAGAGACAATGAATTTCTGTTGTTAAGCACAAGAGGAGACTGGTTTGAATGTTTTCAGAGATAAATTGGTAGGATGTGAAATTGGTATATTTGGGGTCCTGTGCATTTCCTATCAATTACTGACTTCCTAAGAGAAAACATACTTCTGTATTGTAAAGTTGGCAAAGTCATAGTCAGGTTTTGCAGTGCAAATCCATACCTTACTTTTGTCTAAGATACCCCCTTCACAGAAGAAGTTAAAAAGGAGAAAGTTTCCAAACCTGGACATACCTTAAAGGGGCTGAGGAACAGCAGGGTCATACTCAATGCAAAGCCTTGACTTCAGTGTAAGCACAAAGACTCTCAGTATGCCATACCCACTGCACCCCTCTGGAACATGCATTAGTAAACTATGTTGCACAGTGCCAGCGATGATGGAGGAGGAAATAATAACTGTATTCCTGGTAATGCTGTTTTTTCCCATGCAAATGAAAACTTTGAGTCTTGGGTTTATTTTCTAGTCTAATTCCATACTCCTGTGTTCCACATTCGAAATGCAAAGCTGCAGTAATTCAAGCTAGATACTGTATAAATCTGATTTTTATTTTTTTTTGTTTGTTTTGGTTTTTTGTCTGAAAATTCCTGTTCCTCCTTTGCTTTTTCTACTGGTAGTAAATGCCCAAGGTCTGAGGCTTGCATATATTTTTATTTAACACAAACACTTCCTGAATAAAAAAGATTTGCTACTTTATGATACACTGTGAAACCTCTTCAGAAACAACTTCACATAGAAATTAATTAAGTTTGATTAATCATTCACTTGTGTCACTGCAATTTAAGCAAGATTCATTTAAATTTACAGTAAGTTTAAGCAAGAGGAAAAGCTGGCCAATGTGGACTGTTAAAGACAACAGTGCTCAAAGCTATTCCAACTTCCGAGAGGGCTTTCTCCCCAGAACCAGCTCACAGTTATGTAGTGGCGCAGACAAAAGGGAAGTTCTGTGCCAAGATGATGATGTTGGTGACCTTATTCTTTCACTTCTGCAGGCAGCATTTTCAGGGTGTGGGGACACGGAGTGAATCCCAGGAGGGGCCGCAGGAGGGAGGATGGGGTATCAAGGGGAGATTTTGAGGGGCAGTAGCAGAGCAGACATCTGGCTTCAGCAAACGTAAGTGTTAAAAATGATTGTGACCTTGGGATGGAATTCATGTGCAAATACGAAAATGATACAAGTGGCTGATTATTTCATTTTATTTTCATGAATTTGGCCGGATTCTTATTTCACTTGTGGTGATGCTGACTCCTGGAATTCAGATATTTCTTTTTTGTAAGTCAAGGAAGTTTTTCCTAGTAGAATGACACCTGGGAAAGATAGACATATTAGGTTTGATAGAATTATAATAGGAAGAGTAAAACACTTGCTAAATTCAGCCTCAAACTCCAGAAATAAATGAAAGACAATTATATCAACAGTTTTTCATGGCAAGAAATCAAAGCTATAATAGTTATAATATCACATCAACCAAATCCCAAGAATTTAGGGTTTTTATATATATATATATATATATACACACACACACATATATATGTAAAGAATATATATACACACATATTCTTTAATTCTAATCCTGCTAAATTATCATGCATTCAAGTTGAAAGATTATAAAGCTGCAATCATAATTCAAGATCCCAACACGTTTACATTTCATTATTCATAACAGCTGAATTCAGTTTTACATCACATCTAACTTCCCTTTTCTAGGTAACTAATTCATAATATCAGATGTTAATATAAGTTTTAAACTAACTTAAATATTTTAAAGCTGTTAACGTAGTTGTAGATACATCTGAACAAAAATTTTACACATTTATTAGACACATTCATTCCATGCTGAAAAACAATTAATTGATCAAAGTATAGGACATGAAGAACAGCAATGACAAAGAAAAAGACATATGTTTTATTCTATTTTTTTAATTCACTCTAGTAGTCTCTTATTTAACAGGTGTCAGCATGAAATTGATGTGAAAAATGTAGTATAGGTGAGCTCCAGAGAAGCTCCTGGCTGATATTTTAGACAACCCTCCATCTTTGGTCTTTATTTCAAGTCTTATGCTGCAGTGCAAAAAAATCTTTTGTGAAGTTGCTTGTTGGTGTGTTAAAGATGCCAGTGTGCCCTTCCTAGAAAGCTTATTCTTGTCTGATTTGGCTCTCCAAGAGGAACAGTGGTTGTCTCGGAGACAAAAACTGGTGCTTGGTTTGTGCAATGGTATAGGTTGCCTTTAGTGTTTAGAGACATTGCTATAATGTTTTTGACTTTTCATGAAAGCTCACATCATCCAGACTGACGCTGAGTTGCACACAACAGCCAGAAATAACTGTAATTAGAAACATGATTAAGTATTAAAAACTGAATGTACTCTTCTCAACATGTCAACTTCTTTAATTAGAGCAATTTTGTTTGGGTGGTTGGCAAGGCTGACAGTGTTCTTTGGCTAGTACACATTTTCTTGATATTTAGCAAATCTACTTAAATCTTTCTGTCATTTGATGTAAATCCAGAATACTTCGGTTCCCATCTACTGCTATGTTGTTTCTGTGCTCTTAAATTGATGCTATGATTCATCAAAACAGTGGATATATTTCACTAGAAAATAATGTGACTAAACATGAGTAAACCCAAAATTTGTAAAAGCAGTTGGGGATCTTTCAAGATGAAAATGTTATGCTGTATTATATTTTCTGGCCTGGATAAACATTACTTTTTGATTTGGCCAGCTCAAAGGTACAGCTAAGTTGATTAGAGCTTGTACATAACAGACTACACCTCTGGAGATTACCCAAACTGATACGAGACTTTAATTTGATATGATACTGATACAGTACTTTAGTTTGAAACTCTTTATCACCTTAAATTAAAAAAAAAGAAGAAGGATATTTAAAACCCCTATGTGGATACACATGTAGAAACTCATATTCATCTTATTATTGAGTTTATTCAATGTTTCTTCTAACTAATGTGGCCTTTTCAGTATTCTTTTGGAAAAAAATAAAAAGATTGGAAGTTGGTATTTTATTGCTTTAGGTTGAATTCCCATGTTTGAAAAGATTGATAACATAGGGCAAACAGCCAGTGCTACACTGCAATATAGAATGCCCTTTCCCTCTGCCAAAATGCTGATTAAATGAGTTCTGACCTATATTGTTTTTTACATCAATGCCCTTTCACATACACAAAAAATTGGAAATAGAGATAATTAACCTCAATGAAGTGTGACTTAAATGAGGAACTAGATTTTTATAGGTTCCTAAGTGAAATATTCTTCTTAAAATCCCTGTGGCTGCTTCTGTGTGTTGTGCTGTACATCCAAAGGTTCAGGCTAGAGGTTAGTTTTAGAGAGATGCTTCTTTCAAAGACAAAGCAGGTGACTGTGTAAATACTTTACTCAATAACTCCAGATTTATGTTTAAAAAACAAGTGCTTCAATTTGATGAGGTTAACCTTTCTTGCATCATTAGTCCATAAGTGTACTGAATACAGAATTACTCAAATTGAGGCCAATAGCATCCTGGCTTGTATCAGAAATAGTGTGGCCAGCAGGAGTAGGGAAGAGACTGTGACCTTGTACTCAGCACTGCTGAGGCTGCACTTCAAATACTGTGGTCACTTTTGGGCCCCTCACTACAAGAAGGACATAGAGGTGCTGGAGCATGCCCAGAGAAGGGCAATGAAGCTGGTGAGGGGTCTGAAGCAAAAGTCTTATGAGGAGCAGCTGAGAGAACTGGGGTTGTTTAGTCTGGAGAAAAGGGAGGCCAAGGGGAGACCTTATTGCTCTCTACAACCCCCTGAAAGGAGTTTGTAGAGGTGGATGTCAGTCTCTTTTCCCAAGTGACAAGTGATAGGATGAGAGGAAATGGCTTCAAGTTGCATCAGAGGAGGTTTAGATTGTATATTAGGAAAAATTTCTTTACTGAAAGAGTGTTCAAGCATTGGAACAGGCTGCTGAGGGAAGTGGTGAAGTTACCGTCCCTGGAGGTGTTAAAAAAATGTGTAGACATGGCACTTCAGGACATGGTTTAGTGGGCATGGTGTTGGGTTGACAGTTGGACTTGATGATCTTAGAGGTATTTTCAAACCTTGATTCTATGAAATAAGTCGCCATAGGAAGTTCCTTACAGATCTGGGAGAGGCTGGAATTGACCCCAGAACTCAATTTACAAGTAATATTTTTTATTATATTAAAATCTGCATATGAACCCCACAAAATTTGTTTTGGGGCATTACAATTTGAAGATGAATTTTGCAGCATGGGTCCAACATCCAGTATTTATAGTTGGCTGATGAAAGCAGCAGCTGTGAACAATCAAATCTGAATAATAAATGTCTGGTTTCTCTATTGTGTTGTTAGGGAAGAAGCAGTTTGCTGTAGTCACTTTTGCAGCTGGTCTTTTGTCAGTATATTTTAAATATGATGGTTGTGGGGAATGAATTAGTCAATCAGTTCATTCAGGTGGTTCTTGCAGGAAAAAAGTGTCTGCTGAAAATTTTATTCCAATAAAAGAATATTTTTCAATTTTCAGTCTGCTAGAAAAAAAATACCTGAAATTAACCAGGAGACAATTGATGATTTTCAATATATCAAAGGAATGGAAGAGATTAGGACCATTAATATCATGACCATTGTCACAATTGTGACCATGTTGAAGTTTGCAGTTCAACAAAGGATCAACATTTGTAGCTAGATATGAGTAGCTATATTTTTCCCAGTCCAGCAGCTGGGAAAAAACAATCTAATCTGGAGAGAAATCTTTCTTCCTATCCAGTTGAGACACCAAGTGAAAACAGTGAACTAAGTTTTAATGCAAAAGGCAAAGGCACCACTTTGTATATTGCAATTAGTAAATTAAAATACTGTCAGGAGGTTAATGGTGAAGTTCTGGAAAGTTTTCTTATATTACATGGAGTTTCCACAAACACCTTCAACAAAGCAAAATTACTGAGCAACCAAGAATCAAAGAGGAGTGAGTATATTAAGGCAGGTACAGACCAGTGCTCTTGATCTCCTCTGGGGTTTTTTATTTATTTCCCTTTATAATCAGGGCAACTTGGAGAGTTTTTTCCTGGATCTCCATAGAACACATTTTACAGAAGCTAAACTCAGATTGTGATGATTGTAGAATCTCTACTAGCTGCCATGATTTGTAAATATGTTTATTAATTAGAACTGCATGCTGTTTCTTGCTAATTAAAAAAAATTCATAACACAATGTAATGTAGAGTGCCTACATTTTCTTGTGGCTGAAGGAGTGTTCCACTTGAAGCCACCAGTTCCTTACTCTTTATGCTTCTAATTGTTGCCAGCCAATTTTATGAAAGTTGAACAAGATATAATTATGGTAGATTCTCTGTCTGTATCTGTTGATCCTTCTTGCATACCAATCTGCATAGGTGTAATGGTTACACATATGTGACAGAAGTGCCTCATACACATCACGTGTTTGTAGAAAGACCTCTCCTTTCGTCTGGTGCATGCGTTCAAAACCCAGCTGGGCCAAAGAGGTTTTAGCTCTGGTCAGCATGCCACCACAACTCCCACTGCTCTGTACATCATCCCTCACTGTTGCTAAAGGTGGCTTTTCTAAGGCTTACTCATTTGAATGCTACTGCAATGTCAAAACCAAAGTCAAACGATTCTACTTCTTTTGCCTTCTTATAGTTTAATTTTGTTTAAAGAGGAGTTGATGGTACTACTTTTGCAAATCTGAGGACTTCTAAACAACCTTCAGAAGGAGATACATGTATTCAGCAATGAAAGTCCCTTGATTCTCTTTTCCTGACTTGTCTGGAAAAAGTCTGAGTTGTGCTGGGTATCTCTGAATATACGAAAATAGTGTGGGAACATATTCTGGATTCACCTCTCCCAAGGAAAGTAGCCCTCTCTGCTCCACTTATTATTGAAAATGAGCTCTGAGCTCACCAAGCAGGATCTACCTTAAATAGATCTGGGAGAGAGAATCTGGTCTGAATCCAACAATGCTTCATGGTCAAGTTATTAAGACATGTTTTAAGATCAGCATCTGCTACTGTAGATTCTGATGCTAAAAGTGGAAGGTTCTTACTGTTGTCCATGAGTTTTGTTTGGTTCCTCTTTAGTCTAACAGCTGAATTTTATCCAGACCCTGGGCACTATGACATGGATCACATAGCTTCATCTTCAAATCAGTCTTACTGTGCAGTGCAGTTTGAAAATCAAGCAACTTCTCTAGCAGTGACATTATCAAGCAGTAGATATTACACTAAATAGCCTTTTGACAAATACAAAATATTAGCATGTTTTACAGGTTTAAATAGTCACAAACTGTTAAGTCAGAAAAAAACAGCTAATCTAATCTTACTTGCATTACAGGAATGGCAATCTGGACAATTATCTAGAATAATTTATACAAAGTGTGAATTATTGTTAAAATTAGGGAAATGCTTATGTTGCTGTTATAAAAATTATTCCTCAAGAATCACAGTCAGCTGCTGTATTTTCCATTCATGTAGCCAGAAATTCTTTCATGTCTCATTCAAATATAATAAATAAAGATGGTATCAGGAACAGTTTAGGACAATGAACAGGCCTGTTAGTCACTTTCTGGACTAAGCATAAGCATGGAATAGGGCAAAATTATCAGAGACTGAACAATGAAGTCAAGAGAAGTGAAGCATTTAGGCCAGAGGTGAAGAAGGTTTTATAAGTTTTTTTGTTTTAGTTTGTTTTTTTTGTGGTTTTTGTTTGTTTGTTTTCCATATAAGGCAAAAAGAAACACCTAAATTAAAAGGAAACTACAGCTAAAGAAGAAAAAAAAATATTTTAAAAAAGAGATATGGGTGGAGAGAAGTCTGTGGAAAGGGATAAAACCTATATCATAGACAGGAGGAGGAAATTCTTGAAATTATATGAACAAAACTTTAGGTCAGGAAATGTGTTGCTACATTGAGAGAAGGTGTTGTGTTGGCAGGTAAAGAGATATTTTAAGGTTCTTAAGAAGAGAACATTTCATGGATGAAGCAATGTTATATCAGCATCATTAACTTTTTGAGCCAAACACAAGATTTCCTGTATTTGAAGCAGAAAAACAGTTGAGACAGAAACAAAGCGTAGCAATCAAAATACATTTTTATCCGATCATTTAATTTTCCTAAATCTAGATCAGTGAGTTCCTAAACAAATGCAATTGGAGTTAGATATTTAATTTTAAGCTAGACAAAGAACTGTGTTATCATGTTCTACAAAATCCATTCAACTCCCAACTGCAGAACCTCTCTCCTTGCTATCCAGTTAAAATACCAATTAAATACTTAATCTTGTTAATCTTTAATCAAGAAAATGCCACTTTTAAACTCTTACTCAATTCTCATACTGTAGTATAACAACAAGAACCCCTTAATGAGGACTTAAATGTTGCATCCAGCTGCTCTACTAACGTAACAGGTATGCAATACTGGCTGGATATTCACATTCTTTTTTACGTGGTAATTTATGTGGTAGTGGGGATGACTGAAATAGTTTGCTTAACGCATTCAAATAATTTAATAAATTTTGTCCCTTATTTGAGATAAGCACCTAGTATTTTCCGTCACTATTCTTTACTGGAATTTATTTTGCTGTGTGCATGTCAATCTTCCCTTGCTAGCAGATCCTGATAGGATTTTTATTTGTTTGTTAATTTATACTAACATACACACAGCAAAATTGAGTTTTTTCCTTTTTTCTTTCTACAAACAGTGAATGACTGAAATTGGGTAAACTACTGTGAAGATTCCCCAGGTCTTGCATACCTAGTATATGCAACTGTTTATGGGTGATATTCATTTCACCTAACTTTTACATGGCAAATATCACCGAGCCCATATGAGATATGTTGGTAGGCCCTTTCTGTAATGGTAGTGAGAGCTAAGCACCTCCAGAAAGCAAGGAACTGAGACCTGTGGGGTAAATCAAGGTCTCTCTTGGACACTAACTAGGTATTTGTCTTAGACCAGCCTTGCAGATGGCTATTTATGTTTGACTGTAAGTGTTTGATGCAGAGAAGGAGGAACATGGTGATAATCATCTGGGGATTGGCTCTTGAGAACTGACCAAAACTATGTCTCAGTTTTATGACTCTAAGTAGTAAATTTCCAATAAGTTGTACCCATACCAGTGTCACACAACCTTCGAGTCTCTTCTCAGTCTCACTTTTCACATCCTATCACAGAAAGTTTTAGCTCTGGGACCATGACTTAAAGGAGCAGGGAATGGTTTGCATCAACATCATAATGGCACAGTAGTGCTATGGGAAAAATGTACTAAATAATAACTGGATTTTCTCTAATAGAAATAATTTATAGATAGAAAAATTAATTTGAGCTATGCTCTTCACAAAAAGGCAAATCCAGGCACATATCCAGTCATATAGTTTTCTTCTACAAATAAATGTCACAGCTGTCAATTCTAATTTTGCACTAGAACAGTAGTCTTCAAGATGTGTAGTGTATTCTTAGTGATCAAGTTTTTACTGCCATGGTATTCTGAGCATGTAAATGGGGAGGAGTAATACCTTTAATCAAGTCAATAAAATAAAAACCAAGCTTTTGGGTATAGGAGCCATCTTTTGGGTATATTTTTTGACTTCATCTTTTAGAAGGAGGATGGCTTTCTTGTAAAAGTAAAAAATTGTAGCTTTCTGCTGAAAGGTCAATGAGACATTTTCATTGAGACTTAAATTTAATTTGATACAATAAAACAAATGTTCTTTTCTAGAATTTGCTTTTGAGAGATAATTGTTTCTTTGTCATTATTCTTTCTAGACTTCTCTGTGAAAGAACAAACAGGAAACAGTTGGCAGAAAAATCATATCGTTAACAGCCTTAATGAGCTTGAGTTGTGAGGCCTTTTTTAAGCGTTCTGCTTTTAAATTAGTTTTTATTTTATCATTTTATACTAGAGTTCCTCACTCATATGTGGTCTCCTGAAATTTTCATTATAGATCCTGTGTTTCATGACACCCTCTTGCTCTTTTAAACTGAAAATGCATTATTCTCAACTGTTGCTCAAAGCTAGAAAAAATGTCTGCCAAAAATTTACCAGTTAAATAATTACCTCTTGTTTTGCGTTACCAAAATAGCTGTATAGAATAACTTCCATTCATCAGTGAAATGTTCACTGAAATGTATCCATGACATGGGTTGAAGAATATGCAATTAAAATACACCTTGGTGTTTTGTCTGTCAGTTTTCTCCTCCTGGTACCACAAATGCTCTGGAATCTGGGAAGAGATTTTGATTTTTAAGGTAGTTTGATTCATCTGATTTATATTTAACATCTCCATCTTTGAAAAAAACAGCACTAGTCCCAATGCCCGTATGTTATTAGTGAACACAGAGGAAAATTTGTATTTATTATCTCTGCTAATGCTATTTTACAGCTTTCAAAGATCCTCTACATCCTATCATTTTGGTGCATGGAAAATCTTGGGTTTTTACGTTACCAAGGTTGACTCCTATCTAGCCAGGCATTCATGACTGAAAAGTATGCCACATCAATTGATAAAGAAGAGATCATGAAGTATAATCAGCCTTTGCAATAAATGGCAAATGTTGCAATGACTGGCAGGTTTTGTATTTAGTACTAATGTATTTTTTAATGAGCTTTTCGCAAAAGCATCACACAGCTTTTGTTTCTAATCCTGTGCTGTATGCAATATTCTTGCAGGCCAGGTTCAGCCCTCTGGGCATCACTGCTCTCAGCCATAGCTGTCTTCTTCAAGATTTTAACTTCACTTATTCCTCGGTGTAACAACTTCATATCCTCTCTTCTGCACTTTTGTATATCTCCTTTTCTCCTGAAACTTAATATGGTGCCATTCAAGGGCTCCTTTTTCCAAGAATTATCTTGTTCCTGAAAGAGTGCTAAAAAAACCCAGCACAACATTTAGCTTTACAAAGGAAAGGAAAATCTTTAAAAGAAAGATCATGGGATTTTTCAGACTGCCTGGAAGAAATTGCAAATTTTCTTCTCCTATATTTGATCTCTAATGAACTCCTTTTTATTGATTTAGGTACGACATCTGTGTCTGCAGTTTGTACTGTTAGTTGATCCCAGCAGTGATGGCCCAAGAAGTGGTGTGCCAGGCATGAAGCCTGTTGCTGTGCAGCTCATCAGTGTGTGTAGAAAGAGCTTTGTCACAAGTACCTAAGTCCCTGAAATCTCCCTAGCTCTTCTGACAGCAACTCCATCTTATCAGCTGCTGGCATCTACACTGGCTGACAGTGAGTTCCAGTGGTTTCCCAACCTCTTTGATGCCATCAGGTCCACCACTGATGCACTCACACTTCTGTTGCCTGTGGAGTGATCACAAATCAAGTGCTGTGTCACAGCTGCTGGGACTACTACCATGGTCAAGGTGGCCAATGCAGAGTCCCAGCACCCTTCAAATACATACAAATTGCTATGGCCCATCTTTCTCTCTGTTCATTATGGACTCTGTGGCAACCCAAACTTCATTTGGGTTTGTGGCAACCTTTAGCCCCTGTATGCTATATCATCTGCACCCAAAGGACATTCCTCCCATTCCCAGTCCTCAATAGGGGAGCTACAACTCCCCTCAATCCTATTTTTGGGTGGGTGGAAAGACCTTTGGAGAAGTGCCATCCCTACCCTTCTCCACAGGCATGCTCATCAAGTCACACAGCCCACATTTTTCCCAAGCCTTTGACATGAGTTGCAACAACATGTAGCTTTTTGTCCTGCCCTTCAAGTCCATCTGAGTGGCCACCATAGGGAAAGGGTAAAAGAATGGAATCTGAAGTTGTGAGACAGACACGCCCAGCGTGACCTTCACATTATGTAGTGGAAAAGTAATCCATTGTTTGAAAGGTTCTAGCTGTTATAAAGTGATCAAGTTTGGGCAACTTTGATCACAATAGGCTAGATGAGTTAAAGTAGCTGTGGAAAGTGAAAGTGAATAACGAATGAAATGTATGCACTATTCCAAAAGATTTGTGTCACAGAACAGATATAAAGGAAAAAATAAAATAGTTGCACTACAAGTTATCTCTCAAAAAAGTTAGAAAAAATATGTTGAAATGTTCTTTTCAAAATTCTAAGACTAATAAGGCATATGTAGGTTTTTTGTCTTAGTCAGTTATCAAGTCAATGTTTGCTTGCTTCATTAACTGGCTTCAGTTAAAACCACCAAGGACAGTGATTCTCTGTTGACTCATTTTTCCCAAATAAATGCACAACTCTAAAGAAGTCCACATCATGTTTTACTTTACAGTGAGTAGTGAATGAAAAAGAATTATAACTGGCAGTAACATTGCTCCATGAAGTGAGTTTCTAGGAAAACTCAATGCTCAAGATAATGACTACAGAAAGCTTTTATCTTATTACTATGGATACATAAGTTTTTAATTGCAGGTATTAAATCATCAATATTAAATCATAAATTCTTGATCTTAAATCAGCAATGTGGAAAGTTAGTAAAGTACTCAATCTGTCACTTACATTAAAGGTATATTTCTTTCATTCAATGATTTATTCACCCTTCCAACCTTCATAAACTTACTGTCATATTCCCTAAACATAAACCAACACTTTTTATGGTGAACATGACAAATTTAGTGCCTAGAGGTATCACTAGTGTTGTCTCCAAAAGCATTGCTCATTTCCAACTCTACGCTAGCCTTACCTTTTAGTTGGAGGCCTTTTGATTGCATTTTAAGAACTAGATTTTCTTCTTCCTGGCATAAGCAGTTGGTCACTTGTTTCTTCCTGGATCTCAACAGCTTTGACACAATCCAAGGTGAAGATATCCTGTTTCACACATCTTTCTTCTGTTTTCTAACAGGGGAGAAAACAGATAGAAATGGGGGGGGGGGGGGGGGGGGGGGAATTTATGTTCCTCTCTGAACATCACAGAAATTTGAAAGCCAAGAAGAAGACAGCAAGCTGAAAGTTTCATTACCCACAGTGGCCTTGGTTAGCCAGGGTGGCTAAGGTGCCCCTGCATTGCTCTTCATGTTCAGTTTGAGGAATTACCTCTCCCTCACCTCCAGAGACTGTCTGAGCACTTGGGTGGAATTACAGAGACTCTTCTCCTTGATGCCCCATTCTACAAGGAGGCAGAAACATAATACTCTGTCCACCTAACTCCACTGCTTCCTCTAAGCAAAGCTCTTGAGAAAGAAATGGAGATCTTCTGCTTAAACCATTCTCTCCTAGCATCTCCCTTCTTCTTAAGAAAATGATTTTTAAAATGTGTTGATTTTGACCAGAGGCCATATGCTGACAGTTGTCTCTCACAGTAACATCTTACTCCAGGATTATCTGTTGACTTCAGTGGTATTCCTTGTGACATATAAAACATCCACATTGTGTACTAATCAAAGTTATTATCCTGAGAGACCTTTGGAAATCTTGGGAGTAGTAGCCAATGATTTTTACACCACTGTAAAAATAGTGGCAGAGGGAGGACCTATTTCTTCTTTTTAATCAAGCAGGGCATTACATTAGCCATTTATTTCCTGGCATTCTTTGGCTACATCCCACCTGGCAAATCATAAAGGAATTTGGAGGGCCTATGTCCAAGTGCACATACTGGCCCAATCTTGACTAGTAAAGCCAGACCCTATGTGAGCATCTGGCCTTGTGCTGTCCCATGGCAGAGACTGAAGCCATGGTCCCAAAGGCACACAGAGTACACATGCTGGTACTTTATGACTTTCACAAGCTGGCTAGGCATCTGGATGAATGTACTGGCCTATTTTAGGATACTTGATAAGAGTCCTTAAAGGTAGTAGATAAGAGTTGTAAAATTACAAGAACTCTTTTGGCATTCAGATTTTGATAAGGGCATTTATTAGAATTCAGCTCTAACATTAGATACCTTCACTACTTTATTCCCTTGGATATAGGAGAATTCTTCATTTGGATAAATGGTCTTTCATGTATGGAGAATGCATGCAGTACATAATTTACTGTGGCAGAAGCAGTTTTGTCAACTTGTAGTTTAATTTAAAAGCCAACAGAAAACTGAATAACTGCTCAAGTCTCTTAGCAGTAAACAGCCAATATGACTTAAAAGGGTCAACTTGCTTTCCCTTAACTTCCTAGGCGTTCTTACTGGAATTTAATGTTAATTTTTAAAAGTATTGATAATGTGAAATTACTAGCTGGACAGATGATAAACTATATGATAATGACTAGTGTCTATTTTATCATAAATTAGACTATAGATATTAAATATTTAATAAAAGTTGCACACTTTTAACAAAACACTGTAGGTATGTAAATGCCGTCAAATAATGGGGCAACACTGACTTCAGTGTGTCTAGGATTTTACCCCACATATGCCTCATGTCTATTTTATTGTATTGCTCAAATAAACATAGATTAATTTTTTGTTTGAAAACAAACCAGACTAGAGCCTGGGACTGAGCCATTATGTTACTAACTTTCCACAAAATAAAACTTCTCCAGAAAGCTTTAGCTACTACTGAGTGAAGGAGGAATATAGAAATATCAGTGTTTATTTTTAAAGAGGTCAATTTAGGGTAAAATATTTGTCTCACTAGATTGCAATTCTTAAGTTTGTTTTATTATATTCTGGTTTTAATAACACAAGTATTTGTTTGAAGAACAATTTCAAAAGTTCTCATTAAAATACTTCTGACAAATACTGATTTATCTAGAACTAGATTATAGAGAAGAGAATGGCAATTAAACAGAATCACTTAAGAGCTAATAGGCACTTTTGACTCTACTAAAATGAAGTTCTGTTAAAAAGAAAGTCTTGTGAGCACTGGGAAACAAACCTCACTATGGTTTTCACCATGAAAACCAGTTCATCCTTTTAGAGATTATTCTTTTAGGGTCTCCATCCAACAAGACCATTTAATCATTATGGCTAGAACTGAGTATTTCGGTATCTGTAATATAAAATACTGAAACAAGACTTTTGTCAGTTTAATGGATCTATTTTTATGTTATTGCTTTCACTCATAAAATGTCATGAAGACGTAAGGTTTTATTGAAACTATTACTTAATGTTTGATGGAAAACCCTAGTTTCCAGAGAAGAGGAATCATCTGTCTCTCCTCTCCTCTCCTCTCCTCTCCTCTCCTCTCCTCTCCTCTCCTCTCCTCTCCTCTCCTCTCCTCTCCTCTCCTCTCCTCTCCTCTCCTCTCCTCTCCTCTCCTCTCCTCTCCTCTCCTCTCCTCTCCTCTCCTCTCCTCTCCTCTCCTCTCCTCTCCTCTCCTCTCCTCTCCTCTCCTCTCCTCTCCTCTCCTCTCCTCTCCTCTCCTTACCTTTGCTCACTTTTCCTTCCCTTATTTAAGGTCTGCCTCTAGCTGTCAAGATTTAGAATAGCACTTGAAATTTGTGATCAGAGTACACATCAAAAATCTCCTAACAACTGGAAACAGAAAACAAAGGCAGTGTCCGCATGCACGTCCAAATGCATTTAATTTTCATCAGTGTTAAACAAGCCGTGCTTATAAATGTTTAAGGTTAACCTGTTCTTGCATCCCATATTGTTTTTCTTCTGTCCATTCAAATATAAACTCTTTTATTTTTAACTGCTCAAAATAAGATGTCTGTCACCTCTCTGCTTTTGTGTCTTGCTGCATCCCACACCATCCCATGTCACATGCACAGATAACCAAGGACCTTTTTTGTTCAATGCCTAGCCAAAGGCCATGAATTAACGCTTATCAAAAGCATCTCATCTTCTTCTTTGTGCTGCACTTTTCTCCCAAGGAGAAGATTAAAGAGCAGACATGTCAAAGGTGAGAAACACATTGAGTAGTCTTCTGTTGACCTTCTCGCATGTCATGGAGATCACGTAAGGTTCCACAGTGTACTTGAGGCTGATCACTGATTGGGCTGCACAGACCACGAGGGTAGCAGAACTCAGTGGTTGGTGGTGAATCATGCTCAGTTGGGGTGGTCCCTGTCCCTTTTGTCCCTTCCCAGACTCAACAGTCAACAACAGCTTCTGTAATGCACACTGTGGCAACAACATAACCGAATACTTCACTGTCTGCTAGCCACTGTGCACATCTTCAGTTTGGAAATGCCAGTGGAGATGAACAGAGATCTGTTATGCAGTGAAAACAGGTTGGAGGCAAAGCTCACAGCCAGCATCTTGGCTGGTAGCCTCTGAGGGCCCTGGGTAGGTTGGTTGTCCACACTCCCCACAGCCCAGGGACCATGCTTGTGTCAGAAATGGGGCCAACTGTGGATGTCCAAGGAAAAGCACATATAAAACTGAGTCAGAACAGGCTTTACAGGTCAGTAAAAATCATGAGGAATTAAAAAAAAAATAGTTGTCTAGCAGTAGAATTGTTTTGTGGTGCTCAAATTGCTGCTTAAGGGGAAGAGGTTGGCCTCAGTAGGTTTTGAAAGAAACCTCCAACCATTTCCCATGCTAACAAGGAGCATTTACTTGTTCAGAAATGCAGAATCCATGAGAATATGCCACAGAATCGGGCATCTGTGTCAACATATGAGCAAACTGCAGGGTCATTTTTCAAAGTCAAGCTTCAAAGTTAAAGTGAGGATATAGGACATTTGATTCAATAATAAATTAATCCTTTTGTCTTTAAATAGATGACAATTTCTCTTCCATTTGGATTTTTCTGCTATAGAGTAAGTATCTTGATGGCTTTCAAATAATTTTATCTGGGGATCTGCTTTGTTTCTGGTATACAGAGAGCTTGCTTTACCCTTGCTAGGTAGAGACTATGTGCATTTGTGTGATTTGAATAGTTCATTTCTTTATCATTTTATGGATCATTAAGATATGAAGATGAAATTGAAAATAGTCAGAGCTGATCTTTTAAAATCAATTCCAGTAGACTCAGATTTCTTACTGACCCTCTGTGCTAACTCATTTTTAAAGACTACCTGTAGAAGTGAGAACTTAGAGAAACAAAGCAATAAGCTAAAAACCATGACAGTTTAACTATATTTAATCTTGATGATGTAGCGCACTCATCTAGAGGGAAAAATGAATCTGCCAAATTGCAAGTGCTTCATCCACGTTTAGAACTTGAAAACATTTTACAACCTGTTTTTAAACTATATTTCAATGTGATGCTTCCACTACCCTTAAAGAGGAAACAGCCTTGGCAAAAATGTAGGGCAAAGCTCTAGCACTGAGATCTTGAAATGACAGATTAAACTATTTCAGTGAAGGCTGGGGACATCACAGTCTTGGGCCAGTTTTATAGGCTTACAGGTGAAACTGTTTTGAACCATTGCCAGCTACGAGTCAGTTAGTTGGTCCGAACCCATAGTGTAATTTCTTTAAATTGGACATAGATGATTTGTCACAATATTGAACCAATATCTTTCCAAACTAACACAGGCTTTTTGGTGCCATTGTTTTAACATTTCTGTAAGGCAAATGACACTTGATGACATAGTGATGTGTAAAGCTAGTGCCTTTTGCCCAGACAATGCCTGAAAGTTTCAAACCAGAAGTATTCCTTGCAGTTATGAAGTATACTGAGGAGATTTGTAACTGGTAATTGTTTTAAGAAAGAGCCCTCTATAGAGTTTTAGTTTGTTTTTTAGAAAGCAAATAATTGTACTTAGCATCTGTGCCATGCAGAATTTGTTATCTGAAATTCAGAAAGAGATACTAATAAATTTGGTTATATTTACTACCTCATTTGGCTTAATTCATTGTTATTTAAAGTTTTAGTGGTAGGATTCTGCACTGGGCAGGGTAACATGAGAAATGCTATGAGAAATGGGCACAGCAACTAAATACAAAAGGGTGACTTTTTTTTAATGCACAATATATACTCAGTTTGAAAACATACTACATACTCAAGAGCAAGAACTAGCACTATTTTTTGTTAATTGGTTAAAACATTTCTCAAAGTGGGAAGTAGAAATAATATACTCTGGCTTAGGTGATCGATCATAAACATGTGGTGTATCATTATTCCATCCAAGGTATTTGGCAAATACTTGTGAATACCAAATATGTACACAGAAATTAAAAGTCTGTTTATGACTGGCATGTGAACAGAAAAGAAAGTTTGTCAATATATTCATAATTAAACCTGTTGGATTCTATAGTTACTTGTTCTATAATTTCCTGTAAACTGCAGTTGAGTGTAACACACAACTTGCTGAAAATACTGCTGACCATTGAATCTTGGAAGACTGTGTCACCCAGCCTAATGAAGGATAAAATAACTTTTTATTCTCTTGTTGTGTAGACAAAAACATTATCTAGAAAGATTTGAAAAAAAAAGAAACATGAAAATCCAAACCCCAAGCAATAACTTTTTATTTTAGTATTGTGTAGGGAAAAGCATTAAAAATAAATACAAGAACCCAGACTCTAACAATCATATGAACACAGTTATTATAAACTATTGCAAAAACTGAAGGCAAGTTTCAGAGGAAATTCAGAAAACTTTTAACAATATATAAGGTACAATAGAACAGAGACTCATCAGTGAGCGCATCCTTCCATTAAGCCTAGGTATGCACATAGTACTAAATGTGTAAACACATTATTTGTATTGATTTTATGGAGAGTTGTGGCATGACTGTGTTGCTTCCTTAAATCCCAATCTCCTTTATCTAATGGGCACAGAAAATATTCAGTACATCATACATGTAGATCTTCAGAGTTTAGATTGCAACCAAATTATTGAATAAAGGAGGAACCCCTGTGACATTTTTCCAGAGAAATTGCTGCATGTCTGTGAATACTTGTTAATTTAACAGCTACCTTCCCTAATTCACAGTTATGCAACACACCATTAGTTTCCTTTTATTAGTTACATCAAAGACCATATAAGTAGTTCTATCGAGTGAAGAACAGAATTTTTTAGTACACACAGTGCAAGACGGTGTTATGCAAAAAAGCAGACAGCCCCAAAGCTTCAGTGAACTGGGCAAATAGGCTTAAACAGTATTCAGTTAAGATTCCAGACAGTTCATCTCATCTTCTTTGTCCTAATGATCCCTGTTCCTTTGTGTGGTATTGACAACATTCTAGAGAAATTAAAGTGTCAACTGCAAGTCCATAAATGCAGGAAGAAATGTTTTCTCCAATCCTTCTGTTCCTATAAACATGTACCTTGTGGACATAATTAGGGGAATAAAACATATCTTAATAAACATTCTGTAGCAGTCGTAAGCATTGTGATAAAATACATTTGTCATCAAGGGGCGAGAACTAACACTCATTTGAAGGAACGTATTATCTCTATAAATAAGAATGTGTTTGTTTCTTGCTATACTTGAAACACTTATTCTCTGAATAATTTGACTTTCCAGTTTCCTGCTATGAAATCAAAAGGGAGAATGTTCACCTACTATGAAGTGAAATTCATGTTGATTTTATTATGGTTTGAACACTACCATTTATCATCAACTTTCTGGTACTGTAGTTTGAAAAGATTAAGACATCAATACATGTGGTTTTTTGATTATTCTTTTCGTCTCTAATAACTTTTCACTGTAGCTGCTGACTTACATGGGAAAAATGAACATTTTTTTCAAATGAAAGAAGTAGGGCTACAGTATCTGTAGATAAGCACATTACAACAGTACCCCATGCTTCTTAGAAACGGGGCAACCGATGGCTTCATGGCTTTGGAAGGAGGTGAAAAGGTGCTTAAAGGACAACTTATCTCTGAAAGCTCTGAAAAATAAAGAATATATGTAAAGAAACTCCCTGAATTCTAAAGGCTGCTTCCAGAGACAGATAGGGAGAAAAATGCTTTAAAGGAAAATACGACGTGGGATGCTTGGCAGTCATCTGAACATAGTTCAGAAAAGCACTAGGTTTTCTATGTACTGGCCCTGTGCCAATTTTAAGAACATTATCCATAATCTAAAGAGAAGACAGTGAAGTATGAATCAGAGGCTTATAGATGGACAGGTCTTCCATGAGACTGAAATGGCAAGTGGTGAGGAGGATCCAACTGCAAAGTAAAGTATTGCTTTTTATTTTAAGTAAAAAGCAATAAAGAGATTTGGGCTTGCAAACTGTATGCATTAGTAAGCATAGTTTTTTAAATGCAAACATTTAGTAGTAAGCAAAGTCAGATTTTTTGCTTACTTTTAATGATTGTAAGAAAATATCTGTTTGGTGAGCTGAAATTTTTCAGAGGAACAGACATGAAAAGATGAAACACACCAAAAATATCACCATCCCCAAAGACTTAATGGTCTGCTGGCTATGGCACTCAGTGTAGGTGTAGGAGACGTGGATTGAAACATATTGCTTTAATGGGTACTTTATTATAACAGAGAATACCTCTAACACATGAGGCTGAGAAAAGTACATCTCCAGCATCATGGTGAGTAGGGCCCTGCTCTGCTCACTTTCCCAAAGGGAAGATACAAACCAAGGATAGCAGTTGCCTCACCTACTTTCAGTCAACTGGAAGCTGAGAGTGAAGTATAAAATCTTAATGTATATAGTTAATTTACTAATCTGAGAAAAATGTTTCCTGATAACTGTCTTGGGTGAATAATCTGGATTTACCCATTTGTCTCTATTGGCTATAGAAGAAGTCTGGACATGTCCTTTGCAGAGGCATATATGTTTTGGCAAAAGAAGCAGGGCTGAAGCTCAGATCCCTTTTTCATGCTAGGATAGAGAAATAGATTAGCAATCATGTCAAACCTTAATGTCCAGTGAACCTAGATAATTTCTACACTGAGTGCAGCAAAGCTTTGCTTATTCTCAGGGAAAGCAGAGGTGGAGGTGACTGCCACTCTCATGGTCTTCTGCAAAAAACATTTCTTGATTTAATTTGAATGTGGAACAAAAAGCGCTTTTCACTCCCATAATACTTCTTTTTTGTTTACACTACTAAATATTAATGAAACTTGAAATGCAGCATAAGAGGAATGACATGGCACTACATATAATGACTGGACAGTTTACACACATAATGCTGTAGATAGAAGGCTATCAGCTGCCATTATAGAGTTTGGCGCCAAACTTCTTTTCATTTACAATGTCATTCACTTAATTACTATAAATTTTTCAAACATAATTATTTTCCTGAAGATTATGTTTAATAGTCTGATAAAATTTATAGTATTTTCTCTGCTTTATGTATTTTCCATATATGATACAATTCAGTATTCAGTCACAGTAGCATGCCTAATGAGTGCAAAGTTTACATGAAGCTGTATAACTCTCCACTGAAAGTTTCTCATGTTATTTAGTACCTTCCTCAGAAATGTGGTCTAGAGCTGTCTGAATAATGAAAAAGAGTTATTATTGGGTAATTATTCTATGTGAAATAGCCAAATTTACAATAGGTTTTATTAACAATAGATTATTTGACTAGTTTCACTGGGGACTGCTGTGAATCAAATTTTCTAAGCAGTCAGGCTGTCTCTTATATGAAATGCGCATCTCAATGATATTAAATGAAATTAAGCATTTCTGCAATATTATTCATGGCTCACTGTAGCCAAAGAAATACCTTATGCTCTGCAGCAGTTTTTATGGTGATATAAAATACTTCAAATACCTTTAAAACTATCAGAGTGTTGTCTTGGGATTTGTCTGCAGTTAAGTACATTTTTTTCTGCATCACTATTTCTGCATTATTTCCATATTTGTATTTTACAATGCCTGCATGATGGCAGTCAATACACTGGCCTCATGAATAAATCATTTATTTGCAGATTGTTCTCTGATTAAATACCTATGAGATCTGAGGGTTTTATTGTACTTCAGTAGTGTATAGAATATTTTATTATTATTTACTTATATCTTCTAACAACTTACAGTAGGAAGAACACTGTGGTCACAGGTAACAGTGATTTCACCTGTAAACAGCTGTAAACAGAACTAGAAAATGCATAGGCTTTTTAAAAAATTAATTTGATTCATTCTACCAATGTGGAATGGTTCCTTGAACCGCAGTCAGTTCAACAAACACAAAAAAAGCTGTCTGGCAGTCTTACCAAGTACTGGTACTGTAGCTGAAGATTTCTGTGGATGGTATGATTAAATTGTGTGCATTTACAAATGAAATCATAGGCTCAAGGCCAAATTAGTCAGTGCTACAAAAACTTTTTTCTTTTATGATTAAAGAAGAAAGATTACGTCCTAAATTTATTATTACAATTTTAAAGGCAATGGAAGCCATTACTTAATGTTTCCCAAACTGCAGGAAAAAACACTTTTTACTATGTTACTATGACTACACATATTTTTACCCTGTATCTGTAGGGAAAAAGATATTAGAAAAGTTTAATTTCAAAAAACCCATATATCAATGAAGAGGAAAATCAGTTACCCTGAGCTGGAAAGTTTATGTCAAATAAAAATAAAACCCCCCAAACACAAGTCTCCGCTCCTTCTTTTGAATTGTTTTTTATTTCCAGTTTCATAAGCACAGTCTTTCTCTAAATGAGAACATTGGCTTAATTTCTCTAATTGACTGGTTTTTTGATTTTTATTCTTGGACTTTGTCACACAAGAATTTTTAGTTAATCCTTCTTGGTGCCTTATTTTAGTTGGGCTAGGAAGCTACTATGTTTCCAATTTGCTTAAGAAACGTAATTCCTTATTTCTTGTCTGTCTTTGAAAAGGCCAAGGTAGTAAAATTTCCCAGACTGCTGATGTTTCCTTGTTTACCTTTTACCTTACATAACTGTCACAATTTCCTGCAGCATCAGAACTCTGAAAATATAAAATATAATTGTATGTATGCACCTTTCCTTCTAATCAACCAAAGGAGTACCTGATCTATTTACAGTTAATGTGAGGTAGATGATTTCTTCATGTAGCATCCTAAAATAGATGCTTGACAATTTTTATTTACCCCCCCCTGCACCCCCCCCAAATGTCTTTGCTGGCTCACTGCACTTATCAGGACTGTGATTCAGCAGAAGCTCTTTGGAGCACTATGGCAAAGCTCTTATACCTTATAGCCCAGTATTTCTTGTGGGCTGTTGGAAAAATGAGACAAGAGCCTCCAGCTGGTGCCTTACAAATTTGTTCTTTGTTGTCTGTGTCCAGGGCAACCTGAGCTTGAACCTCATCTCCTAAAATTCTAGAGCTCAGGAACTCAGGAACTCTCCTGAGTGTCAAGAACCTTGGTATTTGTCCTCAATTCTCCACTATGCTTAAAGCAGAAAGTTGCTTTGCTTTTATGAGTGCTGCCTGGGACCTTGCTCTTGAAATCTCTCTTTCTTTCTACATTTTCATTGTTTTTGTTAAACTAATCTTTTTAAAAGCCTGAAATGGAAACTGCAGAGATCATGTCATGACTACTAACATATCAGTTCAGAACAATTTTGATTAATCAAAAGGATTCTCCATCCTCCAAATGTTGCTTCATATTTACCATACTTTTGAAATGTTTTCTTGCATCTGCTAGAAAGTGAAAAAAAGAAACCACCTCACTATTTCACAGATTTACCAAGGCTTAGATGGTCTAATTTTATCTCAAAGTAAAAATAAGCAGGTTGAAATCCAGCATCTTATTAATCTCAACTTGTGAAGGAAGTGAACCACTGAATGCAGCAGTGGTTTTATAGATATCCACTAATGACCAAAAAAAAAAAAAAAAGTAGCTTAATCCAATTCTGTTCTCAGTGAAGGCTGTCAGTCCAATTTCAGGGAAGAAAAAACTTGTTATCATAGGAAATTTATCAAAAGCCATTCATATCTGGGCTGCTATTTTGTTGGTTTAGACATTTATAATTGTTTAGTTAATTTGACTATTACCTCAGTGCTGTTTAAGAATATTTGAAGGTAAATTCGAGAAGGAATTAACTAGAGTGTAATAGGAAACTAAACTATGATTACTGAAGGGATGATGAATAATTCATCTTGAAGTGGATTTTTACTGGCGCACAAAATGTCTTGTGATAATTAAGATAATGAGTGGGCAGCAAAGTAGAACAGTTGGGTGAGATCGTTTCAACAGTGATCAGCGTAGTTCAATTTATAGTGAAGGTGAACTTATTTCTGCTATATCTCATTCTGAATACCATCTATAATCACTCCAGGGAAAATACAGATATAAAAGATCCAGAAGAACTTAAGAACGCAGGTTGTAGGTATGCTTCGTAGGGGGCTCTGGTATTTTAAACTTTATTTATGAAACCATTCAGTGGAAGTAAGAAGTATCACGTGAGTGGTGTCATGCATAGAAAGCTACTACAGTTCTCTTCTGTAAACCTAGTTCTTGATCTTACCTGTATAATTTATGAACAAAAAGAGAGACTCTGAAACCTCAGAGAATCCTTCCAAGTCATAGAAATAAGGTTGTATGGTTATGTGTCTTTTAAAGCGTGAGCAGCCAATAAGACATAACAGCTAATCCACAGAACAGGACATAGGCTTACATTTGTGTCCTGGTTTTAAGAAGAAAAGAAGAACTGTGTCAAACAGCATATTAAAAAAACCCAAAATGAACCAGCAGCCTATTTATGGCTGTTTTACTGAAGACTGTAAGTTGTGCTTTGGTTTAATTTGCTCCCTCCTTGGAGCATCAGTGAAGTGCTATGAATTTTACTGTATCACATAATGCCTCTGGATGCAGCTGGATGCTTTTGCTGCCATTCTAATCATGCTTTCAGATAAACTGATATTTCACCCATGCTCTGAGAAGCTAAAGGGGGTGACTCTCAGAAAAATATCTTTTTCTCTGACTCATGACAAACTGAAGGGAGAGAGATCAAACTGAAGGGAGAGAGATCAAAGGATGGCAGAGGCATGAAGGCCATGATTTGCAAGGGAGTAAATAAGCACAGGGAACCATTCTCCCTTGCACTTGATGGCATTTTTGAAAGCAGCATTTTGACCTAGAGTATCTGACACTACACTAACTCTATTTCCTGTGTGTGCTGGCAGAAGAGAGATTGATCTTGGCTTTGCTCTACGTTTCTCAGTTTCCCACAGAATGGGAAATGTAGGTAAACTGGAAAGTGCATGTTGTAACTTGGTTTAACTTGCTCCCTTTGCAGAGCATTTCCTAGAGAAATTATGATTCTATGAGTCAGACTACTTGTAGAGGAGCAAATTACTTGCAGACAAGTCAAATTACTTGTAGACTTGCTGCAGTAGCATCACACTGCCGCTTACCTTGAAGCTATCTGCAGAGTGGTCTTTTTATGAATATCTAGTAAAGCACTCGAACAAAAATGGTAACATGCTCAGGGTTCACATACAAAGCATGTTTTAAAATTAAACTCTTGAATCTTTTATGTGGAAATGTGTGCAGTCCTGATAAACCATGGGACAGATCTATGAGAATAAATTCTTCTGAATTATTAGGCACGCACACACTATGTTGAAAGTGTCATTATAATGCATATAATTTCAACAAAATTACAGATAATCATAATGAAGTGCTGGGTTGTTTTTTTTTTTTGTTGTTGTTCTCTTTTTTTGCAGTAACTGGAATAATTGCCAGAGGTTTCAGTTGTCAGCATTGTGGCTGGGGTATTTCATATTATTTGTGTTAGGGTCCATGAGGTGAAAGAGAAATTCCTTTACAAAACTGGTGACAACACTTGCTGAGATAAAAGAAAGTGGTACCAATATTGGCACTGAAGGGATCAGATTTGCTGTCAAAATAGTACTATAGAGAAAGAGAGAACAACACTTAAATAAAAATAACTTATTTTGAAGGTCAGACTGTAAAAAAGGAAAAGAGTGACATGATTTTGATGTTCTAAAGACAAAAAATGCAAAATTTGGATATGTTAAATCATAGCATTTGGAATCTCATTTTTTAAGTAGCTGCCTCAGTCTGCTATACTCATGGGGGTTTGTGAATGTACATGAACCTTGTTAGAAAATGTCTTACGAAGTTTCTTATTACTCCAAGACATTCCCTAAAGTAGTGAGAGACTGCATGTGCAAACTGGCAGTCTCAAGGGATTACTAAACAGGGCCTTTGTTTTGCAAATGTAGTCAGCCTGACATCTCTGATGCCAAAGTGACTACTTAGGATAATGGTGCTGAACTCAGGGTGGGCCTAGGAGAAGCATCTACTGGGGTCATGGGCCATTGGTCTGGGGGTACAGCAGCCCAGGGTCATTTCATACAACATACATATACTTTTAGAATATATATTTAGAATTATATACATATATATAATTAGGAATCTTTATTTGACTATTCAATGTTCATAACCTATTTTAAATTAATTAAACTAGTGTAATGTTTTCTGTCAAAGCTGGTGTTATGATTTATAGCTTCATATTATGCTGCAGAAAATGAGATTACTTTATGGCAATAGACATATAGACATTTTCAGAGCATGCATTATTATAATTTTCCCTAAAAAATATTAGAAACTTTCATAGAGCCTCAAATAAATCCCAAAATAAGAGAATCCAGACAGGTAACATGACAATAATTTATGTATTGTCTCTCTTGTAACAACTTTTCTCTTCAAGCAGTGCTAGAGATTTAACAATGGAAAAAGGTAAAATTATAAAAAAGTAACATTTTTCAGAATTATGGAGGTGGTAACATACAGTATAAACTCAAAACATAAAAATATGAGGAAAATAGGTGCATTAATTTCTTGTCTAAAGTAACTGCAGCTACTTTCCTCCCAGCTTTACTGGCCTAATGATCCATAAATTTTGCTGCTTCTCTTGCTACAGTAAAAATATGAGTATTGCCTTAAAAACTAATTGGGAGCCTTGCTGGGTAAAGCCTGATATAATCCTATTTTAAATCTCTCAGCCACAGTTAAAATTGTGAAGGATTTAGAGAAAGAAAAATTATAATAGCAAGTTATTTTCCTTTTAAGTACACTACTCAATAATCCTGTATCCCTCTGTCTCTTTTTAGTTAAATGTTCAAGTCCGTGGCACTTGACAAGAGTGATTTATGAATCAGGTCCTTGGTTTCTTGATAAAGCAGACTGTTTTACATCAGGATATGCAAAAATCCAAGCCACAGGCCATTTTCTTGCATACAATTTAAATATTATGGGCTATAACTTCAGCTGATGTAAATCAACATACATCTTGACTTCAGTGATTCCAGGTCAACTTACATCCACTGGGGATGGTCTGGTTCCATTCCCTACTTGTGGGTTTAAATACATATTTTAAAGAACAAAGGTAAGCTTTACTGATTTATTATTTGAATGAATCACTCCCGAAGCTCCATAAAATTCAAGAGTGTCTACCAACCTCTTGTCCTGTCCAAGAAGGAAACTAGTATCATAATTTATTGTTAATGTTTTCAGTGTCACGTGTAGCTCTATCATATAAAATAAACAGGAAGAACTCATCTCAGTGAATGGGCATATGCTGCTAATTTTTATTTGTTCCAGAAAATGCTGATTATTCTTGAGGTATTTAGTCTATATAGGTGAAACTAATGAATGAATTAAGTATTTTCACTTAATAACTTAAATAATTTATGTTACTGTGTAATAATTATTAACTTCAATAGCTTACATTATTGACAAGCTTAGCAGGGTCTCTCCAAAAGATTAGAGAGTTACAGTAGAGAAATTAGAAATATGAGTCAAAGCACAAACCAAACATTGGCAGGTGAGACTCCAGACCGACTGTCTCCATCAGGATTTGATTCCAGAGCAGTTTACCCTGAAGCGTCTTATGGCTGCCTTGAAATACTGAATTGTGTCCAGTGTCAGACAGAGGTTCACTCAGACATTGAGTGGGTCACTTAAGGGTGCCTCTGTTCCCAAAAGTACAGAGGACAGAGTGCTTCTGTTCTGCTGCCTTTGAGGAAGAAGTGTGTCAGTTTGTCACAAGCTTTATTTCTGTTAGAGCAGAGAAACTATTTCACAGCAGAAAATATACACAGTTTAGTTTCTATACTGGAACACATTAAAAATGAGAAACATGCACTTTGAGGTGTGATTCACCCCAAAATAGAGAGAAAAATTTCATCTGCTGTCCTAGATTTCAGAGATCTCCAGCACACACTCACACAGTAGGACAGCAGCTCATTATCTTTTCCTTTCTCTGCAGGCACAGCTGGATAGCATTTCAGCTCCAACACTGCTCTCTCAATGTGTAGGCTCTACACATTGCTCCTCTCTCTTTCTCTGCAAGGTTAGACTTACACTGGAGAATTTCAACTGCATTTCTTCCTACACACTTCCTTCTTCTGTGTTCATCACAGCTGGAAGAGGATTCTGCTTCACAAATAATTAAAGAGAAGGAGAAACTATTGTAGACCATAGATTTTAAGGATATAGGTAACTGTGAAGTCAGCTAACTTGATTTCCATCTGTGCAAGTCAGGCAGTTTTATCCATATTGCATATAGATGTTCCTGAGGGCCGGAGTTCAAACTGAAAAATGACAAAAAGGGAACCGAAAGTCCAAGATCTCTGCTACTTCATACTTTCCTTCAGTTCATTAAAACAAGAAAAATAATCCTAGCCAAGAAATGAGCAGCCCTTGTTGTATCAAGGAGGACAGATGAAAGACTGATAGGATATTCAAGAGAATGCTGAGGTTGGGAAGGCAACACAGAAGCAGCAAGAGGACACTCACCCAGCAGGCTGGAAGCCTGTGACTTCTGGCAGTGGGAGGAAGGCTCCATTTCAACCTGCAGCTATTTAGCCTAAAATATAGCTCCAGTGCCCTGGAAACAGAGCTAAACAAGTTATGTTGGGGAAAGATCCTGGGCCAGATATCTCAACTTTTACAAGTAGGATCAGTGCCACAGACATGAGTGCAAGTGGAAGAGGGATGGAATGAAAAAGTGGAACACAGGCATGGATGAAACAGGCTGTTCAGCATGGACAAGAGGGCAGGAAAAGGAGAGGTAATTACACCCTCTGTTAAGGAGACCCTTGACTTGAAAAACTCCAGTAAGAAACCAGAGATGATGGTGAAATTAGACTAATATTGGTATGTTGTGGTGGAGGCCTGTAAAAGATCATCTGGGGTGGAGGAGGTGGTGGATGAGTTTTAGATAGTTATTTCTTGTCATCATGGGAGGCTTTCATACATCTGGAGGGAGGGCACCATGACATTGAGCTAATCAGGAAGCTGAAATATTCAGAATGTTGTGTTGTCTCAGTCCTTACAGGCAAAGCCCTCTCCTGAGACCTCTGCTTCTATCAATATTGTTGGGAAGCAGAGAAGTAGATGACAGTTGAGGAGCAAAAGCTTTAGAGGATTATTTAGAGCAAATAAATGTCTTCATATCCATGGGATTCAATGGGATACACCTGGGGGTACTGAATGGGTTAGCTGAAATGATGGTGAGACTCATTATAAAGATCCATGTTGATCAGAGGAGGTTTCTGCTTACTGAAAAAAAAGAGCCAACACTACATCCTTCTTTGAGACAGGCAAGGAGAAGGAGGCAGAGAATTACAGCATTCTCACTGTAAAGCTGATGAAGTCCAGGCTGGATGAATGAGAAATTTTCAACCCAGAGAGCAGTTCAATGTTCTCTATTGAAGTGGGATGTTGAGAAACTGGAAAGACACAAAGGGAGGACTAGCACTGTCCAGGGACATACATGATGCAGGCCACACAGAGAGGATGAAGCATCTGTATTTATTTGGTCTGTCAAAGTGGCAGTAGGACAACAGCCTACAACTACTTGAACGGAGATTAGAAAGATAACTCTATGATTAGAGTCATAGTATTCCCACCAAGGACACCCACTTCCAATAGCACTTAAAACTATCTCACTGTGAATGTTTTGGAGTCTGTCGGATGAAACAAACAATGTGGTGTTCTGTAATATAGTGGAGGATACCAAGTCCTAAGAAGTGGTCATTTACATAACCAGCTACACTGGAAAGCATTAGCTGATATTAATTGTAAAATAAGTTATCCAGTTATGATTATTCTGCTTGGTTCATGCAATTTTATAAACCTGGAAGACTGGAATTGTATTTATCTTCAGACTGAAAAAACATCTTACATTTTTAGTGTTCATGTGGAACAGAGCAACTTTACTCCACAAAATACCTTATTTGGTTCTGTAACAATAGCTTTTTATTCTTGCAGATCTGAGTTATGGTTGTATCTGTAGGCTACAAAAGTAACTTCAGTTAGCCCCTCAGATAATGGTGTTAACCACAGAGAGAAACATATAAATAACCCAAATATCGCCTCCATAAAAGGAGACCCTGTGGTATAATTAGGTCAGTAACAGCAACAAGCTGATTATGCTTACTAGAAAAGAAGGAGTAACAGACTTTTAAAATAATTTGTTGTAAATTTCCTGGATTCATATGTACAGTTAAAGGAGTAACTTCAGGGAGATGGAAGCATTTCTCTAACACAGAGAACTTCTGTAATTTTGATATGTAACTATATGAATGAAATTTTAGGCAAATGATCATGAATCAAATGACTGCTTTACAAGACCAAGCATTGCAGTCAAATTGTATTCCTAATTTTCTCCTATTTCTTTTATACTATATTTACTTCAGAAAAAATAGATATAAGGTTATCCAGCATTAAATGGTGTCATTGTAACAAAAGAACTTTGGAATAGGGTCATTGTCCTTCAAATGTACGTTTCTGGGAATGGCCATGTTGTCATGCAGCAGTAAAACAACTGCTACCTATACTATATTCTCTGCTTTCTCAGGTGGGTAATAAGAAATGGAATTTATATGCTACAAATATATATGCAGATAGTAATTTGCTATTGGTGGAGGACAAACACATATGATTAACCTTGTCAAAGTCAGAACAATTTCTTTCTCTTACTGTCTCTGGAACTCATAGTCTGTCCCCAAAAGATCACAAGTCAAAGAAAAACAACCCCTTCATTTCAGATGGATTTAAACATTTTTCATTTTTTCTTACTTCAAAGTATATTTTTAGTGTGATGTGACACCCCACTCAAATCCCTCAATGACAAAGTAAAACATCAGTGTTATAGTAGACATTTCTCTTCAGTCACTGTCTCCTTCTTCCTGTGAGATCTGTAGGGACAGTGTAAAGCAATAGGAGAACTGATAAATCTGAGGGTATCTAAGGATATCTAAAGCTCAAAGCCAAGACTAAAAATGAGTTCAACAAAAATCTCTCAACGTAACATCTGAAGCTGTGCTATGGATAAAAAAAATACGTTCCTAGAGAAAATGTCTCCCTAGTTGTTTAAAATATGTGGCAGCCCAACTAGCATGCCAAGTAAGATTTGGAAGTATTTTTTTGCACTGCACTGCACAGTGCACTTTCAGCACTGACTGGAACTGATTTTCTAACTGACTGGCACGAGATCTGCATACACATTTTTCAGACTGAAAACTGCACTGTAGAGTACAAATTGCCCAAGGTAGCACCAACTATTGTATTTCAGCAACCACCCATGCCAATTCTACAACGTCTCTGCCAGCTCAGTGCTTGGCCCTTCTTTCATGGGAAAGATGAACTCTAGAAATATCTGGGTGTATAATGAGATTAAAAAAAAAAAATCAATCATATTTCATTTCCAAAATTTATTAAAGACCAATACTTTACTCTTACATACCCTCCCACCCCCATTATCCTTTCATTTTTTATCTTGTTGAAGTCATAAATTGCAGTAAGGCTAAATAATTTTAATTCTATGCTGTATCCCTCACATAGGGAAATTTGGGGTTGATGGGTCTTAAGAGAAGATTGTTTTTATGATGTATAGTTAACCTGACTCAGAGAAAATCAAGTACTAATACCAGATAATTCAAAATAAGTAATTTAGTATCGGTACTTCAGTATGTGCTGTAAATACCTCTACCAGATGAGAATGCATTCTTGTTGAGCTAAAAATTTTAATAAGAAAGCTTCTTTGAAGAAGTGAAATGCGGCACAAGTAAAAAGTGGATTCAGATGAAAGTGTCTTCTGAAGGTCAAGAGTTGTGATATTAATAATTAGGTAGAGACTGTTCAACAAGACAGTTAATTTTACAATATGACTAAATACCTATTTTTTATTAATAACATTTTCATTTTTGTCTCCTTCATTATCAAATTTTTCAAAATCTTTATTATGGGAGACTATTAACCATATTGAAAGGATCTGATTACTTTATACTCTGATATGTTGTAGGTTTGCTACAGATATATACTCTCTGTGTTCATTTCAGAGTTTAAAATGTTGTTTAAAACGCTAAATGACGAATCTGTTAGCCTTCTATGATGAGGTTACAGTGTTTGTGGATAAGGGAAGAGCAACTGATGTCATCTACCTGGACTAGTACAAAGCATTTAACACTGTCCCACACAACATCCTTCTCTCTAAGTTGGAGAGACATGGACTAGATGGATGGACCACTTGGTGGAAAAGGAATTAGCTGGATGGTTGCACTCAAAGAGTTGTGGTCAACAGCTCGATGTCCAAGTGGAGACCAGTGATGAGTGGTGTTACTCAGGGGTTTATATTGGTACCGGTGATGTTTAACATCTTTGTTGGCAACATGCTCAACGGGACTGAGTGCACCCTCAGCAAGTTTGCTGATGACACCAAGCTTTGTGGTTCAGTCAACATACCGGAGGGAAGGGATTCCATCCAGAGGGACCTTGACAGGCTTGAGAGGTGGGTCTTGCAAACTTCATGAAGTTCATCAAGGCCGAATGCAAGATCGTCCATCTGGGTTGAGGCAATCCTAATCACAAATACAGGCTGGGCGGAGAATGGATTGAGAGCAGCCCTGAGAAGGACTAGAAGTGTTCAAGGTCAGGATGGATAGGGCTTTGAGCATCCTGGTCTAGTGAAAGATGTCCCCACCCATAGCATGGCAGTTGGAACTAGGTGATCTTTAAGGTCTTTTTCAACCCAAACTGTTCTATAATTCTATAACCCTATGATTCTAGGTTCACTAGTTGCAGCTTCTTAAAGCAACATGAAAATATTCCTAGACCTGTCTCTCAATAGCTTGTGACACTGTCAGAAATTGGTAGCTGTGCTGATTTTAGGTACCAGACATCACTTACTATCCACCTATTACTCAGTGTCACTATAAAACTTTTACAAAGTCTAACTATTTATCCTCATTTTTAATGTGTTTACCAACTTCCCCATCCTCAGATTTTATTTAGATCCTTAAGAATAATCTTCTGTGTCAAGGACTATTCATAGATCTTATCAAATCTGTACAGCTAGCCTGTTCAGTTACAGCAATAATACCTTTACCTAGGTAATATGAAAAGTTGAAGCCACAAGCACCTCTTCTGAAATATCCAGCACTGTTCACTCGCAAAAAACAGGTGCTACATAAACAGTGTACAGTTAAGGTCTGCCTCAACCTAGTGACTTGTATTTGCAGATCCAGCTTTGCAACCATCCATGATGGTTCAGCATTATCTTTGTTTTGAACCCTTTTTTCCACCTGCATACAGCTCATCAGTTGATATAAGACTCTTGGAAGTGTTTGCTTAAAATGGACTGATCAATAATGGAAGAAAAAGCTGACTTCCTCTGAGATAAAAACAGAACAGCGTCACACTTTTACTTCATACAGCTAAGCTCTAGGAGTATTTATTCAATTTCTACAACTTATGTACTCTATGAAAGAATAACACATCAGTAGAAAATAAAATCTGGAGTTTCTGTCTGACTGGCAACTCAAGATCAGTTGGTTAACTCAGCCACCTAACTGAGAAGCCGCTTTATGCATTCATATTTACCTCAGAACTATCTCTCATATGGCGTCTGGGAAATGCCTAATGAGTACAAAAAAACCTCTTCTTGTTCTCCTGATGACTGAAGCAAGGCCACTGAACTTTAAGGACCTGTACTAATGTACAAAAGCAAAGAAGTTTGTGCAGGTACCATTAGTTGATCTGCATGTCTGAAGACGGGTTCACAAGTGAACTATACAACTCATTAAAAAGCAGTACTGTAACAATTTAGGTACTGCAGCTGCTATATTGATTTTGGGTAACAGCAACATCTTACTTTGTATTTCTTGGCCAAAATATCACTGTGAAACTTCATTAAAACCCTCAAACCAACAATCTCAAACTCTGAAGAAGAGAGGAGCTGCAGATGTCTCTACCCTGAGAGAACTGTTTCCACTTTCCAGATGTTCTTATGCATGGATTGATAAGGAAATAGTTCAAGTTTGCATCATCTGTAAAGATAGCCCTTAAGAAATGAAGACTATTCTCTATCTTCAAACTATATTCAGTACAGTTGTAAAGTTGCATAAATCTGATCAGGATCCAAGAAGAAAACCAAACAACAAATCTTCCCTCCTTACTATCTGGCATAACTGACATAGTCTAATTTAGATTTCTTCTCTTGAAATCACACAAACTCACTAAAACTAATTTACAGTTCTTGGTCTCACAGAAGTTTTCCCATTTCAGAAAAGCTGGAAATTTCAGATGTGAAAAATATCACTACTGGCATGTTTTTCCTTCCTTTGACTCTGGTCTGAATTATGTCTATCACTTGCTTTTTTTTTTTTCTTTTTTAAGGAATTGGGAAAGGTCATTTTGTAGCTTTTACACACCTTCTCAGGTCTCAAGAGCTAGAACACATATTCACAGATACAGAAAAAAGGCAGGAAAAAATATCCTGGATATCATTAGTATAATTTCAATTTACCACTAAGTGCTAAAAGGAAAGAAGAAACAACAGTAAAGTACAACAGAAGTGCAAAAATTTATCTTCTTCATCAAAATACATTTTGCAGTCAAAGTGACAGCAAAATTTTCCACACCATATTTTTGCATAATCATTCTGGTGATGTTACTCTCTAATCAGCACAGTCAGTAGGGCGAGAAGACACAGACTGTCATGCCTTCTGCTTGCTTTCCCAAACTGCAATGTCAGCCCCAATTTACCTGTAACAGCAGTGTATCAACTAGCCCAACTCCAAAAGCAGGTGGGCAGAGGTACTGCATGGGAACAGGAACCACAAGGGACCCATGTCTGCCAGAGCAAGGAAATGACACCACCCACCCTTTCTGGAAAAGAATCCCACTACCCTTTGTTTTTCCTTCTAGCACTGTTTTATTAGAATGCGAATCATTTTGCTGTCACACAGGAACTTTAAAAAGAGAAAAGTCAGGTCTACTGAGTATGAATGAAAGGATGAAAGAACTTGAAAAAAAAAAAAGGTTTGAAAAGGTAATTTGCCCTGTGGAGTCTTGGAAGACAAGTAGCTCCTTATACTCCGGCTTTCTAGTCTAGAGAAGTTCTCTGGCTTCCAGTGCTTGAGCAGTCCTCACACAATTTCCTCCAGGATCAGAGGTGCTTTGGTATGAAAATGTTAGAAAAATGTGATTTTCTGTGTGAAATCTCTTTATGACAGAGTAAGTGAGGAGGAGCATAGGCTCCAGAAGATAGATCTGACATACTGTCCAGCACTGCAGGGAAAAGTATATTATAAGATTAATATCAACCTCCAGATGTCACCAGTGAATTCTCAAGTATCTTGAGTAGCAAAATATGTAAATTTCATGGCAAAGCCAAAGGCAGATGTATTATTTGTTTTGATCCACAGGTGTGTACTTTTAAACTGAATTTAATCTCAATGTTACAAATGATGGACAAAACAAGAGAAGTGTTTGCTGTGAAGAGACGTACTTGTGTGAAGGTATTCAGACTGGCCATACAGGATGTGAGTGAACAGTAATCCCACCTTTTCAACAAACCAACTAGTTACACACATTATTTCACAAATTATATATTTCAAAATATGTTAACATGTTTCTTATAAGTGTGTAATAATAAAATTTTATTCTCTTGTTGTTGCAGAAGGCAGTATAACACCACACTCTTAGTAGTGTAGAATCAAAGAAAGTTCTGCAAAAAGCAAGCAAATGTAAATGCCATTTCATTGAATTCAGAGAATGCTAAAATATTTCTGGGTTTAATTCAGATATATACACTGAAAGAGAAGATAACAGTGCAGAAAGCAGCACTGCAGTGTGCTATTTTGCCTGGAACCATATGCAACTTGCTCTTCAAGAAACTCATTTCACCCATTTTTGTGGAATTAGTACTTAAAGGGCCCCAGAAAGAGCAGTTATTTATTTACTCCAATAACAATAAGAAGAAATGCATAGCAAGGGAAGAGGGAAAACCTCTTTACATTTTTCTTGCTTCCTTGTGTTGTTATTACAAGCTGAAGAGACAATGTTGTCTTCAATTCCACCAAATCGCATATGCGTGTATCATGCAGGTCAGGGAATCAAAACTGCCATTTCCAAAGTTTGTAATCTGTATTCAGGTTCAGATATAAAATACTGATACATTCACAGCTCCAATGTCTCCTCAGCCTGTTTCCTAAACACACAGAGCACAGTGGTAATGCTGGTACATTGTTTCATACACCCAACATGTATTACTGAGGTACACAGGAGAGGGATCACGAGGAACTATAAATCATAGCCCTTCTGAAACAGGCACATCAGGTAATGCTTGTCCCAAACTAGACATGATGTGGTGTTTCATGAGACTCACAGGTTCTCATACAGCAGCCACAAGGTATAAGATTGCCAGATACTACCAAGGACCTGGATCAGAGCAAGGCAGAATGTTAACCATGTGTGACTGCAGCTGCACACATGCTTTCTGAGGGCTGTGCTTCAACATGCTTGTCTGAGGTCAGGGACAGGAAGCAATCTGGGGCTGCTCAGGGCCTGAGTGCTGCCAAAATGTACATTCTCAAGCAAAAACTATATTTTTTTTAAGGGATCTCTCTCTCTCTAATATTTCAGAAAACCTAAGAATGATTCTGTGATATATATATATATACTTTTAATAATTTATAAACTCTATACTTGGTTTATCTGGTTTGTTTTAGGGAAGCTATCAGACCCTTGAAAGCAGCAGAAGCTAGCAATGCAGAAAACCTGTCTAGCGGTAAAACATGACCACTGAGTTTGTGTGTATTTGCAGTGCTATGTGGAAGACAGAGGGAGAAGGAATATATTTTCTCTTGTAGCACCCTTGGGAAGCAGATTTTACTGCCTGCTTTTTCCAAATGAAATCAACCCTCTTCCTAATAAAACAGCTATTGTAACATATAGATAAGATTTGTTAAGATATCATATCTTGACATGATATGATTAAGATAAATTAGTCATATCTTGAGGACTGCGTTATCAGCAGTAAAACCAGAATAGTCACAAATATAACTCCACCTGTCACTGAATAAATATCTTTATCACTCCTTCAGTGCAGGGATTTAGGCAATGCTTTTTCCATTTGGGTCTACGTGCACAGTCAAGGGTCTCAATGCTTTTTTCCTTCAGTGCACCAGGGGGCAAAAGAAGTAGTATTCTGCCTGTGCTTTTTGCTATAAATGACATACTTCAAAGACTCCTTCAGATTTTAAATTGTGAACTGGATATGAAGGGGAAAGGATACTGCAAATAGAAAAGTGACTAAGACTGAAAGGAGAAATCAAAATATTTTACAAAATTACCACACATAGCTACTCTTCACTATTTGATACTTCCTTTCAAATAGTTTTATTTTGGTCTAAACAGATTGTAATTCTCAAAGGCATGATATTGAACTTCCACTTGCTGTAAGTCTTTGCTTAGATAAAAAAGGCTTTTTATGCTGGGAAGAAATTATTCTGCTTTTCCAGTTACAAACTCAGCAGATCTTTCAGTGATTTCTTTCCTCATAAAGTGATGCTTATAAATGCCATTTAATAGTGTCTTTATACTTGGTGTATTCAAAGACTGTCAATTTTACAGTAATGGAAAATATATAAACTTCACACAAAATTAAATAAAGGGAGAGAAAATGAAATTGTTTATTGAAAAATCAAGCTGTTCATAAACAACATTCAGTCCCCAGAAATCCAGAAATGCCTCATGGGTACCAGAGTCAATATTAAGGCAATCGTGATGATTGCATCAGATAATTTTTTTGTTTATTAAATGGAGAAGGACACTGAACTTCTTTTAGCAAGTAAATAGGTGTCTGAGAGGAAAGTTTGATTAATTTATTTTTTTTTTTTTAAAGAGTAGCCCAAAGCTGCCTCAGATCTGAGGTATTTCTAAAAGGAGCTACAAGAATTAGTTGTTCAGCTTCTCTGACATGTCAGGAGGGATCAAGCTTCTCTGGATTTCTCTGAAAATCACAGTTTGGAGAGTTACAGTGGGTGGTGGAAATTGTGTCTGATTACCTTCCTCTGAAATGAATTTTTTTTAATGAAAATATTCAATTTTAATGTATTAAATTACAAATTACAAGAAAGAAAGGAACCTGGGAAGATTCGGGATTGAAAACTAGGAATATCTCCCTAAGTGAAGGGCTTGCAGAGTCTTATAATCAGAAGTCATCCAAAAGGTCTTAAATACAAGTTTATTTAGATTTTTTTTTAAACGTTAAAATATTGTAAATAGTCAATACTGAATCACAGAACCATAGAATGTTTTGGGTTGGAAAGAACCTTTAAAGGTTGTCTAGTCCACCCCCATGAGCAGGGATACTTTCCTCTAGATTAGGTTGCTCAGAGTCCCGTCCAACTTGACCTTGAATGTTTCCAGGGATGGGGCATCTAACACCTCTCTGAGCAACCTGTTCCAGAGTTTCACCACCCTCAGTGGGGAAAACTGCTTCCACATGCAAGTACAAAAATACAGACTTATATTTTTAATATATTTTGGTATATACACTTTTGATCTTAAACTAAACAGAAGAGGTACATATGCAAAGCAAGTAATTGAAATTGCAAATAAAGAATATGAACATAGCTTTCTAAAAATTTGCTTGTCTATTGAAGTACTAGGTCCCTGGTGGCATCACCTTAGTAGCAAGTCCAGGAAAACCTTGTACCTTGAACTCTGCACCATGATGTGCTGCACCTTTAATGTTAGGGCATGGTTTGCATCTGATTGAACTAACTATTTGAATTAACCTTGGAAGGAAATGAAAAGTTCTGACAGATCATCTTCACCTGATGCAAGATCAGAAATTCCAAAGGACCTTTCCTGCTTTTCCCTTTCCTGGCCCCACATTCCCACTGCCTCCTTTGCGTCATCTGTTGTGACCATGCAGTTGACTTGGGAGCAGGCTGGAATCTGACTTCACAAAACCCCTCCCCCCTGCCTCCTCAAACAAATTAGGAGTATCTTTCTATTATCTCATACAGTTTATTCAACCCACTCCATAAAATCACTGTGGTGGATGCAGGGTAATGGGCAGCACTGCTGCTGCCTGGCATAGTCTTCTGCTGGGAAAATTCACCTCACCTGCAGGTGTCACATTGATCTAGTTTAAACTAATTTTTATTTTACCATAAAAGAAAACAGGAGTAAAACTTGCAACTAACAGTCCTAGCTGCAAGCCAGTTCCAACTCTGCTGCCTACCTGCTGGTGTATGTGGTTGACACTGTCCTGGACAGCCCAAAACATCCAGGAATCTCACAAAGCCTCTGCAAAGTCTTCCAGAAGGTGTGTGGCCTGCCTTAGCAGCTCCTGTTTGTGATCTGGTATGAAGAGTGAAATACAAATACCAAAGCAGCTGTTTACATTCTGTATCTCACTTTTTTATAATTACTGGCAATCTACTTCTTTGGGTCTACTCTCAACAGTGTGCAGTTTCTCTTCTTGATTAAATTTGTGAATAATTAATTAAATATACTTTTAATTATTTAGCTCACAAATAAACCAGATTTTATGTAGTTTCTGATGTAATCTTACTTTCTCTCTGTTATAAAACGCATCTAGCCAAAATCTGGGTTGTTTACAGCCCTTGACTCTGATCTTACAGTGCATGACAGATACATGTAACCTTTATACAAATGAATTACCTCTAATTGAAATTTGTCATGATGCATGCATCTCTGCTCTGACTGATCTCTCTAAGGCACCATAGGTTGTGTCATACTTCTCAGGCAGCATGAGAAATAGAGTAAAACCTAATCTACAGGAAAATAACAGATACCATATAAATGATAACTCCTGTGGTCTAGTGAATTACCTTAAGGAAATAAAACTTTAAACTGAACTGATTTAGAACAAGATATTATAGTTTAATAATCTGAAATAAATTGTGCAGATGTAGGAATGCCATTCCTTTCTTAAACAGCAAACACTCAACTGAAATGCTCAACACTATAATTTTCCCAGTGTTTCATTCCATGTGAAGTAGGGATATTTCCACTTGTGTTTTTAAGATATAGAAGTATTAAAGCTATTATTAAAAATCCATGAAACATTAATGCAAATGCTGAAAAATTATTTTTGTCCACAGAATAAAAAAATTCTGGTTTTCATTAAGCTCTTTTTATTAGCCCAGTTAAACAAATAGCCCCGGTGCCATCATTTGTTAGCCTGCTCACTTCAGCAGCTCCTTTGCAGTAAATCGGCAAACTTAGCATATTCTCTTATGCAGCAGTGACTTGATTTGTGCACGTCAGGGAGCAGCAAGAGCCTGGCTGCTCTGCTGAAGAGAATGAGCTGGGAGCTGAGAGCAGGCATGGCACAGCAGGGCAGAGATGAAGGCACAGCCCCACTGCATCTGAGAGGCTGGTGGTGAGAGGGACAGGGTCCATCGACTGTCCCAGGCAAGGTGAGGCTTCGAGTCAAGTCTGGGGTGAGCCCAGGGATCCCCAAGGAGCAGCAGAGGACATGGCTAGAGACAAGGCTACCTACAGCCTAGATGCAAGGTCTATCCAGGGAACTCGCACACCCGGACAGACTGTCTACTCCCTTCCTGTGTTCCTTACCAGGTGGTGGTGACGAGATTAAGTCAACTGCCTTAAACAAGAATATAATGTAGCCTCAGTTTTGTGGTTCAGGAGATTGTTGCCAGCTTCTCTTAAGGAAAATATAATTTTAAAGACTTCCTCTGAAAAAAGCCCAACCCTTTCAGTTATATTGAATCGCTGATATACAGTCCTCAAACCCATCAATAAACAATACAAAGAAGAAATCTAACCGGAGTTTCTCAAGATCTCTTCCTTTTGCCAGGGTTTGTGTATGCAGACCTGCCAATGCACAGATCACTAGGGACAGAGAAAAGGTCTGACACTGATTGCTAAATTAAAGGTCTTATCACTAAATAAATTTAACTCTTAAAGAAATTAACCACTTCCCTTGAAAATTCTCAGAAAATTCACTTTTTGCTCAGAGTAACTGCAGTAATTTGGGATATGATTTAGTGTATTCTTTATACATAATAAATAAGATGAATCACTGCAAAAGTGAGTGCAAAACTATGCTGTTTCAACCAGAAAACTCTCATTTTCATGCTGATAATAAAAGCTGTATCACATTATGCCTAATCACAGCAGTCCAGAAGACTCCTGTATGCAGTTTAATAGCAATATACAGAACAGCTAGGAATTATCACTAGATTAATTGTATGTGTAAAAAACCAGACAGTGGAGTACTGTGGTATGGGTATGACAGTCTTTCAGCTAAGCCTGAACACATAAACTACTCTTGTATCCTTTTGTTTTCTAAAGAAACAGGAAATTCTGTATAGACGACCTGGCTTGCGGTGTAGCTTCACCTCCTGAGTTACTAGCAGTGTATTTGTATTTCTCTGAAACATGAGAAGCGCAATGTAAGCTGAAACACAACAGTATTCTCTCCCCTATGCTGTGAAGGAGTCATTACAGTACAATTTTGTTCAGTAACACTAGAAATATACAGCTGTAACATGTCTGTCTCCATCAAGTTCTATTATAGTCTCTGATGATGTTGCACTTCAAGGGTGCAGAGAGAGGTGCTAGAAATCCCCAGGTAAAAAGTCACGGAATAACCTCTTCCCACATTCTCTTTGTGCTGTCAGTTACTGCTTGATTTATGCAGTGGTAGGAAATAAATTTTATGCCCTTCTTAAAAGAAGAACTATTCCTATTTAAATACTCTTGTGTAAGTTTTCCTTATCCACAGAAAGGCTAATCCCTTTCTGAATGCTATTCAAGCTCTTAGGCTTTTATTATCTAACTCACAGAGAAACAAATGACATTATAATTGTAATTCAGGGAAGCCGGCTCAGATACTGCAGTTCAGTCAAGATCCTCAGTTTTGACCAAGAAAGACACTTGGAAAATGGAGTGCTGAGGAATAGTTCTTAAAGAAATGCAAATGCTCTGCATTTTTGTATTAATATTTTTTGCTTTTTACTCAAGCAATAAAGCTGGACACAGTTCAAAAACTTACATACTTCTCAAAACTGGTGTCTTGAATACTACTTTAGCTGGTGGGAGTCTTTAACAGAAACTTTTGTAGTACATATGTGATTACGTGAGCAGGAATATATAGTGAAAAAAAGGTTTAACAGAGCAATATACAAAACAAGAACAGTACATATTATTAATTACTGAGATAAGAATAGACAAGTCTTTGGAAAAAAACACACAGCAAAGGTCAGTGTCTTGTAAAATCCCTTGCACCTTTCTCCTACCTACCCCCTTTTTATGCTCTTCCACATGGACAGCCATGGAAATGCCTAGAGCAATAATTCACAGAATGCACAAGAACCTCTATAACAAATGTAATTGTTAATCAAAAGAATTTTTTTAGAGAAATTTACATTTCTCTAATTTCTACATTTAAGAAATTACATTTCAAACATAACAAGTTTGTATGAGTCTGTAGCCACCCTCTTTGTGCTATTCTTCTTCTATTCAGACAGAAGGACAAAGAGAGGTGTCTGCGGGGTTCATAAAACTCTGCTGGGAATGCATCCCACTTTCCTTGCGGTAGGGATGCCACTAGGACTCAGCCCTTCTTTCTCAAAAATGACTCTACCAGCACTCATTGCTTTTCAGCCCGGTTTGCAGCTGGGTTACAGGGCTGCTTTGGTGTAGCTTTACTGAGCAAAGTGTTTGTAACTCTAAACCAGAGCTGAACCTGTAATTCAAAAGGAAAAAAGAAGTCTACACCACTTTTATGTTCATTTCACTGTTCATGGTGAGAAATCATTCCTATTTTTCAAGCTCCTAGAGTGCTAAGCAGAGAAAATGGGTCTTCAGTAATTTTATTTTAATTGGGAGCCCAGCAGTACAAAGATAGCACAGGCTGGGGTGTGTTTTGAAATATCCTGCTGCAGCTAACACTATGGCAATAATTGAGTCTAGGTGTGACTAAAGTATAGTCCATCTAATGGCAATAATAGGTGCCAAAGTCTGGTGTTCTTTCATAAGTGATAAAAGGATAATTTAACACACGCTATATCTAATTCATTTTTTTTCAGTGGTAACACCAGATCAGGGTTTCTGCTCCTACTTTAGTTAATAACTTTGAGTTTTATTGCTGCCAACTTACTTTTTCATAAGTTTTGTCCAACCTACTTTTCCAGTTTTATATGACTTTCTTTAAGAATCTCTGTAATATGAGCAGATTTTTTGGAAACTGTTGCTGACATGAATGTGAATTATACAGCTTCAGGTTACAGTTTGAAAATGTACTCCCTTGGTCAAAACTATTCCTTGTGTTCCTCAGCTCTTTTACTGTCATCTTCCTCCAGTTATCCTATCAAAACACCACAGTTAAAATGGGAGAGCTCATTCAGGAACCTAAACATCTCTATCTATGCCATTTCAAATGTTTTCAGTAACTGAAACACCGTCCTGGTGCTGGCAGGCATGGGCAGGACTATATGAACCTTATTCCTTTGTGGAATATCTAAAGAGGCATCTAAAATGACACTAGATATCTGTGTTTAGGTATCTAAATTGCTTATTTGGTGTATCTGTTTTGGGATCCTAATGAGGGATGCCAGAGGATTTAAGTGTATGGTATTGCCATTAACTCCAGCAGGACTCACGGACTCTCAGTACTTCTCCAAGTCAAGCCATGAGGACTACAGCCACTGAAAGACTTGTGAGGTATATAGATGCCTCAGTTCAATCTCACAGTCCTCAAAGCCTGCCCTCAGCTTCACTCCTGCCCATGTTGCTTTGATTCAGTAATCAAGAAATACTCAGTCTGGACTTGGGCTAATTTGCCTTGGACTTAATAACTCTGTGTGCTCTCCTCACATACCTCATGCCTACACCCCACCTGTGTGCATACAGGAACTCTTTTGGTAAGACTATCTCATGTATTCCTTTAGACTCTGGATCCTGCACAAAACAGATTTTGATCCAGTGGCATTTTGATGATGGGATAACCTCTCACTTTGCCTTCCAACAGCCCTACAGTCCTCCCTGAGATACTTACTCCTGTATTCTGCACCTTGAGCCAAGCTCTGGTTCCTTGGCAACTGCTTTCTGGTCTCCTTCTCTATCATCCCTTTGCAGTGCCTTCCAGCTGCTACCATTTGTTTGCTTCCCTGAAGCAGATTCATAGTCTGCCTTCTTGGGAAGCATCTGCCAATGGATCTCAGGACTAGTTCTCTCCTGTGGGAATAGCTGGTATGAGTGCTTATCTAATCCCACTCTTGTAACTCTGCTTTGTTCAGTAGCTCATTACTTAGCACAGACGACCCAGATATAGAATAGGTGGGACCAGCTCCCAGCCTCACAGACTTTGAGTCCCCTTCTACCACCTCCCTGATGCAGAGCTGCAGAGTTTTCTGAGACTGGGCTTTGATTCTTTCCAGCTGAAACTGTTCCTCTTTGCATGAACCAAGTGCTCATTGACTATGAATGAATATTCATCCTGAATAGGATGAGAGAAAGCAAACTGAACATGACTTCAGCAGCTGCAGGACTCTACTGGGAAAAGAAGGTTCCTGCTTTAACAAGCGATCATGGTGAGAATGTGTTTTGAGTGTTCATAAGGCAGTCTTATGATAAAGAATATATATGATGAGTGTCACATGCCAGTTCTGGCATGTTCCTTTTTCACTTCCAGTATTTTTTTAATGTAGACTTTATGGATATTATTTTACTACAGCAGAGAATCACAACATCATGGAATAGTTGAGGTAGGAAGGGACCTCTGGATATCATTTGTCCAGCCATATTATGTGCTACTGAGGCATATCTACACAAGTAGGTGCAGGGAAAGTCTTGGTCTTCCTTTGCACTGTGCATGGGCTAAAAAACCTGAGCTGGCAGCACATGTGCTAACACTAGTACCAGGAGAGCTGTGGGGCACAGTGTGAAATGTAAGCTACCACAAACACACCCTGACTCCTGGAAAGCAGTATAGGTGTATAGGTACTGCACAGTACCCGTGTGGTTATACTGCTTCTGCATCTCAGCTGAAGGATCAACAGAGACTTCAATATTAGCTTTATTGGCTCAGATCTTTACTAGCTTATAGGTCTCCCTGACGCTCTCTGTGTAAATGTCCTTAATCTTTCACCCATGTGTTGTATTAAGCAGCCCTCCAGGGAGGGGGACTGCCACTGCTCCTCTGGCTTGAAAAGATCCGAATTAAGTTAAAATTAAAAACTTTGTCTGAGAGATTCATTAAAAACAAAGGCTATGAAGGGTAGAGTATGATGATGCAGGATCTAAAAGATACTTTTGGCAGTACAAAGAATCTTAATGTTACATAAGAACAGAGTAGAATTTTTTTTTTTTTTTTTTGCATTGTAGGAATTAGTAGCACGAATTCTATATTCTAGGTTATGCTGGTGACCAGATTATCATAATACATCCTTTTGGCCTTGAAATATATGAAGCAAAAAAAGTTTGTTGATAAAAATAATAATGGAAAAAATCAAGACTTCAGGTTGAAATCTACTTGTCAAGTTTCTGGCCCTATGTGGTTTGGACATTTTTGTTTATTAAAGCATGCAGTATTGCCTAAATTACAAGAGAAAATATACAAAAAATCATAGTTCAGCAATTTTAATATTCATTTGTATCAAAAATATCTGCAAAGAATATGAAAGCAGAGATACTTTTTCAGAGAGAAAACGTGCCACAGTAACATGCTCTTTGCTCAGTTATAATGATTCATGGTAACTAAACCCTATTCTTTTCAATGGCAAATGTTGGCTTAATTTTCTCAGCATTCCTGAAAACCAAGTCTCAGTGGGGTGCATTCTTAACATCATGCATTTCTGTATTTGCTGTTGGATATCTTTGTGGCTTACTAAATTTTCACCTACATTGCTATGGACACCAGTAAAATTTGATTATCATTGCTGAAGGAAATATAAATCACCACCTTAGTTTGAAGAGATTAAATAATTTTGCTTTTGCACACTATTTACTCCAAAACCTGGTTATGATTGTCAACTTAGACCCACTCCTACTGGAGCATTTCGCTGGGAAGTAAAATGTGATTTATGACTTAAATTCTGTTACTGTGTTGATTATTCATAGCAGTGAAAATTTATACTCAGCATGATGTGAAATATTTAGTTTTAGAACTCTGCCCATAAGGAAACAGAAAGATTTGATCTACTGTAATACCAAAGCGTCTTTCAATCTGTAGTAATTTTACCAGGCCAAGATCCTATGCAGTCCTCTGAGATTCTTGCTGTTACCAACAGGAAAAGCCTGTGAGCCAGCTAAATGTCCTCTCCATGCCTTATGTTCCCTGTCTATAACCAAGAAAGGATTCTAGCTTCTTCTTCTGTGACTGCTTGAGGTCTTCAGATTAAATCTATAAAAACATTTTTGAAAAGGTGCTCATAAGCTCTGTGAGAGTTTTAGTCCTCCAAACTCAGTCTCTTGCAACTTCATTGGTAAAAGTGAAGGTTCACACTCCTCAAGGAGTTTGCCCTGGGCAGTGGAGATGGGAAGGGACCTCCTCCATCTGCAATACTATTGTGCGCATGTGGGTGTGGACGTACCCACTCATGCTCTTATTTCCTAGGAGGAAAGCACTTCACTGCATTTATCTTCTCTGAAAAACCTTGTAGTTTAACAGATGAGACAAACCACACACAAAAGGGGGATGAAGGTGATGGGTAAAAAGCTTGAGCTTGTCCCCTATAAAAAGACATCTTTGATAAGTGCTATCTGAGGAAGCTGCTGGAAATCTAACATCTGCTCAGGTTCTTTGTTCCCTTGAGTAGGCAGCAGATTCAGATGTGCTGTCTTTGTAGCTCTGCACCACATGGGGTTTCACAGAGCTTCTCTTGTACTTAAAGTCTACATCTGATAGAATGGTCAGCAATGTAATTTGTCTACATGTCTGCCTGCATGCAATTCCATGGGCAGTGATTTTTCTAATTTTCCTTAATACATTTATTAATTGTTTGCAGCTGTCATGTTATGTTGTGGCATGTCTTGGATTCTCCAAAAAAAGTTTTGAACAAATTGTTCATAATGAGACAAATTTAAGCTGGTAACACTCCTGGATTACTGTTTTTCCACCTTGTTGACCTACCACAAATAACACCTAGAACTTGCAATTCACTTACAAGTGATTCTCACGTAAATGGAGAGGTATCCAAATCTGAAAGGTCACTCATCCTTGAAATCGATACAATTGATGTTACATAGCTTGCCATCAAAAACCACTTTTGTTTTCCAGACACATGACCAGATACAGATACTCCCTGAAGCCTGCTACCTTAAATAACAGTGCTCAATAAATAGATTTGTAAAACAGCATTTCATACACTGCTACATTGATTACAAGTAATGTGATCTGTCATCATACAGTAAACTTCCCAACATGTATCACTGAAAGTTGTGCTGTATAAATCTAAGAAGAGAAATGTCTAGGCGTTTATTTCCTTGGCATCACATATTACATCAAACTTTGTCTTCCTGTGTTAAGTAGAGTACTGATGGAGACCAGAATATAAAAGACTGTCTGTTGGCAAAAAATAAAAAAGAAAAAAACCCAACCCACTCAAATTTATAACTTCAGACACTGATTTATATGTTTTATGCATAATGATTGGTGTAGCAATTACATAAATCAGAATTTTAACTGACTCAAAATATGAGATGTAGCATAAGTCCATTGCTGATTAGAACATATCTGTTGCATTTTGATTTGCTGTTTTCAACAACAGTGTTTTTGTAGAGAAGGTGATCAAGCTGTATAAGGATGGTCTAAGGGTAAATTAGAAAAAACAAAACCAAAATCAACAAATAAGCTTTCCTATTTTCTAAATTCTGCTAGCCAGTATAAAAAGATACCTTTCTAATAAGCTTGCTTCCTACTTGTTTATGAATTAAAATTTCTCTTTTTTGCAAATACTTTCTGAATGTTGTATTTGCTAAATGTTTACTTTTTAATAATTCCTTACAGTTTAATATAGTAGAGAGAGAAAGAATGAAATTAAAAAAAGATGAAATTAAGAAAAAGTGCTTTAAAAATTCAAGAATATTCTGAAAATAAATGTTTATGGTCTTCCCCTAGTAGTTATAGTGATCATTACTTATCCTGTATGGCAATGATTTAAATAACTGAAATAACTTTGTAGAACATTAAGCCAAATTCTTTGCTAACCTGAGACAGTACTACCTTACTTACCTAAGAGCTGTTTTACCTATTTTCCCAATGAAAACTAGCATAACATATAAAACCACTTACCTATGGAGGAAATCTAACATAAAGTAAAGTGTTCAGTTGCGGCTGGCAAACAATCAGCTGCTCAGCAGAAGTGGTCCAAGCATGGGCTGCTGTCTAGGTTAATTTTTCTAGTAGTAGTCGTACTCAGTTCCCATCTTGCTATGATTACATAGCCCCTCTCCTCACAGAACCAGTGTACATTTTCTTGGAGTCTGGCATTTAGGTTGTGTCAGAAGTGTAGCTGTCTCATCTACTGTTTTCCCATCAATGGAAACATAGATTTACAGTTAATGTAGCCATGCAAGTAAATAGACCTTTATTAAATCCCGTCCCCACCTTGTGGATTAAACAAGGCCAAAATTCTAAACAGTACATGTATTGAATTCTCAGGAAGTGCAACCAAAATCACCTGGAAATTTGGAGGCTTAGCACTGGAAAGAATAGTTAGAATCATGGCATTACATGTAGGGTTGTGAAAATAAATAAATATTTGGGGAAAGTTGCTTCAAAAGTAAAATGAGTACAAGTGCATCACATCCTCTTTCAATAATTTCCTCAGTCATCCCCAGGTAAGATCCTTTCAATGCTCATTCAAATTTCAGTGCCCCATTCAAGCTGCAGCCCTACCATGTTGTATATTCTCTGTTCCTCCACCATGATTCACTGTGTTCCTGCTGCAGTGGCAGTACTAGCAACAGCAATATCAGTTATCACCTCTTTTTTCTTTAAATAGCATGCTAAAGGCTGCTGTAACTCCTCATAGGGGGAGCACCGATCACAGTTTCTGTTTAAGAATCCAGTTGGAGTAGACACCGAAGGTACTCATTTAGTGACTGATATCAGCAGACTTACCCCAGGGATGAGTTTGATTCTTATTTTCTACAACATTAGTTGTCTCTAGTTGAGGAGAAACACTTCTAATTATCTAAAGCACAAAGCAATGGAAGAATATTTTTTTTCCATATATACATAGCTACACATCATAGGTATATTCACATATAGTAATACACCACAGAGTGGTCATGCAAAGCTGCTTCTCCATTACCTTAGACTGTTAAATATACATAGCCAGGATAGTATCAGAAAGTTTTAAATGCAACCTTTAGAAACATTTTTGCTTGGTTAGTTGGATTTATATGGGATGGATGATATGGGAACTAAGTTTTCTGTTAAAACACAATGTGATAATTGTGGATTAATACTGTTCATATAAGTTTGGAATAACAATCTTTCTTTGAGAGGTTAACCAAACAAATGCTTACTATAGCAACCCCAAAATATCTATCAATGAAAAACATCAAGGTCTTTTTGTCTTGAATTGAGTTAGTAACTCCACCATCCAAAACCCAACAACTATTTATTTCCTATTTATTTCCTAGCACTCAGTGTTTTTCCTAAACAATTTTTCAGAGGGTTTTCTTATCAGTTTCCCAGAACTGGTTGTTGTAAGGGCATGGATCACCAGTATAGTGCTGTAAATGCTGTACACAGATGCCTTTGCTTTCTCTCTCTCAACCTCATGGCCAGATCATTTAATTAAGAAATGCTCAGAGCTATAGTACTAATTTGTCAAGTTATACCGGTTTTACTTAGTATACAGAATCTTTCCTGCATCTTTAGTCATATCCTTGGCTAGATTCTCCTTTTTCCTTTCTCTAGGGACAGGTTATCTGTAGTCAGGTCTGTCCTTAGCTGACAAGGTTGGCAGCTGCTGGCCAAAAGAAACATCTTCTCTGCTAGTTTAGGGGGTCCAACTGTTCTTCGCTTCACAACACACACTATCCTTCCTCTTGTATGGGAGTCTAACCATATAGAGGTGTTTCTTCTGATCTGTGACTGCTGGATGACTTTTGGTGACTTTGGTGAGCTCCTACTCTGGAGACATCCTACAAGTTTATTTCAGGGAGGGTAAAAGCCTGAGGTTATGCAGATATGCAACAAGGTTACTGTCTCGGTGTAAAGAATTCATTAGAGAGGAAAGTTTCGTTTTGGAGCCACTGTTTATGACTCTTAAGGCAAAGTGACAGGATTCCATTGCTTATGTGGAAAATTCCTCCACTCCTCTAATAATTTTGCATTATTTTTGTAATGGTTGTCCCAATATATTCAAAACTTAAAATCATTTGTCTTTGTCCCTATGGCAATGAATGAGGCTCAGAATAGATCTTCATACGGGCAAATATAAAAATACTGGAATATAATTCTGACACAATTTAAATACATAGATTATATTTTCTGTACTTGGTTACTAATTGTGCAAAGGGTTAGGTACTTCTCTGTTCCAAAAATATTTGTAATGTATTGCTCTTTTGCCCATAAAGTGTTAGACTGTTTGACATTTTATCTATCTAACACTGCAGCATACTCTCCCTGCTTATTCTTGGTTGATTGATGCCTTAATTTCTATAATATTTGCCCTCCTGCCCAGTATCATTCAATGCAGAATTTAAGAGTATCAAAGTGAACTGTTTTGATGATGTTTATTACGTAAGATCTTGACAGACAAGTATAGAAAAGGAAATGATCTTACTTCATTATCCTCTTTCCTCTCAAATCAGATGTAATCCTTATTTAAATTTTCTAGACTACTGAGGATTCTTCTGAACATGGAAACTAGAACCTTTTGAAGTTCTCAGACTACCTTCTCTACTACAAAGGAATTCAAAATTATTTTAATCAGCTACTATTTAATCTGTAGCAGAGTTCTTTCTGAATAAGAAATTGGCCCTGAATTGTGCATAATAAGATCAAGTTGTTTATAAAGTTCACAAACTTGTGTAAAACATGGCATAGTGGTAACAATAAGGACAACACATTTAAAAATGTAGAAAATTACATGCCATGTATAAATCACACATATATATAAAACTAGTCTTGCTTTCCAAAACTTCCAATATAATTTAAAGACATTTCCTTAGTTTTTCTGTATAGCAGCATCTTGTAAGTGGAATAATACACTATGAATAAAAAATGTGTTTGAATATCAAACAGAAAATTTATAGCTATAATTAACATTATTTTCATAAGATATATTAATGCTACTTTAGTGATACATGAAACTTAAAAGCTTCCAAGGTTAAGAAAATGCCTCTAATTCAATGAAACATCATCACTGTGGCTCCTTCTTTCTCTATCACCCCACTGAAGAATTTCCTACTTTTAGGGAGCTTATCATATTTCTTCTGAGTTATTTTTTAACATGGGACTGGTCTTTAAATTTCTCAAACTGTTGAAGAGATAGCAGTATTTACCACATTTTTCTCCATCTTACCTACTGAAGTACTTTATACTATGGATTCCTGTTTCTGTTTGTTCTGCTTGTAAAGTCTGTTGAAGCATGGTTGTATTACAGAGCTTTAAATGGTATATTTCCATGAGAGAAATATATTTTTCCTGCAAAGTTCCTCACTTAAATTTTAAGAGAAGAAATTACAAAACTGAATTAGTGCATAAATCAGAGAAAATATTTATTTACAGACATGTAAAAATTATGTTACAACATTTTAAAAGAAACTGTAATGAACCATCAATCTGCTCTAAATGGGCAAATCCTGAATGCTTTAAGTCTAACTTGCAGTTGCAATAATAAAAATATGACTGCTTACAAGATGATATCCAGACTATCAATGTAGTTTAAGTACAATGAATTTTTAGAACTAAAAATGGATCTACAGAGAAAATTAATAAGAAATGCAACAATGTGTAATACAAGAGTTTACAAAAGTAAAAATATTTTTTTCTTGATCCAAACTTTAAAGCTTTTTAGTAAATATTTTCCATTCATGCAGCTGCACAGGTTTGAAACAAATATCTGAAATACACAGAGGACATATGTCTGTGTAGAAAATGAATTGGTTTAATTCAGGACTGTCCGTAAAGGATTTTATGACTGTTCACTACCCAAACCAATTGACAAGATCCTTTATGTTTCCTATTCTTCCATATTGCAAGGGATGAGCAATGTTGAAAAAACCCACAACTGACAAAACCCATGTAAAACAAGTATAAGTAGTGATAGCAAACAACACCGAGCATACTACATACATGAAAAATATAGAACTATCAAGATCTGTTGAAGCTATTGGCATCCTCTGTAGTGATTTGAAACAAACGTGTCATTAAGAAACCTTTTCGGTAATTGACTACATGGCACAACAAACTTCTGGCTTGCAAATGTAGTAGTGCCTCATGGTGTTATCAGAGGTATCTTTTTGTGTTCAAAATATATTCAGGACTCAAACTGTGGTGTGAAACAGTGTTGACATTATGATAGTGCAATCATTTCTGTGAATATATAATCTAAGGGTAATGATTAGAAAGAATTTGTAAAAATCTAATATAGTGTTTTCTGGGATTCTTAGGAATGGAGGTGGTGAAGAGATGATACATCTAGCTGTTTCTCATATGTAGTTTATTAACACCAACATCAGAAGCGCTGATCTCCTTGGACAACATTCTGTATCTTTTAAGTCAGCCAACAGTTTACATAATTGAAATGGCCAAAATGCCCATTGAGCTGCTAAGGTTTCAAGTTCTTTTTTTATTTAACTGTCAGCCAAAGTTGGAGATCCCAAAGTGGCAATTCTTCTTGTATTTTTACAGTTAAAAGTTATCATAACCTATACTAATAGATAGAAAGGGGAGAACTATTTCAGATTTGATCTAACATTTCACTTACATAGAAGTAATATTTTTTTGCTGCACTTTTCTGGAAGAAGCAGCTTTGGTGAATTTTGAAGCTGTGAATGTTTATGCTCAGACATAACTAATTGTACTATTCTTTCCTTAATTAAGTAGCTAGGTATTACTCAGCACTTAGGTAAACCATGTAACTCCACAGACAACAGACAAGCTAAATATAAGATACACAAACATAACTGAGAGTGCTATGTTATAGTCTCCTAGTGAAGTAAATTCCCACTCAGTAAATAGGTAATCCAGATGTATGCTCTTCCAAATGTTTGATGAATATTAGTCTTTCTTTGATGATGGTGTCCATGCTGGAAACCTGACTGGAGACCTTAAGCTCCCACCTCCTCATACCCCAACTGCTTGAGGTGAACTTATCTCAGAAACTGCTGGTTTTTACAGAAATTGAAAGTCTGACCTGTTAAAGCGTCTCTCTAGTACTTTTATTTTGCTCTTGCTTTCAGCCTCAATCAGAGAATGATTGAAAGTACAAGGCAGTGCTGAGGAGGTCTAGCTTTGGGGTGGTGAACAAGTTACTACTTTCTTTAGAGAAGACCTTGTGCCCATATCATATATGTTTTGATACCCTTAATATCTCAGTAACACAAAAGAAATTATGAATCCATTCTATTTGAAAGAAGATATGATTTATTAAGAAAAATCTATACTGAGATTCCCCCTACAACATCTGTAATAATTAATTATTTCAACTGCACACTTTTAGGAGGCCTTCTGAACCCAGTTTTAGGGGTTCAGGAGTGGAAAGATAGCTGCCTAAAAATAAACCAAAAAGCAATCAGTGGGCTAACTCAGGTTGTCAGATATTGGCAGTCTATAAGTAATTTACCTGGCTAGACAGGAGACTGACTGTCATGTAAACTATCCATATGGTAACAACAAACTGCCTTTAGAGACTTGCAGGAACAGCTGTAACAACCGTCTAGTGAATGGCATTACAGAGTGCTTATCTGAAGAAAGGGATTTACAGGATAATCCAATTTACAGTTTATCAAGAATTGGTCTCTTATTTTGACATTTTCACTTTTTAGCAGCTATCCCTATTAATAAACATAATTATTTCCAATGATGAATATAATAAATAAAGTAATGGAAAATACCATACAGTATATTTAATTGTGATCTTGTTTGAATTAAGCCGTAAACAAAGAATTGCAATATCACCTGACTCTAAATATGATAAAACAGTAAAACATGCTAATCATAAAAATAGCTTTTAGAAATATACATTTGTATACAGTGTTTCCCACACCTGTTAAATATGTCCTTCATATTATTATGATACAGTACATTAGCCTTTAAGACATCAAAATTAAAAAAATAATACCAATAATTAGCCAGAGAAAAACACATTTACAATCTAAACCATAAAAATCTGACAATTGTACAGCTTAGAACATATAAGAAATGGAGTTTCTAATATCTGAACAATAATGTCCATTTTAATAAGTAAATTGAGTTTTCATACAAATTGAATCAAAGGTGTTGCTAGCCAGTAAGAAACCGCAGTTCACAATTTTATATGGGGAAGTGAGAGTTTCTCTTCTCAGTCTTCAGGGGGTTCATACATGACATCTCATCACTTGATCTGTAGAAACTTAGAAAAGAAATGTTCACTTTAGTATAAAGGCATAGAACTTCCTCCAACAGAATCTCAAAATGAAGCCAAGACTGGGGAAAAGAGGTAAGAGGACTATGACTTGACTTGTTCATGAATCAATCAAACATCGATATCTATCAGACTTTCCTACCTTAAACCTTCAAAGGCTAAAAGAAAAGTAATGTACCTGAAGCAGTGGACAATGAGGACTGTGGAACAGTCCTAAATTAGACTGTATGGCCAAAAATAACCACAGTGAATCAAGCAAGAGCTGTTGAGGCTGAAGTATACTTCCCCGCAATAATGCCATGTGAACAACTGCTGAATAGTTTCTATTTTAGCAGTAGAAAATAGAATAATGTATCTTAGCTGCTTTGCAATGAAATGCTTTATTCATATAATAGCATTCAGTCTAAATAAACTGCGTGTAGGATTCTTTGCTTCAGTCCCATTGCACCATTTACATACCTTATTCTAGACCATTTACATGGACTGCACGCTTTCAACAATGCTTACAGTTCCCGTTTCTTTCCTTGATGGCTTCCCTTTTGACATTATCTATTTTATTATTTTTCTTCTGTACAGGCTTTATCAGTGTATCCTTTGATTTCTTTTGTTGTTTTATCAGCCAAAGTGTGAAACAGCAAAAATCCAGTGTCAGACAACACTTTTGAGGATCATTCTTCCAGCAGAGGCTGGAGGCAGGTTGCATCTAAAAATCAGAGTCTTGCTATACAACCCACTAATGCTATGAGCTTCAACTAGGCATTCAGTGATGCTGCAGGGGCGCATGAAACATACCAGCTCCACCCTCCCACATTAAAACTGACAACACTTTCCCACTCACATCTGTTTGGAAAATTGACAGTAGAAAATGTTAACAGAAGTAGCTGGTTTCTTTTTTTTTTTTTTAAGTAAAAATTTCAACATAAGTTGAAATATCTTTTAGCCAATTTCTCCTTTTCTCTTGCACTTTTTCTTTATTGTATCATTTACCATAATTTATGCTGGAAACAGCTGACAAAACCTGGTGCACTTCTGATCAAAACTTGTCATTTTCAGACAGTTTCCTGCTCCTTCAGTGAATTTTAAGTCTGCCTTTTTCTTCCCCAGAAAAAAAAGGGAAGATTTGTGTTAAAATTTCAGTTTATTGAAAACCTGGTTTTCCAATGAAAAAGGTTTTATCAGAAACATCAGAGTTTCTGCAGGACTGGCCCCTGCCCTTTGAAGCAGCCAGCCATCAAATTTCTCCCTCGTTTCAAAGGGAGAACCAGATTTTTTGGATGTACTCTTCGCAGTTAACCAGGATTAGGGAGAAATGCTTATGTGAGAAACTGAAGAACTTTCTTCTTTCAGTTAAAATATCCTGAAACTGGTATTCTGTACTTGCATTGAGAAAAACCTTCATCTACTCTATTTTTAGCTTCTGATCCCTGGACAGACTTACCTACATGAAAAAGATTTTAAAATTCTCCTGTTAAGTCTGAGAGAGGCCTAATGGCTGTTAAGTAGCTATTCATCTTACAGGAAGTAAAAAAAAAAAAAAAAGTTAAAAAACCCCACATTGTGCATCCTATTAGCTGCAGAGAGTTCCTCTTTTCTAGCCTTTTCTTTACCTATGCTTTGCTGTTCCATTATGCCATTTTAAAAAGCAATAATTATGCAAGTAAGAAAAGACAGATATTTGAGTTATTTATTGAAGCTTTTTACCCTGCCATAAACCTTTCAAGCATTTACCTGTCACCAGCACTAAAAAGCTTCATTAGGTTACTATTATGAAGCGTTACTGCTAACCATCTGGATCCAAGTCATCAATGCTGCTTTGCTATCATTTAGAAACAATGATAAAAATTTGCCAACCCTACCAGTCCAAAATCTTGTGTTCTTCCTTCAGTACATGGACTTGTTATTTGCCTCTTAAGGCAAATAATCACAAAGGCTGAGAAGAAACTTTAAAATCTAAAATAGTCAATCTTTTATTTTCCATAGAATGACAGTAACCCAGGGCTATGATTAATCTAGTGTAATGCAATACTAATTTTATTCTATTTCTTTCTCCTGAATAGTGTGCAATTTATCAGCTGGCTTTATGGTAGTGCTGATGATGTTAAAAAACCTCATGATGACTAATGTGTTTTTTTTTTTTTAATCTTTTCATTTCCTTTCCGCTATGTATATAAATAGCATCCTGACACAACAAGGATGAAATGAATTACATTTAAGCCAGAAATATGGCTTTCATTTGATGTAGTTCTAACAGAAAACCACTTTAGAAAGCATGATTTGAACATAATGCACTTTAAAAATTGAATATCCTGACTGAACACATAGCCTTTGCAGTGGTAGACAATATCAAAGAAAGAGTATATACTGTCCTAATTGCCATCATAATCTCTGAAAAAAGATGGAAATGGGTTATGGAATATTTATTGGTTCATTTTCCACCTGAAATTATTTCTGCTGTTTTTTTCCCCTATCTGTGTGGCTTTTTGAGCATGAGCTACTGGTAGCAGTCTTCTTAGGGATAAAACTGTATTGCAGTCTTCCAGGAATGCTATTGCTACTGTTAGAATAGTGCCAGTATGATCCTTCTAGCATCTTTACCAGACTCAAATTATACTAGATTAAATTAATTTTAACTTTACACTATTTAAAGGTATATAGCATTGGAAATTCAACATTAAATATTGAACATGTCACTAAATGAAAGTTCAGTTCCACCTAATGGGCCCACAAACTATAATCACTAAAAATGATGGAGAAAATCAGATAAAATTCAGTAAAAATCTAGAGCACTTTCCATCTCATCTTTTAGAAGTTAAAGAGTTTTATCACTCACCTCCCCTCAAATCCTAGATAATCCCAGTCTTTACATCCGTAGGTCTTTAAGAATGCCCTGCACATAAAGGGCATTTTTTTTGTGGGAGAGCATGACCATTAGATCACCTACCAGGTAACCATTTCCTCTAAGCTCTGTGCTTCATAGTCACCAAGGATGCCATAGCAGGAATAGTTTGTACTCTGTTTTTTCTCCTAAAAGCCTTTTATAAGAAGGCAAGCTCAATATAGGGTAAAGACTTGCAGGCATCATTCTTTTAGAATGAGGTGAGCCACTCCCATCTCCTCAGCCTCCCTAAGCAGCTGGAAGCTATAATGGGGACCACCACTTCTGTGGCAGAGGGGATGCTGCTGGCTTTCCTTAACTCTTTCAGGTGAGCTTTATTTGTCTGCAGGAGGCATGAGTTTTGATCTCTGCTAGCTGGATCCAAACAGAGCTCAGTTTCTTCCCTGCTCTGGTTTATTTCTTCTTCCTTGCAGTTCTCAAAAAGGGTAAACAGCAGGGATGTATTCCTTGTTCCCCATAAATATCTAGTTTCTTTCTCACAGGGTTTATGGGAAAAGTGTTCTTTACCATGGTCATCTTCCAGACTTAGATGTACAGGAATAAATCTTACTATCTGAGCATAAATTCAGTGTATGTCCTTGGAAAGGGTATTAGGAATACACCATGACTAAATGCCACAAATTAAGTACACAATTAACATCTTCCCTTGTAGTACTTTAAGAAGGTGTTTAGAGAAAAGTCCCACAGAATATGGATGTTACTGAATTTACTCTGTGGTTTACCCCACAATAATTATAAGCAATAAGGGCAACCAATAAGCATACGCAAGGTGTTCGACTGACAAAATGCATCTGTTTTCAAGCAATCGATTGCTCTGAATGGCTTTTGTGATAACATTAATCTTAAAAATTCCCAGAAAATGCAGCTAAACAGTGGATGGATAGATGATGGTGCACATATATAGGTGAGCTTGAAATATCCTTTCTCTTGTTCTCCTGCCTCTTTTCCTTGCCAGACAAACCCATTCTCAGGACTGGACTTCTGAGTTTAATAGCTTTAAGGGAGGCATCTGAAGCTAATTCTGACCACTGCTTGGTTTCAGGTATAATCCCATTTCTTCCTCTGTCAGGCTCCTGTTGATTAGGAAACTCAAGGCCTAACATCTTCCCAGGTTGTTGTTGGTGTCTGACTAGGCTTTGGCAGTGGGCTATGTGATTGCCATACATCACTTTCTGCAAAATAACTGCAAGCCCCATTAAAATGCAGCTGCTGCACTGTCCTTTCACTCACAACACTGGCCCTCATACTGGCACTACCTCAGACTGCAATTGTAGCACAATTGCTTTGATTGCATCTGATACTCACTCCTATACCGTTATCTGTACAATTGAGAATACTGAATCCAGGTTCACAAATGCTACTCCTATGTTGCCTATGGTTTCATCTCTAATAATATTTTCTGATTATGAAATGTACTTTCTGGACAGCTAAGGAGGTAAAAAACTGAATCTGTTTGCAGAACAGACTTTAAAAAAACCCAAACACCCAAACCTTGGTTACCCATTATTGATCCAGATTATTTCCCTAAAATGAGAAAAATCAGGATGCATTACATAAAGTAGTAGTGCAAATTGTCATTGTTTATTTGTTGCATCTAACTCAGGAAAATATTCTTTCTTTCTTTTAAACAAGCAGCTCACGCTAAGTGCAAAACCCAGTAATTTCTGTTTGTAAGGTACCACGGGGGCATATGCTTCTATTGGCTTTTACACAGCATTCATCATAATGGATGGAAATCCACAAGCAACAAACAGGGGTCACCAAGGAACCTTGAATTTGTATTAGCTATCACATTGTCTTCACAGCTGTGTTCATTTGAAATACATCTTGCACTTTGTTCCTTGATTTAAAGCATGAAACCTCTGATTAAGCAACACAGTTATATGGCTGATTTAGTATAATACCCCCATATGAAATGTAAACGCTCAGTTCAGCAGGTGTTAGCAGGGAAATATGAATGTGTATTACAGGTTTGCTGCTGTCATTTGTTACACTATATAAAACATAGACAAAAACTGTGACACTAAAAAAGAACTTTTTATAATGAGCTAGTGATGGAATATTCACTGCATATAACAAATAGGAGGAATTACACAGTTTGATAAATATTAATAAAGAATAATTAAAGGAAACAGTTGCATCTTCTTTGAACCTTTCTTCAAATGATGAAACCTAATCATTAGCTTTTGTACTCAGTCAATCATATTTTAATTGCTGAAAACAATACAGAATAGTTTTTCTGTTCAGTGAACAGTTTAATTGCTTTGATTCCAGAGGCGATCAGCTCTGGCGCAGGTGCATTCCGCAGCAGAGCGGGGCCCTGTGGTGTGCATGGGAGTGTCCTGAGCCCAGGAGACCCCAGGGGAGTGCAGGGATCGGCCAGCTGCCCACAGCTCTCACCAGGGCAGCTGGCGAGGCCTGGGTGGGGCAAGGAGTAATGGTGACCACACCCCACTGCCATCAAACGCATCTGAGGGAGTGCTGCAAACAAGGTGTGGCACGGCAGCTTGTGTGGAAGGGCACCTCTTCAAAGGAGAGGCATTCCACTGGCTGAGTTGACGTACACATAACCCAGCAAGTGGGCACTGCTCAGCCTTCTCCTAGAGAAGCTGGTGGCTCAAGGCTTAGACAGGTGACCTCTTTGCTGGGTAAAAAACTGCCTGCATGGCCGAGCCCAGAGAGTTGTGGTGAACGGAGCTAAATCCACTTGGTAGCTGGCCCCAGGGCTCAGTTATGGGGCCAGCTCAGTTTAGTATCTTTATCAAAGGTCTGGATGAGACGATTGAGTGCACCCTCAGTAAATCTGCAGATGAAACCAAGCTGGGCAGGACTGTTGGTCTACTTTAGGGTAGGAATGGTCTGCAAAGGGATCTGGACAGGCTGGATCAATGGGCTGAGACCAATTGTATGAGGTTTAACAAGGCCAAGTGCTGGGTCCTGCACTTGGGTCACAACAACCCCACGCAACACTACAGGCTTGGGGAAGAGTGGCTGGAAAGCTGCCAGGCAGACAAGGACCTGGGGGTGTTGGTCGACAGCCAGCTGAACATGAGCCAGCAGTGTGCCCAGGTGGCCAAGAAGGCCAACAGCATCCTGGCCTGTATCAGAAATAATGTGGCCAGCAGGACCAGGGCAGTGATTGTGCCCCTGGACTCAGCACTGGTGAGGCCACACCTCGAGTACTGTGTTCACTTTTGGGCCCCTCACTATGAGAAGGACATTGAGGTGCTGGAGCGTGCGCAAAGGGCAACGAAGCTGGTGAAGGGCCTGGAGAACAAGCCTTATGAGGAGCAGCTGAGGGAACTGGGATCGTTTAGTCTGGAGAAAAGGAGGCTGAGGGGAACCTTATTGCTCTCTACAACTACCTGAAGGGAGGCTGTAGTGAGGTGGGTGTTGGTCTCTTCTCCCAAACAACAAGTGATAGGACAAGAGGGAATGGCCTTCAGTTGCAACAGGGGAGGTTTAGATTTGATATTAGGAAAAAAATTCTTCACTGAAAGGGTTATCAAGTATTGGAACAGTTTGCCCGGGGAAGAGGTGAAGTCACCATCCCTGGAGGTATTTAAAGGATGCATAGATGTGGTACCTGGGGACATGCTTTAGTGGTGAACTTGGCAATGCTAGGTTTACAGTTGGACTAGATGATCGTAATGGTCTTTTCCAACCAAACTATTCTATGATTCTATGATCTTTAAGGTCCTTTCCAATTCAAACCATTCTATGATTCTGTGAAATGTTAGTACTTATGCAAGTACATGTAAAAATGGCTGTTTTACTTATCGGTGAAAACAGACTTCTATCATCTTCTTTTATTTAAATGCACTGTTTCACTTGCTTGCCCAATAAACAGTAGGAGGAAGAATGAGATAGCCCTGTCAAATACTGATTTTTGTCCTAGACCAACATATCTTTTCCTTCTCTGAGTCCTATGTAGGCAGATTTGTGATGAATACTGTTAGATGTAGTGGTGGAGAAAGGATCAAATATTTGGCGAGTGCCAGTAAGGACATGGTGCAGTTGAGATGATGGTCAGGTGTGAGGCTGATGGAATAACTTTAAAATAACTGTCACCATGGTCATTTGAGAGCTTTGTTGAGAGGGAAGAATGAAGGCAGCAAAGAGGAGGAGGGAAAGAATGGGTCTATATCTACTTTACTCTGTGGGTTTTTCTCCTACGTGACTGCTTTTTGCAGCAAAATCTTCCGCTACAAGGTCCTTCATTGCAGTAGGAGAAGACTCAGGGACTAGTAGTGTAGTTTTTATTGTTGGTGGGAGGGATCTGAAGCTGGAGGCACTGAACCTTCTGCAGATTGTAGGGTGGAGTGCAGGATCTCCAAGCAGGAGAATGTGAAAGGGGTGGGAAGGTGGTATTTTTGCAGAACTTGCTGCCCTGAAGCATTTAACCAGAATGCACTCACAAGACTAACCCACAGTGAAGCTGTGCTCCCACCACCAACACTCCATTTCATGTTCTCTCTTGGCTGATAAAGCCAAACCAAATTCAATAAGGCCTCACTGATGCTGCCCACAGAGTTTGCTCACTTTTACCAGTGTGCCTTGAGATCAACTCAACACCTCACTGGGATCCAGTGCCAAATATAGCAAAGGGGAAAATGTCTCACTTTCCTTTAACCCTGAATATGACTGGATATTTTTAGTGAATTCTCAGGGATATAACTCGCATTGGAGACCACTAGGTGTTTCCTGCTTCTTGGGACTGGAGCTGTTCCATGAGAAGCTAGGCTAACTGATTCCTAGCAGGATCCATGGTAAGGATCAGCCTTTATCATTTGGAATGCTATGAAGGAGATGGTTTTAGGATTCAGGGTGCTGACAAAAAGTTGCAGAATAAAATTCCTACTGAATTAACCTCTGCTTTGTATGAGGAGTGGGAATTCCCAAGTGTGAGGTGATGGTCCAATTAGTATTAATGCAGAAGGCAATAGTTCCTGTCCTACCAAGGCTACAGGCTTAATGTACAAAGGAACTACTAAAGCTTGTACCCTGAGGCCACTATGTCTACACTTTAAGTTGTGTATTTTTAAAATATATGAAAGTAGGAGCTTACTAGGAGAGCTACCTTAAACTAATTACACAGAAAGCTTCTGCTAAACTTTCCCAGTATTGACAAATTAGAGTTTAGCTAGGTATCAAAAAACAAAGTGCGCCCATGCAGGAAAAAAAGTTCTATGCAATGATGGTAATGATATCAGGAATGTCCTATCTACTCAACAGAAGATTTTTCAGTTACTTAGAGGCAGATATTTTATTCCACATGGAGACTGGGTGGAGCAAGGTAAAAAGCAAAATAATAGACAAAGAATGGGGAGGAGAACTCACCTGAGGAAGCAGTGGGAAGCACTTAGTGTAATATGACAAACATACTGGAAAAGCTCAGAGTAGACCATAGGAAGAAGGAGAGGGATGAGACTAACGATGCACGACGGATACTTAGATGGTGGCAACAGCACACTGAGTTAAGACAGTCAATTAAACATACAGGATGTAGAGTTACCTGTGAAAGACTTTGGGAATGTGATCCAGATGGAAATTATAATACAAGCTGTCATTTTTTAAACAGGTTTTGTTTGGTATTTTTATGCATAATACTTACTTGAATGCAAAGTGTATAGTAGTGCATAATATTTTTGTTTTATGAGGATCTCAAGAGACATTCCTTTAAAAATAAAAATTGCAAAGCAAAATGGTGGACTTGGGGCTACACTGTGGTGTGAAAATGTGCCTTCATGGACAAGAAGGCAAATGGCATCCAGGGATGCATTAAAAAGCACATGGACAGGAGGTCAACCAGGGTGATCCTCCCTCTTTACTCTGCCCTGGTGAGGCTTCACCTGGAGTACTGTGTCCAGTTCTGGGCTCCCCAGTTCAGCAAGGACAAAGAACTACTGGACAGTACCCAGTGCAGGGCCACAAAAATGATTAGGGGACTGGAGCATCTACCATATGAGGAAAGACTGAGAGAGCTGGGACTGTTTAGCTTGGAGAGGAAGAGGCTCAGGGGGATCTTATCAATGCCTATAAATATCTCAAGAGAGGGTACAAAGAGGACAGAGCCAGGCTCTTTTCAGTGGTGTCCAGTGACAGGACAAAGGGCAGTGATCACAAACTGGAAAACAGGAGGTTCAACCTAAACATAATTAAATACTTCTTTACTGTGAGGGTGACAGAGCACTGAAACAGGCTGCCCAGAGAGGTTGTGGAGTCTCCATCTCCGACAACATTCAAAACCTGACTGGACGTGTTCCTATGTGATCTACTCTAGGTGATCCTGCTTTAGCAGAGGGGTTGGACTAGATGATCTTCAGAGGTCCCTTCTAGCCCCAACCATTCTGTGATTCTGTGAGATGGTGCAGAATCACCTAATAGCTGAGAAGGGATTAGTGTAACCCTGCAAAGAGGAACCAAAGGAGAATTTAGCCATTTGATTCGCTTTTTATTGGGATTGGAACACAATTTACTTATTTTGAAAGACATAAAACTGTAGTGTACTTTTAGCAATCAATAGCAACAACAATTTAGAAACTTCAGATAGACATATCAGCATATCAGGCTGGCTAAAATGGCATTTGATTAACTTCCACATCTTCATTTTGGCAGACTGAACTTGTTTTATTCCTCATTGATTGCTTTTTTTGTTGAAATGGCAATTACAGTTCTATCACCTTCTAAATAACTTCCCTTTTCTGAGGTCTGTGAATGCCTATGTACAGATGAATTCAATCTGCCTTTCATGTTTTGGTACTAATCATGCAGAAAATCTTCTTAGTAACACATTTATATTTTCTCAAAAAACTGAGACCTTTTTGGAGTAATTGGGTCACTAACTGCAGTGGCTCTGCAATTTGTATTGAAAAAAAAAATGTTTAAAATTAGTGACTTTTTATATAGAAAATTAGCAACCTTTTGGCTTTTCAGTGTTTATGTCTCCTTGCTTGCATGAAGACTTTCAACAGAAAAAATGTTTCCTCTGAGGGTTTTTGATTCAGCATTCTTGAGGCTCAAGCATACTGGTAAAGCCTGTGAAATGAGGGTTTTCTAGGGGAACTAAAGCTATTTATTTTCAAAGACTGACACACCAGGAAAAATGTGTGATGCATGGCAATTGCTCAATTTCAGTTAAATCTATGAAACTGAGGATTAAGCTGATAGGCTCAAATCCATAGCCAAACACAGACCCAATGGCTGGCCTTAGTCATTGCAGAGGATTTCAGTGTCCCAGTGAGAGCCTAGAAAACACCAGTGACCTCTTCCTGTTCTCTCACCACTTTCCCACTCTACCTTGTGCTGCTGCTTTGATATCTATGCTAGGTTACTGATCTGATGCCTATTCTCTCTACACAGGACTGGAGAATGTTGGTGGAAAATAATGAGTAACCAAACCCAACACAGCACCTTCCACAAGTCATCCAAAGTCTACTGAAAGTCAACCAAAATACAGGGAGGTAAAAGAAGAGTGACTCCACCAGTGAAAATTTCACTGGGGAAAATATTTAGGGATGGAAACTGAAATCAGTCTTCATATTTAAAGTGGTGACTTACTTCAATTAAAACTTGCAACCTTTTTAATAAGCTGCCATCACCCTCCTCTGAAAAGGAATTAAGTTTTCCTTCTGGGTGGTAAGTCTTTGGCTGTCCTTGCTTATGTACTGCTCTCAGAGGTTGTCTCTACTCTAATGAATTTTAGACTAGCAAAATCTGTGGAGCTAATTCTGTTTTACTTAGATAGAATAAACATAACCAGGCTGCTAGTACTGAATATTAAGGTCAATTACATTATATCAGAGAGGACTTGAGCTTATTTAGGGAAGTATTTTAGCATTTTGTTCACATGTCTGAGAAAGTTTTTGGTCTGATTTAACAGCATTATTTGTCTTTGAATAAATTCACAGGGTTTTTTTGTTGTTGTTTTTTGTTTTTTTTGGGGGGGCTGTTTTGTTTTGAAATTAGAGGCAAACCAGTTGTTTTTGACAGTTGAGGCTGAGCCATTAAAATGAAATATTTTAATGTTCCAAAACCATCAAGCACCAATACTATCTTATTCTTACCTAAAAGCTTAAGATAGACATAGCCCAGTCTAAAAAGAGAAAAAAAAAAACCCCAAACAATCCAACCCAAAATGAAATTAACACAAAAATAAATAATGATAAATCTACTGACACTGGATCAACAAACAGCAGACTTCCCCTTCCCCCTAAAATACAGAAAGTACACAAGCCCTTTCAAAACACAAGTCCCCAAGAAGGCAGTGCATGAGCTTAACACAAAGCACTTAAACAATGTCTAAAAAACATTAAAACATGCTCAGTGGTTCAGAAGTAATCAGCAAATCTTTTATATATCAGATATATTTCCAAGATGCCAGCCATACCAATGTTTCCAAATAGACATATTGCCAAACTTCTGTGAGGCTGCAAATCCTACATGCAAACCAGTGGTCTGTATTGACAGGCCCTTGCTAAACGAGTATTCTTAGGACTAGATTTGTGTGGCAGTGGGTTGTAACCTGCTATTGCTTAGGTTAGTCTAAATACCAGAGTTTTGTGACTAGTTCTTACAATGATTCTTAGAGAGTAACACAAACAAACCCCTCTTCTGTTTAATATTTATATACATTTATTGTCTTGGAAAGGATGTACCCCATTTAAACTGCTGAACATGAGTGGTTTTTCTGTGCTCAGTGGGATAGGAGAAGATGATGCACAACATTTCGTGCTCTTGCTGTATGTGTCTGGGAATTATGCTGGAAGCTGCTGGCAGAGTTTATTAATGTTCACCCTGCTGGATCTCAAGGGACCTGTCCAGAACTGCCTTTCTTACAGACAGACCTCAGAAAGAGAGGCCATGCTAATAATTCTTAGCAGAAAATGTAGGAAGTTAAATGATGACTGAAACTTCAAGCAAGTCGAGACTGATGGCAGGGTGCAATGAAAAAATAAAACAAATTCATTGCAGAGTGCATTCAATGTTGTTCAACAGGCAAAAAGAAAATTTTCAATTTTCTTGACTGGAAAGCGTATAATTTTTATAAGTTTAAACTATAGGTTTGGGGAATTCTCCTTTCCCACATATTTGCTATAGGGACAAAGTCATATCTTGGCCTGACCTCAGAAAGAGGGGCTGAATCTGCATGCACATTTGATCTGCTGAACTACATTGCCCACCGCATTGACTCAGTGGCAAAGCTGAGAAAGGGACCCAAACTTTTAAGGAAAGGACAGGATTCCCTGTCCTTTGCTTAAAAAACAGAGAGATAAACAGAAGAAAAAAACCAATTATTTTCAAGCTCTTTTGCATCAACACTGCAAGATTCCAATGTAAATCAATTATATTATTTACATTATAAATGTTTTAAAAGTTTTATGCTTCTGAGGTTTTTCCTTTAATTGGAGACTAAATAATACAGAGCAGATTCAAAGGAATAGATGTGAAAGGTGAAGAAATTATTTTGCTCATTCATTTTACAAATATTCAATTGCAGTCAGGGTACTCTAGCAGAAAGAAAGATACAAAGGGTATGATAATAGTTCTTGCATTTTCTGCAGGTTCCCATGTGATATGTAGGGGACAGGACGTAAATAATAATTATAAAAATATTATGTAGCCATTCAGGAGTAACCTGGTTAAAACCCTAAACACTACTGAGGAAATCTTCCTTTGATAAATTGACTGACAGGAAAAATAGAGAGGAGGAGCTGTTAGTAAGGCCTTTGCAATGACTCATACAACTGTGTGTGAGCAACAAGCACGTCTACTGTGCTATTGCATATATTAAATATGACAAAAGGGCATGTCAGGAAGTTTCTTACAATTTTTGATTTCATGACATGCTTTTATTACTTTCTCCATTTTTTCAGTCACAGGTTATTAGATTTACTGCAGCTTTGGAAGGTACCATACATTAGCAACTGTCAGGTATGCTGCCCCTAATGACTTCCTTAGCTTGCTCAAGTACAAACAACTTGCACTGATATTTATCAACTCAACACAATCTTTTACCTATTCATTTGTCTTAGGAATGAAGACCTTCATGTTTCCCCTGATACTGAAAGCAAGATTTCAATGAAGTCCAAAATGTTCAGTGCCTTGAAAAGACTAAATTTTGCTTGGTCTCAATGATATTTAAAGTAGTGTAAATAAGATTTCTGGCACAATGTTGCTTCAGCCATTACCATTAATTAGAAAATTTGTCTTTTTTTTTCCCTAAGTAGTACCCTGTATAAGTGCACTCAGCAAGCTGCAAATTTTCACAGCAGCTATTGATCTTTTTGACATGCCTCATCAGCTTAATTCTGCTGATAATAGAAGAGTCAGTCTGATCTGCGACAATGTTATTGACAGAAAAAAAAATCTAAAAGAATAATGAAAAATCCAGTTTGATTACAATAATAAATTAAGTGCTATCTATCCTATCACATAGTCACATATTTGATTTATCTTGCTATTTGTGATATGCAAAATTAGGCTTAAACTACGTGAAATTAATCAGGGAAATTTTTATTCCTTATTTGTAGATCTTATTCTGCTTTCTGCTGAGTATTTTCATGCAAATTCTCATGCAAAATAATGAAAGTAAAGAAAGTTTCGCTGTTTCATACAGATTTGCTATTAAACTACTTTAATTTCTCTTTAACTACTTATAGGAGAGGGAAATGTTTTTGATGAGCTTTAGCAAAGTACTAGTTGGTTCCATTGGTTTAAATGGTATTTGCATAAATTCTTACAAGAAATATAGCTATTATTATATAATAACATTTTTACTTTTGCATAATAAAACTCAGTGTAGCAAGAGGGTTATCCTGAGATTTTTGTCTGTGGTAGTTTCTGGTATTTATGTTTGAAATCTGTTTCTCTATGAGGTACTGGAAACAAATGCAATAGACTAAGAACGTGTAGTGCAGAGGTGGAAAAAAGAAAAGAATAAGAAATGAAATATTCTTGAGAGGTAAATGTAACTGAAATATACTTAATAGAAAGAGAACTATAATTGTTGAAATAACGTGGTAAATCTACTTTATAACCAGAACTGGGCCTTGCACAGCCTCTCTACCTTTTGTTTCTGATATAATTTAAAAGAAATGCCTCTCAAGATATCTTGTTAAAGGTGACTCATTATTGTGGAACTCCCTTCTAATGCTTACACGGCTTCATTATTTTTTTAGCATAGCTACACTAGCATAAAATTACAATGCTGTGAATGTGAATATATCCTTCAAATTCCAGCGAAGCATTAACCAGAGTCTGATCAGAGTTATGACTCTATAAATCTATTGTATTTGAAAGCATTGGGATCACATGCTCTATCAGAAAATACTGTTTGCTCTACTGAATTCTTAACTACTGAACCATTATTATTATTGTTATAGTTATTTATTATGAAAGCTGACAGTTTGATAGAAACTATTCTTCTCAAGCAGTGTGATATAGATATGAGTGCTTGTGTATAACTCAGTCAATTAGTTTGTTGATATTTTGTTAAGCGTTAGCCAAATGTGATTTTTTTTTTCCAAATCTACAATACTTCAGGCTTTCAGCTTATTAATTGGATGCCACCTTTGTTATTTACAGGGGATTGCAATGATATCTTGTAGGTCATTTTGAGCTAGTGCTTCCTTGATGATTGATTAGTGCTATTTGAAACAAGTCCAGAGAAGCTACATGAAAAGCTCTGGGCCTGCACTGGGTTGTCCAGCTGCTAAATGAGCAGAATAAGGAAACTACTGTGCACCCTAATTCAGAAATGCTTTCCCTGCATGCTCTCAGCCACACCACACACTGCTGATGCTACTTCTAGTAAGGAGAAGGAGCTTATTTTAGAGGCACTGAGGCCAAAGCTTCTCAAATATCAAAATGTGTGTTGAACTGTGCTGCAAAGGTGACTTTTTTGCTCTCCGCTGTACAGGCACAGGAATAAGAGGAGTTTATTTGCTTTCCTTCCTACTCCTTACGATTTAAAGCCATGACAGGTGCCTGAAGCTGCTTGATATCACTGATGACTTGTGTTCCGATGATTTGTGGCCTGTTTGTGACTTGTGTGAGGTGAATTTGGTAAACATGAAGATCTTTGTTTCTAAGAGCTTGTTTTCTTTAAAGTGAGAGATGGGAAGCTGCGCAGGTGTGTTGCTTTCTTCACAGCACGGCTGAGGGACAGTTTTGATTAAAAGCAATAAGAATGGATGTGTGCTCACTAGGACAGAACACAAAGATTTTTAATTCACTGCAACTAGAAACTCTTCAGTGCAAGTAAGCCTAACTCACAGGTCCAGTAAAATCTGGGATAACCAACTACTTTTATATAAAAGGAGCAAAGGAAACAGACCTGAAGTTTTCAACTCCAGCTGTCTCTGATGATCAGTTAAGTGACATGAGTTGCAGAGTAACCTCAGGAGTTACATTCCAAGTTAGTGATTAATTTATACATATACAGCTACAATATATTATCACATGCCCTTGTACAAGGGGCAGTGGAAGTCTAAGAAACTGATAAAAATAACCAGAACTTTGTTAAAAATATGTCTCAAACAAGTCCAAAAGCCTCTAAGCAGGCTCCTGTACTGAACCCCCTGTCCCCACCCGAATGACTAAAAGGATAAAAAGAATGAAAAGGGAGGGGTAGAGAATTCTCCTGTCTCCAAACTCTAATCTCTGCCCTGATGGAATCATGACCATTGATTGTGATGGCCTGAAGGAGATGGTTGCACATCTAATAAATGACAAAAGAGAACTTCTATGGGGTCTGTTAATCACCAGGGACTCCAAGCATATTTCCAGAACTGTCTGGAAGGACTGACAAGGCTTGCATGCATATGCTAGTCACCTCTGCCCACTGGGAAGGCCCTTAAGAACTGGAGCAAATAAAAGGCAACAATTTTGGCCACTGAGTGGGACTCCTGCTCTCCTGGATTCATGACACAGAAGAAAAGAAGAGGAAGTGGGGGGAAGGTGTTGTAAGATGTGGTTGTTATGTCTCGTTGCATTACTTAGATGAAATGGCAACAAATTAAATTGATTTTTCTTCCCCAAGTTTGAGTCTGTTTTGCCCGTGACCATAACTGATGAGTGAGCCGTCCCTGTCCTTCATCCTAATCCGTGCCCCCTTTGTTGTGATTCCTTTCCCATCTCAGTGGGTGGGGGGAGTGGGTGCAGGACCACATGTTCTACCTGTGGTTAAACCACCACACTTGCTCACTTAAATGTTATAATACACAGAACCTTGTTCCTTGTTCAGTAAAGTTCTTTCACACTTCTGATTGCTTGGTGCAGATGCACCTTTATTTTCTTCTCAGGAAACCAGAACCTGTGTCAGACCAGGATTGAACCCAGGGTTCTCCAGCTGGTCTGACAGGAAGGTCAGTGTGTAAGAGCAGGTGGGTGACAAGCATATGACACTTCACTGAGCAAGTTGAAGTGAACTATATGAGTCTGTGAGTCTCTCCCAGCATATCCGTACATAGCTTTATCGCATATCTGAGTTCACCATTTAAACAGCTTTTCAGCATGTTAATGCAAAAATCTTTGGGTATTTTTCTAAAAACATCCTCAAACTGGAGTGTCTGCAGCACTGGAGGCACTTACCGAGGCATGTTTGTGGGCAAACAGTTGGTACAAAAGAAACTTTCCCAGTAGGTGATGGTTGATGACTGTAGCAGATACTTCAAATGCAGCTCCAGAGTTCAGATGGGTAATCAAGTTACTGTGGCATAAAACTTTTTCACACTTCAGCTAAGCTGTAATGACTGTTTGTGGATGTGTCTTTAGTCCATATAAAATGACAATGCAGGGAAGAACAACATCCTGATCTAAATGGTAGATGAAGAAGATGTGCAGCTGTTGAATGTGATGTGTTCTTGTGTGTGCAGCCAGGCAGACAAATGAAGAGGCTAAAGACTCCTTAAATCCATGCCTGACAAGTCAGAAAGCAGACTAAGCTACTTCACATTTCTTTACAGCTGGTTTAGGCTGAAAACGGGCATAAGGACAGCTGCCATCACTCAGTTAGTGTGCAATAACCCATTCCTCCAAATAGACAGTGTGTGAATTTAGAGAACTGGTCCTATCACCTAAACCCATAGCATAAATCCTGCATAGTCACTTCCTTTGCGAGTTAGAATTAGAAATAGAGAAATAAATATATTTTTAAGTCATCGAGTCCAAAGATGCAGACCAACATACAGATATTCAGAGGCTCCATTCTGGCAACATCTGGACTCTGGCAGTGGGTCTGTCTTGATTGAACACTTCCCTTTACTAACAGTGTTAGAGCTGGTTACAGGGGAAACAAAAAAGAGATAATAGTATCGTGTAGAGCAGAAAGAGTCCTGCAGCAGGTTATTGGCAAGTGACTTGGCAGGAGATTTACAGCTGTATATGAAGCACTGCAAAAAAGGTTAAGATCTAAATTTAAGTTATGTTTCTCTCTGCTTCTGGTAATATATTTCAGACTAGTGGACTCACAACCAATTTTTGTTGCTGTACTGATTTCAGAACATTAGCTACGCCCATTTCAAAAGTTTTTCTATTTGTTCTGTTGCTCTTAGTGGTGAAAGAAAATAATATTTTTTCATAGTCATCATCCTAAATCCCTTTAGCTTTATATTTGGAAAAGATTGTAAATTTGAATTAAAATGCCATTTAGCGGGGTATTTCTTATGTTTAGTTCAAGATTACATTTTTACACATGGAAAGTTTGTCCTAATTGTTTCACATGTAACACTTTTCCTGCTTAAAAAAACATTTTTTTCCCCTCAAATGAGTTGTAACTGGCTAATTCCAAAATAATTTTGATACATATTTGCCATTAGTCAGCTTTTTTCCTAAATAACTTATTTTTCATAAAACAGGAGAACAACATCTTCTTGTCTTATAACAAGCTTATCTATCACCTGCTTTACTCTTCACAAAGCAGAGGGTAATGCCAGACAGCAGGGCACAGAACAGATAGAAGCAGACAGAAATTCCAAGTATTCCTACTGGGGTATTCACTATATATTCAATTGTAGTATTATTGACTTTCCAGCTATATAGCTATCAGTTACTGGAATGGAAAGTAAAACTTACAGGAATTGGCCATTATAGCTACATAAATATATGTAAGTATAAGTGAAAACCAGATTAAATTACAATATGCATAATTAACTACCAGCTTCATATTATAACAGTACTGGCCAATACTGACAAGTGTTTGGGTAAAAACTGTAGAGGAAACATGCACAGTTCAATTTATAATCGCCTTTCCATGGGAAACATGGAGGCAAAACAATAAAGAAAATGTTATTATCGTATTGTAGCAGGGAGTAAAACTAAGGTGAAGTGGCATCTTCTAAAGCCTGAGGAAAATGACAAGGAAGGGTGAAAGGCACAAGGATTTTACATCAATAGCAATCTTGGTTCTGAGCTTTAAGGTCTACAATACTTCCAGCTTCTTGGCTAGAGGGTCCCAGCATCTGGGAAGGTGGAAGATGTGAGGCTGACTGGCTCCACTATCCTGGCACTGGTATGGGCCGCATCTGACCAAGACAATACACATAAACACTCTTCCTTGGCTTTTTCTTTCTATCATCATGTTGGGGTTGGGGAAATCATAGAATCATAGAATGGTTTGGGTTAGAAGGTACCTTAAAGATCATCTAGTTCCAACCCCCCTGCCACGAGCAGGGACACCTCCCACTAGACCAGGTTGCTCAAAGCCTCATCCAGCCTGGCCTTAAACACTTCCAGGGAGGAGGCATCCACAACTTCCCTGGGCAACCTGTTTCAGTGTCTGACCATCCTCACAGTGAAGAATTTCTTCCTAATACCTAATCTAAACCTACCCTCTTTCAGCTTAAAGCCATTTCCCCTTGTTCTGTCATTAACTGCCCTTATGAAAAATCCCTCCCCAGCTTTCTTGTAGGCCCCCTTCAGGTACTGGAAGGCCGCTATAAGATCTCCCCAGAATATCATTCATGAGCACTAGTGCTCAAGGCAGAGGACCCCATTCTCTATGTGCAGTGAGCCACCTCCTCCTGCCACTCAAGGGGCTCAATAATCACATGTAGAGAAACTGCAGCTGGTTCCCCTCCATGCCTTAGATGCCAGACCTCTGAGTCACACTGCACTTCAACTAATTCCATAACATGAATCTTGTAAAGGTTTTTTAACTTGGAACAGTAGTGTGCAAATGTGGCTGTGCCAATTCACTGCTAATGAAGTCTTCCCGTGCCGCTTCCTTTTTAGTAAATTTCCTACTTGGGCCTTTGCTAGATGAAAAATTTCTTCTACATTATGCTTCATTATATAGTGTAGTTATATGCTTAATATGTCATATCCACAGGGAGAAATGACAGCACTGAACAATCAGAGCCTACTATACTGTACGTTAATTTCCCCACTTAGCTGTCTGCGGCAGGGAGTCTGACATCTAATTAGTGCAAAACCCACCAGTCTTGTTAAGCTGTGGTCACCCCTATTGCTAATATCACTTCAGCTGGTCAGGTATTAGCCATGGTGGCATATTATATTTACAACTATTTATTCATTACAAATTTCAACTTCCTACAAATTCAGAATGGCAACTTCTTACAAACATCCCTCATGTCTCTTCCTTTGAGAAAAAGTGATAATGACATCTATTTTACATCACATGTTAAAAGATGAGGGGATTCAGGTTTTAGCAGCTTCTCCTGAGCATAGTGCTATTCAGTATTTATAAATTCAAGAAGGCCTTGTGCTGGCTAAAGGGACACAAACCCTCAGATTAGCAGTAGGTTTAAATTGAGTTTGTAGTAATTAGTACAAAACAGTGGTTATTTGCATGCCCTGCTACTCCAGATTTGGTGTTGGTTTAGCTGTGCCCATTGCTAACTGACTTCTGTTGGCTTCACTGAATGATTTTTACAGTGCAGACATGATTAAATGTGTGTTAAAAAGGAAGCAGGGACAGTGACACTGAGCAACCAAAGTTATTTCTGCTCAAAGTGGAAGAATATGAAAGCTGGAAAGAGAGAGAATTATAGAGTCTAAAACAGTGTGACTGATCCATTCTTATTAGGAATGAAAAAAAAGTATAAATCTGAATTTCAAAATATTCTTTAATGTTTCTGTAGAACTCAAAAATTTAACAACATGATGGGAATTTCTTTAAAGGTGCAGGGTAAGGCTAAAAACCCAAACATTTCTTAAGGAAAAATCCTTTCATCAAAAAAATCAGTAGCTGACATTGCAGCCTGCAGAAGATACACATGGAAGACGGGGACTGGAGATTAAGGGGGAGTGCATGTTTACTAATAAGAAAGTTTCCCATTCTAGTATCTCATTTAATTCTGAAATGCTCCAGTTTGAAAAAAAAAAAAAACAACCCACACCATGTTTTCCATGTTTTCCTTTCTCATCTACATTTCTGTAAATGTAAAATAATAAATGTATACCAATTTAAAGTACATTTAAATTTCCTTTCTAAAATCACCAAGTTAGTAAAATACATTTCTCTTGTTTATCGTCAGAGGGCCCTATGCTCAATTAATACTATGGTGTATGAAGATTGTAGGACTAGGCACTAGTTACAGAACATCATAGTGCTGCTTTCAGTTTATTTTTTTAACTCAGATTATTGTTTCTCTGTGGTTACTTGTAGCAACTGTACAGACAGATGTGGCATGGTTATTCCTTACCAGCTCATTGCTGCCATCCTCATCAAAATCCTCTTCTATCCCATCAGTCATTTCTTCTCCATCCCCATCTGCATCTGGCCCTCCTTCAATTGGCTCTTCCGTAGAGTTATCTGCATTCTCTGATATGCATTCCTCTTGAATCAAATCAGCATTATCTTCCATATGTTTCTTCTGAGCTTCTGTAAGGAAAACATACTCTGTAGAGATTCAGTAACCTTTCTTATTGGTGGCAAAGAAAAGTGCTCTGAGGAAGAAACCATCTTCCTCATCTCTGGATGTGCTACTTTTCTAAAAATCAGTGTGTTAATACTTACCAGGAAAATATGATCAAAACCCTCGTTTTCATAAATTAATGCATGCATCAACCATAGTACCAACATGCTCATCTATCCCATGCAGTGGATGAAAGCTTGATTTACCAGTGGATCCAGCTTTTTGATTTTCTGCAATTTGCTTTGCCTTGGGAATCCAAGTGGCATAGTTACTGTATATTCATTTATGTGCAGCCAATGAGAAGTACATAAATCTCTATGCTCTGAGAAGCAGAAGGCTGTTAATTGCCAATAAGTGAACAAGGATTTGCATAAATTTGCTGTGAATATCTCAACAGCCATACAGATAATCAACAAATCCTTCTAGACAACTGAACATATTTTTTATGGACTAAGTAACAGTTTCTCCCTGTTGGTATAATGTGCCGAATTAACTGGAGGGCTTCCTATAATTTCTGCAAAGTGGTGAAAAGAAAGGCCATTTCCATGGAGGCCCAGAGGATCTGTTCTGGTTGGCTTAGCGTAGATAGCTGCATTGCTGTGATTATGTATTGCGAGACTCCTGGATGTGCTGAGGAATTTCATCCAGCCAGCAGAACTCAGAGGAGAATTGAGAGAGAAATGACAGTCTGTCCAGAAGAGTAGTTGGAGGGATGAGATTCTTATTCCTATGCATATCAGGAGTTTAGTTTAGAAGCTTTATGTACTCAAAGTGAGTACGGGCCAGAGAATTGGTTGCATGTAGCTGGAATACCAATGTCTTTCAGTCTGAGGGTGACAATATCCATCAAAGATGAAATTTCTAGAACAAAATAATTTCTTTCTTTGTTAGATTGACTGTTCTCTTACACTAGTAGTGCATTACCTATCTTGTTGGACAGCCAATGAATCTGCAGATTGCCTGTGAAGCTCTATTTTTCAGCTCTATGAATATATTATTATTTTACTATAAGTTATTACCAGCTGCATATAATATTCAAATCTGCTCATACTTTTTTGTATCATAATCTTAAACCAAGACATTTGTTTTTCCTTCTACCTCTGCACATTTACTTTGCAATTTACTTTCATGTCTTTAGTATTTGTTAGTCTCTAATCCCTCATTTTCAAACTCATTTACTGAAGACACATAACAAGTAAGATTTTCTCCTTTAGTCACATAATTTCTTCAGAAAGATTCTTGGATTTAAAAAATAAAGTGTCATTTTAGATAACTGCTTTGACAGTACTGTAGTCACATATATTAGTAGAAGATTCAGCCCATGGAGCTTCATCTTCTATTGGTAAGGTTCTTTATACAATACTGTGCTAGTTATAGGTCATTGTGTTACCTTACTGCACAAGGAAATGTGGATTGAGTCACCTATGCCTACTATGTCCTGCCCCACCACCTTCTACCTCAAGCCACTTCTGAGATTAACTCAGCTGTGGCAGTGACAACCCACTCAGCTTTGGTCAAGGCTTTCAAAAAGGGTTCCTGACATTATGGACTCAAAATATTTAAATGAGAAAACTTTTAGGATACAGCTGATAAAAAATTATGTCACTTACTTAATTGTCTGAATGAGAACATAAACTGGGTTCTTCAGAGGAGGCTAAAGTACCTGCTCAGCACCTAACTCTTTTGGGCTCTTCTGAGAAGCTAAACTTAAGGTCCTACCTTTCAGCACCCGTCTCTGATATTACAGGGATAATATCCTCCTCTAACTTTTTTTTTTTTTTTTATATCAGGACAGCTTCTTATCCCTGGCTTCCTGATTTTTATATATATATATATATATATTTTTTTTTTTTTTTTTTAAAGGAACTGTTCTTGCAGTTCCCCTGTGTACAGGAAATCTTCTTATCTATATTCCCCCTATTGACAATGTCAGAGGTTGATAATAATAAGAGACAGAACATCAGGCATTATTGTAAGGAGAAATTTCATGCAGCTGTAAAGCAGTAACCAATATATGCACTGAGCTTGTCCAGCTTGATCATTTAACCTGTAACATTGCTCCAGATGTAAAACTTTTAAGATTAATAATTAAATATTCTTCATGAAAGTGATACAAACTTAAAAAAAACCAAAAGGCTGAGATGATGGCTTGATTTTTGTTTTGTGTAAACAAGACACGGATCCTCTCTCTGATCCCAGTCTTAGTGAGGCCACTCCTTCTGGCAGAGGAAAGTAAGAAATAATATTGCCAAACCATAGAGAAGGAAAAAAATCATCTCACATCTGAAACAGTAAATGAAATAGTTCAGCTACTGACATAGCTTTATCTTATACAAATCTTTTAACTGAGGAAGTAATCATCTGCAGACTCATTACCCAGGCTGCATAACCCTCTTCATCAGCTGAGGAGATTTAAATGCAGATCCAGATTTACTAGTATAGCGGAGGTATGGTTTCTTCTCGCACCCTCTGATGAGAGGCAAGGAATATGGGGGATGGGTTTTGCACCCGATGTTTTAAAACATCAACAGTACAAAACCGGTCTTTAATCTCTGAGGAGATTTTGTCTTCAAACAGCGTAACAGTATGATTCAATACAAAACAACATTTTCCTCTTTGAGTTGATTTCTATTTGAATGAGTTGACTACAGTCCTTTAGCAAAAGTGAAAATTGGATATCAAAGTACAATGACATGCAGGTTGTTTTGCATAGTAATGGGTTTTATATAAAAGCTCCCTGAAGCAGGGTTGTGCCACATCAGAGCATTTCAATACATAAGTGATTCAGTGGAGTGCCTTGCAATTACATCTTCCCTGATGATACCAACTTTTACCTAACTTGCATAAAGTACAAAATAGAATATAATGAACACATATTGTGAACGGTTCTCCTAAAGAGAGATAATCACACTCTGTACTATTAGTTTACCTTAGACTTGGAAAAATTCAACATATTTTGTGAGGTAAACTATAACAGCTGAGGGATTGGTCCTAGTCTGTCAATTTAGAAAATAATTATAAATAAAAGGTAAGGTGTTTTCAAAGAGCTTGTTATGATTGTGTGCGTGTTTTTTTGTTTGATTTATTTATTTATTTTTTACATTACCAACCACAAAATATTTTTCTGTAGTGTTCTGGCCTAGGAAGACATTCATTAGAGTTATTTCTGAACACCACCAGGAAAATTCTGGGTTCAGAGAGATACCCCCACAGCAGATCAGGAAATAGGGCAGGCACTTTGGAACAGGAGGGATCCAGATCTGATATCTATTTTGCCTGTGTCAGGCTCATGAACCTCAACACCTAATTCCCACCAATGTTTTAGACAGTCTCCATGGAGCTCTGTTTATTTGCCTTGTTGGGTATTTTTGGCTTCACCAAAATGATTTGAATTAGGCAAGGGACACAAATCTGAGTCCCAAAACACCCAGGCAGCTGTGGATTCTGAGTCAGAATTTATTTCACACATTTCAGGCAAAATACATGTAAAGTTTTCAGAAAATGGCGGGGGTGGGGGTAAAGAACATTGAGTTTTTCCATGAGATGAGGCCCCCATTTCCCCATGCCTGTCATCAAAATCAGCTTGCTAGTACACAGCTTCTGTACAGAAATATACTGTGTTATTTGTAAGGAAATAGCCAAGAAAATACCATAGACAGTGATAAGAATTTAGAATGTTTTCTATATATACTGTGGTAAAAATACAACCTTATAACTGCTCAGCATGACTTTAAAGTGCTGCCAGGTGAGATCATTCAGATAGAAATAAAGATCTTTATTAAATTAAAAAAAGTAATATTGGATTTTGGCATTGCCAAGGTTTGCCTCAAAACAAAGCATTTCAAGCCAGAGGAAAGCTGAACTAAGGGTGCAGTTTTTTCAGAGATGCCACAACTTCACACAATAGCTTAGGCTGAAAGATTTATCTGGACTCTCCAAATCTAAATCCTCTTCAAAGCAGGGCCAAACTCAAAGGGACCTTGATCCAGTGAGTTTTGAACATCTCCAAGGGTGGAGCTGCTACAGTCTCTCTGGACAGCCTGCTACACTTCTTAGTTACATCTCTTTTTCTTCTATCAAACAGGAAATTCCCTTGCTGCAACTTGTGATTATTGCCTATTGCCCAAGTAATAATTACGGATATAGACAATCTAATAATTCTTAATGTGGATAGCACAAGCATCCCCAAGGTCAACAACCTCTAGCTTCATTCAGTTCAGTGAAGTTTTAGTGATGTTTTGTTTCTAGACTATCTAGTAAGAATCTTTTATTTTCTTTCTTTTTTTTTCTTCCCCTACTACACCACAGAAAACAATACTTAAAATGATGTTATATGTTCTGTGAAGAATATTAATTTATTCTCCTAATAGTTCTACCTGAGAGTTAATTTACCTTGCTTCAGGCCTCCATTATGTAGCAAAATTTCTGGAAGGCTTCTGTTCTGTTCTGTTCTCTGGTCTGTCTGCTTGACTGATAACTAGGTTGTAATTTAATTCATTTCACTACAAATTGCTTTCACCTACCTGCTTCAGCTTTTTGCTGCTTTTCAATCTTTTCCAGTCTCCCTAGCAAGGAGTCAATTTTTGTTTTGATTTGGGTTAATTCCTTCTTGATTGTTTGCAACTCATCCGATTTCACTGTGGAAAGAGCAAAGATGCAAATCATGAAATAAACTATATTTACAGCCACTCATAAACAAAATATTATTTTTTTCTTTCCTCTGTAGTATAAAGTCTACTGTCTCATTTCAGTCAGTATTTTTAGAGATTTAACTTTTTAAAAGAACATTCTTAGTTAAAAATGCTGACTCCTAGGAAATGACAGGATTCTAAGCCCTAAAGGCAAGAGGTTATATGAAGTATATTGCTCTGCAATAAGCATTTGAGGCAAAACATCTCAAGGACATTCTTAGTAAATCCAAGTAATTTTTACTGAAAAACAGTCTATACTGAAATAATGATTCAAATATGACAGACAGTTCACAATCTTGCAATGCTATTTTGCTGGACTATTTTGTAACAATAGAGACAATAATAAAAAGGTCCCTCACAGTAGCAGTAAGTATTTTTCAAAAAGATTGAATGGTAACATAAATGCTAGAGCAGCCAGGAATGCAATGTTATGTTCCAGTTAACAACTTAATTCCAATAAGTGTTAAGTATTATTGCTTCAAAAGCTTTTAGTTCTGGTAATTTCTTGTACTTTTTCCAGGTATGGATAACAAATGAAAATATTTATTTTTATGATCACATCCAGGGATGCGGAGGCAATGCCTATAAATTAAGAACTGAAATTTCCAAATCTTTGTTGCATTGAATGACTCTTCATTTATTGCATTCCCATTGTCTCATGTAAGAAGGAGTAGCTGCTTTGGGGGTGTTTTGGCATCAGAAGAAACAGCACTGCAGCACTCATGAATGACCTCGTTATTTTGACATTATCAGGACATGTTTTTATGCTCAGAAGATAGTCCAAAGAAATCCACTTGCCCTGTCTGTGCTAGGATATCATGTTGAAAAGGCTGAGAAGAGAAAATGGGAACCCTGTAGCATGGGAGAATAAAGCCATTTATAAAGGTCAAGAGTAGATACCACAATTATCACTCTTACAACTCTTATAGGAAGAAATGGACTATGAACTTAAACTGTGAGGGACTGGCAATGGAAGAGCAATGAGCAGTATTACTCCTCCATCCTTACTATTACTGAGGGAGGATGCGCATTGACTTTGGTGTGTGCATCCAGAGCAATGGGAGGGTTTTTTGAGACCCTGGGGAAAAGAATGGTCTGCCATGGAGAAGCACACGTTCCCTTTCTGTCCAAAGGGTCTCCTGACTGCATCTTGCCATATCAGTCCTGTTCATTGACTCTTAAGCATGTACCTCATCACTGAGTCTCATGGGTATTTTCATCATCAGTCAAAATCTGAATATTAAGTGTGCAGGCAAGCTACTGCCTGCTTCAGTGGTAGTAAATAACTATATGTTTGCTTCAAAATCAGCCTTACTGCAAAGTTAGAGCACATTCACAGAGGTTGAAACCAAGGCTCTTTATCTTAGAGTTTGAGTCGTGCATTATAGTTATAACAAGTCAGCTAAAGGCAGTAGGTTGTTATATGGGGTAATGAACTTGTTTAATCATGTGTTCATATTGAGAAATTGCGTATCTCACATTATCATAGGCTGAAACCTCTGGTCTTATATTGCATGAATGGTAAGATTTAGAGAACAAAGCTTATAAGTAACCTTTGTGCTAGACCCTTATAAGCTATACAGTATTTGATGGAATTATTTTTTATATTTACTGAGCAAGGCCTTAAAATGTTCTTAGCAAAATAATGGCTCACTGTCCAGTCCCCTCGATATGTAACAAAACATTAAGATTCTGACAACTGTATATTTAGAAGGTTACTGCTTCCCCAGGGGCAGTTGAGCCGTGCTGGTGTAGCAAGGCAGCACAAATCCCAGGCTGACGTGATGTGAATCTGTCCAATGGGGAACACTAAGTGTTTGCTGCAACCTGCTACAAAGCCAGCTGGCAACACATCTCGTGTGGCCAAACTGTTGTGTTAGAGGTGCTTCCTTGACTGACAAACACCAGGCTTGCCAAGGCTTAAAAGGTCAAAAGTCAGAAATGACACTGCAAGGACCTGATGGTATTTGTTCCCAGTCTAAAAAGCAAAGCAGAAAACAATTGCACTTCTGAGTTTGCCAAAGAAAGAGGCACATACATAGGGCTACTCTTCAACTCAAGTCAAACCTGCTGCTTCACAGGGGCTTTCCTGTGGTGTGTCAGTGAGAACTTCTTTGTGAAGAAGACTGCACCAGAGGGAACACAGACATGACAGTGAGGATTCAATAACAAAGATGCTATAAGTGACCGAGGAGATTTATTGCTACCTTGAAAAATTCTTCTAAACCTAAACTGTTTCCTCAAGCTTTGGTCACTGAATGTATAACTTAATCACATTTAATGGGGTGATTCCATCATAAAATAGCTTCAATTTAACACTAAAAAGGACTGAAAGAAATAAGGGGAAAGATTTTCAATAAGTTTCAAATTTCCACCTTGATTCCAACATTGTGATGGTGTAATTATTTGAATTGCTTATTGTCTTAATTTGCAAGGAATTGTACAAATCTTCAAAATCATTCTCCTAGAAAAATTCTACTCTCGGTTATGTTGTACTGGATATTTCTGTAGTAAGCAGCAATTACTAAAGACAAATTATGAAGGGTCCTGATGGACAACAAGCTGAGTATGAGCCAGCAATACACTCTTGTGAAAAAGGCGGCCATCAACATCCTGGGCTGCATCAGGAGGATTATTGCCAGCAGGTTGAAGGAGATGATCCTTCCCCTCTACTGAGTACTTTTGAGGCCACATCTGGAGTACTGTGTCCAGTTCTGGGCTCCCCAGTACAAGAGGTAATGAAGAAGACAAAGCTGACTCTTCTCAGTAGAGCCTACGGACATGTCATAGACCACTGGCTCAAATTAAAGCACATAAAATTTCATCTAAACACAAGAAAAATCTTATTTTATTTTATTTTCCCCTGTGAGGGTGGTCAAACACTTGCACAGGCTGTGGAATATCCATCCTTGGAGACATTCAAAAGCTGTCTGGACACAATCCTGGGAAACCTGTTGTAGGTGACCCTGCTTGAGCAGGGCAGTTGGACCAGATGAGCTCCAGAGGTCCCTTCCAACCTCAACCATTCTGTGATTCTGTGATTCTGAGGTACAGAGCTTGGGAAAGACTTTAGGCTTTTTAAGCACAGTGTTATGACAAAGAAAAAAATGTAAACTCTGTAAATACTGTGCTTCAGATATCCTACTTTAAGTATATAAATTGTCCTTTAAAACTTAATGGATTTTTTTTTTTTTAAATTGATCCTAGGCAAGAAATAAAGCAGCTGATAAACATGAAACCAGCGCTGCATGTGTCCAAAATATCTGTTCATCTGCTTTTGAGTAATGGAATAGGAAAATAAAATAGCTTACTGTCTTTTTTTTTAGGTTGTTTTTTGGGGGTTTTTTGGGGGATTTTTTTTTCTATTAACAGATAAGCAATGGCAAGCAGATATCAGAAATGCTGAAAGGGAAAGAAATTGCTAATAGAATTCCTCAAGCACTGACAACAAAATGGCTAAATATCTTCAACAGCTTTGATGCAAAAAAGTAAATAAACAGGTGAAATTTACTGGTGACATAAAATTGGAAGGTATCATCTCCTCAGGGTGAACTGGAATGGAAGGAAGAGTGAGGTGATTTTAAGGAAGGCTACATTAGAAAAAAGATGAAATGTAATTGCACTGGAAAAAAGTTCTACACTTGACTGACTAACAGCAGAACTTCTACTCCTAACACTGAAGTTCATCAGTGGAAAAAGTCAGTGACAGAATTATCCTCAGGTGTAGTTGTAAACTCAGCTTGACAATAGGCTATCACCATAATGCAGCCAAGAGGAAAAAAACCACAGTACTAGGATGTGTCAAATGATGTATTGCTAAAGATGGGGAAATACAATGCCATTGTACAAGGACCTGGAGAGAGCTTATCTAGAATAAGGTGTACATGTTGAACCACTGAATTCTAGCAGGTACATGAGGAGAAGGGCTGTGAAACTGAGCATAAGAATGGAAAACCTGTAGTGTGACAGAAGAGTTTTGCTTGTATGCCTGAGACAAAAAAAGTTAAAAGTAAATAAAACTTTTAAGCTAAAGCAGTGTTGGCACAACAAGTGGATATGAACAAATGAGAAGCAAATTTAAGCTGGAAATTAGAAGAAACAGAAACAAACAAAAGCTGAACTCTAACTAGCTTTAAGATGGAGCTTAAAGATGATGTGGTTACTTGCAACAGTAAGGAATTAGATTCAGTGACCCTTTCCAGCCCTCTGCCAGGAATACAAGGGCCTTCCAGAATGCATCTTTCATTGAAGCATCTAGCACCAAGGGAGACAAACTGCATTCAGCTCAAAACAAAAGATTTAAATTGAGGTCAATCACATTTTTAGAAATAAAAGTGCTACTGTTGGATTACAGCTATATTTGTGAACCATTTGTTTTTCTGTAAGTACAAATTGATTCATCCACAAAGCATGATTCCGATTTCTTTGGATATAAATGTCACATATTTGTATCTAAGCCCTTCATGTTTAATGTAAAATATTGTATCATATTGTATTTCTTTAGGTTGCACTGAAAAATGGGCTAGCTGATGAAGCTAAATATAAACTACATGAGTCAAAATAAACTAGTTTAAAGGCATAATTCAGTACATATTGTAACATCTTAAGTTCTACTCCTTAATTTCAAGCACATGGAGTATCAAACATTTGATTAGTGCTTTCCTCCTGTTTTCAGTTGTGTGAAATGAAAGTGCATAATCTAAGAGCTTCAGTTTCTATATTGGCAGAAAAAGTGAGCTTTTTCCAGTTCTAAATAGCAATGTGCATCTGCTACTTCATACCATGAACATGAAGAACTAATACGTGTAGTTTCCACACTAATATGTTTCATTAATGTGAAAAGGTAGATTTATTTTTTTCTCATCTTTGGAGTTAAAAAGAAAACAAAATATTATTGACTGATCCTTGAAAAAATTATAGATTCAGGAAATAGATAAAATCTTCCTAACTTGTTTTGTGTTTTGGAAGCAAACTTAGAACACATATTAGCACTTTTTGGTAGAAAATTTGCTGCATTGTCAGACATTATTTTTGCAAATGTAAACATCAATAAGCAAGGCATTTTTGATATTGTGTTTTTATAACATCTTTGCTGTGTGCTACACCAAACTTCAGGTTTTGGATTGCTAGTTTCCAGAAGTAAGTCCCTCTAATCTTGTTAATTTCACTGAGGACTCCCCTGTGTTCTAACCTTTAATATTATATGTATGGGTTCATTTTCTGGATCCAGTCTGAATGTGGAGAACAGTTATGAGAACAGTTATGCCTATGAGATTTCTACATAAATCTGAAAAGTCTATTAGGAGATGTGATCTCATGAGAGTTTTCATGTTTGGGGTTGAAATCTTTCAAGCATAGGCAATACCATTTTGACATAGTTAATTCTGAACCTGCGATTAAGCTCTTTTACGGTCTTGAATTTCGTTAAAACCCAAAATAACTTCCTTCACACAAATTTTGTTATCCCTTATTGTTACCCCTTATTGAAGAGACCCTTATTTAACTAGCAATAAATCACAATTAAAATCAACAGTGCATTAGTTCAAGGGGTTAAGATTAACAGTATAGAGTAAGGGGCACAAAATATTAAATTGCTTCATCTCACAATTCAGTATAACCAACTTCTCTGAGAAAATGGCAAAAGAAGCTGCAAAACACACATTCTCCACTTTCCAACTTGAAGCCCCTAAGGGAATGACTCTGTTATTTCTCTGATAAATGTCTTACAATAAGCTGATTACATTCCTGTCCAAGTCAACAAAATCATGTTTCTGCCTTTTTGATGGGTTGGTTGGACTTGACAAAAAGGGAAGTAATTCCATGGGGAAATCAAGCATGAAAGTCTGTATACTGTGTATCTGACTCCTTTCAAAGGTGTGCTGCAGGCAGAAAGAATATTTTCTGCAATTTATTCCAGCATGATAAATAGTCTCTGCAGTTGTGTTCCAATTACCATTGTAAAGAACTTACAGTGGAAACTCAACAAGAGTCAAAACATCATCCCACATTTTTAATGGTGCATCTTGCAACTATCCCTTCAGTGTTAAAGAACTGGATCCAAAAAAGATCTTGTCACCCAGAGCTATAAGATTGACATTTTTAGAATTCATATCACACCTGAATACACTGAAGGATACATTCACCGGGTCATAACACTGTCAGGATCTTTACACTCCTGATTGCATTTCCATTAAATAATTTACAGGTTCTGCAGCATTTGCCATGTTACACAGACAGTGTTTTGGAGGTCTTATAGCAAGTGATTGTGGGTACTCAGACTCGGGTTGAATCCTATAATCTATGTTATGCATTACTTAAGTCCTGACATGGGAGTACAGAACATTTTCTGAAATGCAGAATAAATAATAAAGGAAATTTGGTGGTTATTCTCAGGAACATATATTTATATGTTAATATAATATGCTCTGTCCCATTCACTACAATGAAAATCCAGATTTCTGGGTGAGAGATTTCCTTGACAACTATTGGGATGTATTAAGATCCTCAGCTCTCTAGAAGAATTATTCTTGTTCTGGACAATGACAAATATATATAAAAATCTAATCTGAAAATAATTCATCTTCTCAAGGCAAAGTGAGTCCAAAAAGCCCATTCTTATTAGACCATGCTTTAGGACAATTAGTGAATTGGATGCACTAATACTACTAACTTGTCATATGGATAAGACAACAGTAAAGGATGGACAAAGGAGATATAAGGAATGAATCTGTAAGTGTATATACATACTAAAGCTTTGATTCACTGTGTGAAAAGACTCAAGGGCTGGAAAAGACTAACAAAATAGTTTAAATTCTAAGTCTACTAAAGTGAAGATCTTGAGCTCTATGTTTTCTTTTAAATTAATATAAGGAATCATAATTCATTACTTAAAGTATTGAGGAAACACAAAAAGTAGCTATGCACAAGTGGATTAGTTCAAGATGTGTATGAAAGTGTCTAGGCTCATGTTCATCCTCCAGATAACAAAGGAAGTGTTGCTACTCCCAGACATCCCCTTAGGATATGAGTGAGCTCCATAACAAGTCACCTAAATTTAGAAGTCTTCCTGTGTTGTAGGTATCAAAGCACCCATTATTGGTAATTGACATCTAGACAATTAATTCAGTAGAGACTTGTGTTTGATTCAGCTGCACAGACAACAGAGCCTCTCTTTCTCAGAATGTCATCCTTTTCAAGGAATGGCTTGAGGTCCTTGTTCCTCAGTGTGCCACATTATCTATAGCTCTGTTTATCACATTTCCATTCTTTCAGTCACATGCATGTTTATTAAATGTTTTCTTTCAAGGTCTCTGATACCATCAGTTCATACAACAGGATCAAGAATGGATCCTAGTGGGCTGCCTAGAGCTCCATCTTTGTTAGATGCTAGTGTGTGAGATTTGGATATATTACTCAAACAGAGTGTATTGGCTCATGCTGATGTGATAACTAACCCCTGTTGTGGTAAGATGTACGTTGGTGGATTCACTTATTTCATGATTGTGTTTAAGACAGCAAGATGCTTTGTTAGCCAGTCTGGCAATGCAAGTGTCTTATTTTGGTCCCTTCGTTCTTTCTAATATCTGATCCCTACCTGATCTCTCTCTTCCTCTTCCAGTGACGCTTCCAAGGACAGTATCACTCCACATAAGGGGCAGGGGAAGACAGGTGGGTGCTGAAAGATGCACGAAGAGGAAGATAAAATTCCCAGGACATACTATGGGGTAGGGAGCTTGGTGAACATGGAAGGGGGAATACCTATTTTCCATCAGCTCTTCTAAGGTCAACGCACTAAAGAAGGGTTGAATAACTCTAAGTTGCCAATCCTGTTTTGAACTCTCTTTAGAATAGGCAAAGACGCTTTGCTCTTTCTACCTTCAAAGGAATCTGGCAAAAAACCCCCCACACAACCCAACCACCCCTGGCTCCCCACAGCCCACCCCACATCAGCTCACATAAACCCCTCAATTCTCAACAGAAATCAGTGTATTTCTATCTATAACAAGGCTATTAGCTTTGCTTTATTATCAGCTGTTCATGAGACATCATGGTGCATAAACAGTTAGGATTATAGGAGATGTTAAACAGGCTTCTGAGCCCAAGGGAGTAGGTCAAATGTTGTTGAAGGGATTTCCTTCAAAAGTTGCATCATTGTGCTCTTTGTCTTGCAGAAAAGGCATGGCAGCTTCAGTAATCAAACCAGTTTTTCAGGCCAAAGTGTGAGGGTAGTAAATGACTGCAACAAAGCTGTAGAGTGGAAGCTGTCTGCTTGCAGAGATTACTATGAACATTGTTTTAATAATATCCAACTGATACAAGCAACTCACATTTGGATCCTGAGGAAGAGGCCCCACTTGAGGTGGATCGTGATGCTCCTTTCATGGAGAAAACCCCTTTTCCTCTGCGAGTTGTTGTCACAGTCACACGAGGACGCTTCAGTGGAATCACTGCACGGGGTGGTGGCGGGACACGACCATGGTAATCAAACAACCTAGAAAAGATTAAGTCAGCTGAACTCCATAAAACCTTCTGTGATTTCATGTTGTGGGAGTCCTGTCAACTAAATTTTCATGTTATATTTCAGAAAATTACCCTTTGAAACCAAAATCACCTTATATCACAGTCAAACTAGATTTCAAGGACCTATGCACATGTGGAATAATTACTGGGCGTAACTTAGAAATCAAAATACAGCATTGTTCACACATTAAGGAAAAGCATAATGTCAAAGAAGATCCCAGAGAAGAATGCAACTGGTATACAAAGAATCGTCTCCAAGGTGGTTTCCTGGAGAGCCTGGTCTGCATATCAATATGGGTGCTGAGAAGAGTGAAAACCCCTTGGCCAAACCCTGTCAATCACTGCAGAAGCTGATAAGCCACCTGTTTGTAATCCTGGGCTGACAGTCTGGCACCCTTTAAACAAATGCCATCCTTGTGTGAACTTTGAATAAACTTTTTCATGATAATACCAAAACACACCTCTGGCTCGAAGGCTGCCCCCCTCCAAGGTGTGACCATCCCCCTACTGAGCGTACGCTCTGAATTTTAGGTAACCTGTGCCTTAAAAGGGAAACAAAAGAGTTTTTACCAATCACAGTAAAAGTATGACTAGAGTCACTCAAGCTCCACCTTGAAGGTAAAAACAATATAAAAGTATTCCAAAGAAAGGGGAATGTCAGGGAGACACCACCACGGACAAGTCAGGGAAGATACCATCACAGACCTCTGACTCCTGGGATCAGCTGACAGGCTGAGCCTCTCTTCCCCTGCATAGGGACACCTTTGGGTAAGATTTATACTGCCCCGAGGACTTTCTTGGAGATTTAGAAAACCTTATAAAATTGTTTTCCAACTTAGCACTTGTTAGTAATTTGTAACCTTGATGCTTGTATGTACTTCTGCAGACAGTAGATTATCACCAGCAATCCACACAAATCTGTATTATTCCTGTGGTTTTATTGAAGTGCCTTATTCAATTATTAAACTGCTGCACAATTTCTCACTGGGCGCCACCTGATAGGCCGTGAAAGCCCATGGATTGTGACTGGACGGAAGGTGCAGGGCACTATCGAGTGAATCTGGAATTAATGCACCCGGACTTGTAGTGCCACACTGAATAAACGGTGCCTGTCCGTAACCAGCCACACTGTTTCTCACTGGACACTGCTAAATGCTGCAGATTTATCTGTGAGAGTCCATAAATCGTGGGCAGACAGGAGTGCAGCGCACTATCAAGTGAATCTGCTACTGTCGAACTCGTAGTGCTGAATTGGGCATCTCTCAGGATCTAAGCCCAGCTGTCCCTAGGTCCTCTAATATCCAAGGGTAAGCTGGAACGCAAGGGGGTTTATTTCCTGCCAAATTACTTTACCACCCTTTTCACACAACAGCACATTAAGTGCCATACTCAGATATCAGTCAATCACAGCCCAATGCATAGCTCAGGTTTTTTTGTGTAATTTAAATGAGGGATGTGTTACTGGACTGATATTTGTAGAATGGAAAATCCATAAGCTGCTTTCCACAGGTCCACATCATTTTTTTGCACACAACTAGCAGCAGTAGATATTGTTGTGGTGACATTTCATCTCCTTTATTACATGCATGGCTTAAATTCTAGTTTTCTCTCTGCTATCCTTAAAGACAAAAAAAGAAAAGAACTTTTCTGAAGCAAATCATCACCATAAAGAAATATCCTCCAGTTTGCAAAATAGCAAGAGTCTTTATAGTGAGAGACCTGTATGTCTTTCTGAATGCATAGAAAAGAGGTTCCAACATATCTTATCTTTATTGACGTAGAATCACTAACATACACAAGCATGCTTAATTAAAAAAAAAGTCTTGTTCAAACCAAAACCACTGTAGCAAAGAGATATTCAGAGAATTACCACCACAGTCAGTAAAAGATACTCTACAACCAAAATGAAGTAATGTTCCCAAACAGAATACCTAAATCCTAAAACCACAGTTATCAACAGCAGCTAACTAACCTGCATAGAAGAAAATAAAGGCAGTAGAAAAAGTAATCAAAGCTACAGATATATTTAGAACATAAAAGCTATGGGCTCTGAATATGAAAAATCAGGAGAAGAAAGTTTAGAAAAATGAAGATTTCCAGTTCAGAGACTGAAGCAGAGGAACAAGCAACATTCTCACAGAATAGATAGATACACATTTGAAAACAGAGACACAAGAAACAGTAATTCACTCACCACAGTGTCTAACAGCATGCTGAACAGGAGGCAGAATTGGACTTAAGTCTTCTAGGCCATTTTTCTGGCAAGTAAATACCTAATGCTTAAATCCCAGGATCCTTACTGTTGTCTGTACTGTAATCCTACAGACAATACAACCAGCTCCTTCCTTTTCCATAGTTGCCTACAAAACGTGTCACAGAGATCCTGTCACCCCCACTGAACTTGAACTCCATGGCCTTGAATATTCTTACTGAATAAGCAGTTTCTAGCCATTGTGAGCATAACTAAACAATTGTGTATGTAGATCATAGAATCACGGAATCACAGAACCGTAGGGGTTGGGAGGAACCTCTGGAGATCATCGAGTCCAAATCCCCTGCCAAAGCAGGTTCACCTATAGCAAGGTGCATGGGACTGAATCCAGGTGGATTTTGAATTATCTCCAGAGATGGGGACTCCACAACCTCTCTGGGCAGCCTGTTCCAGTGCTCTGTCACCCTCACAGTAAAGAAGTTTTTCCTCATGTTTAAACGAAAACTCCTGTGTTCCAGCTTTTGCCTGTTCCCCCTTGTCCTATCATTGGCCACCACTGTAAAGAGTCTGGCCCCATTCTCTTGACACCTGCCCTTTAGTTATTTATAAACATTAATAAGGGCTCCTCTCAGTCTTCTCTTCTCTAGGTTAAACAGGCCCAGCTCTTTCAGTCTATCCTCATAGGAAAGATGCTCCAGCCCATTAATCATCTTTGTAGAATGCCTCATCCAACCTGGCCTTGAACACTTCCAGGGAGGAGGCATCCACAGCTTCTCTGGACAACCTGTTCCAGTGTCTCACCACCCTCACAGGAAAGGGTGTTGGATGTGATGTGTTTAGAGATGAGCACTAAAACATTTTTTTGACTTTTAACAGAAATATTATTGTTTGCTGTCACTTATCATATTTTATATTGAATGTTCTGCAGGGTGGTCACAACCTCCTGTCTAACATTATTGGAAAAAAAGGTTTCAGAACTATAAGCTGTCATGCAAAAGATCATTATGCAATTATTCCTCCAAAGGCAATTTTTTTATAGTTTTCAATAATTCATGTTTAGGTAATGTATTGAAATGCAAAACTATAATTCTTTTTTTGAAATATATAAAATGATTATTGTCTAGTATTTGTATTCATACTTTTATTTTTGAAATTATGGAAAGATTTTGGGCTTGGTATTTTGTTGCATCAGGTTCTACATATTTAAATTATATGATTTCTTTTAAAAAAATGCTTCCTTTTATCAATTTTCAAGTACGCTACCTATTTTACTTGCACTTGTAATATGAGAAATGATAAACAGAAATGCATGTAACACTGACTTTTCTTTCACTCACCCTTCTAAATTGTGCAGTCCTGATCTTGTCAGTCTGTCTTCCTACAGACTGTATTTTACAGCACTTACTATTCTTTCCACCTTTCCACCCTTTCTGACCCCACTACTGCTTTAATCAAGATAAGATAGGTATATTCTCCCTTCAGGGAAATGGAAAATTAATGAATATTACAAAAAACCCCAAACCAAACCCAACCCTATGCTTTGGGATAAAACACAAAAATTCTGAAAGTTCAGAAATTCAAAGAATCATGACAATATTTCTTAATTTGCACTTCCTATAGGAATGTTGATAATACATTGAACTCTTTGTGGGATTTTATTTCCATGCCTACTATATAGAGCTTTTCAGGTTCCACTTCCATTAACTTGGATCTTACAGAGAACCTTAACCTCCTAAATTTTACTGTCAATAGATCAGCCTATCCAACCTTGTGAGGCCAACCTCATATTTTGGATTTTCTACCATAAAACTTCTGCTGTCTTAATCTTGAAAAATTTTTAAATCAGAAAATTATACTATTGAATAGATTTATGTACATATTTCACTGTCAGCGAGTTTCCATAATAAGACAATGACCAAGAAAGACACTGACTTCCACAGGAACAATCTTTAATGTCACATAAGTATTTCTTTTGTTGTGGAAATGTAACCATAACCAAAACCAACCATATAGTTTTTTGTATTTGGGCTAGCCATAATATACAGAATTAGGGAAAAAACTAAAGACATATCACTTTTATATTCAGATGGCATAGATCAGAAACAGTACTCTGTTTAAAAACATACAAGTCCACTGATGAAATTCAGAGCAGTAACCTTGGAGAAAGTAAAAACAAGCCTGTGGAAGTTAACTTTTCACAGGATATGAACTGCTCCTACTGTCAAAGCTGGACTGAGCAGGAGTAAACTGCATTGATTGCTTTTACTCTATACATTTATAGCTCACTATTTTTAGCTCTGTCCAAAGTAAGCATGGTCATATATATGCAAAAACAAAACTAGTGGCTCAAATTTAATCAACCTCAGAAAAAAACAAAACAAAAACCCATTGTTTCTACAGTTTTCCTACAGTGTTCCTAAGCAGAAAGGTATATAGCACACAGGAACTTAATTTCAGGGTGTTAACTGCTTCCCTGCCATTGTCCACTGCTTTATATAAAAGAAATCTCAGATTAGAAGAGATTGGTGGAACAATGCTTTGTTCCCTTCTGACTCACTTGGCCTATGCTAAATCAGGCTGCTGTAATACAATACTGCTGGATCACAAGTCGGTTCTCTGTGGTCATCCATGTTAATCCCGAGTTGTGGTGATTATGCTACATCTGAATAAATAAATTCCCACAGTGCTGAGCTAGGTTGTGTGTATGTACTCAAGGCACAAGTCCTCAGTTGCTCAGGTATCCACAATTCTTTTCCTCGTATAGAAATACACATGCTGTTCAACTTGTGGTTTTGCTTCCCTCAAAGTCCTTCTAAATATTCTCAGAAGACATATTTTTCAGGAGACATTCTATATCTTTTCATACATATGGATAAAAAGACAAAGACATGAGTGTCATACTGAAGAATTTTACAGCTGTTATTTGTTCCAATGAAAATAAGCCTGGAGGAACAAACACTTAGCAGTTAAACTACCATTAAACTGTTCAGCACAGAAAATGCCCCAAAAGCTCTTAGAGAGTGATAAGACCAAAAGAGCTGTTTAATGAGCATACATTTGGTAGTGGTAATCTTCTCTGTTTGTGATACATTCAAACAGTCTTCTTCTGATGCACAATAGAAATAATGAAATGAATAATGTGTAAAATCAGAACAGACCTGTCTAACCAACTGATGTGATTACATTATAAACAAACAGTAGAAATGGTGTAGGATATAAAAAAAATATAACTTCACATACCGATTGTAGAAATCATCTCTGTAGTAATCATAATCAAAGACATAACCACTGTGGAAAAACACAGAAAAACAAGAATGAACTGGTTTATAGAAAATTACACAGTGATTAAAACTTTTGTAGCAATATTGGCTTACTCTCTCATTCCAACTCCTACTACAAAGTCCTTCCACTTCTTTTCCACAACCATACACTGTACATTATGTTTCTCAATACTGTTGTCAGCTATCACTGTAGTATATTTGGAAATGCGAAGCCTGGGGCACACAGAACAGTGTAAATGGTTGACAGCACATATAGAAAAGATTTAACACAGCACAATAGCTCCGTAAATAGAGCATTATTATAGTGTAATTCTCTGAGTGATCAAATGAAGTGAGTACTCTAATACTGAAGCCTTCTTTGCTGGGCTAACAACATGATCAGTGGACTAAGAAGACTGTTAAATACATGAAAGATTGATAAATGAGTGTGTAGGTGAGCAGAAATAAGACAATTAATTTAATTTGTGCGAAACATTAAAAGAGTTGAACTGTTGGTCCTTGAGTTCACCAAATCTTCTTTCATTGTAAAGAGAAAATTTAAAAAAAGTTAGGAAAATGAACAATGCAAGCAACTGTTACAGAGGTGCCTTTCCTCTCAGGTTCAGAAGAGAATACACATACTCGCCTGGGAAAAGACAGACACCATCAAGGGAAACAAATATAGGTAGGAAATTGCAAAGGTCCAGGGGAAAACTATTTTTGAGCTGTCAGTTGCAAAGTCAATCCTAGATTGATCTTCCTAGTTTTGCATTCCATTAGCAACTTTCTACCTTTATGGTGAAGAAACAGCAATGAAGTCCATCTATCTCACACATCCAAAAAAATAGAACCAAAGAGCATGGAAAAGTCACAAGGGATTGGTACTCTGCCTGATGAAGGAATAGTAACACAAACTCTAAGTTTTTCACTTGCCTGAGAAAGACAATTATGAACAGTAAAGGATGAGAGGCATGAAGAAGTATCACAAAAAAAAGGAGAAGCTTTAAATAAGAAAGCAGAAAGGTAAAGAGGTAGAAAGAGAGAGTTAGAAGGGACAAGGCACAGAAGAAAATATTCACTGAAATTAAAGTGGTGTGAATGATGGTAGCTATGCATTAATGAAGTTTGTCTTCACAGGGAATGGACTTGTGGATAATTTCTGCTCTTGAAACATTGAGCAAAATGTCTTCAATTTTTTTAGTGCATAATTTGAAGAATGGGTCAAGAATACTGGAGTTCTTTGAGTTTGTTTTTCCTTATCACGTAATGCCTTTTCCTTTTTTCTTCTCTTTGCTGTTTCAGGAGCTGACCACTTTAAAGGGGAAAAAATAGAGTTAGAAAGCTTAAATTATCTCAGTAATAATTTCATCCCAGTGTTTTGATTTTGAAAGCTTGTAATTTCCCCTTTCTGCAGCTGGCAAAAACATCCATCAAAGGAGCAGGAGGTCAAGGAGCAATTTCCACCTCTGCCACATCTACCTTGATGCAAACGTCCAAATGAAAGTGATAGGATAAATTGTACTGTCTGCCAACATAATACTGGACCAGTAGTGAAGATCATGAGGCTTACCAGGTAAGAAAGCCAACTATAGTCCTCTTGCTAATTTATTTGAGAAAATAAAGCCCTATATACATTTTATATGAAACATTTCCTAAATAAAACAGCCCTGAGAGATTAGAACCCAGCAGAAGGTAAACTGTGTGTGGAAGAGGAGGCAAAATAACATTAAGTAATAATAGTTACACCTTGTAAAGCAATCATGTTTATGTATCTTACCTTAAGACCAAGCTAGTAAAATTTTCCCTAAAGTGTGCAACACTCTTATTTTGTCTTTCACTCTACATAGCAGTAGGATATAACAGGTAGAAAACCTATTATTTAATTTACAGCTATTCACAGTTTGCTAGTGGTTTTATTTAGCTAAATGATTAATAGCTGCAGTAAGCCCATACTTAACATTCAATTTGTGTTTTTAAGTAGAAGATAACAGACAATTTGAGTAAAAAAGGTTAAATTTAAAAGGCCTGTCACATGAAACCTTTCACCTGGAGTGACATTAATTTAATTTGCATAAAGACCAGATAAATTCACTTTTTCAAGGTTGAAGACCATGAACATGATGAGGAATAATTCACTTTGCACCAACTAATGTAAGGCTGAAGGGCAGCCCTAACTTTCTGTGGCAGCTCAGCTCTGACCTACAGGCCACAATAAGGACTGCTGTACCTTCACTGGGCTTTCAGAGTGTGGAGCTTACTTTTCATATACAAATGTCATGATGACAGAGATGTTTCAAAACCATACCCAGAAATGTTGTCACTGATGGAGCACAGGAGGGAGAGAGGTCTCAGGCAGACATCTATGCTTCTAAGTCATCTGCCCTAGTCCTTATGGGGGACTTCAACCTGCCAGATGTCAGCTGGAAATACCACACAGCTGGTACAAACAGGTACACAGGATTCCTAAACCATCTGGATGACAACTTCTTGGTTCAGGTGCTAAGGAAACTGACCAGGAAAGGTGTCTTTCTTGACTTGTTGCTTGTCAACAGAGAGGGTCTTGTGGGTGAAGTGGCAATTGATAGCTGCCTTGACCACAGCAACCAGAAAGCAGCCAAGTTTAAAACCTATGGTAACAGGTGGAAAACTACCAGCAGGACCTCAGCTCTAGATGTGAGGAGAGCAGACGTCGGGTTGCTCAGGGAACAAGCGATAAAGATCCCCTGGGAAAAAGCATTTAAAGGTGATGTAGTCCACCAGTGTTGGTTACTTTAAGTACCACCTCCTAAGAGCACAGGAGCAGGCAATCCCAAAATGCCGGAATGTGAGCGACGGAGGAAACTATGCGAGCAGACTCAGTGTGAGTGATAAGGCATAGTTCACTTTATTGCTCTCATCAAGTCGTATTTATACCGGCTACGATAATTATTCCTACTAGTCCTTAGTTAATTGGCTTAAGCTCTAAACGTTACATTTACATGGTCCTCCTACTTACGGATTCACCGTAAAGCATTCTCTACATTTTTCACACACTTACTTTCTCAAGGTTGTTTACCAGAGTTTGGGATAAAGTCGCAGTCAGTGTCCGTTTTCAGTACTTTTCCACTGAGGCCTGCTAAATGTTAGACAGGCTTTGCTTGCACAACCATCCTGCCTTGCTCTCTGAGCCATTCCTTAACACCGGAAGTCAAGCAGACAAGGCAGAAAGTTGCCTTGGCTGAGCAAGGATCTCCTTCTAGAATTAAGGCAGAAAAAGACAGTGTATGGTGAGTGGATGCAAGGTCAGGCATCGTGGGATGACTATAGAGATGCTGTTCGCCACTGCAGGGAGGAAATTCGTACAGCTAAAGCTCAATTAGAGTTAAAGCTGGCTAGAACTGTGAAAGACAAAAAAAGGGCTTTTTAAAATACATTAATAGCAGAAGGCAGACCAGGAATAACATTGGCCCGTTACTTGATGAACACAATCACTTCACAAACAGGGACACAGTCAAAGCACAGACATTCAATGCCTTCTTCACCTTGGTCTTCAACACCAAGGATGGGCTCAGGAACCCCCAGAGCCCTAGAACAGAGAACCATGACTGTGAGAATGATAAACTCCCTACCAGCCCCTAACCTGTGTGGGATTTGCTGCTCCAGCTGGATGGATCCTTGTAAGTCAATGGGGCCTGATGGGGTCCATCTGAGGGTTCTTAAAGAGCTGGCAGATGTCATAGTAAGTCCTCTCTCAATGATCTTTCAACACTCCTGGGAATCTGGAGAGGTCCCAGTTGACTGGGACCTGGCAAATGTTGTGCCAATCTACCAGAAGGGCAACAGGGAAGACTCCAGTAACTACAGGCCTGTAAGTCTCACTTCTGTGCCTGGCAAAACTATGGAGAAGATTATTCTGGGAGTTATCAAAAAACACCTGGAAGACAATGCAGTCATTGGTTCCAGCCAGCATGAGTTTGTGAGAGGAAATTCCTGCTTAATGAACCTAATTTCTTTCTATGATAAGGTTACCCACCTAGCTGACCAAGGGAATCCAGTCAATGGAATCTTTTTGGACTTCAGGAAAGCCTTTGATAGCATCTCTCACAGTAATTGCTTTAGAAGCATCTGATACTCTTATTATGTCTTTAATTTTCACCTGGAGAAATCCCAGAAGTTTTCATATAGTTTTTTACAGATGAAGCTATCTAAACAACTCTGCTACAGAAGTTGCCTCTAAGCTTAAAGTAAAGGTGCCTTGCATTTTTGCATGGTTTAGTTCAGTAGCACCCATTGCTACTGAGATAAGAGGTAACTGCAGATATTGTGGATGTTGCATGACATTCACTCTCTGAAACGGGCATATACATAGCTTCAGCTGGAGCAAACATTATCCAGTTTGTCCTTATCCAACTCTGCCAAAAGGTTACTGACCCCATGTCTGGATTACAAGATTCAAATGTGTATTGGCTTCTAACAGTGCAACCTGCCAGCAGAATTGACAAAACAACAGGAGTTGATTTGCTTACATTTCTAGTATATTTTAAGTGAAATCTTCTTCACAGTTCAAGGGCATCCCTGCTAATTAAGTCCCACATCCCATGGTACAAGTGCTGGGGGCTCCAGCAGGAGGTGGGAAGGGAATCTCTGCTTTCCTTACACAGATCACTTGGGATCTCTCTCCGCTGGCGAAAGGCATTTCTGTGTGCAAGTACCATCCATATGGAGTAGGAAAGAGCCACTTATGTGCATACAGGGACTCCTTGCCTGGGACTACTGGCAAAGATGTGGCAACAGATGCTTCACCCTCAAGCTGGGAATAGCACCCAGAGGTGCTAGAGGTGGATGGGCGACTATGAGGTTCAACAGGGCAAGAGGCTCAATTCTTTTTCTTTTCCTATTACTTAGTGTCCTTGAAGAAATCTGACTGGATTCAGGTCTTGGTCATGGAGGAAAGATATTTATCCTTCCATGCTATCTATTAAAATAAGAGAGGGACAATATCACTGTAGGACCTTATCTGTAGGTATTGACCCTTATGGAATAAGAAAGGTAAAGTATGGTGGGTTTAAAGCTCTGGAAAATCTTGATGTGGATCCTTCTTTATATCCATGATCTGGGTCTCTTTTTCCCTCTCTAAAATTCTACTTGCAGCTGTGATGGCACAGGCAACACAGTGGCAACATACTGTAGCTCCTGTGGTTGTGTCCTTTCACTGTGACTGCTAACAGCCCACAGACAGAAGAGGTCATGGAAGGCCCTTAGAGGTATGGAGTTTTACAAAGGCAGTTCTTGATCCTCTTGACTGTGAAGTAGTTGTCCTGCGTGTGTACTGAAAAGGTTATGAATCAATGACAATGAAAAGAACCCGAAACGGATAACCTAGGAGAAAAAAAAAAAAATATTTTCTGTTTCTCCCACTGATCTCACTTGACTTTTTTTTTTTTTTTAAGTTGAATGATGATGTTTCATTTGTAATAATATGCTAAAGATATACTGTGAAAGTGACCAATACATCTCTCCATCTACAGCCATAATTGTTCACACTTATGCATGCCAAGGGGCAGACATAAGCTCTGGTCAGTGCCGTGGTTTAAAACACAAAGCAGAAAATTAGCACAGATAATCACTGGCACTGAGAGCAAAGCAACTGCAGCGCTCTTAACCTCTTGGGAGTTATTCCTCAGCAATCCACCAACCTTGTTATGAAGGCTGCAGGAAATAATCTCATGGTGTTGAATACCAAGTACTCAGCAAGTCGGAAGCAGAGAAGGGTTTAAACAAGCCCTGAACTGGTGGAGCCAGTGGTTTCCTAATGGCATTGTAAACAGACAGATTCCTTATCCACAAACATGTGCCATCTCTGAATATTAACAACAGAACTGAGTGCATGTTGTTGCTATTAAAACAGAAGACAATAAAAGACACCGAAATGCTCACATTGAGGCAAGGAAAACTCATCAATAAAGTGTGTTTCTCTTAAGAAAAAGTCATGGTTCCTTTTTCTGACCTAGTGTCACCAAGACAATCTTGTATGAGCTGTGTCTTTTAGCTTCACTTCACTTAACACTAAACCTGCTTTAAATTTTATATTTCTGAAGATTAAAGGATTCCCCAAGGACTGTATTTTCAGAGTTATAATGCTGTACATATTCAAATTTCCTATGCACATCAGCAGTTTCACATATGGCAGTCAGGCAAATGCAAAATTATGCTTCAGCATATTTGAAATAAACTTCTGAATGTTATTATGTCTGTTTATCTGATGATATTATATATTGAAAATATATTATTACAGTGTAATCTTTCTTGTGTTCTGCGTTCTATACCCACAAAATATTTTTATAAATTAATGATCACATCCTGTTTTAATTTCACAGAATCACAGAAAAGCAGGGGTTGGAAGGATTCTCTGGAGATCATCTAGTCCAATCCCTCTGCCAAAGCTGGTTCCCTACAACAGGTTGCACAGGCAAGTGTTCAGGCGGATTTTGAATACCTACAGAGAAGGAGACTCCACAACCTCTCTGGGCAGCTTATTCCAGTGCTCTGTCACCCTTACAGTAAAGAAGATTTTCCTTAGGTTTGTGTGGAACTTTCGGTGTTGCAGTTTTTGCCCATTGCCCCTTATCCTGTCACTGGGTAATACCGGCAGTAATTTACTTAGCTCCAAACACCAGTGAGTGTAACTGACTTAACTGGAGTTATTCAGACTCTGGAATAGTTAATGCAGAACAGAGCAGAAATAGCTTCTATTATTTTAATGGCATGAAGAATGTCTGTCTTGTCTGTGAGCCACCTTTTTGCTGATATCTCTTTTTCTTTCCACAGATGCAAAGATGTATTTGTAAATCATAAATGCTAACAAACCAAACATAATGTATCTTAATTCAATTGACAGTGCTATCACTATGTCTACTGTCAATTGCTTCTCTGTTGTCAGGGTTGAACAAAAATATTAAATACAAAAGCAATATTCCTTCAATCAAACTCTTTCTAGAAGGCACAAATCAACCTAATGGGTGAAACTAGTATTCCAGTCACTTGTAAAATAATTTCTCTTGTCATGTAAAAAGAGTTCTAGAAATTGTTCCCGTTGAGTGCATCAATCTAAACTGAGGTGATGTTGAAAAAACAGAATGGGTGAGGGTAACTAGATTTAAAAGATGTGTAGATGTGGTGCTTAGGGGCATGGTTTAGAAATGGACGTTGTGGTGTTAGGTTTAGAGTTGGATTCAATGATCTTAAAGGTCTTCTCCAACCAAAACAATTCTATGATTCTATGATTAGCAGAATAAGCATCAGGAGATGGAAACTTTCCTTGCTAGAAAAATAATCAGATGGCAATGAATTTAATGAGCTATTGGAAAAAAACCATGGAGATTTCAGATTGCTTTTCAGAGGATGGCTACCTGCATTCCCCAAAGAAATGAATTAAATAATTAAAAAGAAAAAAACCCTGCCAGAATCCCCCAAAATTGTCCCAAAATGCCAAATGATTGAACATAACCTACTATTTGCATATTTCAATTACTGATCAATTTTCATGGTAGTTTTTTAACTATAAGCTAATAAAAGTTTTATTCTAATTCTACACGTTAATCAATTAATAAGTGCAAGATAGATTTTTTTTTTCCCTGAGGAAATATGGAGTCAAATTTTAAAAAGTATAACAAGGAATGTAGTCCCATAAATGGAGATTATTTTTCTGCAAAATTGAAAAGTTTTTCGGCAAATCTAAGCTGAAGAGGTACATTTTGTCCAAGCAAGACATGTATACATAGAATAGCTGACATACAGTACTCCATTTTCCATTAAAGTATCTTTCTGCAGGCACTAGGCAGAATTTATTTGAAATATCATTAAGCTGCATTTTTTTTTTTAATCTTCAAATACATCTCTTCTTTACCATCATCCTCTCTCTCAAAATCTGTTTTCCCAAAGAAATGTGTTTTGGGAAGACTGTTGAACTGACTCTTCAACCTGAATTCTAGTCAAAACTTGGGCAAATATTCAAAGTTGCATATACATGATCAGTTAATTAAGCCACTTAGACACTTTCCCGTAAAGGATTAGGCAAAACTTGTGAAGCACAGGATAGCAAAGACATTCAAGTTAATATTGAGACTTGGGATCAGTTGGTCTGGGAGCTGTTTATGGCAGCCAGACAGGCACTAGTGATGCATAAATTTAAAGGCAAAATTTAGCCCCAACAATTTTCTGTACAGCTAAGTGCTAAGTATTAGAATTACTCTTAATAAAAACTACTTACTGTGGCTGCAGGGACAGTCTATTCTTAACACTGTTAGCCTGATGTTTTTTAGAAAAAAAAAGTAGTTTTTGTATGTAAAGAAATCTGAGTAAATCTTCTTAATGTCTCCCTGACCTTTCTTCTCCTGCTGTTAAACTATTTTTCTGTCATCTAAAGTAATCTCCAATTACTTATGTTTCCCATGGGAAAATATTATACTAAGGTAATGAAAAAGCTTTCCAGTATCCTAACTAGTGGCCCAACCATTTCCCAATTGTATAGAGTGACTGGAAAATTCTTCATGTCAATATGTTTGGGTTTTTTTCCTTAGTACAAGAGCGATGAGTCGTGCCTCTTAAAAAATCTGTTTTAAAGTCAGTGTATTCAAGGTACTACTGTCAAACCATACACACATGATTGATTATCTAATTTATTAGTAATGTTGTATACATTGCAGGAGTGTCATTTAACTTGGTTTGACAAGTACAGAAGACTCTCATTGACAGGTGCAGGAATAACTGATGGGTTTAGGCTTTGAAGTGTTGCTACAGCATTTCACTGAACAGCAGATTGATAAATTACAATCACAGTGGTAGCACTGAAGCTGAAAGACTAACCACTTAAGATTACAAAAACAGATCTCAGATAAGCAGTCTTAGAAGCACTGAATGAAACAAAAAAACACAGTTCACAACAGACTAATCAATTACAATGTGACAATGTCAGAGTTTATATAAAGAAAAAAATACTTCTAGAAGATTGCAACATATGCTTTTCTTTTCCCTTCTCAAAATTAAATTAAATTAAATTAAATTCTGTTCTTATTTACACTAAGTTTACTGATGTAATTAATTTGGTTTTTTGATTGAGACTCAGGGTTTAAACCAGCAAAATGGAGACATTAAAGAGACCATAACTGTGAGTGCCCTGAGTACAGCTTGTGAAAACAAGGCATACTGCTTGTTTTTCCAAGAGTTTGCTTTTCATGTGAAGTTACAATATAAATGGAAACACCGGATACTATGAATCTAAGAAAACATTCTTGTATTCCTGATCCATTGTGCAATAATTTCCATGGTTACTGGATATGGGAAGTGCATCTGATACAAAGGAGATCCTTCTATAACTGAGCACGGGACTAGACTCAATTCCAGTCTGGTCAGAGATGAGTGGAAAGGGCAATTGTGCATCGCATAGCCAGTTCTGTATCCTTTAGGCCAGTGCTAACTATGCTGACTACATTTCCCTTGGTTTCTGACAAATCTATGCCTCCTAATACTTCAGTGCTCTGGAAGACCCTGTGTCCATTCAACTTCTGTACACACAGTGAAAAAAACCAAGATTTCTTTTCTGTAAGGGAATAAAAAGTCACAAACCAAAAGAAATTCTAAAATGTCAGTGGAAAGGCCTTTTGATTTACGGAAGGGTATTCAAATGTCATCAATCTGAACTACCTCACTTTAAATCCAGAATAAAGCTGTTGAAATCAAGGGATCAGATATAATTATTTTTCTTAAATATATGTCTGGATTCTTCCATTATATTCATTCTCATAAGGGAGAGAGGATTTTTGTCCCAAAAATCTCACCTGAGTACAGTATATGGCAAAACAGCCTGGTGGCTTGTCATGGTATTGGTATTTCTCTATACAGTTTTGGACATACAGTAGACCTACTGATTTCTTGTCACACAGATACGATGTGAGTATGAATCATCTAGCTGAAAACTTTCTACATATCTTTTCTAATTTGCAAAGCAGTATTGTTGACACTTACCAAAAGACTTTATTCCCCTTATGGAATCTCCATATGTGTTTCTCTGCCTGCTGTAGTGTCTCATCTGACTTGCAAGACTGGCTCCTTGGCCTCTGCAACTTGCCTTAGCTATTACATGCCTTGGAGGGAGCTTAGGCACATTTTCCTGTCTGCATTGGACAATGTGACAAGTTTCACTGGGCTAGCCCTTGGCCAGCAGCCAACACAGCCGTTCACCCACTTCCCCCCAGCCCCCCCGACCCCTAGGGGATAGGGGAGAGGATTTGGGGCAAGGATTAGGAGGATGAGGTAAGAACAGTTTAATAATAGAAATAAAAGAAAACTTACCCCCCCCCCCCCCCCCCCCAAATATTAAAAGAGCAGTGATAATGATAACAGTAATAAAATATACAAATCAGTAATACACAGTGCAACTGCTCATCACCTGCCGACCAAGCCCAGCTTGTTCCCAGATAATGATCCCGGAGGAGCGACAATCCCAAACCAAAACTGCAATCCAAAAAAGCAAGAGCCCAAGCCAAAGACCATCATCCCCCTTTCCGGTCAGCCCTGGATAATATACTGACATGACGTGATACGATACGGAATATTTTATTGGCATGTCCAAATGTCAGTTTTGGGTTTTGCTATTCACTTCGCTTCTCCCTCCCAGTCCTAATGCAGCTGTGAACAGCCAAACACAGTGGCCTTGAGCTCCAGCAGCAACTAATAACATTAGTACTTTTCTCAAAGGTCTTCTAATAATAAGTCTTACACTGAAACCAAAACACAGCTTTTCTAACTACTGAGAAGAAAATTAACTCTATCCTAGACAAACCAGGACAGGCAAGAACTGAGGTTGTGTGCCTGCCTCTTTTGAGGAATGTCTTTTTTACTAAGGGAGAGATCTTTCTCAAGTTTCCTCATACGATTGTGCTCCTGCCTTCCCGGGCATGCAGGGAACACAGTGCTGTCTGGGTACTCTCCTGCTTTACTCTGCTTGGTACATTTCCTTCTGGTTACCTCCACATTGTAATGGCTTACTGCACTCCCTGGTTCATTGTCAGGGCACCCAATAATATAGGGTATTAATAATTTTCTCTGTTCCCAATTCAAGAATTTCTGATGAGTATATGCAATATAGAGTTTGATCAGGTTACATTTTTGGCTTCACGTTCAACCTGTTTTTCTCAACTCTAAGCTCCTTAAAATACAATAGTCACATTTAGTAAATCATATGTTGTAATCTCTGTCAAATATTTTGGTAGCATAACTGATGTTAACTTAATAGTCCACAGTCTGACTGATACATTTAAAAAACCAAAACCAAACCAAATCAAACCAAACCAAAAAACCAACACAATACATTTGGGGAGTTCAGTATGTATTTTATATGATCTTATCTTCATCTTCTCCCTTGCACTCCCTCAATGTTACAGAACCTCTTCTGAAGGCTCCTTCATATCACTGTATTAAGCTCCAAGGAAACAGTTGCACAGATTCACATTATGACAACTTGCTTGCAGCAGATGAGTAAGTTTCATTAGTTTATTTTTATTGTTGACAAATATTTGTGCACAAGATACTACATTCAATGGCTATAACACTAGAATTAAAAATATTTTTTATCCTGCTTGGGCAGAATATTTATAAATGTTTCTTTAGGCTTATCAACCCTGGCAAAAAATGATTCTATGTATATAAAAATTCAATGTTAATGCATGTAGAGTCTCATTTAGAAAGACATTCATTACTTAACTAAGATACAGTAACCAACACGATTCTCAGACAATTATCTGTATATCCATCTTTTCTCTTTCATACAGATTAATTTCATAGCATTTTAGATATTAAGAATATGACTGCACAAAAAAGTCTTGAGGAGCTTTATGTTTCCATTATCACCATTTTCTATAGCATGTGTTCCTATATCATGTGCTCACAGTCCCTGTCAGATTAGGAATTCGCTTGCACAAGTATGCATGAGAGCTAGTAAACATTCATAGAAAATTTCAAGTCTTTTATCACTGTGGGAAATGCACATTAGAAGTTAACAATACAGACACATCTTAGACTAAATTTAGTTTTATATAGTCTATTGAATTAAGCTGCCATAAAAATTTAGTGCTAAGAATTGCCTACAGCATCTCTTCCCAAACCACAACACTCTATGAAGGAATTAAAACTGTTAAGTGCTCTCCCTCTCTCTCTCCTCTTTCCCGCTCCTTTACCTTCTTACTGAACTCCCCTCACACAATTTTTGTCTTCTCCCAGCAAAACCCATTACTCACCCTTATACAACTTACATAACTGGAATGTTATTTTTCTATGAATGCTCTACACAGCAAGACAGCTTTATAGCCTATAAAGCATCAGCCAGAACATGAAATACACCTAGCTACTGACATGTAGATAAGGTCTGCTTGAAACCAAATCATATTTGATTCCAGATTTAAAGTGTAATCATGGCTAATATGTATATATGTGAATAAAAGATTAGTTTTGTGAGGGAAAAAGAGCCTTATTTGATACCTCTCAGGTTCCTCTATCACTGGGAAAGAAATATGAATGTTTTGGCATAATACTGGTATATAAGCCACACTAACGACCTCCAGTTTTGCTTCACTAACTTCATTGTTTCTGAAGATGTAGCTCCCATTTCTATCTTGTATCCTCTTGTATGCCAAAAAAGGATGGATCTGCAGGATGAATTACATTACTTGAGAAATGCTTCAGTTTTCCTCCTTTATGTATTGATCTTAATTTCTGTGAATGTGTTCACTATTTTCAGGTAGTCAAAAAATAGTTCATAGAAAAAGGAAAGTCTGAAAGTTGGTAATTTTTCATTTTGATTATTTGTTGTTCATAGGGTGCCTGAAAACCAACCTGGAGTTACTGTCCCTTGATTTAGGTGGCAAGAGAATTAATAACGTCATACCTGGTAGGTACTTTTTGGTAAATAATTGCTTTTGGTAAAATTCCTAATTTGCTGGGAGTTACAAGTACTTTCTGGTGGCTATCTGGGTGGTTATGAAAATGTTCAACAAAAGTAGCTATGGGATGATAGCTGATTCAACCTCCTGTTCTTGCCCCTGAGAGTAAGGGCTACAGGACCCAAGTGTGAGAGAGTTCAGAAAGGTTGTTTTTGTATAAAACATTAGAGGCAACTGAAAAAAAAAATAAAATCAGTAACTCTGTTGTAAATAGCTTTATACTTTTTAAAATTAAACAAATGTTTTAGCATCAGCTACAGTCACTGCCATAGCAATATAAATTGTCAGTTGCTGGTCATGTGAGACAGATCCACCCTGATATTTCTACTTCGTATTTAAGGCACATCCTCCAACTTGTAATCATATTCTAATATGTGGTCATGAAGAAATTCTTTTTATAAAATGAAACTGGTCCTTACATGAATTCAGAACCAAAGCTGAAGACTTTACAAATAAGAGTAATTGAAGCACAGTAAATAAACTGTTAGCAGTAAAACTCTTTGCATACTAGTGGCAAGACACAATGTGACCTAATTCTCACTTATTTTTTTGTACATTATCAGCAAAGTTGTTACAACCTGTTATGCACAGGAATGTGTATGGCTGATGTTGACAAAGCTGAACTTTGGCCTGCAGAATGATAAGAATTATTAGACCCAGGTGCATGACCTTGCTCTTGGTCTTGTTGCACTTCATGAGGTTTGCACAGGCCTACCTCTCAAGCTTGTCATGGCATCCCTTCCCTCCAGTGCATAGACCAAACAACACAGCTTGTTGTCATCATCAAACTTGCTGAGGGCACACTCAATACCACTGTCCATGCCATCCACAAAGATGTTAAACAGCACAACCCCTGAGGGATGCCACTCGGCACCACTTGGATATCTAGCTGTTGACCACAACTCTTTGAGTGTAACCATCCAGCCAATTCCTTATCCAACAAGTGCTTCATCTGTCCAGCCCATGTCTCTCCAAGTTAGAGACAAGGATGTTGTGTGGAAGAGTGTCAAATGCTTTGCACTAGTCCAGGTAGATGTCATCAGTTGCTCTTCCCTTATCCACCAACGCTGTAACTCAATCAAGTAAGGCCACCAAATTAGTCACCAATGACTTCCTCATTTCCCATGTGCCTTAGCACAGTTTTCAGGAGTATCTGCTTCATGATCTAGTCAATCACAGTCTTAAAATAATGGAAAGTAGGCAATTCTAGAAAAGATTAAACCTTGTGGATTTTGGTAAATTGTTGGAAGAGAAGTGTATCAGTAATACTGCTTGAAATTAAACCATATAGATTTTCAGCACCATCCACATGAAGTTCGTTAACTTTCCATATATGTTATCATCCTCCAAATCCCTCCTGTCTCTCGGAACAATCCCGGCAGCCTCACCACACACAGACCCCTTGTAGTCCCCTGACTTCTGCTTCTGGCCTCCAGGCTAAACCTCACACATAATTAAAATAATTGGTTGTTTCAGAGGGTATTCTCTGCACATGGAGAAGATATTCCGTTGCCTATCTAAATCACAGAGTCCAAGTGGTTTTAAACATAAGGAATTACTGCCTGTCTCTAAACAATTAGTTTAAATAATTTTCAAGTGTGTTTAGTCCTCTCATGCTTTTAATGAAAGCACATCTCCTCAATAACTGGCCTGAATGTGAATGAGAGTTACAAGAGTATGTTCAGGTTGGTAGTTTTATTGTTTTCATATTAACAGTGCATCCAGTATCTCCTCTTCTTTTTATATTTTTCCTCTGCTGAAGAAAAATAATTTTCTTAGTTATCTGTCTTCAAAATCTGAACGAGACTGCTCCTTCCACTGGTGCTATCTAATAACCAGGATGGGAGACAAGTGTTGTTGTATTTGTTGTACAGAAGATGACGCAGCTACATTCTGTTTTGTGCCTTATAACCTATTGTCTAAAAAACCCTCCCACAAACCAAAACAAAAAAACACACAAAAAATGATTGTGTATTGAAAGAACCTGCATATTTTGGAAGTGAACTGAACATTATCCTAACAGATTCTGCAAGGAGTAGGCTTTTTATATTAAAAAAAAAAAAAAAATAAATCTTTCGCACTTCTTCAGAATGGGATTCCTCAAAATGGTGTTTGAGTGCAGGTTTTTCTATAGATCTGTTGCAAAATGGTCTTATGTGAAGAAAACACTATTGAACAAGAGGAAGGAATGTGGGTGACAAATTCCGGTTAGATGTTTCTGTCACAAGAAAATGAAGGAATTTTACTTTTTGTATTTTGAAGCACTTCTAAAGCTGAGCCCACCAAAATTCCCCCATCTCTTCTAGAAGTCGTTGTGATTTGAAAGGTGCTGTTATTAAGCTGTAATTTGGAAAACCATGGCTTTTCAGGATTTTCTGTTGTCATGTACTTTCTAGTGTACAGAAAGTGTGACCGCAGTGACGAAAGTAGTATTTCATACAGATCTCTAGTCTTTTTACTGATTATGTAAAAAAATGCAGCAATTAGTGACAATTTTGCTTGTACCTCTCTCCTTTCTCCCATGACAGACAACAATTTATCATATAATAAATGTATACAATGCATTCATGTCACTTATGTGTCTCTCTGGGCTTTCCATATAAATTTATGTTGTTTACAGCAAACTACATTTTGAAAAAAAACAAAAAAGAGTGAAAAAGTCAGCAGTTTGTATTGTATTTTTTTAATATATACACAAAAGAAAGAGAAATAAATTGAATCTCAGCTGACAACCAGATGTATAAAACACGTGCATTTTCAAAGACCGTCTCACTGAGCTATTGCCTGCTTATCCAGAAGTAATCCCATTCTCTGCAGCTGGCAGTAGATAAGTTCTTAGTAACGTCAGAAAAAATCAGCTGTTTTTTAATCTCTCTCCCCCTATGTCTTCTGAATTCAACAATATAGGACATATTATTAAATGATGCCTAACATAGAAGACAAGTATTTTTGAAAGTCTGACAAACTTTTTAGTTGCTCTGATGGATTTTCTACCACTACATATATCAAAGTAAAGTCTGGATGTTATTACGAATATTGCATACAATTGCAGTCAGATTCAAACAAGAATTAATTCAAAGAATTTCTACTGTGTGAGACAGTTACAAAATAATTATGCTCTCTCTTGGCCATACAGTACTATTACAAGTCTTAAAAAGTGCTGCAAGGGCTGTGTCTTACAAAATGAGTTTTGAATTTTAGGGCTCAGATTGATGACAATTACAAACCTGCATATGGTATTAGCTGGAATTTATCAAGGGCTAAACTTTTAGATGGAGATAGTTATGATGACTCAGCTGCCATGAAATAGCTGGGTGAATGGTTAGTAACTGGATTATCAATCTAATAATCTAAAGAGAATGATAACAGTTTCATTGAGGGGAAAACTGTGCATCATTATTATTAAGAACAAAATGCCAAATATGGAGAGCAAATGTTGATAATTAAAGGCTCTTGGTGTTTTACATGTATATGTTTTTTTAATATTATACATCCTTTGTCATGAAGTGGGATGAACTTAATATGAGCTGGCTGTTAGGTTGTACTTTTTTACAGTACGCAGTTTTTTGTACCTCTTGACCTGACTGGTCTTGACCTTTCTAGGTCGAATCTTTCAAAGACTTCTTATTGAAGTTAATTTGCTGCTGTTGTCTGTTGTCTTCACTTAGCTGGAGTTTTACCAGAACTATTGCCTCGGATGGTAAAATCTTGCAGGCATTCTGAGTACTTGCACAATTTATTTTTTATTCTAAGCCTACATGAACATGAATGCTACATAACATGAAAAGGAAAGAAAGTCCAGACAATTCTATGTCTTGCTCAGATTGAATATGGACAAAACCCCACAGAACTATGAAAGCAACACCTGTGAGGAGAAGCATCCTCTGCCCCTACAGGCTAATACTCAGCATTCAGCATTGTTATGAGGTGTTTCAGCCTTCCCTAAGGATTTCATTTTCAACTCTAAGAAAGAAAGGGAAACAACATGTACCTCAAATTCAGCTTTGTATTCTAGTCCAAGATCATAACATTGCATTCAGATACTCTTATCTGAATAGATCACATGCTCAATTAATTTTTGCTCCTGATTGCTACCATTAGACTTGCATTAAAGAGGATACTGTTACTCCAGTGTTAAATTATGCTCCTGTCTTGCACAGGGAGTAAAGGAGCACAGATTTTTCTTTGCTATGCACTTTGCACAGAAAGAAGGCTAAATGGAATTTACTTTACCAAGGGATTTCAGGAGCATTCAAGACACAAACTACAACAGCAAGAGGTGGGGTCTGCTTCTCTCTGTAGCTGGCTGCTTTCTGAGAGATGTGAAACAATGCACCATTTTAAGAACCACTTTTCCTTCCTGCAGGATCTCTCACTGGAAGGATGCAGCCCTGCACATACACACAGAGCTCAAAAAACTGTGGCAATCTTGAGCTCTTGGGCTGCTACACTTCATGTTCTCTTCCCGCACCAAAAGACTCAACAATGGAAAAGCACCAAGAAGTTATTAGCTTAGGCATGGCAAAATGAAAAAGCAAAATTAGCCCCTACAGGCAATATAATGAAAATGTGGAAACAATTCTTTCTTGCAGAAAGGAGAAGAATTAAAGCCTGGTATGCAGGACAAAGTCATCTGTAGGTAACCTGAAGTAATTTGGATTGGTGTTTTTACTAACTGACTGCAAGTGGCATTAAGAGCACCCATGTGTTAGTCTAGCTGAGGCTGAGCAACATTTCTTCTGCAAATATTTACTGTATTTTAGAAGCCTGATGGTTGAAATTGTCAGTCCAAGTTCAAACTTTAGATACAGGTCTTGGCACAAAAGCTTATTCTCTAAACAAATGAACCCCCCATTTACTGTGGGACTAGAAGGAGCATCTCTCTGACTTAGTACTAAGCAGGTAGGTGTTGGCTTGAGCCCCTCCTCAGAGCATGGCACTCTAACCTTTGTTCTGAATCCCTCTTTTGGGGTGGACAAAATACAGCAGTAAAAGGCAAAAGTAGCACAGAGGTGGGGACTAATATTTTTCTATCTTTATCACTATGAACTTGCAAAAAATATTTCACATATATTACAGGCAAACTTCTGAGAAGTTCTGGGAAGAAACTAAGTCTCTTTGCTCAGATTAGACTTTCCAAGATAAATCCAGTTTACCAACAAAGTCAAATACAATGGAAGCCTCAGGAAAAACACTCAATAGGACAAGTTATGAAGAAGTGACTTCATTTGATAATTAATTTGGACATTTCAAAGCATTCAAACCAAGAAAACATCCCCTCATTGCCCACCATAATTTGACCAGTATGTAACTTATTTTTCAACAATTTTGAGTTGAGAGAAAGTAGAAATTTCATTGAATTCATGCAATGAAAAATATTCTCAAACAAACCAGTTTCTTCATTTCCTAACTTTAATTAACACTTTGGAACTTTAAGTAGTTTTTTGATCTGCAGTTAATACAAGTTTGGAAGCTATTAATAATTACATGGTAAAATTAATCCTTAAATGGTTCTTTTGCATGGGATCTTTTGTCTGCAGTTTATGTTCTTGGCAGCATGAAGCATGGTGTTGTGAACAAAGGAAAATGAGGAGACATAAAGACTATATGGTTCTGAAGGAAAACAGGGAGAGATAATGTTATGAAAGTTATAAAAGTTTTAAATAAAGAAGATAATAGGAGAACAGTGCATGAAAAGTGAACTTCAGACTCAGCAGTAAAATACACTTACCTTTAATACATATAATGGTCTACATTTTATAAAAGAATGGTGCTTTTTTTCAGAATATATCACATTAAAAATAAATTTTTAGAAAGATGAGTTAATTTTCCTATATACATTGTATAACTGTTTAAGCGGCTATGAGACTAAGAAGAAAAAAGCTGCAATATGCAAATCAGTACAGTGATTCATAATTAGGCTAAAAATGTGATATTTTTCTTTTTATGTATTTGATTTTATCTCTGTTATTGAAGTATCACAAAGTATTTATTTAAAAAGAAACTATCAATTATTTGTTCAGGGGCTTAGACAAGTGTTATAGACAATATTTGAAATGGTTTCTGACTGAAAGATCAGTGAAAACAAAATAAGAAACCAGCTTAATTTCAGGGCAACATTTAACTCCTACATATCTTTTAGTATAAATTTTGGTTAATCAAAAGAAGCAAAACATACTTAGTATTTTTTAAGAAAAGAAATATCCACAACTGCTAACTTTATTGACAAATAACTACTTTTTGTAAGCTTAGGTATAGTAAATAATCGCAATGTTGAAACAGGATGTTTATGCCCAACATAATCCCACAAAATATATTGCATAGTAGTTGAACATATAAATATCCATAGAAAGATGCATATTCCTACTTACCCAACGGACAGGAAAGGCTCCTTTGATTCAAGTCTGTCAAATAAATAACAAAAGTTTTTATGTATATTTATTATATTTCAGAACATTTATATGATGAATTTAAAGCAGCCACTCTCAGTGTCAAATATATTTGGTGATCAATATAAAATTTAACGACCATAGAAGAGTCTGATTCATTATGCTAGGAGCTTAACTAAAAAAACCCCAAAAAACCCAAAACCACTTAACTAACTGAACTTTGGTTTCCTAATAAAATATTTACAAAGCAGCACATCTAGACCCTTTAAATTTCAGATTTATATGATTCATATCCATACAGATTCATATGACTTGTGTGTATATTTACATGGAAATGTTAGAGTGAACAAGTAATATGTCCTTTTTTTTGTTTGTTTTGTTTTTGTTTTTCATGTAGGGACACAGATAAAGCAGGGACAGTCAATTCCTTCTTTGCCTTTGGTCTTCAACACCAAGGATGGGCTCAGGAACCCCCAGAGCCCTGGAAAAGAGAACCATGACTGTGAGAATGATAAACTCCCTACCAGCCCCTAACCTATGTGGGATTTGCTGCTCCAGCTGGATGGATCCTTGTAAGTCAATGGGGCCTGACGGGGTCCATCTGAGGGTTCTTAAAGAGCTGGCAGATGTCATAGTAAGTCCTCTCTCAATGATCTTTCAACACTCTTGGGAAAACTGGAAAATGTTGTGCCAGTCTTCAAGAAGGGCAACAAGGAAGACTCCAGTAACTACAGGCCTGTAAGTCTCACTTCTGTGCCTGGCAAAACTATGGAGAAGATTATTCTGGGAGTTATCAAAAAACACCTGGAAGACAATGCAGTCATTGGTTCCAGCCAGCATGGGTTTGTGAGAGGAAATTCCTGCTTAATGAACCTAATTTCTTTCTATGATAAGGTTACCCACCTAGCTGACCAAGGGAATCCAGTCAATGGAATCTTTTTGGACTTCAGGAAAGCCTTTGATAGCATCTCTCACAGTATCCTCCTGGACAAAATATCCAGCACACAGCTGAATAAACACATAATGCACTGAGTGAGCAATTGGCTGATGAATCAGGCTCAGAGGGTTACAGTCAATGGGATTACATTGGGTGGCGACCAGTCACTAGTGTATTCCCACAGGGATCAGTCCTGGGGCCAGTGTTCTTTAACGTCTTCATCAATGACTTGGATACAGGACTTGAAGAACTGCTAACTAAGTTTACTGATGACGCTAGACTAGGAGGTCTCAGGGACACTCTTGAGGGCAGAGAGGCCCCGTGGAGAGATCTAGATAAATTAGAGAGCTTGGCAATCACCAACTGTATGAATTTTAACAAGGGCAAGTGCTGGATTTTGCACCTGGGACATGGCAACCCTGGGCACACATACAGACTGGGGATGGAGAGGCTGGAGAGCAGCCCTGTGGAGAGGGACCTGAGGGTTCTGATGAACAGCAAGTTGAACATGAGCCAAGTGTGCCCTAGAAGCCAAGAGGGCCATCTGTGTCCTGCGAGCAGGTCAGGGGAGGCAATCGTCCCGCTCTACTCTGTGCTGGTGGGGCCTCACCTCGAGTACTGGGTGCAGTTTTGGGGGCCACAATATAAAAAGGTTATAACGCTACTAGAGAGTGTCCAGAGGAGGCCACTAAATTGGTGAAGGGCTTAGAGGGGAAGCTGTATGAGGAGAGGCTGTAGTCACTTGGTTTGTTCAGCCTTGAGAAAAGGAGACTGAGAGGTCACAGTCTGTAACTTCTTCACAAGGAGAAGAGGAGAGGAAGGTGCTGGTCTCTTCTGTCTGAGGACCAATGATAGGATGAGAGGAAATGGCAGGAAGATGTGCCAGGGGAGGTTTAGGTTGGCCATTAGGAAAAGGTTCTTCAGCCAGAGGGTAGTGGACCACTGGAAGAGGCTCACCAGGGAGGTAGTCAGGGCACCAAACCTGACAATATTCAAGTAGCATTTGCACAACACCCTCAGACACGTGGTCTGAATCTTGGGATTGTCCTTTGCAGGGGCAACAGTTGGACTGGATGATCCTTATTGGTCCTTTCCAACACACAACACTATGTTTCTATTAATTTTTTTTTTTTTCTCTTGATGGCTATGATTTAGGGAAAATATTGAATCTTTTTTTTTAAAAAAAAAACCAAACCCAACAACATAAACTTTACTATGGATTTATGAACCTTCCTGATTTGAGGGCTTCCACACCCATTTTGTTTGCTTTTCAACATCCCCTGTTCTCATGAAACAGTCACTTCTTTATCATGAGAACTTCTGGCACATCTGCCACAATCAGCCTTGTGCTGGAGCTAGGTGCCACTGGTTTGGTAGACCCAAAATCATGCCAAATTCTAAAAGCAGTTGTTAAAAGTGTTTTTCTCCAACTCCATGTTGTTACTGCTGTCTCTGTGAGTGGCCACACCACTTGCACACTGTCAGGAACCTCTTCTACTAGTAGTTTTCACCCAACCATGATAGACTGGCTAGATAGATGAGGGTAGGGCAATGGTTGTTGTATACTTGGACTTGAGCACAGCTTTTGATACTGTCTCCCATGACATCCTCATTGATATACTCAAGAAGTGTGGACTTGATGACTGGACAGTGAGGTGGATTGAGAACTGGCTGAATGGCAGAGCTCAGAGGGTTGGCATTGGTGGTGTGGAATCAAGTTGGAGGCCTGCATCTAGTGGTGTCCCCCAGGGGTCAATACTGGGTCCAGTGTTGTTCAACCTATTCATCAATGACTTAGATGAAGGAACGGAGTGCCTCCTTAGCACATCTGCTAATGATACTAAACTGGGAGGAGTGTCAGATACGCCAGACAGCTGCACTGCCATTCAGAGGGACCTTGACAGGCTGGAGATATGGGCAGGGAGGAGCCTCATGAGGTTCAACAGGAAAAGTGCAGAGTCCTGCATACGGGAAGGAATAAACCCATTTCCATACAAATTTACAATTCAATTATTTTGAGAGAATATATGACTTGCAAATTATGAAAAATTCCTCTACTGTGCTAATTTTCACTGACTACTGTGTTAGGAAGAAAAGCAAATAAAAACCCCAGGTACTTAATGTCTCTTCGTAGCCTTTAAGAGAAGTGTTTCTAACAAAGTTAAGTATGTCATAGCTGGAACTGAACATTTGTGATGACCTTTCCTCATCTGAAAGAAATTCCATCCTACAACAAAATATCTTAAATAGAACTCTAAACAGGACTAATTGTAAACTAAAGTACTGTAAATATTTTGTCAGTGTTTTAAGAATGAATATTTCCTGCAAGTCTTCTTTGTAGAAAACTTATCATTGTGCTTTTGAAAGGATTATATGATTTTGTCTTTAATTGAAAAATACTACAAATAATCTTTTTGCAAAGCATTTACTTCTTCTTTTCCAGAATCACTGTGGAAATAACTTAGGAGTCTGTCTTCATTTACAATATTGTCTTCAGATGTACTTTTAGTTTCCTGAGGTTGGATTTCCAGCAGTGGTAAGAACTTTTAAAAAGTTTGAGGAAAGTTCAAAATGTATCCAAAACTTAGTAACTTTTCTGTTCTCCTTATGGCTGTACCCGACCTTCCCATTTCTTTCTGTGATTGTGATCCACATGGAAGTAAAATAATAGAAGAGGGGATCCACTGATGGACTTTGTGTTCCTGGAAGCATAGTGCAAGTCCAAAGACGAGCATCCCCATGCTCAGGGGAACACTTCTCCAAGGCAGTCCCAGTGCTGTCACAAATGCTTTCCCTCACAGACTTCCATGCTGCACACCAAAACCCTCATAGCACCAAGAAAATGCTTAGCTTGGCATCCTCTGCATCCTCTGTGCTTAGGCAGTACTGCCAGAGTGCAATAAAGTGATGGGGCCCTTCAAAATCTCAGCTAGTGTTACGGGTTTGTTTCCTGTTTTTCTTCTTAATGAAATAAACCAGATTTGGCAAAAACCTAGTGTATGGCTCAAGAGATTGACTATAAACAAATTAAGAAAAGAATGAAAGCCTCAGAACACAATTTACATACTTCATAACACATAAATTTTGTAATAAAGAGAGACCTGACAGTATCGTGATGGAGGCCATTCTAGTGGATTTTAATTGAAAAAAAAAAAAGTGTGTGATAGAATGGCCTGTGGACAAAATACTCCAATTAAAAATCTATTTGAAATCCATTCTCAAGAAGAAACTAAATTTCATTTAAATAGAGCTGCCCTAGGCTTGACCCCTCTCTAGATTGTTTGACTAAACGTTTTTAGATAATTTGCTGCATTACTATAAATTAGTACAAGTGTTGCTCGTAGTAAAGGAACACAATTATCTGTTGGCCTTTTATTTAAATTCATAATTCAATTCAGTATATGATAAATTAATTGAAAGGTTTTAAAACTGTACCACCATATAAAATAACCTATCCTGTACCATCTTTACTGGTAGCATTTATCAATATGTACTATAGATTTTTTACCTTTCTTTTCTAGCCTGCAGTACACCAAATTCTCCAGAGTTTTGAGGAAGTCTAGCATAATTAAACACGGTATCTCAAAAAGAGTAATCATGACAAGCTGTGAGAAGGGACAAAACCAGGACACTGTCATACACTTTCAAGAAAAATATTATGACATAAATTTTCTTTCTTGCAAACATGTAGTGAGTGTGCAAGAAATACTAGGTTGGACAATAAACAAAGGGAATAATGTTTTAATTATGTAGGAATCATAAAGAAGCTGAAGTGATCAGGATTTTTCTTTCTGAAATGGTTTTCCCATTAGAAAATTTTGGTTTGTCAAAACCTCAAGGCAATATATAAGCATGAATAGGAGAGAGGCAGGTTAATTGGTAACATGAATGGGACATGGCAGACTGAGGTTGTGTTTCTCTCTGATTCTGAGCTAAGATTTTCTGACAGGTCTGACTTTCTCATCTACATATAATGGTTAAGTATTTGCAGGAGGAAAAAAAATTACACTAAGTAGGTCAATTAAAATCAGTCACTGTAAATCAAACAGGCAGAGGCAATCAATTCATACCCATTTGGTATGCTACAGTACTGTCAGATTCTCTGTTTAAAATAAAGACTCTAGAAATTTCCCACCTAGTATTTCACCTCTTGCAACCTGTCTTGGAGAGATATTTTGCAAGATTTGATTAACATAATTATGTTTTTCATCATTTTCTTTGCTGCTAAATTTGATTATATTAATGCTAATTATCTAAATCCCATCACTGATATGGACTGAACATGTAGATGGACGAATTTTTCAAGGTCTGTAGACAAACATCAAAGGAAATGTAGCTAGACTAAGGGCACATGAATTCCTCTTTGATTTGTAAACCAATCATATAAGGACAGGAAGATCCTAAATTAAACTCCACTTTCGTTGCATAAATGTCCTAATAAGGTTACAGGCAAGATGGCTTTTTATATAGAATCATAGAATATTGTGAGTTGGAAGGGACGCAAAAGGATCATCCAGTCCAACTTCTGTCCCTGCATAAGACAATCCCAAGATTCAGACCATGTGTCTGGGAGCGTTGTGCAAATGCTTCTTGAATGTTGTCAGGTTTGGTGCCATGACCACCTCCCTGGGGAGCCTGTTCCAGTGCTCCATCATCCTCTGGGTGAAGAACCTTTTCCTAATGGCCAACCTAAACCTCCCCTGGCACATCTTCCTGCCATTTCCCCTGGTTCTATCATTGGTCCTCAGACTGAAGAGATCAGCACCTGCCCCTCCTCTTCCCCTTGTGAGGAAGTTACAGTTTGCGGTGAGATCTCCTCTCAGTCTCGTCCAGGCTGAACAAACCAAGTGACTACAGCCTCTCCTCATACAGCTTCCCCTCTAAACCCTTCACCAATTTTGTGGCCATATGTGAGGCTTGATCCAAGATGTATAAATCAATACAATTTCTTGCTAAATGATCCTTACCTCTTCTTCCCAAACAGAACAAAGTGGATAACATTTCTAACAATGTCAGCACTGTACACAGGCAAACAGATTTTAGCAAAGCATTCTCTGAGGTAACTCATTTTGAATCAATATTTATTCTTCCTCATGGTGACCATATAATTTAATCTCTAAGGAATTAGTAACAAAAAATATGTGGAATTTAAGGCATTTATTAGCATTCTTTTTCTGACTTCTTAATATAACCCTGAATCAGTGAAAGTGATAGTCAGGAACAATTTTTTTTTTTTTTTTTTTTTTTTTAATGAGTCATCATTGTGGGTTGTACTCTTCAAATCAGAATTCCTAAGGCAGATGACCTGAGTGTATTGCTGACATCACACATTTTCTGTTTGACTGTAAAATGCCTGAATAGTGACTGTAGTATTTGGGGAGACTGGAAGCGTTAATACCTCTAACAGGAATTCTGAACGTTCAAGCTTTTCATTCAAGCCAGGTAGGAAATTCAAGCTAACTAAAAAGCATTTTGGACTTCAATCGCTAGATGAATTTGCTTTGTAGTGATAATGTATATTTTGTAAGATTGATGTGGCTGACTTTTTTACCTGTCAAGCATGTCTGTCTCTTTGCACTATGTAGCTTTAGGCACCAAAGGTTTAGAAAAAATATGTAAAGTCAAAGAATATTCAGATTTATGGCTCACCCTGTTTCCCAAAGCATTTAATTTTAAAATTATAACCAAGAGCAACTCAAGGAACATTTCAAAAGAGACTGAGGTATTTTGCCATTCACAGTGATCAGCCAGGGTTGCATTTTTCTCTGCATGTTGACTTTGTAGTTTGAAGTCAATAGTCATTAGTGATCAGAAAACATCTTTGTTCAGAAATTTTTAAGCAGTGTTGCTCACATTTTGTCCTCTTTTTAAAAGTGCATTATAACATTTTCTAACTCCCAACATTTGTACACAATACAAGCAGGTCTGATAAAAGCACATCTTAATTGTCAGAAGAAATATTATTTCATGTAATTTCCACTATCTATTGAAACTGAAATGGATGTTGCTGTTGTATACTAGGTAAGCCATTTTTCCTTCCTTCCTTCCTTCCTTCCTTCCTTCCTTCCTTCCTTCCTTCCTTCCTTCCTTCCTTCCTTCCTTCCTTCCTTCCTTCCTTCCTTCCTTCCTTCCTTCCTTCCTTCCTCTCTTCCTTCCTTCCTTCCTCTCTTCCTTCCTTCCTTCCTCTCTTCCTTCCTTCCTCTCTTCCTCCCTTCCTCCCTCCCTTCCTCCCTTCCTTCCTTCCTTCCTTCCTTCCTTCCTTCCTTCCTTCCTTCCTTCCTTCCTTCCTTCCTTCCTTCCTTCCTTCCTTCCTTCCTTCCTTCCTTCCTTCCTTCCTTCCTTCCTTGCCATTTATAATGGTTTCTGTGACTTAAAGTCATTTAAGATATCTACGATATTTTTTCTGGACATCAGTAACCATTGTCAGATCAAACTGGGAAGAAGCTCATTCTTTCTTCTGAAACTGAAAATATAATTATACATGTTGGCAAGTTTTTCAAGAAGCACTGTCATATTTTGGAATAAAGAAATGTTAGGCCAGCTGTGTAGAAGATTTAATTTGTCAGAAGTATTTCTGAAGCAGAGGAGGTGGAGGAATAATTTGCAGTTTTATGTCAACTTTTAAAAATTGTTCTTAATAAATTTAGTAATTTCTACTTTCAGTTGGTGGAACCAGATGACTCTGGTTAGAAAAACAACACAAACTATTGTTTTGATTACTATTGTGTAATATTAAATACTGTATTAATATGAAAAATATAAGAGTGCCCTGGGAAATTCTTTTCCACAGAGCTAAATGCTTTTGTTATTTACTGAAACATAAAAAATATAGTACAAATTAAAAGACATCCCTCAAAGCATGGACGGAAACTAGAGTACTCCAAACTCAAAATGTCATTTCTCAGTGCAAACTTACTCCTTTGACATGGTAACTGACTTAATGGATAGAAGAAGAGACAGATGATAAATAAGACTTAACTTGGTTTTTAAAGCTTTTTATATGGCTTTATATGGGAGTCTCATATTCAAGTTAGGAGAATACGATCTAATTACGTTAAGGGAAGCATACATTACCCCCAAAAAACCCAACATACCCATGCACTAAGAATTATGCCAGCGGGAAAGAGGGGCGCATGAAATCATATGAACACTCAAGACTATGTTTTGTTCAGTCTTGGTTTGCATAAATGATTAGAACAAGACTATGTGTGCAAAATAAATGACAAAAAGCTGGTTTTTAAACAGTCCAGTAAACAGTGTTAAAATTTGAAATCTGTTTGATAAGTTGGAGAAATGGTCTGAAGTCAATGTAAGGAAATTTTTTTTTTAAAAAGGAAAATCCAGTGAGAGTTTGAGAACAAGAACTACTTTATGCCTACAAGAAATGGAGGATAACTAGCTAGGTGTTGCAAAAAAACAAATTTCAGGAGACCAAGAGCTGAGTAACAGAATACTGTTTAGTATGGGGACATACTAAAACATCTTTCTCTTCTCAGAGCTGATGAATCCCCCAGTTGCTGCACTGTGCCAGCTTTGGGTACAGCATTTTATAACAGGATGGGGGTAGATGGAGAGAATCAAAAGGACAGTAATTACAAATTTAAAAGATGAGAAGGAGCTTTAGAGTGATGGAAATGCTATATCAAGTAGAGGTTATTAGGTCCTCCACTTATCCTCTGTGAAATATCTTGAAATATCTATCTTGAAAATATTAGCAGGAGCTAATGCTTCCAGCTCAGGATTCCTGCTAGTGATCTAGGATCTAGAGTTTGTGTCATTTAGATCCTTTCTGCACCATGACAAGAAGCCTAAAATAATTTCCCTTAGGGGCTATCTGCCTGCAACAGCTCACTGGAGTCACAGAATATGAAAGTCTGGGACAAACATCAGATGACACAGGAGGAACCAAATACAAAGGTCTAAATAAGCATGCCTTCAAACTATTGATGCTTTGCTCCTGATAAATAATTTTTGCCATGCAATCCATTGCTGGTTCCATCTAATTCCCATTTTGAACAAGTCTTGAGCATTCAGGAGCTAATCCCTGTCTGCCAAGCAGGTCCTAAATCATACAAGTGCTTTCCAATATCAGTTCCAGGGATGTTCTGGGTAAACCTCCTTTTCAGCCTGTATTAAGTACTGACATGTCACAACATCTCACTTGAGGCACAGCTATTATGTGACAAATACAAGTTTTTTTATGTTGTATGCTACAGTAAAAACTGATGTTGAAACTCACACAGAAATACTTTAGGTTCTCCATTGTTCTGCATTTTTATTCTTTAGCTCCTTTGAATCACTGCAATGGCAATGAGCAGTGTCCTTCAACTAACACATGTTTCATCTCTTCTAGTCTCAAATCACAGTTAATCCAAATTTGATTAAAGTTCACAACTGGAATATTTAAGTTTACTAAAACAAATTTTACTAATTACTGAAGAATTCATTCAATAAGTAAGCTACTATACTAGTAAGCCCTCTAGAGGTAAACAGAAATTTACTTAAATAAGGTTATCCTTCTGGCTACCACAGTCTCTTACAGGCAGATCTATATATAATTCTTAACATATATAATATGTATTTAGTCCCTTATGAAATTTTGCAACATATTATGCATTCTGACATGACTGACAAAAGGACACATTTTTTTCTAATATTTTATGATTTATATATATAATTATGTAAAATTGAGAATAACTTCAACTACTTCTTGAAGCACCAGGTTTTCCCCAGCCTCATGAGGAAATATTAGCACCCCAAAGAAGGTTAATTTCCAATATATCTGTAGGTGATGTGGATCTTACACAACTTAATTTCTGGTGATACAGAAAACTGAAATTATGGTTGGTCCCAGTGAGGCATCATTGTTGGAGAATTTTCTATCTTTGAGTGTTTGTGCTTACCCTAAGGTTCAGTTTCGAACTAATACAGCTACTCTGTATTTAATATGCTGCTAGATGGAGCTGCCTTTATCCTTTTCAGAGTTTTGAAGTGAAAGGAATGGAACATTTAGCACATATATAATTTGATTTTTAAGCATTTTGTATGTCCAGAAAACAAAACTATATGTGCAAAAATATAAAGGTTTTTAATTGTTGTTATTATTACTTTATTTTAAAAAAACTCTGTAGTACACTTTATTTAGCCAGTTCTGTTTAGCACCTAAACCCATGATAAGGTAGAGCTGGGGCACTCTATGCAGGGAAAACTTTTCAGGGAACACTTAGCGTAGGATGCTGTCTGCAATACCTGATGTAAAGCTGTCTAACCTAGCATGCCGGCACTGTGCACTCTAAACCAGATTGAATATTATGGGAGTTTTCAAAGTCAGCCCAAGATAAAGCAAAGTTTGTCCCTTTTAATTTCTTCTGGTTTACTCAATAAAATAGTTTTGCTACAGATGCACATAGCACATTATCAAACTAATCTAGTTTCCTAGCAAAATCTGAATCTTGTTACATAATTTGTAAACATCAAATTCTTGACATAGGTGTAAGTTTCAGGAGGTCCTAGGGTTTATTTCCACATGAATTAATACGACAGATAGTCTTTAGCTATTAGATTGGCTAAATCTAATGGCTGGATTAGATAAGTGAACAGAGAGAGAATGAATGCAGTCAGCATGGTTTTACCAAGGGGAAGTCATGTTTAACCAACCTGTTAGCTTTTTATGAGGACATAACCAGGTGGATAGATGATGGTAGAGCAGTAGATGTGGTTTATCTTGATCTCAGAAAAGCATTTGGCACTGTCTCCCACAGCATCCTCACAGCTAAACTGAGGAAGTGTGGTCTGGATGATCAGGTAATGAGGTGGATTGTGAATTGGTTGAAAGGAAGAAGTTAGAGAGTTGTAGTCAATGGGACAGAGTCTAGTTGGAGGCCTGTGTCTAGTGGAGTCCTCTGGGGTCAGTATTGGGACCAGTACTATTCAATATCTTCATCAATGACCTGGATGAGGGAACAGAATGCACTGTCAGCAAGTTTGCTGATGATACAAAGCTGGAAGGAGTGGCTGACACACCAGAAGGCTGTGCTGCCATCCAGAGAGACCTGGACAGGCTGGAGAGTTAGGCGGAGAGAAATCTAATGAAATTCAACAAGGACAAGTGTAAGAGTCTTACATCTGGGCACAAACAGCCCCATGTACCAGTATAGGCTGGGGACAGACCTGTTGGAGAACAGTGTAGGGGAAAGGGATCTGGGAGTCCTGGTGGACAGTAGGATGACCATAAGCCAGAAGTACGTCCTCGTGGCCAAGGTGGCCAATGGCATGCTGGGGTGTGTTAGAAGGTGTGTTGTTAGTAGGTCAAGAAGAGTACTCTTCCACCTCTACTCTGCCCTGGTGAGGCTGCATCTGGAACATTGTGTCCAGTTCCGAGCCCCTCAGTTCAAGAAGGACAGGGAACTACTTGGAAGAGTCCAGCACAGAGCCACCAAGATGATTAGGGAGTGGAGCATCTCCCTTATGAGGAAAGGCTGAGGGAGCTGAGTCTCTTTAGTTTGGAGAAGAGGAGATTGAGGGGTGACCTCATTAATGTTTATAAATATGCAAAGGGCGAATGTCAGGAGGATGGAGCCAGGTTCTTCTCAGTTATGTCCAACTGCAGGACAAGGGGCAACAGGTGCAAGCTGGAGCATAGGAGGTTCCATGTAAACATAAGGGAAAACTTTTTCACTGTGACAGTGACAGGACACTGGAACAGGTTGCCCAGGGGGGTTGTGGCATCTCCTTTTCTGGAGGCATTTAAAACCCACCTGGACACGTTCCTGTGTGACCTACTATAGGTGATCCTGCTCTGGCAGGTGGGTTGGACTAGATGATCTTTCGAGGTCCCTTCCAATCCCTAACATTCTGTGATTCTGTGAATAATCTGTCCAGAATTATCTCTAAAATCTAACAGTTGAAAAACTGAATACAAGGTATTTTTCTCTATGAATCCATAAATTGCAAAGACAACATGAACAGTGGCTGGATTCTGATAGCTCAGGTAAATATTGATAAGTGTGTCTGAGAAAAAGTTATGACTTAGACAGAAATTAATTCAGACTCTACATATGAATACCTCAGATAGTTATGGACTACAGTTTCTTCCCACACCACCCAACAGGAGTCTCCTGAAGCCAAACAGAGTGATAAGGAAGCTAAACTGAATTTAATCTGTATACAACACCTGCATGAGGTTTCCAGTCATGAAGAAATGAATGCTCAGATTCAAAGTGAGATTCTTGCAAAAATTTAGAATAAGAACTCATTTTCTTTCAGGTAAGAACACTCCTAAATTTGATCCTAAATTTGATTTGAACTAAAAATTTCAGTTTTCCAAACTGAAAACATTCCTAGTATGGTACTTTTGTTCAAGTAAGCAAAGGAAATAAACTCTGGAGAATGGAAGTAACTGCATGCCACTGCTGTCAATTTCATTTTCCTTTTTCCTGTGATGTGCTAATAGTTGCTAAATTTTGCAAAAATATATGCTCCCAACAAAAAGAATTTTGAAAAAAAATATAATGGTGTACTTAGCTATCTATCTTGAAGTCCTCTTCCTGACAGCTTTAATCATTCTTTGCATGAAGCTGATGTCACCTGACCCTCTCCTGCTCTAAATCAAAGTAAGAACATTCAGGTCAATATGTACTGGACTAAAAATGTCTCGAATGAGTTCATCAGGGTGGGCTGAACAAAACAGTGTTGACTGATCTAATGCACACAATCAATACTACTTTAATGCATGGCTATTTGTAGTCACAAAGAGATGAAGGTTAATGCAGGCACTGCCTTTGAGGATCCCAAGGGTAGAGGCTTAATCTCCTCCTCCCTCAATGACACTACTAACACTTAAAAGCAGTTACAGGAGGGATGCTGCTCTGACAATGTATGACTCATGCTTGTCATGCTGTTTCCTAGAATAATTTCACTCTTGCAAGACTGAAAAATGCAACATACATTTTTATGCTGATAGATATAAATTGCTCATTTTGTAGGACTCATAATAAATTCATGCACATTTAAGAATACATTTGCCACTTTTCAGTAAAATAACCAATGCTGTTGCCAGAATTTCTGAGAATACCAACAACCTAACCTACCAAAAAGGCATGCAATTTATATCCTATTCTTTAAAAAATAAAATTATATTTGATATTATTCATTCACAGCACTATCTAAGTATCAGTTCTGGCAGGCTGGATAACGTATTTCAGATGGTACTCTCCAAGACTAGCAGAATTCACCAAGTAATAAACTTATGGGGTAATTTCATTGTTAATCATTCACTATATATCAATATGTTGCAGTTGTGCTTTTGTATTATGCACAGGATAGCCTTCTGTGCTATTTGTAATCTTAACAATCCATTTTCTCTTAAACTAAATATACTTTAAATATATTCTTCCAATATTGTTCATAAGACTTTAAAATGTAGAACACATTACAGACGCTAATTTACACAGCCTTATTTATTCACAGAATACTAAATCTAAAACCCAGCATCATATTTCTATTGCTGTTTGTAAGCCACCTAAACTGTGTCCTTGCAGTACATCAGCAGCTCCCAGACTGAATTACAACCTTCTGTACAATTAGAGGTGTTATGTGAGAACCAATGCCTAATTATGAGTCCACAAAGTGGTGTTCTGAAGCACAGCCTTCCTCTGCATCTCTGCTGCAATTAAGGGTTTACTAAATTCCTGAAAATTAAGAATCCTGCTGTTCACTTGCCATGTTAGGACAGGCCTTTCTCTCTTCTGTGTCATTAACCTTCTTGCTTCTTACTAAAAGTTCTTACTTTTAAGACCTCTATAAAGTTAATAAGACGGTTACCAAATAACAGTGATTGCAAAACCACTGAATACTGTTTCTATGATGCCCACTTAACTCAAATGTGGAAAAATGACCATGATATTTGTTTCTGACTTTTTAAAATACATTGTAGATACTATCCTTTTTAATTTTAAGCTAACAGAAGCACAGCTGAGTATCTACAGAAGGCATAATCTTTCTGCTAGCACACACTGAATCCAAATTCTGACTATTTCTTAAATCAAACGTAAGAAGCCATGCAGTAGTAAAAGGTGGAAATCTCGCATGTAAGAGCTGATAGGAACAAAGCTCAGACTGTCAAGATTTAAGCTGAATTAATGACTAAAAATATTATTTCTGTTTGCCTGCAGGCAAAGCCATCAGTGTTCTCGATGTTTTAAGAATTTACTTTTTGAATTATAAGTCAAAGTTTTTTCATTTGTATCAGCAATACAAATTCTTGGGTAAGAAAAGAGTCACAATAATTTAATGCCACTAGAAGGTTGTGAATATGTTTTCTACTCACTGCAGTATAAACAGTGATTAAAATAATAATAAAAATAAAATAATTGTACAGTTAGTTACTTCAGCTATAGTATACTGCTTCAGGTTTCATAGGAGATGAAAAAAGGAAGAAAGAAGATTAAACACCAGGAAAAAAAAATAAAGCAATAAGATAACCAGCTATTGTTCTCCAAACTTGCTACTCTCTGAGTATGAGTGTGATTATGGTGTCTGGGCTTTTGTGGAAGAAAACAACATCAGCCATGTGATGCCATATATCATCTTCTGCAAGAGAAAAAGTACTGAGCTAGGAAAAGGGTTGCAGCTCCTCTGCAAATGTGTAAGTTAGTGTCACTGGCTTCCTCTTAGCAAAGAAAAAAATAAACTGAGAAAAATAAGTTGAGGCAAAATGAGAGGAAAAGCAAGTGTTAGTGCTTCAGCCAATGCAGGACATAATTCAAAATGGATCTAAGTCAAAACCATAGTTTAAAAACTCTGTTGAAAGTAAATAAAAACAAACATGAGAAAAAGGTGAGACTTAGCATATCCTGAATCTGAGAAGTAATATCTGACCTAGTCACTAGAGATAGATTCTAAAAGGGAGTTAGTAGTATTTTTAAAAGGCTGTAGGGGAAGATTTTTTTTTAAAAAAAGACAGTTTTGTTGCCCTAGTTGTTATTGGAGTTACCACACAGATTAGGAATAATATGACTTAATGAACAAATTAAAATCACAAGTGTATTTGATATATTTTGGTCTTTTGAACTTTTTCTCTCTCTGTGATTTGTCTCCAGAAGTAAAGGCTTTCCTTAGTGTTGTTAAGAACCTGAAAACCCCTCCATTTTCCCCTCTCTAAACTTATCAGGTGTTCCATGTTCATGCTCTGGATCACATGAAAGGGCAAACTTATGTCCTTGGCTGGCTCTCCCAACCCCTCTGAGCACATGGATTTCTTCTTTAAACATTTCTGGGACCAAATTGATTGCAGTTACACTACCATAATTCAGAAATGCAAACCTGTGTGTGTTGCCTTCCATTAGTGGATAATTTTATGTTATGTTATTAATTATTTGACATGGGGCTTTTTCCTTGAAAGAGAGAAAATAAAAATTCAGACAAAACTGAATCACTGGACCTGCTGTAGCTTTGTATCTGTGCCTTTTAACATTTTGAATATAATTGAGAATGCTACTTTATTTCTCAACACAAGTAAAACTTACACTGTTACTACTTTTAAGTGAGAATTTCAGACTAAATGGTCATTTTTTCTGTACAGTAGTGACTGCTTCAAATGTGATCACTGAGAATATTCTTTGATGAAATAAATGTAAATAATATCCTACTAAACTTAAAATTATTTCCATTTAAACATACCCAGAAATGTTATTTTATAGAAGCTAGATCTTTAGTCAGGAGAAGAGCTGTAGAACAACACTCAGATACATTCCATTGCACTGAAATAAAATAACTTCATGAAGTAAAGTAATCAAAGACATCAAATAGATATATTTCTGTAAAAAGGAAGCACTTTGATTCAGAAGAAATATCACACTATGTCATCTTAAAAAGAAGTAAGGGGCATAATCACGATTCAATGCAAAAGTAAAATATTAGAAAATAATAGATCAATTTTATTTTCTATTGGATAAACTGTGTCTTTAGGCTCCTGTGGGCCAGTAATAAAAATTAACACACAAATGCATTATGAAAAAGAAGGAATAAAGAAGAAAGTTGTTAGAAATCTAGTGCAGTATTCAATCAAAAGAAAGATCCTTATACCTGCAGTTATTTTTATTATATGCCAGTAGGTCAAAGCATATTACTAATACACTGCCAATGGCACACTACAGCAGCAATTATGCAAAATACTGCAGTATTCAAACAGAATAGTAATGCTTGTTTGGCACAGAATTTGTTGAGTTCATGTTATGCTTTCAAATGGGAGGAATGTTCTCAAGAAGCCTCCTACCGTAGAAAAAGCAATCATGTTGCTCATCACTGTGCCTTTCACACTTTCTCCTGAAATGAGGGGCACTCACGAGTGCTCAGAAAAATGATGTAAAAGAATAGATGTCTGTAAGGACTGAGAGGCAAACCAAACCACACCAAACTCTATAAATCTTAAAATAAGTCTGAGGAGCAGAGAGCTAGTAGAGAAAGACTGTAAGCAATTCTATAAAATAGCACAAGAAAGACATGGACTGGCTGGAGCAGGTCCAGAGGAGTGTCACAAAAATAATCAGAAGGATGGAACACCTCTCTGATGAAGAAATGTTGAGAGAGTTGGGGTTGTTCAGCCTGGAGAAGATTCCAGGGAGACCTTACTGAGGCCTTTCAATACTTAAAGGGGGTCTATAAGAAAGACGGGGACAAACTTTTCAGCAGGGCCTTTAGCGACAGGACAAGGGGTAATGGCTTTCAACATAATGAGGCCAGATTTAGACTAGATATAAGGAAGAAATCTTTTACAGTGAGGGTCATGAAACACTGGCACAGGTTGCCCAGAGAAGTGGTAGATGACCTATCCCTGGAAACATTGAAGGTCAGGTTGGATGGGGCTCTGAGCGACCTAACCTAGTTGAAGATGTCCCAGCTCACTGCAGGGGGTTTGGACTAGATGACCTTGAAAGGTCCCTGGCAACTCAAACCGTTTCATGATTCCATGAAAATAAAGCAGCAAAACCAAAGGAAATGCAAGATGTGCAACAAAATCCAATCATGTTTGTGATGGAGAGTATAAAATGTACTGAGGAAACAAAATATTTTTGTCAAAGTAAAACTTTGATGTAAAAACCTAATCATACCCTGTAAATAAAAGAGCATCTCTTTCCAGTATATTAGTATTAGACATTTAAATAAAATAATTTCCTCTAGAGGCCATGGGACTTATGAAATTGCTCACTTCTGGAGCAACTGGGGATAGAGTCATTAGCTACCTCCAGATTTAAGAACTAGAAGATCCTCATCCTGTTTTCAGAACCCCAGCAAAGACCTCCAGAATGAAGAAAAAGCTTTCAAATCATTTATACAACACATCATATAACATAATGGTGGACTGAAATGGGCAATAAATATTTAAAATATTCTTTTATGATATAGAGAAATAGATTGCTGGTCCATCAGAGTATTTGAAGCTGATTATACTTTGTTATGTTGGGGCATAAACCCAGAGGAAAAAACCAGTAAATTGACTTCCATATGCTGACAAAGAACTGCTTTAGTGAAATACTGATCAAAACATCACTAAATTAAAAAGACAAAGTGTGATCCTTTATTTTACCAAAACAATGCTCCCAAAGAGTGCTTTAACACATTTGCGTCAGCACCTTTAAGCTTCACCTCATGTTTCAAAGACATGAAAGCTAACCAGTAAAATTAACTTCTGCTTGAGGCTAGACTCAAATAACAAGACGAAAAATAATTTTAAGATTCAGATTTGTCAGGCATTTGTTTTTCTGCAGAAGTGCTGTGCTACAAAAAGGAAATTCACAACAATTTTGAACCTTCTGGGATTTAGGTCTCCCCTCACATGCTGAATAACAATGCAAATCAGGAGGAATGCTACTGGAGCTAGCAATTATATTAGATTTAAGGTGATTCCTGAGCAGTACCCTAAGCATACCCGTAGTTGTTAATAGAGTGTGCTTAAAGACAATAACGTGTTTAGCAGCTTTCTGAAGCAATGCCTAAATCTTCTTGTTCTCCAAGTATTTTTAAGGCCTAATCCAAAATGGAAGTTCTTTTATTGTGGATTGAGTGGCCTCACAATGACATTGACCTTCTCCCACAGCACTCTAACCCTGTCCCTGCACACCTAGACAGTGACTCCATGTACCTCTCAGGTCACCTGTTTCTGCTTCCACCTTCTTATGCCTCTTTTTCACATTTTCTTTTTTTTTTTTCCAGGAGCTCCTTGTTCATCTGTTCGGGCCACCTGCTACCTTTGATTGATTTCTTGTTCATCATAATGAACTGTTCTTGAACTTGAAGGAGGTGATCCTTGGAAATCAGCCAGCTCTTCTGGCCCCCTCTTCTCTCTGGGGCAGTGTCCCATGGGACTATTTTAAGTAGTGCAAGACTGTTCTCCAGCAGTCAAGGGTTGTGTTCAATGAAATCTCCAGCTAGTAGGAATTAGGGTATTAAATGATATTTTTTTTTTTTCCTATGGACTCTACCAGGAATGCTAGCATCAAAAACTTATGCAAAGAAGAAGTATAAGAGGAATAATAAACTGGAGAACAAAAGAGAATCTGGATATGTGAATGACTGCATGTGTGAGTTGAAGAAGAAATTATAAATGCTTATCTATCTTGCATCTAGTAATTCCTAAAGATGAAAAAATTATGTGCCTCCCATTTAGACTCATGTTAAATTTGACAAAGGTGAGATCAAATTAGATTATTTCCACACAGATTATAACACTCTAATGGATAAAAAAAAAGAATGCACATCCTGAACTGAGGAATGACTGAGTATTCTTATACAGTTCCAGGCATAAGTGGATCCAATCATTTGCATACATAGTTAGTTTACGTGGGTATATCTCATCATAGGACATTTGGTTCGTCTGTATTAATTGCTCATGCATATCTGGCTATAAATGAAATACAGGTTTCTCTTCAGAGTATTTTGAACATGTTTGAAGCCTCAAGCACTTCTCAATAAATAAAATCATGCAACTGTGTGCAGCACTCCTGCTTGCTTACCTTAAAACTGTTCTTAAATGTCTCAAATATCAAGAAATATTCTAAAAATCTGTAGCAAAGGAGACTGAACAAAGAACAGTTTTTATCCTTAATACTACGTTGTACGCAGTCACTGTTTTTCACCCATTAGATGTCTACCTTAGTATAGTTTCTTCTAGGCAAGTTTCCTGAACATCCTTATGAAAACACAACATGTGGCAAGTGTCAAAGCATGTTTAAATGACCATATAGTGCATCTACTGTTTCTTCTTTATCCAGTAAGTAGACTGTCTTATCAGAGAAGGAAATTATATTGCTTCAACATAATTTGCTCCCAATAATTCCATGATGGATTTTTTACCATCTTATTATCCTCTTGGTGTTGATAAATTGATTGTTTAATAATTTGTTCTAGTACATTTCTGGGAATCAAAGCTTGTCAGACCTGATAATTTTCTGGATCTTTTTCTTCTTAAAAATAAGCATAACACCTGCTCATACCCACTGTTTTTCTACCTTATGTGACCTCTATAAGTTTTTGAAAACAGTCACTAAAGGTCCACACAGATTCAGCTAGTCCTTTAAACACTCTAGGGTGAATCTCATTATACCATTTCCACTATTCAAATATTGGTTAGCCATTTCTTTTAGTCCATACCCTCATGTTAAAACTGATTTTCTGAAATAGCTGGTCAACTAACCTCCTTTGCTAAAGCAAAAGAAGCCTTTTCTGTATCATGTACAATCTTCTTTCCTTTCCTGCTAAGTAACAGCATTGTAAAAAATCAGAGGAAGTTACTCTAATGACAATCTTTTTGTTCACTTTCATACTGTTATGTGCCTTAGCCTTTCTGATGTCCTGTTAGGTGACTCTACTGTTCTCTTCCACTTACTTGCAGTCATCAGATTTTGATTCTACATTTTGTTCAATTTCTTTTCACTTTTCAGGATGTTAAAGAAACTTGATACTGTGATATTATTCCTTTACTCTACCTCTTCTGCTTCAGGAGAACTTTCCATTCTACCTTAAGCACAGTAGATGTAAGATTTTCTGCACTCTTTTTGTCCCTAAAATTTATTTCCAAGCGATCCTACTTACCAGTCCTCTGAGCTCATTGAAGTCTGTCCTTTCTGCAATCCATTATCCTATTTCTGCTGTTCCGAGTCCTCCTTTTTTTCACAGTGAATACTTTGTGATAACTACATTTTTAACCAACGCTTCTCTTAGTCAAAATCAGATTTAAAGCAACCACTTCCCTCTTAACTTTCTCAATGTTGTGGGCTGATGCTGGTCAGCAGCTAAGCACCCACACAGTCACTATCTCATGCCCCTACAGTTGTACCCCATCAGGATGAAGGAGAGAGTAAGAACGGCAAAAGTTAAAAAAACTCATCGGTTAAGACAAATTTGGTTTAATAAGGGAAGGAAGAAGGGAAAAGAACAAGTTATGCAAAGGTAATTACTTTCCATTTCCCACAGGCAGGCCGGGCAGTCTCCAAGCAATAGCTACTTTGGAAGCAAACACCCCCCCAGTTTTTATATCTGAGCATGATGTTACATCATATAGAATATCCCTTTGGCCAGTTTGGGTCAGCTGTCTCAGCTGTATTCCTTCCCAGCATATTGCCCACCCTTACCCAGCCTATTCATTAGGAAGGCAGAACAGGACAAAGAGAAAGCCTCGAGACTGTTCTCATTGGTGTGTTTTAATAACAAATCCATAACACAGCACCATATGTGATTCTGTGAAGAAAGTTAACTCCAACCCAGTCAGACCCAGTACAATGTTTTGAAATAAGTAAATGTTCTCAATATTTTCCAGAACTTTATAAACCATTAATCTCACATATTATTATGCTAACAGATACTGAGGTAATTAAAATTCTCCATTACCATCAGATGAAGGCTTCTGTCAGTTTCTCAAATAATTGTCATAATCTTCTAGAGAAATTGTCTGTACTAGATCCATGAAAGGACACAACCTAAATTATTTTTTCTCTTTAAAGTTCCCTCAAAACTTTCCACAGGTCTCTCATATCCCTGTCTTGTCCGTACAACAAGTGTTTATGAGAAACCATTTAGAAGCTCAGAGGTGGAAGTGCATATAAATGCCAGAAACCACAGAACATCTTTTTTTTTTTTTTTAAATACTGACACAGGAACACAGTAGACCATGGCTATCAGTAACACCTACAGAGTTTAACAGTTTGCAGTTGAGAGTAATAATAAAACACAGGTTCTTTTCTTCAAAAATAATGTAACTATCACTTCAGCTAAGGGCAACTGTATGATAAAACTTCACATTACTATTATGTAGCACACAGGCTCAGATCTAAAATTCTCCTGCCTGTCTCATTCTGAGATCCTACCCTTGAATTTCCACCTGAAGCTTTCAGACCAGACCAAGCTTGAAAAGGTCCTGCTCAGGTATCTCTGATTTCACTGCTGAGCTGATGTTCTTGGACCAGTCTGTCTGCTTTTCAGCCACAGTATCAATCGGCCCTAACTCCATTCATGCAACTGGAGCATAATTTCTGTAATACTTTTATGAGAAGTGAGGTTTATTGAGCAGAAATGCATGCCTGCATGTCTGCTTGTCAATCCCCCCTAATAATCTGGAATGCTTCACTAAGATTAACTGATTTTGAAATCAGGTTTGGACAAGCTGAATAAAAACAGGCACCTGAGAATAGGAGAAAGATGCTGTCAATGCTCTCCTGAACTCTTGAGGAAGAAAGCCAGTCTTGTTAGAAATTTGGTCTCATCCTTGACACATAAATCAATGAAAAACCAGTTCTGTTGTTCTAAAATTATTAGCTATTTCACCGAACTCTACAAATAAAAAAGTCACAAGAACAAGGCCACAGCCAGGCAATAAAACACAGGGATTAAAAATTGAAATAGCACTCAATTTGAAAAAAAAAAAAAAAAACCCAAAAATTTTATTGATTGTGGTACTAGAAATGGAGACATTATTAAACACTTCACAAATCACAGCAGTCTTTTTGTCAGTAGGTTTAGTAAATGACAGATTTGTAATTTTATTGTGTACTTCATTATAAGTTTGCTAAAAATTGCACTTTTATATGAGCCTAAAGTCTGCTTCTCTTTTCCTGCACTTTTGTTTTCACTTGAGAAAAAGTAAAAGGTACCAGTGCATGAACAAATAAATAAACATCTTTTTAATACAACATAGATTTAAATTCAAAGCTTGAATTCCACACTGAGCACTTGGGTGGGGTCTTATAGAACTTAACTTTCACCAAACACAATGCCAGTAGCCTAAGCATGCCTGGAACAAAATCTGTGCAAAGCAACTTCATTTTGCTACTTCATCCTAAAGGACTATCATTGTCAAACGTCTTTTTAAATATAACTTTTTAGTATAGCAAGACTTTATGTGTAATATCTTCTACAGATTAAAGCTGCAGCCTCTTTTGGATTCTTCTTGCACTGGCAAATAACATTCATGTGTGTGAATACTGAGAAGGCAGAGACCAGCTTTTTGGCCTCAGTAAAACATAAGGTATTTTCACTAAGTAATAAAATTCTGATCTGATTGATTTAATTTTCTCTGTTCTTCTGAATGTCTGTATTATCATTAAAACATCCTAATTACTTTTATTTTTTTTTTTTACAGCAAATAGAAACTCTGGTTTTTTTCCAACCAAAAGAAGGGCATTATGTCCATATTGTGATCATCGCATCTAAGTATCACTCAGGACTTTTGTTTGCTGGGCATACTCCTAGTTGGTGTAAGTTAGGTTTTTCAGACAAGCATCATATGGACAGTCTTTATCTCTGGAAGGTAGAAAATTTTGCTCTGGAATAATATAAAAGAGATATGTAGTGCCAGACACCACAGTACTGGCTCTTTTATTCATGTTCAAAACTTTCAGTGTGTACAGGAGCTTGATTATATTTCATACAAACATCAAAAAGTGAATGGAAAAAATATTCCTTTGTCTGATTCATGGGCTACACAGTGACACTGGTAAATACATTTCAGGTTAACATAATTTTTCTAATAAAAATGGAATTATAGTAAGTTAAGATGAAATCTCACTTACCTGTAAAGTGCTGAAAGTGGCCGCTTATTGCCAGGTTTTGGTCTGTATGGTTTTGGTTCTCCTGCCATGTTGATATCTGAAAGCAAACATTTGATATTAGTAAGCCAAATGTTTGGAAGTCAGAGTGAGTTTGCAAAGCCACCTTCAAGATACTGAAAATAAGTAATAGTGAAAATGGAAATCATACTTAAAACACCTAGCTCTACCCACTTCCCCCCAAAATTTGATGTTGTAATATCAATGTTACAAATCACTTGGACAAAGTAAAACTTCTGATTAGAAAACAAGTTCCATGCCATGTGAGTGATGCTGCCTCTGAATCTCTCCTCAATTTCATTAATCTACAGAAGGGTGACATTCAACATCATCATAGTTTTGTCAGTGTAAAATTGCTGTGACAAAACAACATATCCCATTTATGGTGGAATCACATGGTGAGCAAGAAGGAAACATATTCTTGGTAAAGTCTATGTCTAACCTTGGGGGGAAAAAGAAAAGTAGAAAGTTGAGGTGCAGAATAAGGGCTAAAAGACCAAACATTTTTATTTAAGATATTATTGACCTCAAAAGCTCAGTAAAAGCCTGAGACTTACTGACTGGGTACTTTTATTTCACACAAGGTAGAAAAAAATAATCCATCTGACTTCTTTTAATGATCTAGAACATTGAAAACTTGTGTCCCTCAGATTTCTTGACATAAAAGATTTTTCTATTGGAAATTTCATGTTTCAAATAAATTTTCCATTTAAATTTGATATTTTGATCTAAAACAATATTTATTTAAAATTATACAAGATCCTGAAATGAAAGTTTTTGTCTAGAACTATTTCATACAAAATGTACTTTTTGGTATAATTTTCTCCATATAAGGCATTTTGGAATAAAATCTGTAGTTCCTTTTCTCCCTTTCTGGGCCTTATTCTTACCAACAAGAAGGGGCTGGTGGGAAATGTGAAGCTCAAGGACAGCCTTGGATGTTGTGACCATGAAATAGTGGAGTTCAAGATCCTTAGGACAGCTAAGAGGTCATGCAGCAGGCTCACTACTCTGGACTTCAGGAGAACAGACTTTGACCTCTTCAGGGACCTGCTTGGTAGAGTTCCATGGGATAAAGCCCTGTAGGGAGAAAGGGACCAAGAGAGTTTTTTCATATTGAGGGATCACCTCCTCCGAGCCCAGAAGTGATACATCCCGGGAAAAAGGAAATCAAGCAGAAATGCCAGGAGTCCTGCATGGATGAACAAGGAACTTCTGGACAAACTCAAAGACAAAAGAAAGCCTGCAGAGGGTGGAAAAAAGGACAGGTAGCCTCAGAGGAATACAGGAAAATTGTCCAAGCAGCCAAGGATCAGGTTAGAAAAGCCCTGGCAGAATGAAATCTGGCCAGGGATGTAAAGGCCAATAAGAAAAGCTTTTATAGGTATGTCAGGAATAAAAGGAAGACAAGGAAAATGTGGGCCCCCTTTGGAAGGCAATGGGAGACCTGGTCACCCAGGATATGGAGACGGCTGAGGTACTAAAAGACTTTTTTGCCTCAGTTTTCACCAACAAGTTCTCGAGCCACACCCACGAAGTCGCAAAAGGCGGAGGCATGGACTGGGTGAATGAAGAGCTGCCCACTTTAGGGGAAGACAAGTTTTGAGACCATCTGAGAAACCTGGAGTTACATAAGTCCATGTGCATCCATGGGTCCTGAGCAAATGGGCAGATGAAGTTGCCAAGACACTATCCATCATATTTGAGAAGTCATGACAGTCTAGTGAAGTTCCCATGGACTAGAAAGGGGAAACATAACCCTCATTTTAAAAAGGGCAATAAGGAAGAACCAGGAAACTACAGGCCAGTCAGTCTCACCTCTGTGTTTGGCAAGATCATGGAACAGATACTCCTGAAAACTGTGCTGAGGCACATGGGAAGTGAGAAGGTGACTGATGACCGTCAACATGCCTTCATCAAGGGTAAATTGCCTGAACAATTTGATGGCCTTCTGTGACAGCGTTACAGCATTGGTAGATAGGGGAAGAGCAACTGATATCATCTACCTGGACTTGTGCAATGCATTTGACACTATCCCACATGAGGTCCTTGTCTCTAAGTTGGAGAGTCATGGCCTGGATGGATGGATGTATGGATAACTTGGTGGATAAGGAGTTGGCTGGATGGTTGCACTCAAAGAGTTGTGGTCAAAAGTTCAATGTCCAGGTGACAAGTGGTATCTCTCAGGGACTGTTTTTGGGACCAGTGCTATTTAACATCTTTGTGAGTGACATGGGCAGTGGGACTGAGTGCACCCTCAACAAGTTTGCTGATGACAACAAGTTGTGTGGTTTGGTCAACATGTTGGAGGGATGGGATGCCATCCAGAGGGACCTTGACTGGCTTGAGAGGTGGGCCTGTGCAAACCTCATGAAGTTCAACAAGGCCAAGTGCAAGGTCCTGCACATGGGTTGATGCAATCCCAAACAAAAATACAACTGGGCAGAGAATGGATTGAGAGCAGCCTTGAGGAGAAGGACTTGGTGGTACTGGTGGATGGGAAGCTGAACAGGAGCTGGAAATGTGCACTCGCAGCCCAGAAGGCCAACTGTATCCTGGGCAGCATCAAGAGAAGCATGGCCAGCTGGTCAAGGGAGGCAATTCTACCCCTCTACTCCAGTCTTGTGAGAACCTCACCTGGAGTACTGCATGCAGTTCTGGGTCCCTCAACACAAGAAGGACATGGACCAAGTGGAATAAGTCCAGAGGATGACCATAAGGATGATCAGAGCACTGCAGCACCTCTCCTGTGAGGGCAGGTTGAAAGAGTTGGGGTTGTTCATCCTGGAGACGAGAAAGTTCTGGAGACACCTTATAGTGGCCTTCCAATTCCTGAAAGGGGCCTACAAGAAAGCTGGGGAAGGACTTTTTACAAGGGCAAGTAGTGATAGGATAAGGGGTAATGACTATAAACTGAAAGAGGGTAGATTTAGATTAGATATTAGGAAGAAATTTTTTACTGTATTGGTGGTGAGACACTGGAAGATGTTTCCTAGAGAAGTTGTGGATGGCCCCTCCCTGGAAGTGCTTAAGGCCAGGTTGGATGAGGCTTTGAGTAAACTGGTCTAGTGGAAGGTGTCCCTACTCATGTTAGGAGGGTTGGAATTAGATGATCTTTAAGGTCCCTTCCAATCTATTCCATTCCATGATTCTATGATACTTTTGTAGGAGCTGTATTACTCTTAAATATTAGTTTTTAATAAAATATTATATTTCTTATTTTACTTTATCTCTCTGAAGCTGGATGAATGTTGGAGACAGTTTTCATACCTTCTAGAAATGCTTTCCTGTCAAAAATTTTAAGCAAGTGCTTTATTAAATATATATTAATCTTCCGCTTCCACGGTTGTAAAAAATTCTGCTACGATTCCCTTATTTAAAGAAATATAAATTCTACTAATGTTGACCCAATAAAGTAAACATTAAGCATTTCTGAAAGCCACTGAGGAATTTTAATAGCTGTGCTGGATTTCCACTGGCTCCTGGAAATAACAGAATTGGAATGAAATTTTTATCTGGTGACCTTTACAATAATTAGACCTTTTCTCACTATTTTAATATGTCAGCTTTAAGGTCACTGACTGTATTGACTTTCAACATCTCCTACTACAACTAGGTCAGCTTTTAGGAAAAAATGTAGAATTATAATCTGTCCTTGGGAAATACCTGAGGCTGTGGGATTAATCTTCACATTTTTCATATATTTAATCTGCTTCTCTTTCAGAGCTACAGCCTAGGTCACTGTTTTTAGGCATATGAACATTAAAGGGCTTTCAAAACTTTTTCACATCCTTCCAAGACAGATCAATACTATCTTGATGATTATTCTTTTAGACCTGCATTTGAATCTCTACAACATCCACTTTTTAAAAAGACGAGTAATGTAGAACACTAAGGGCAGTTTGTTATGTGTTCCCTTGTTTTGGGCTTGCGTGGAAAGGTTTTGGTAGCGGGGGTGGAGAGACACACGGGGTGGCTTCTGTGAGAGAAGCTGCCAGAAGCTTCCCCCATGTCTGACCCAACACAGCCAATGCCAGCCAGCTACAAGAACGGACCCGCTGCTGGCCAAGGCCGAGCCCATCAGTAACGCCTCTGTGATAACACAATTAGGAAAAAAAAGAGGAAGAGAAAAATAGTGCCACATTTTGCAGCTCAAGAGGAGTGAGAAGATGTGAGAGAAACAACCTTTGCAGACACCACGGTCAGTGAAGAAGGAGGGGGAGGAGGTGCTCCAGGTGCCAGTGCAGAGATTCCCCTGCAGCCTGTGGTGAAGACCATGGTGAGGCAGGCTGTCCCCCTGCAGCCCATGGAGATCCATGGTGGAGCAGATGACCACCTGTAGCCCGTGGAGGACCCCACGCCAGAGTGGGTGGATGCCCAAAGGAGGCTGTGACCCCGTGGGAAGCCCATGCTAGAGCAGGTTCCTGTCAGGACCTGTGGCCCGTGGAGAGAGGAACCCACACCGGAGCAGGTTTGCTGGCAGGACTTGTGACCCCTTTGGGGACCTGCACTGGAGCAGTCTGCCCCTGAAGGACTGCACCCCATGGAATGGACCCAGCCTGGAGCAGTTCGTGAAGAGCTGTCAGTCATGGGAAGTACTCATGCTGGAGAAGTTCGTGGAGGACTCTCCTGTGAGAGGGACCCCACGCTGGTGCGGGGGAAGGAGTCTTCCCCCTGAGGAGGAAGGAGCGGCAGAAACGTGTGATGAACAGACCCCAGCCCCTTTCCCCTGTTCCCCTGTGCTGCTGCAGGGGAGGAGGTGGAAATCAGGAGAGAAGCCCAGGAAGAAGGGAGGGGTGTGGGGTTGTGTTTTAAGATTTGTTTTTATTTCTCATTATCCTTTTGGGTGATTGGTAATAAATTAAATCTGTCTTTTCCCCCAAGTTGAGTCTGTTTTGCCTGTGCCAGTAACTGGTGAGTGATCTCTCTTTGTCCTTATCTCAACCCACGAGCCTTTCATTATATTTTTCCCACCCCTGCCCAGTTGAGGAGAAGAAGTGATAGAGCAGCTTTGGTGGGCATCTGGCACCCAGCTGGGGTCAACCCACCACATCCCTTTATTTTAACTAAATACTGTCAGAAAGGTAACACTGTAAAAAAACATAGTTATAAAACTGTTCTGAATAATTTAAGAGTCCCTCTTGCTTAAATAAATCTCTACATGTACTAGCAGAAAACAGTGAACTGTGTTATACAAACAGTAATTGCTAGAATTTATCTTTAACACAGGAAAGAATTCATAGAAAAGCTGTGCACATGGGGCTTTTTGTTAATATGAAAGTGATTGAATAGCTCTGCAGCTCCCTAAGCACCTTGTAGGAAGTTAAGAATGGATTTAGGAAATGGTTTGAAAAGTTAGAACAGATTTTCACCCCATTATTTTTCAGCACTATCTCTTCCAACCTCAATTTTCTAACTAAGATTAGAAGTGAACTTGTCAAGATTTCACAAGATAGATTATTTCTAGCCCAACTGGAAATCTTGTGAGATAACTTGTTCTCTGGCTTCATCCATCATTAGTTTCACAGAAGACATTTACATCTACTAGGTCATAAACTCTGTCAAATAAATTTGTTGGCTGCAGCACGGAGATTTACCTGTGCTAATGATTCCACCCCATGGAAAGCAGAGAGGTATCTCTCCTTATGCTATAAAATTAGCTACTTCACTTGTATGTGGATATGAACCAGACAACTTCACAAAGGACACAGACATTCACATTGCTTCCATGTGACAATGGAGTGGCCCAAGGACTCTTACATTATTTTCTCTGCTCATATACTATAATGCTCATATACTGTAAATGTTCGCTTAGGTTTCAACTTTAAGACAAATTCAACATTGAAATTCAAAATATTAGGGAATCACTATGAATTTAAAAGTGACAGTGCAGACAACATCACATTCTTTATTAAAAGAAATGCATCTTCACTTCTATGTATTCCTGTTAGCACAGCAGAGGTTAGTTAAGGTATGAGATCTAGATTTTTTTCAAGGTTGTGTGTCATCAGCAGAATATATCTAATTTTGAACATGGTATTTTTATTTCTAATTATACTGACAAGTGCCTAGCAATTAATGAGAAAAAAGAAAAAAAGACTTAAAAAAATATTCTAACCTTTTGGAGAGAGCAGTGATTAAATTCAGTGGCTACACAAATGTTTGAAAGTGCAACTCAGCACAGCATGGTCTACCTTTCTCCTATCACCGTGTGACATGGAGATTTTCTGCTGCAAAGCCAAGACCTGTTTCTCAGGCTACATTGACATTATAAAATCAAATAGTATCCTCCCCAGGCTCTAGGACTCAATTGTCTCTTGCACTAAATTGTTAGAGTGGTTTCGGGCATGACTTTTAGCCCCAGTTAATAAGTACTCTCCCATGCAATTTCTAGATATAGGTAAATAACTGAAATGAACTGAAATGAAATCACCATTGCTGATTAGTTATGGTCGTTCTGCTTTGCAGGGTAAGACTCGGTGAAATAGAACGATTCCAAGCACCTATAACCAAGTATCACTGATTTGGCTACTGAGTGTGGGATCCATGTCAGGAAGACTGTGAACCAAAACCTGGAGCTAAGAAAACTCTAAAGGCTCTGTAGCTCAACAGCTAATTTTCTAAGACATGTTTCATCAGATGCTCTTCTACCCATTCTTGTGAACGGTTGCAGAAACTGAGACATTCCTTAAAAAATCCCACAGTTACTTGACTTAAAATTTTAGATGAAAAAGGATGTCATTATGTACTTCCAGACCAACTCCACTTTAGACCAGACTTTAATGAAAGAAATGGCAATTAAAATTAATATAAAGAGAAAGAATTAACACAACAAATGTACAATGTATATCCAGACAGAGATATGGTTATAGGGAGATAAGGATGCATTTTCTCATTTTTCAGATGACCCAAAGTATATGGGACAGAAGAGAAAGAACAAGAGGCAGGTGCAATTTAGAGGAGAGCCTCTAGTCATGTGATTTATAGCATAAATGAACACCAGCAAATCTAAAGCTAATCTATCTTTCTTTTATACTCTTCCATCTACCAGTCCTATAAATCTCCAGCATGTGAAAGGTATTTTAATTAAGTCATATGACGTTTTTTACACCACAGACTTCCTTCTTTCTTTGTATGTTACATTAATTGTATGTCCTCTCCTTCATTTTCACTGTCTCTAGCACTGAAATGTGAAAAAAGTGGAGAGGAAATGACAATTATCGGTTCGGTTCAATTCTGTGCCCAAATTGCACAGCTGTAAAGAAGAAACTTCACAGAAAATTGAACACAAACTCAAATTAACTTTCAAGGCTAGTAAAATGTTAAATGAAGTTCTGGGTCACACATTTTGCTTTTCTATAATGGTATTAAAAATATTTTGCTTGTGAGGCTCTCAGCTGCATTTGGATTTTCTCTCAGCATTGAAGTAATTGGAAGCCTTTTTTCTGCACAAAGATGACAGCTATTGTTAATGCTTCATACAGAGAAAGCTGCTTGTTGAATACTATATGAAATTGCTTTGTTCAGCCATCTCTTCTTTCATTAAATACTGCTAAAATGAAACAAGGCTATAGGATTATATAAGCTATCATTCTTAACACCATTCAGTAACAGAAGTGTCAGACACTGTCTTGCCAGAAAGTCTCTTTCTGTTCCCCAGGGAACTGGGTTGGTGTGAGGACAGGAGACAGCTAAAAGGGGAAATCCTGTCCTGTCTATACACCTATCACAAACTGTTCCTTCAGGGTTCTGGAGATAGCCATTTCTCCCTTAGCTGTAGGATGGATGCCGATGTGCTTCACAGCTGACGGGGAGCATTGGCCTGCCTTGGGTTTTGTCTGCTTGCTGCTATCCATCCCCAAGCAATGACACAGTCATTGAGCAGACCTTCCTGACCCCTTTGAGGGAGTTTTTTGCTAGGATAGGGTTAATTTTCTTCTCAGTAGTTAGAAAGCACTGTGTTTTGGTTTCAGTGAAGATTGTTATGAGAAAAATGCTGCTAACTACAAGGACACTGTGCTTGGGCAGTTTCCAAGAAGCAGGACTGGAAGGGGGAAGTGAAAAAGAAAAGTGCAGTAGTTAGTAAAACCCAGAACTGACAGTTGGATATGCCAGCAAGACTTTCCATATAATATTACGCCATGTTTAGTATATTAACCGGAGATGACCAGAAAGGGAAGGGATTCTCTTAGGAATCGCTCCAGCTCGTTTTTCTGATTTTGGTTTTGGGGTTCCTTTTCACTCCTCCGAGATCAAATCAATATCAGTGGGTGGTGAGCAATTGTACTGTGCATCACTCATATATATATATGGTTGTTGTTGTTGTTTGTTGTTGTTGTTGTTGTTGTTATTATTATTATTATTATTATTATTATTATTATATTCTAATTATTAAATTGTTGTTATCTCAACCTACAAGTCTCCTGACCTTTACCCCTCCAATTCTTTCCCTGATTCCCTGGGTGGGCAGGGGGAAGGGGGTTGGGGGGACCTGCAAGTGGCTCTGTCTTGTTTGGCTGCCAGCTAAGTTAAACTACTGCAGCAACCAGCAGTGGCCTATGTTCTGACCATCCCACACAGGGAGGGTGCTAATTTGTGGCCTCTTGAAGACTGACCGTAGACTCCTCTGAGGTTGCAGAGGCTGTGGCTGAGACCTCCCAGACTGTTTCTCTGCTGGCACTTGAATCCTTGCAGATTAAGTACTGTGTTGGAGCAGGAGTCACTCTGGGGGAGGGCTGGGGTACTGGGCTACCGAGGAAGTGATGCCACAGAGAAAAATGCATGTCTTGGGAAGGGCTTCCTTTGCATAAGAAGCCCTGTTGGTGGCAGGTTTGCCACCCACTCCACCTCCTCATCACTGGGTTTGTGGGTTTCTCTATGGGAAGATCCATGCTGTTATTTTGCAGATGCAAGAGATTCAGCCTTGGCTTTAGGAGACTACGTGGCCATAGCCACTTATCTAAAGACCATCTGTAAGAGTTAATGGAATTTGGGTGTTAGTTATGGAAACCCCTAGTTCAGTTTGAGCAATGGCAGCCATGAAGCTGGCCGTCATATGAGCACTTCACCACACCAGGACCAAATTATAGATGCAGGCGAGTGTAGTCAACCTGTAAGAAGGTCCTTTTAATTTAACCAAGTTTTCAACTTCTCTGTTTCTTACCCAGAGTACAAGATTTCTACCTGCCATCTACTTGTAATCCTTTACTGGCTAATCCTGCACATTGCTATGAGGGTATAGGAAAGCAATGAAAAAGTATATCAGGAACTTTTTGCTTCCTTCAGGAAAAGAATATGATTGTTTTAACGTAAGTTAGCCAGCCAAAAAAAAAAAAAAAAAAAAAAAAGGTTTGAGCAAGGACTCTCATGTGATTCCAATCCCTTCTTGCACTGTACCTTCTCATTACTGCTATTAATGGGAAACAGAATTGGTCCTTGAGTTACAGCTTTTTTTCAGACAGTGAAGTGTGCATGTAGCACCTTTCTTTCTCTTCTCTTGATCACAATAAAGACGCTGTTTACAAAAAGAAAATAGAGCACCTGTCTTCTTTCAGATCAAGTGTTGTTATTACAAGGCAACAGCCAACAAACTCTCTGCTGCTTTTGTTTGGTAACAAAATATAGTTATTGCCATAAGGCTCAAACAAAGCTCAGTGTTGACTAGATGTCTGAGTTTTGCAGTGTTGCAATTAGCCTCAAGCAGCAACATTAAACAGTGTATTAAGGATACAGTATGAAAGACCTCATCTAACTCTTTCAGATTTCAATATAATTTATTCTAGGGAACATGCCATAAACCTCAGTAATTTTTAGTTCTTCCTCAAAACACATTTTATACATCTCTTCTGATACTTGGCTACTTTGTCCCACAGCCTTTTATCTAACCAACTCTCCTACTAATATTAGCTTCATGTTACAAGCAAGAGTTTTTCATGACAGTTGATATCTGTAGAGTACAAAAGAGTTCACTATCTCCATTGCCCAAATCCCTTTCTCTTTCCCACTATTTTTCCTGCAGAAGGTCAATTTTATTAATGCAAACACAAACAAGAAGTATTTTTCCTAAATTAACTATCACAATAATAATATTTTGACAAAATTATTATCAACACTCTTTGTCTGCATTTGTTAACCATATTTCTTGGACATTCCAACAAAATTTGCTTACATTTGAAGTGCATTTGCTCATAATTTTGAGAGGTGAATGCTCCTCCACAGAAATAAGAGGCATAAGCAGAATAAGCAGAATGCCTTCCACAGAAATGCTTTCCAATGCACAGCTCATTCTGCACATTGCAGCAGCCCTAGGGTCTGTCCTGGTTTGGGCAGGAGGGCCCAGCAGCCACAGGGGCATGGGGCAGAGGATGTGGATTAGTACCTTCAAAGTCAGAGGGCAAAGTCTCTATCTCTGAAAGGTTGGCTACTGTACCTGCATCTGTCCCTGGGGTTTGTAGGCATAGCAGTCATCACTAAGGGGTAAATGTAGTTTTGATAGCCTGAACTTTGCTGTCAAAACCTTCAAGGGTAGGTCTGACCTCAAGGTTATTCCTACAGACAAGAGGCTTTCATGCAGGCTGACAACAGAGAGAAATCAGAGAGAAATCACACTGTGGTTTTCACAGTCTTGAAAAATGACATCCACAGATCACAGGAGGCCAATGAAGGAGACAGGAATGGACCTCTGCAGCCCCAAATGCACTTCCACCTCTTCCCACTACTATTCCTTTCCAAAACACACTTGATTTTATCCTTATTCTTAATCCTAAAATTCTTCCTCTGTTCTTTACCATTCTTCTCTTTGCAGCAATTTCAGCTTTCATATTGGCCCCACCTCACTTCAACAGGCTCCCTGCCCCAAACAACTACTCTTAACTACTTCCAGATGTTCTGTTTTCCTTTCTATATACCCTCTTTCTGTCCGTGATCTTCATGTTCCAGGTTCATCTGGATTAGGGAGTCTATAGAAGATGTTCGTTTCAAGCTCCAAATACACCTTGGAATTGCATAGCCAAGTCTTATAGAATTTCCCTTGAGATATAATAATTTTATCAGTGTCAAGTTCTTAAAAATTTATGCTTCAAATTATAGACTCATAGAAAGGTTTGGGTTGGAAGTGACTTTTAAATATCCTGTAGTCCAAGCCCCCTCCCATAGGCAGGGAGAACTTTCACTAGATCAGGTTGGTCGAAGTCCTGTCCAACCTGACTTTAAACACTTCCAATGATGGGGCATACAGAATTTCTCTGGGCAAGCAGTTCCAGTGTCTCACCACTCTCACTGTAAAAAAACTTCTTCCTTATATCTAATACATCACATATTACATTTCTGAAAAGTTTTGTCTCTGTAACACTTTCCTGGTTTCAACACACGACTTTCTCACTTTTACTCTTCTGATTCTATCCCTCATCCCACCAGGGGTAAGTGAGTGACTGTGTGGTGCTTAGTTGCCACCTGGGGTTAAACCATGACAAACACAAGCATTGTAAAACATATGATGGACAGTCACAGAATTAGCTCATATGTTTCCATGTAAAAACTTTACATATCCCTTTAATACTGTCAGAGTTTTATTATTATAAAATAATATAGCAGTAATATAAAGGAAAATGCCCTGTGACACTCATTAATCTAAAGTCTACCATTTTTATTAACAGGTCAGAGTTGAATAAAATTACACTGGAAGTGGAGATAACTCCACCGAAATTTGGCACATGAGAGGAAACATTATTTTGGAGATGGTTGACAAATTATATGCCAAATCAAATGTTTCTGTATTAGCAATGCTTAGATTCTAGCCATGTACTAACTCTCTTTCATTGCCAGTGCATGTAGCTCCCCAGTGGATTCAATTTGACAATCAGACTACAACAGTATAGAAGCCTATTGCAAAAGCAGGACATATAATAATTAACAATACTGATAAGCTTCAAAATGAACAATATACAGTATTGTTTTATTCATATGTCTGGCATTTCTGCAAGGAAAATATTAAAATGACTGATAGGAATAGAGAAAATCTTGTCAGACTGATGGTTCATGTACTGTAGTTTTCTGCCTCCAGCTACTGCAGGTGCTTTGGAAGGAGATGCAAGAACCTCAAACTAGTTAGAAACAAGATTATTTTTCCTGCATTCTCTTATCATCTCAGCATGATTCTCCTACTAAAATGCTAAGTAGTTTAGGATTATTTTAAGTCCTAAAGCATGATGTTTTATCTTTCCTCCTACACAGATTTTGTTAGTACCTAACTGGTACTAATTGGAACTTGAAATCACTACAACTTCAAATAGCCTTGCTAACTACATAAATGTCCAGCCACAATCTATCATATTGGTGTATTTTTTCAACAAAAAAAATGAGTTTCTCAACAAGAAGTGAGCTCTGTTTTGACCTTATAATCCTCCCATCCTTCATTCCATCAAACTGTTTTTTAACCACTATTCAGTTTACCCACAAGTAATAACCAAAATCTCAGGAGTGATGTCAGAAACCTTTCCTCGAAAAAGAAAATATCATGTGTCTCAATGTAATTTATTGGATTTCTACTTCTGTAGATTTACATTTGGTCTTGCTTGCCAATATACTTTATTTGTTGCTTCAGAGGTTCTCTCACAAGTGGTTTAAGGTATACTGATATTAATTTGCATATATCATGAATCAATAACAGGAAACATTGTAATAGGTTACTAAAACTCATATTAGTGAGTAAAGTAATAATTTTGAAGGCCTTTAAATCTAGTCTGTATATTTAAACTACTTAAAAAAAGACCACATGACATTTCCCAGTTTAATTTTTGAAAAGTACAATATTGAATTACCATATGTATTAATACACAGTGCTAGTCAAGCTCTCAAATTGGTCATTCACCACACTCTCATATTAACTGGATCCATATTTTTCTGTGCTTCCCAGTGACATTTTCTGTCTACATTAACTTTACCATACAAACAATAGATCTCTATTACCCACAAAGAAAATATGTTATTTTGGCTCAAGGACCATAGGAACCAATAACTCCTCCACTCTTGACTGAGTTTCCCCAGAAATTTGTGGACCCATGAGAATTCCAACTTATTTCTTCAGAATGTGATTCTTTTGAACAAACTACACATAAACACACAGCATTTATAATCCCATACTTCATATTTACACCTGTTTTCCAAGAAATTAGGTCAGAGTGGAAAAGCAGCACTTACGTAAGAAACGAGACAATTTTGGATGAGAGTTTCAAAAGCTCTCAATGTTAGTGTAACCTTCCATTTAAGTCTGTGGTAAAGTCAGATTTAGGTTAGTGTTACTTTTTACTCTTCAATCATACATTCTATAATATTTAGAAGACTTTTTTTTTTTTTTTTTTTTAACTTACTGAGGTGGAATCTAGTAAACTCCAGTGAGAAAGAAGTGCACTACAAACTTTTACATTTACCTCTTCCTCATTCCCATGATCACTGTCAACCTGAGCTGCTTTATTTTAGGGAAAAGGAAAAAGTAGATCTAGCAGCAAAGCCTTCCAGGGATTCAGGATGCCATGGCCTCTAATGCAGATGTTCCAAAAGTGACAATGGGAAATTCCAGCTGGTTGTGTGATGTTTGCAGCTGCATTTATGGAAAAAGTGCTATACAAAGAATGGCTGTGTGCTTGAGCACATGTCATGGTATTACCTGTATTGTCCAATCAGTATGCTGCATGCAGGACTGCATTGTTGTCTTAGCAGCAGCTACTGCCCCCCCTATTCCCAGCTCATTTTCCTTTTATACAGGGATCTACAAAGTTATTAAAATAATATTGAGAACTAATAAATTGTAGTAAATGTGTTCGTTACTTCATTTTATGTCATTCACTAAGATACCGAGTCACCACCATAATGGCTCCAGGATCAATAATGACAGTTAACTCTTTTTGTGTGCACACTGTTCTTTATTTTGGTGTTATCCCCCAAAGGCCTTTTTTTCACACTTTGAAGAGTTCTAAAAGCTGAGATTAATATAAAATAATCATGAACCCAGACATGGAAATGCTTCTCGGCTTCAGCTCATAAAAGTGGATGCCAGCCAAGATCAAGCATCATTTACCCACCAGAAACCCAGTTTTGTTGTGGGAGGGATGCATCACTAGTTGGGGTTTCCTTTCAGCACAGTTATTCATTTAGGTTTGTCTGAAAACACAGTCTATTCTAACTGTTGTTCTCTTGTTACAGAAAGGTCTATCTTTGTTTTACTTAAATTGAAATAATTAGTTTAATATTGACATGGCTCTTAAATGAAAAACAGTTTTCAAAAGTACTGCACTTATGAGATCACAGCTCCCCAAATCCTGCTCAGATTCTGAAAGTCTAGAAATCCCATGTGCAAAATAAACATGCCCACAAGTTATTATATAGAATAATTAATGTCTGTCTGTACTCTGTAAATTAAATATTATGGGAAGGCATGTAATACAGCTGATTTTGAAGGGCTATCCCCAAAGGAAAACAAAATCCATCTGCAGATAACAGTGGCTCAGTTTTGGGTTCAACAGGTTCATCAGGATTTGCTACCCCTGCTGTTACATACTGACAAAGATGGTCATGATGGATAGTGCAGAGCACATTTTTTTTTCTGCTAGGATGCCAGCCAAAACTGAAACGGTATTGCTGCCATGGCAGAACAAAAAGAGAGGGCAGGAGTGGTAGGGGTTGGTGCTGTCATTGACATAGACTTCAGCTGTCAGAGAGGGAGGCAGCCTATTGTAGAGTTGATGGAGAACAGGAGGGCAAGCAAATTAAGACCAGCCCATTAAGAATATAAATATTCCACTCAAGTCTCATAATGCTCATAAACTGGGTATGTCCTACTTTAGTTCTGCATTTCTCTGTACCTCTGATTGCTTCACAGGCAGCTCACATACAAGTCTGTTGGTAGCCTGTGCAAAATTTTCTGGCATGTGTGACAGCATATTACAGCAGTGTGGATGTAGAAATTATCTAGCAAGCACAGACATCTGCTGGGGCCCTAAGGATGAAACTGTGGTCTTGATTTTCACAGAGGAGTGTCATGAAGTTTTACTGTGCATGCATGTAATCTTGCATTTGCAAATACCTCAGTGGGTTTTACATGCATTATCAAGAGGGCTAACTGTTTGAGTATTTGCATATGACAAGCCTCCTCCATACACAGATTGCCAGCTTCTAAGTTTTTCTAGTCTAGGAAAGCTTCTAGCTATCAAATCTTTAGCTGAATTCTATTTTATTTAACTCTTTTAAAATTGAGATAAAAAGTTAAAAAAAAAAAATAGGTCAGTGTACAAAAACCATAAAGCACTGGAAAAGCTACCTTATTAGAGGTACAAATATACTTAATGTATTATATATTATAAATATTAATATTTCAAACTTAAAATCTGTATTTAGTAAAATTTTTAAGTTTTACAGAATGCAGAACCTGCAGATTATTATGGGAGAATTTTCTAGTCTCTGCTTTCACTATTAAGTATGAACATCTATTCTGATTTAGGATGATATTGGGAAAGAAGTGAATCACAGGTCTTTTGCTCTCGCAGTATCTTCTATAGTTTGATCCCTGGTATTCCAGCAATGAAAAGAATCTATCCAAAGGTCAAATAAAAATTACATTTATGTGTCCCAGAAAATACACCTTTGCACCAATTTTTAAAGTCTAATCTAAGCTAAATATATAGTGCTGTTTGTTGTTTTTTTTCAATAAAATAATAAAATACTTTATTCTTTTGTTTACTAGGTATATTTATGTTTACCTACCCAATAAATTATTTAAATGGCTACTAATTTATCCAGCAATAGAAACCGTACAAGAGACTTGCAGTGTTAAATCCCTGTGCTGTGAATGGTGGTAGGAAGCTCAATATTCACACATCTGTCAAATAGCCAGTGAGGAAGTGATAATAATGCTAACCAGTGGGTAACGTAGTCAAAAGACTATATTTTGGAAAGAACTCTTTCAGTTATTAATCTGGGTATCAATTTATACCCCAATATTAAAAAAAAAACCCAACAAATCAACCAGCAAAACAAAACAGAATCATAGAACCAGATGTATTTTGAGAAGAGCTCAGCTTTTATTTACTTTCAAAATTCAACTTCCTCCTCCTCTTTCTCTTACAGACATACCTGCAAAAGTCAGCACCCTTCATTTCCTTTTTTGTTCCTAAGGACAGGACTTCCTGTATATCAATAACTTCTGAAAAATTTCTTTTCTTCTTTTCTCTTAGAAAGCTATATAAAAGCCAAGCTTTCCTACAGGCCGTCCATACTGTGAAGACTGAACACATCTGACGGGCTGCCTGGAAATAGTTGTACCCGAGACTGTCATAACCAATGTTTTACCAGGCCATGATCTTTCATGCTTCCTGTGACACCCTGAAATAAATGGTGCCTCCTTGGAATGCACAAGCCTCCACCTTTCATACCCCACATCCTTTTTGGCATGTAAACCCTTGAGCCACGGGGATTGCCAGCAGCCACCCATCCACCTGGGCTCACACACACTGCCATGATGTCCACTGCATCTGGCAGTATCATGCTTTGTCACAGCCAGGGATAAGACACCGGGGGAGTGCTGGTGCATCCACAAAACCAGGAACATTTCATGCAAGTTTTTACAATGCTAATTGAAATATTGACTTGTTGATGCTGCCAATACATGACATGGTTCAGAAGTAAACCAAGTATTTTTCTCAGAAATCAACAATAGCAGCAGCTGCCTTTTACTGAAATGGCCACACCTGAGTTACAATCCAAAACCAAGAAATGAAACGGTAAGCTGTTTTAAACTATAGCATCAGAGGTATCTCTCTAATTCTTAAAGTTAAGTCTTATAGTTAAAGGCTGTAACTTTGTAAAAACTAAAAGTACTTTTGGCAGGACCACAGTTTCTAGTTGTCTCAATGGCTTCACCCACTGAGCAATGAAAAACTAAGGTCTATAATTTAATTAGTTAATTATGCACATCTCTAAACTAATTACTCCAAAAGAAAAATTGCCAAGCCATTAAAAAACAATACAAAAATATTAAACACCATTCTATCTTTTCTTTCACTCTCTCGTTTGTGGCTCCCTATAAAATTGGAAAAATAATTCGCAAATATTTGTATATTACAAATAAAATTGATTAACTTGCCCATCACTATATGACAGCAAAGATATGGTCAACATGGGTTTGTAAAAATTTCAAGATGGCTTTGTGCTACCTTGTGGGAGTTGAATAATCCAAACCAGAAGAAAGCTTACTAGCCAAGGGTGCTGTCTTGGCTCAACTTCCAGTCCACACTGGTAGAGAGAAGAACATCTGTGGAGCTGCTCTTACTGTCCATTTCTAAACTTCATGTCACTTCCTTTCAGTTCTCTGGGATATGTGGAAGGTGTCATATGGATTTTTCCTACAACTACATCCTAGCACTTGACTGTATTAACATATTTTGTGCTTTTTAATTTAGATTTTCCCACAGCAAGGGAGCCAGAGAATAGATTCTCGCTTTCACCTCTCACTCCACTGAGAGGAAATGGATTATTGTTGCTACTTTAATTCTTTCTTTGGATTATGGTTGGATGAATAATAGATTTCAGAAAAAAGGTTAAATCTGTAAAAAACACTGGAAACAAAATGGCAATTGGGATTAAGAGTTTAATAAATAACAACAAGAAGTCTATCTTTTTACATGGTTTCTTTAAATTTCTCATGTAGATATAATTTCTTGAAACAGAATTTTGAATGCTCTGCCATTTTAACTAGGACCCAAAGTAAGAGCTTGTTATCTTTCTTCTGGGAAAGTACTGAAGAAAAGCTCACTGCATTTAAAAGCTGGTCTTTATTTGGATATCAGGACTCTAACATATGACATATATGAGTCTTCCTGACATTTTGAAAAACGTTAGAAACAAGATACTAAACAGAACAGGAGATTAAAAAGAAAAGCAGGGAACTACTGGCTTACTCTTTCCCTTCTAATCATGAGCAACCTGTTGCTAACTAATTATTTCCCTCATCTTAACAACACTGATCTGTAAATTCTGTCTTGAAAGTACCTTTACTTTATCTTCAACCTTAGATAATAATTGTTAGCATGGTGACCAAAGGAAAGGACAGTCTTCCCAATGGCTCACTGAAATTAACAAAAATCCTAAATTATAGGTGTGCATTTTAGAAATCATGGATAGAAATACTGTAAAAGCTGAAGGGAAAATCCATTTGGCATAGGAAGCATGGGCAATGGAGCATGGCATTTAGTTACATTAGAAACAGAATTAGTACAAAAGAGAACTGGTTCTTCATTTATTTGTAATATATAAAATGCTTGTACCTGTGACATTGATATTTAGCTAAGAAACTTTTGCTGTTGCTTGGTTTTATCAAATTTAGGCATTTATTCTTGAGTTAGTGTTTTTTGTAACCAATACTATGGTAAATCACTAAGGAAGACTAATTATACCCATACACTACAGTGGTTACCTCTTTCCACCATCTCAGCAGTGAAGGAAAGTGATGTAACAGGAAGAAATATACAGTGAGTTTTCATATATGCCCTAGAAACACCGTAAGAGCAAACAGGAAGGAGCAGTAAACAATCACAGTGGATAAGAAAAAACACAAGAACAAAGAAGATAATAAAATATAAATATTTTTATTATTGATCTGTATCCAACTGCTCCAGTATGTGAGTTATGAATAGCCAATAGAACATCATGCCGTGATAAAATGCCATTTCCTGCCAACCCTCTACAAAAATCCTCAACATAGGTATGAAAAACATTTTAATTTGTCAGCAAGTGCTAAAGTGTGGATTTTGCAGCTCTGACCTTAGTGATCAGTAATATAATGTACTTGAACGGTGTCACTTTCTTTCTAAATGTTGCCTTTTCACACTTGGACACTGCACCCAGTCCTGTCAGTCCCACTTATATCATGTTCAGGCTGAACTCTGGGCACGTACATCCTGAATGCATGAGTGCCCTTTGTGCTACGACTTAGCATATTTACTGTCTGCTCTCCTTGTAGTATCCTGCAAAATTAAGCCACTGACGTGCAAACCCAAAACATAACTTATGTTCTTATAACAGAAATGTCACAGACTATATATTATCCTGTAATTTTCTGACAGTAAATGAATACTTAATGTAATCTTGTACATGTTACTACTGAAGTTACTAATATTTCAAAATAGTTGCATAAATACATCCAATAATTGTACATTTTACTTTGTAGATAAAAAATACAACATTTGAATTGTTGTCTGGACTTGGCTTCTATTTTTTCTCTAATTTTACTCAAAAAAATCTTTGCATGTTAATTAATTTTCTCATGTTTATTATCTGCCTATGTGCATATTTCATTAGCTATGAATGCTCTCTAAAGATGAGTTCATCAAGGTGAACACTTACCTTCATCTATTACCAGTAAGACCACCAGCAAAGTATGCAAATTTAGAATAAATAAATGCCCTGACTATCTTTGCAGGAAATTATTATTTTTAAAAGATTTAAGATACAACAAGATCAGAGAACCTAAAATAGGGGGTCTTGAAAAAGAAACAAGGGAAGGCCTGAGCTAATCAGTCTTCACAGAGATATCTGATGAAAGAGAGGAAAACTGATCTACAAATGATAGAGAACACTCAGATACACTTGAGGTACCTTAAATCAGCTGTAACATTGTTGTAATGTTGATACGACCTTGACTGAGAGGATGTTAATTATTTTGTCTGTTTACCATACAAAGCGATGCTGAATAAGAAGGAAACTGGAAGGAGAAAAATGAAACAAGAAAGAGGGCATAGCACAGGCAAACTCATAGACTGCAGCTTTGCAAACCTGTAACAGAAGGAAAGAGGATATGATCCTGCTTAGTAAAGAAATTGTTTTCTTTCTCAAAAAAATGCAAATAGGATCAACTGATCTTAGCAATAACAATTTAGAAACATGTCTTATTTGCACCACTTGTTTTATCTTAACCTGTTTTTAAAACTGTGGATCCCTGAATTCCTGCCCATAGCTATGGAATTACACAATTTTGTGCATATTACCAGAAACCATATCTCTCAGGAAAGAAGGAGCCAACAAATTTGGGCTGTCAAGACTGTCTATAAAAAGGGCTTTGACTAGTGAGTTCTCTTCTGTAATATTTATTGGTTGCATATACAAGTCTTCCCCATTAACGGCAGCAATTAATAGCAGAGCATAAATATCTAGTATAAAGGATCCAAACTGTCATTTATTGTGACAACTCTAAAATACAAAATGTCTAGGTATTCATCCAAAACTACCTCATAGAGATGTGCGAAGTTGTAATGCAGGCAGAGTTCAGCCTTTTAGCCATCACATTACACAAAGCTCTTGTTGTTGCTACCACTAATTGAGTTACTTTAGCTTACAAAAAGACAAACATTGAAATAAAGTTGTTATGAATAATATAAGCTTGTTATGCTTCCATATTAAAAATATACAGTATTTTCAAAACCTATAAGAGTCACTTAGAGCATTACTGCTCCAGTACCTTTTTTCAGTACTGCCATTTGCAAAGAACACAATAAAAGAGAATAGCTGTAATTTTTTTCTTGAACTTATTCTAACACAATTTTAAAACAGGAAAAAAAAATTAAAGAAGTAGTAATAATTTATCATGGTAACAAAATCATGATCCTGATAAAAAACTGAAACCAATCAACTGTATGAAGTGTTGACTGGAAGAAACTTGAAATCATGTGAAAATATTTTACTGATAGATTCTACCCTCAGGAAAACTTTATTTTGTAAAGTCACTGTAACTGAAGAGGGTGGCAATTTGCAATACACCAGCTATCTACCCTTCTAATGCAAATAACCTGAAGAAAACCACATCACAGTTAATTTCTTAGTCAAAACCAATTATATCTAATTTCAAATTTCTAGCATAGTAACTAATTAAAAATGTTGCCCTTTTCTCTCTCAACACAAGTTGCTATGCTAAGCAAGGCATTTGCCTTTTGATCACAGAAATAACAATTGTATGGTACAGACAGGGAAAAAAAAGTGTAGTTTGAATCCCATGCTGGTGCCAAGTTTCATGATTAATGTAATGACTGTGTTATTTCAAAGCAATTTGTATGTCTGCTGGTAGGATTAAGCAAGCTGAGGAGCTTGTGAAACAATCAACATGACACTGAATAAAGGCAGGGCTTGGGGGAAAATGAGAGCTGTGATCTGTAGGGTACAGGGGAGCCGCTGCTGACTCCCACCTTTGGACTTAGAACAACACTTCCCCCTCTCCCGCTTGAGTTATGAAGTGATGCATAAGTCTTTCTCATCTTTCCCCTTCCTCTTCCACATCTCTAATACTTCCCAATAATACAATGAGGTTCTCGGAGGAGGAACCAAATGGTTTTCCAAACCCAAGGACAGATACACAGCAAATTCCTTGCCTCTGCTTGTACACTATCTCTGATTAAATTCATAGCTGACCCAGAGCACTCATCTGTAAACATTGGTGACTTGGTAAACACTTTACTCCCAAAATGGAGACTTTGATTAAATTCACAGCTGACCCAGAGCACCCATCTGTAAACACTGGTGAACTGGCAAACATTGTATTCCCTAAATGAAGACTCCTTTACCTCCAACAGACTCCCCTTGGAAACTATCAACATTCTGCAGAAAAACTCCTGTCCTCAGGATTTCACTGGAACTCCAGACGGAGAGAATATTTGTTCAGAAAAATCATCTGAGCATATCTGCTTGGAAATCTGACAGAGGATTTTTTCTCCTGTATGGGGTTTGTTTATTATAGGGGGCTATGTTCAAATGGGAAAAATTGCATTACCCTGGAAGCACATAGCACCATGATAAACACCTTGTACGGGGATTCTGATGATAAATACTGTTCAGCACATATCTACTACAAAGGGGATATCTTCTTAAGCTTCAGCTAGCAATCAGCTTAGTTCTGATACAGAGGGATTAATATATTCACAGGATTTTCAACCAGACAGTGTAACTGGAAATGGCACAAACTGGATAATAAATCAGCCACAAAACATGGATATATATATCTATATATAGCTTCATTCATTTAAAGATATATATAGCAAAAAGCAACATTTCTGATCTTATTTTGTATTAACATAAAGCATATGTTTTCTTTAAAAATCTGTATTTTCAAACAAGTATTTGGAAGTCTGGAAACATTTTTTTTTATTAATCTACAGTGGTTATTCTCAAACTTCATTTGCATCTAACCTCTGAGGTGCCAGTTTGTTGAATAGTCTAGTTAGCTTATTGCTAACCAGTTTAGCAATAAGCACTGTATACAAATTTCAGATACTATATTCAAATTACACTTCCAATAAGATGCAGTGATTTCATATTTAATTTTATGAGATTATTACCTATGACCATTTTTACAAGCAGAGAAGGATTAAGCTATGTCTATATGGATTGTTTAACTTTCAGATTAGCCTTTTGCTTTTTTGGCTAATGTGGATGGGTTTAGCACGCAAGCTTCAGTGACACCCATGGACTTCACCACGTATATCCAGGGCCTGACAGTTTTAAGATCTCTCACAGAGACTTGCATTCTCCAGGGGACTCACAGTTATACTTCAGTGAGAAACTTAATAACAACACTTATCAGGATCATGGTAAACTCCAAAATTACATTTCTTAAAAGAGTTCAAAATAAAAATTTTTGAAGAAACAAATTTCTTCAGTGCATAAGCAGAAGTAATATCTGGCAAAGGCCACATACATTCAGTTCTAATTAAAACATGCATCAAGCTAATGACCCTTTCACACAGACATATCCCAAGTTTATCAATGCCCTTGTTTAATACCCTCTACTTTCCTGACTAGACTGATTCAATGAAGGAAATAACCATCTTTTTGGCAAATCAAATTTAAACAGATGTGGAAATAAAACAGGTGTGACCTGCATGTCTTCTTGGTTGGTCTTTTGTCATGGAACTGCAATCTCATTTTTTAATTTAAGAACTTCACCAGTAGTTATACATCACAAGATAAAGCTACGATTTGTGCTTCAAGGAAAAAAAAAAAGCTTGTTATGTACCACACCTGAACAATATTGTTGTGCTGATAATGAAAGAAACGTGTCGGAAGGAGTTACTTGTGTGTTGATGAATCAGGGAGCATTAATTAGACACACGCTATTTAAGACTATGTAGCAGCCTAACATGCCATAAAATTAAGGGCATGATACATAGCAGCTTGATTGCACATCAGGAAAAAAACCTGATTAAGTTATGCTCCATAATTAATGAATCTCTTTAGAGTAAAGTTTTCTTAGGCCTTATAAATATCACCTGAATTACTGAAGTAGCTTTGAAATCGTTCCACTGGGGACATTAATTAAAATTTATGAAAGAGGTATAGGAGATATAACTATCTTTAGTATTTTTGAGTTCGTTGCAACCTACTGAGTTTCCAGCTGTTTGAGCCGTATTTCAGATAAAGCATCCTTGGTCCTTGTAAGTAGAGCTGCGAGCAGAAGAGGAACACAGCAGAAGTAATGCAGATTTATAATCTTTAATTAAGTCAGCTTGTGATGTTCCAATTTTGTGAACTTTTTTTGCTATGTAAAGAAAAAAAAAGAGGACACTGCACATTATTCCCAGATTTTCTCTTCTTGTGTGAAGACATTGATAAAGCTGCAAGCATGTGATCTCATCCCACAGAAAAAATGTAGATGTTTCTTTTTCCAAGACTGGATTAAACATTTTTTTCATAGACTCAAAAAGGTAACTGTTACTTCTCCAAAATATAAGATTTTGGCCACAATAGCATAATGCTTTCAGTACAGAATGGAACTGAGCTCCATTTCCTCTTTTCACCATCATTCTCCCTTCTTCCCTACAACTGACTTACTTATTGTAAGACACATAACAAGAAATGCAAATTAATGCATAGAAGAGCAAACAGTATTTAATTATACAGAATAGGTTTGAAGAAATAAATAACAAATGGTTGCTTTGTTAGAGTAGTATAAATAGAAACAGATAGTTACTAAGACACTAAAATAAAAGCACATTTGATGTATGTGCCCTATATCTTACTGGAGGTCTAGAAAAGTTGTGAATGATGCAATTCAATGGGAGGTATCTGGGATGAGGGGACCTCTGGTTCTGAAGCTGATCTTTAATCAGCTTGTTCTACCATTACCTTTGATCATTAAAAGTTTAGATTCAAGACCAGAGATCACAGCCTCTGACAATATTCTATTTATATAACCTACAACTCTATAGAGATATATAGAATATTTCAATAAGCTTTATTATTATTACTGGTGTTATTTTTAACAAGTTAGTAAGGACAGCACAAGATTTTATCTAATTTCTAAAACTTACATGAGCTTTTGGGCAAATCCTTCACATTGACTCTGTCATGACAGCATTAAATGGAAAGAAAGATCACCAGTACCATCTGACTCTAGCATCTCCACCCAAGGGCACTATTCTTTTTAAAAATATTGACCTTGATGGAGTGGTAGTAATTCCTTTGAACTTCAATACAGACATGAACTCTGTCATAAACCATTTTGTTCTCCTCTCCTGTTTTCTAGATGCCAGAGCACCATGTTCCTGCACTGTCACATGAGGTGTTAAATTACATTAATGGTCCAATGCTTCTAAATATTTTATGTTTAGAAAATTTATAGTATAACAGTGAAGAGTGAGTGTATTCTGAATGGCTTATAGCTTCCTTTATAAAAAACACTTATGACAGGGTTTATAAATTAACTGCTTAATTTGCATTTGCTTGAGGCACAGCCAAATATGTGGTTATTAAAAAAAACCCCCACATTTCTTTTTCCTTTAATAAGTGTATTTTAAACTGATTTGACTTTTCAGAATTAAAAGAATGAAAACACATACACATGCTTTTTCTGCTGTTTTTCAATACCCATCTGATAAAAGGCATACAAAACTTACTTGCCAAGTTTCTTTTGCCTCCATTGGGTGAAGAGACAGCAAACTGGGGGACAGATCTTTGAAGATTCAGTTAGTGCTCAACAACAGTCCATGCCTCTTGAAAAGCCTCAATCTTTTGTACAGTATATTCTTAAAGCCTGACTACATACTTTCCCAAGAAGGATTGCCTAAAACATTTTATCCCGTAATATACTATTTCAGTAATTCTTTTTTGCAGTGAAACAAGTTGCCTCCAAACTTTCTAAACACAACTTGGCTTCTGCTGCTGTCCATAAGAAGATACTTACATAGCCTAAAATAAAGGATCCAGGTGTGCTTTTGAGCACAAGATGTAGTTGTTTTCTTGCCAACATGCCAACTCCCTGCTTGGGAGAGCTCCAGCAATATCCTCACTTTTGCCCATTCCTAGACTCTACTGTGCACAGAGGAAAACCTGAGTATGGAATTGCATGTGACCATCATGTGCTCACCTAACCTAGATGCTGGGGAGAAATTACTTCAGAAATCAGTTTAAATGCTGTCTTACTGTCTATTTATTTCTACATATATGAACAATAAAGATTGTTTACATACAAAGTGGATCCTGTACTTTTTAAAAAGTCACAGCTAGGAAAATCAGATTACTTGGGAAACTAAAGTACATTTTGATGGTGCAACATCTAAGTCTCTGATAACTCCAAAACATTAATGCTTAATGACTGTGTGGTAACTTGTGTATAACAACAGTACCTGTTTGTATTACCTTTTTTCTCAGCAAACTGCTACAGCAAATAGTAGTTAAATGGACACTTTTATGGCAGTTTCAGAAGATGCTCGAAGCGACTGAAGAAACAGAATAAATGGGCATTCACTTGTAAGACATTCCCTTCAAATCTGAGTTAAATCCCAAAGGAAGGGCTCCTGGGGCATGTTACATGGTTGTTTTCTGTGAATGCAGTGTGTAGGACAACATAATTGTCACTCTTTTCTAAGCAATAAAGCCTTGATTCAACACTGTTTCCACCAATGTGAATTTTGACGTTGATTTCAGTATTGCATGACCAAAACTTTAGATTTATACAAAAATTAATTCATAAAACAAAAAGAATACTTAAAGGAGATGTTTAAAGGCACAAAATGTTAAAAGCCTGCTTGCTGGAACTGATTTTAATCAGAGATTAGCTGGCAAATTGTCACTGGACATTTTTCCCTTCTACTCTCTGATACATGTCCTAAATTCTGCAGACAGCCACGGGTAGTGTATATCACTTACATGTAACCTAACTATGCACAGTGCATCTTTGATTTTTACCTGCATTGAATGAGTCAGAAATAAGTTTTAATGGAGAGTGATATATACCAGCCACTTCTATTTAATTTTAAACTCTCAACATACAACTCTTATTTGTCATATTCCTGGGTTATAAATTCTGTCAGGAAGAATATTACATAAGGGAAATGTGAACCTCCACAAAAATTGTAAGCCAGTTATAGACATAATTTTTGTTTATATGCCTACAACTTTTTTTGAAATATTTTTTTTGTAGCCATTTTACATGCTTCAAGTATTTTTTTAATATGTACAGTATATTCTGTATAAATGTAAACATATTCTCCAACATTAGCATTTTTGGCTAATAAAATATTTTGAAAACTGAATTCTACTAAGCATTCTGAGCTCATGTAAAAATGTGCATATGTATTCAGACAAATATTAAAAAAGTTGTAAATATGGATGCTAATATATTTTTATGAAAAGGAAGAAAGAAATCAGATTTCATGGTGATTACCAAAACATTTGCACTGTGGAAATTCATGCAGCATTCATGAGCAGGTCCACCCAATAGAACCCAGATTTCATGAGATATTCTTACACACAGAATCACAGGGGTTGGAAGGGACCTCAGGAGATCATCTAGTCCAACCTCCCTGCCAAAGCAGGTTCCCTACAGCAAGTTGCACGGGACTGCGTCCAGGCAGGTTTTGAACATCTTCAGAGGTGGATTCTTCACAACCTCTCTGGGCAGCCTGTTCCAGTGCTCCGAGACCCTCACAGTAAAGAAGTTTTCCTTAAGTTTGTTGAAAATTCTAATTCCTAATATTTTTTTTAAAAGACCTTGGTCAAAACATAAATCCAAGTTATTATAAAAGAATATAAAAGATTTTTTGTTTACTTTCAAAATCTTGCTAGCATTGGTATCACGATGTTAATTTGGAAAAAAAGATTTTTCAATTAATCACTAAAGAGATTATTGTCTCATACAGGATATACTTCATAAAATAACATATATTAACATTCATACCTCTTTAGAGTAGAAATAATTTGTTGTCTGGGTATTTTTGGGTCAAGTGTAAGCAAAATGTATATGAATAGCAGGAAAATATTTTCTTATTGACAGAGATGAAAAAGAACCCAAGTAGACTAATTTTGAACAGGAGTGTTTAAAACAGCTTGTCTGTGACAGACAAGATTTACTAAAAATTCATTCAAAGTATTTGTAGTATATTAAACAATTTCTGCAAACATGCTTAGAAAATTTTTTATCCCAGATTTTATAAAAAATTACAAATCATTGCACGTGCATGATTACTCATAAACTGTTACAGAAGGCACTGTTGTCTGTATGTTGTCTACTCTTTGCACACCTCTAGCTACTCACTAATGAACCTACCTTAAAAAAAGTTTTCTTTCCTACTTGTAGCATCTGCACAAGCTGATCACTGTCAAGTACAATGCAGTATGTGCAGTACATCTCAGGTTGCTTATATATCAAAATATACATTACTGGGGACTGCTACACTGTAGAATGTTCTTCCTCAAAAGCTGATCAGTGAGTACCAAGGATGTAAGAAAAATGGCAAAAAGCTCAAGAGATTTTCTGCTCTCATGAAAAGGATTTGTAGACAAATATATCTTAATGTTTTAAAATTATTTTAGTTTTAGGGAATATTGGAATAAGGAAAAAAGTGCTAAAGCTAGATCCATACTGGCATGAGTTCGTATTTGCAAGACTTAAACTTGATCAAACACATTAAATGGAATATATAAAACGATAGTCAGTGGGACAACCAATCAAATCAGTACTTAGTACTTCAGAAATGCAATCATAATGTATGTTCCGGTTTCTCAGGACAGGAATCCCTGTAAAATTTACAATTGATCAATATTAAATCACTGAGATTTTCTTTGGCTTTTAGTTCATCCACGGAGGGGAAGCAGGAAGCTATCTCCCTTATCCTACCACTCTCTCCCTGAATTATTCTTTTTAAATGACTGACTGAGTTTTAAAAAAAACTCCTCCTTTCATAAAAGACAGCTCATAAAATGGGAAGATTTTTCAGAATAATAAACAACACTGCTGAGTGTTGAGACTCTGTCATTAAGTTTCAGTTCTGTGCTGTTAGCATATGTTGCCCTGCAGTAACACAATAAAAATATAGCAAAAACAAAGTATTGTAAATAGCTGTGAAAAACCTTCAGTGAGTCCTAAGGAAATAATATCTGAACATAAGCAGTAAAACAAGTCTTGAAGGTTAGTCCTACCTAGAACCAGCTTTATGACAGCCTTGGAGATGAACCAAAATGAGCAATAGAATTGCCTTTGGAAACTGTTAACAAGACAGATACCAGCAATTTGGAGGACAATGGATGTTCTATTTAAAGAATTACAGTTGGATGATCTTCTAAGGCAATTTTAACTCACTAGGGTCAAAAGAAGAGTTACAATACAATATGTATCTATTATGTATTTATCTATCTATTTATTTATTTTTGGTGAAAAGCAGCCCTAGGCAGACTTTATTTTGTGGGAAGTTCAAGAAAAGCCAAAGAAAAGTTTGTAGACATCACTGCAGGCTTCTGCAAAGGACAATGAGGAAGAAATGCAATCTTAGTTTTAAACAGGGGCAGAAAAAACTATAACCATAATATGAAACACATACTGACAATGCAGCCTTTTTTTTTTTTTTTTTTCAAACCAGAAGAAAAGAGATGGAAAGGTGAAAATAAAAAATTATGGCCAAAAATGTACACTTTACAAAACAAAAAATGTAACACTAAATGCACTGGAGACTAAATATTGGTCATACGTGCTCACAGTCTTCATTGTAAGGCCACTGTAATGTACCCGAGATCTCTGTCCCTTTTGGGCTGTGTACAGAGGGAGGAGGGGGAAGTTTTCCAAAGTAACATCCAGAAATGTTTCTGGATTTTACTGTTGAAGAATCTCAAAGATAAAACTGCTGAAAAAATACTGGACTTTATGTAGCTTTTAGGTCTTGGCAGATGTTTCACAACCAGTAAATCTCTCTTTAGTGGTTTATCAGATTTTGGATAATAATTTGAGATACTTGAAAGGTATTTTTATAACTATGATTTTTTTTCCTTGTGAAGATGTCAATGTGCACATGCTGTGCTTGGTCTTATCACTGGTTAAAGCTGGAGGTGTGTCACTGAAACATTTATTAGAAATCCTCTACTCTTTTCCTTTTGTATGTTTAATTTTGTAATGAAAACTCTCAATGATTTATTAAGAAAAGTTTGCACATATCAGAAAGATGGGGATTTCAACCTGTCAATAGTTTTGATTATGGAAAGAGGAAGAGATCCATGCTTTGCCTGAAATTAAAACCTGTACTGGAGGTAGGATGGAGGCACTTTCCTGCTGTGTTCCTACAGAGAAAGTATATGAAAGGGGACAGAAAAAAATCATGTCAGCTGTGAAAATAACAAAAAAGTGTGCTTAAAACCAGGACTTTTACTGCTTAAGTATGCAGTCATGCCAGTATTTTTTTTTTTTTAAGTTGATACTTTATATAAAAATAAGCAACAGCAGATCAAGATTCCCTTAAGAGAACAGATTCTTTGTGTTCTGAACCCCTCGAGGTTTTTTCTCCTTTTTCTGAGTAGACAGGTAGATGGCACTGCTACCGCAGTGTACAGAGATACTAATAGAGGAAGGATGGAGCCTCTTCAAGATTTCCAGAATTTTGTGGGTTTTATGATAATAATACTGTTTTTAACTTGTACATATACTGTATGGCTGGAATAGATACTTTGTAATCAGGTCCATAGTATGTGTTTAAAGGAGACTTTTTAAAATAGATGAGCAGTCTGGATTCAAAATCTAAGTGATGCAGAGAAGAAATTTCAAGTACTTTTAGTAAATTATCTTTATGACTGATTACACTCCAAAAATGTAACTTAAGCCTTCAGTCATCTAGCTTTAGGTTCTAACCACTGGACTCCTATTTGCTTAATTTAAAATCCAGGATTGTCTTTCTGTACAGATTGTTTTAAACTATGATTATCTTCCACTTACTGATTGTTATTTTAATACACTTCAATTTTAAAAACTATTACTGGTTTTCCCAGATCTCAGGTCATTACTGGAGTGCCGTCCTAGAACTTGTAATTTTTAATTCTTTGTAGAGGATTAATCAACACACAGTAAGTGCTGTTTCACTAATGATAAATTGTGTCATAGATGAACATAGCAACATTTGCTGCCAGCCTGAGCATGGCTGAGAACTGGAATTCTGCATGTGCATGAAAACCAGTATTACATTTATATTTCTGATATCTCCTTAGTTTTCAATGACTTTTCAAATACAAACTTTCAATGGTGTGGTACATCCATTTGTTAATTCCAGTAATACACTTCAAATCACATAATCCAAATTACATGATTTGCATATGTTCATCTTTTTTAATAATTCCCTTTTAATGATCCTTAACAATAGCTAATGTATTTTTATGAGATCTCCCTAGCTTTTAAATTATTCTTTTTGTTGAAATGTTGTATATTGGCCGCTCCTCTACTAAGTAAATAAATAAAGAATCCCTTCCCAATATTAAAACCATAATCTTTTTAATGAAGTCAAAACTATTGTTAAGGTTTGTTTCTGTCCTAAATTTCTTCTCCATAAAACTAAAATGATTGACTGGATTTCTTTGCTATGTTCTCCCCTTGCATTTCAGGTGTTCTGACTTCTGCTTTCAGACAATTTTTTTAGAAGTCACTTCTGAACCTGTACCTGCACTGTTTATTCCTTCCTCTCCCCTTTTTCAAGATAGATTGTAAGTTCTTGATTCCTCAGGCTTTCCTCCTCACTTTTAGTATTTCTTGTCAGCATTTACTCTACAGGAACAAAAATCCTACTTTTCTTCCTGAAGCAGATTCCCACCAAGCAGTGGGAGCATCACATGAGTTATGCATGTAGGGTTTGGTCAGACTATTAATCTTTAAAAAGATGCTTTTTGAAACAATTATCTTTAGATACTTTTGATTCACTTGTACAGTCTAGAAGCAGAAAAAAACAGTCTGCTTTAGAAGTCTACACAGACACTTGAAATAGCGTTAAAGAAAAAATGCTAACTTATTTACACTGCATGCCTCACTGAGGGACATATGCCTTTTTAGTGTTTAGCAACATTGGGAAATGAATAATTTCAAAGAAGCCAACCTTCTCAGGTCTCAACAAATTCCCTTCAAGGCTATGAGAAGAGTGCTTCTATCTCTCAAGCCCCTGACTTGTTGAGTAGCAATTATACTTTTTTTGTAAAAAGATTTTGTCCATGTGATGTGAATGTTCAATGACATTTGTACTCCTGCGGGTCATGAGTGTCTTCTTGCTCAGCCTTATTACTGATACACTTAATTACACTAACCTTTATTTTCTCAAACGTTATGCAGCAATAGGAATATCCTGGGGCTATTCTAGGATAGCTCTGTATGAACAAAACTGTCTATCATGATGAAGGGATATTCCCTTGTTGTCTGGGTCTCTGATATTTCAAGGAAAGAGGCACAGTTTTCTTATGTGTATTTAGGTCAGTAACTACAATTGTTCTCCCCAATGAGATTTGGTTTTCAAGTCACTTTAACTTCTAGCACACACTGTATTAAAGGTTGCTATTTTCTTTGAGCAACAACAGCCTCAATAGTGAGGGCTCTTTATTGCCCTAAGAGTCAAAAAGAAGACTGAAGCAGTCATGGGGTGATCAAACCTTATTAGAAGACTCAACAGATGCCAGCTTTATCTTTTAAGGTTGCAAGTGACCTGTAAAGGTGGACAAAGTAGATGAGAACATCAAATCCACGATGAAAATATGGCAAGTAGCACCTTATCAATAGAAGAAAAAATAGCAGGCAATGCAATAGATCAAAGAATGCTGATAGGACAAAATACCCCTTCAAACTGGAATTTCATAGAATTTCTCATCAGATATTATCAGTATACAATAAATTATTTCTTCAGCAAGACAAGGATACTTGGTAAACACACATCAGGTGACACCTGTGGACAGCACTCGTCTAAATATTGCACAAGTTTAAGTCAAAAGTATTATGATCTTCTGCAACAGCCACATGCATTCTACACTGCAGCGGCTACCTACATAACTTCTGAAAAATCTTTTATTTTACTTTCATTTTACTATCAGTTATTTAACCCTTTAGTAAATGCACATAATACTTTCTACAACACTCTGCATGCAGGGAAACCTAGGACTGCAGGAACAAAATAGGACAAAGAATCATAATCCGTTTGACAATTGCAGGCAAAGTTATGTCATGTCTCCTACAAGGAGAGAAAATCACCAGAATAAAAGGAAGCATGATGCCCCCCCTCTCATTAGGCTTTTCAAAAAAACCCTGTAATAGAACTAGTTATCTGCTGGTTTTAAAAGAAGCATAAACTTCACAAGATCTGGATGATACTTAAAAAAAATACCATTCACAGTATGTCAGCATAAAAATTAGCAATTATTATTTCAGCTAAGCAAACTGTAAGATGCAATGGAACAGATACTTTACATGGATATGGTAGCCAAGCCATGGCAGAAATCATTAATGCATTTAGAGCATATTTTCAAGGCCATTTGATGTTGACATGATTCTACATATTGTCATGAATGAGTTTAGGATCTATGTCTCAGTATTACCCCCTTGGAAAGGGACATGATCTGTAGCTGCAGTTATAATAAGCATTGACTTTATCAACAGTTCTTAATATTCAAAGTAATTCTTCTTTGCCTTGACATTTACTGTGCTCTGATTGTCATTGCTGACTTGCAATCCCATGAAGCATTGAAAATATGAAGCTGAAGAAAGTGAACAATAAATCCTATTTTTCCCTGTAATTTTTCCATCTTTGCCTTAACTTTACAACCCCTGGTTCAGGTGTGTGTCAGGGAAGTAGCACACTAGCCTCTGCACTCCAGGCATTGCTCTGCTATCTCCTCCTGAGGCTGCGGGCTGCCTGCCATGCTGGCTGTTACTGTCTCACTCTCTCCTCTTGCATTTCTTCCGATTCAAATTTATAGTGTTAGACTGAAGCATCATTAAAGATCATCTTTATTTTTTTTTCATACACAGCCCTCCACAATGTGGTCTTAATTTAAGTTGTGAAGCTACACTAACTATAAATAAATAATAACAGTGAATTCCTATAGCTAGTTTTATAGATAAGTCAATTTTTCCAATATTATTGTCTTCAAGGGTAGTAGCCTGCCTTGATTCCTGTTACAATGAAGTCTACAAGAAAGATCCCAGTGAAAAATGGATGTCTGCTACCTGCTTCATGAGAGGAGGCTTGGAGGCATGGAACCTCCAGAAATGAATGACTGCCTCTCCATGGAGAAGACCCAGATGTGCACTTCATCCTACTGCAAGACTTACCCTTACCTTCCTCTTCAGCAGTTGCAGCCCCAAAGCAGGTTATTCTAAGATTCAAACCCTTTATTTCAGAAAAATTTTTACCACATATGTTTATCAGTTTTTCAGTGTTTATGGGATTGTGTTTGTTACTATGGTTGCCCCTCACTCAGTCATTAGGTCTGTGCACTGAAATGAGAATCCAGCCTACCAGATAGATAATATACTGAATTAAGGAAAAAGCATGCTGTGAATCTGGATGTGCAGACAAATGTATGCATGGTGGCTGTGTGTATCTGTGTAGGTAGGTACACACAAACATTCATATAGAAAGAGTCTTGATCTGATTTTTGTTTATTTAGTTATGCAAATTTCAGTTTACTGTGATGTTTATTTTTAATTCTCATCAGTTACAACTAATAATATGGAATATGGAATATATAATATATGTTGACTATCTAATATGAGTGCCACTTTGACTACAATAAAAAACAAAGGTACAATGAAAGCGAAATATTAAGATTGACTTTGAACTTAGAAGTCTTATGTATGATGCTACAGATGCTGCAGCTGAAAAAAATATGTGGGGAATGTTTATATGCCATTCATTTGGACAGGTAAAGTAGACCCATTTTTTTGCATCTGCTCCTCGAACAACCCTTTTGTACCTGGGATAGAAATTGGAAATAGGAATTCCTTATATTTTATGATGGAAAAAGCTCGTAATATTTTTTTCTATCCTACTCTCTAATCTGATGTGCTCTTAAATTAAGTACAAAATACATTTACACCCTTCTTCAAATATTAGAGGAAAAACTGGGTTAGGAAAACTATGCTTATAGTACTGTTCAGAATGTACCAAATCCAGAAGCAGGACTTCAATGAATAAGAAAAAAGCCACAAAGCTCACTTTTGTTTTATGTCAGATGTTCACGTATTTTATTGAGAGGTAGTGAGGAGATGTAAACCCCAATGTTTACCCTACGTGTATCATAAAATATATACTAAATATCTTTTATTATTGTTTATTAAGGGCTACAAAAACCACCTTCAAGTATTTTAACATGTTAAAGGTAATAGACAGAAAATGTAGAACTTGTTTACTGTTTAACACAGCTGCTATCATTATCCCTTATGTTTCACAGTGACAATTGCTTAGATTAAATCTATCCATCAAAAAACCTTTGAGTGATATAAATAGGAACAATATCAAAATTACTCAAATTTTTTTATTTGTCTGTTAAGACTTTTACAGTTGCTAATTAGCTAAGATATTAATGAAGCATCCATGTATAAAGTATTGGTATCTAGTATAAGGGAGGCAGTTTTATTGAAGTATTTATTGATTAGGATCTTAAAATTAGGGACAGTTTTGAAAACAAAAAACATTGCAACAGCCACCCTCACAATTACAAATTCAATTCCAATTATTTTTATTATTATTTTTATTATTATTATTCTCTTAGAAAATTGCAGATTTTTCTCAGGCTCAGCAACGGTGGAGGGGAAACAGGAAGAAGGCAGGTTCTCTTCATAAATGCATTCTTAAAAACTTCTCATGCACTTGTCAGGAATGACTATATCCCTACAACAAAAAACCTAACAACTCGGTTACCCAGTCACAATTTTGTTATTGTACACCATAATCAGGCTTGAACAGGAGAGAATGCAAGAAAACAAGTGGCTTTAGAAAGAGCTACTGGTTTACATAATAACAGTGAGAGCAATTAGCATGTTAAAATGAACGAGATTAATTTTAAACTGCTTATATATAAATAATTTTCTTTCACTATTGCTACAGAAACAAAATTTTGATAATTAATTTTATTTGAATGTGAAGCAGATGATTGATTTCTGTTGCAGAGATCCATTCTGCAAACTTTCTACATGCAGCACATCCATTTGTTTTGGGCAAGAAAAACTGAAGGAGACCTGTACAGATTAAGCTCCAAGGTCCAGAAACTGAGGTCAGTGATATAGCTGTATGTATCCCTTCAACTCTGAACTATAACAATGCTCCTGTCCAAATAAAGTCCAAACTGATCTTCTTTTGAATTTATATTCCTCCCGTCCTGTTCTCTCCCTGAAAGCACACAGTCCCTACATGACATATTTCTGAGAAATGTCTTTTTTCTCAGCCTCAGACATGCTCTCCATTTATAACTTCATGACCTGGCCCACAGGACTTCATTTTTATTTGGCTCCATCACCCTCTTGTAATGTTCATAGGAGACAAGATTGGTACTGAAATTCTCCTGGATGATGTCATAGCAATTTAAAAAGTCAAACAGGTGCTTGACTGGAAACTCATGCATTTAGAAGCAAGTGAATATTCAGGGTTGGATGTCTTAAATACACAACAGAGACACATGCATGCTTCCCTCCTTTCCAGTTTCCGTTTCTATGTTTTAAGCAAACTAGTTAATTCTTCTGAAAGTTATGATAAAGGAAAATAAAATGACTGCCCTTAACATTTTTATATCACTGGTTCCCTAAAGCTAACTACATAAAAAAGTCCACCAAGTGAAAGTGTGTCAACCCTGTGAAGTCAAAGACTATAGATAGCCAGTCATTAAGACCTGAATAAAGGATGCTATTCTGAACTAAACTTATATTTGAGCTCTATTTCTTTGTTGATATTATAAAGCAATCATTGAGGGTTTCCATAGTAACAAGTGAGCTAATCTTTTATTTTAAAGCTCTTTCATGCACTTAACGTACAAATACAGTGGGATAACTGGCAGGGAATACTGTTCCTGCTTTCCTGGTATTATTTAATCAGAGCAGGGTAAGTAAAGCTTGGTTTTCAATGACACTGGAGATTTATTTTCCCTCCTCTGTAAGAACATTAAAAAACTTCACAATTTACTTACATCTTTGGTTTCTGCGTTTGCTCTTGTACATAGTCATTCTGAAGAAATTCCACTTTCTAAGAAGCAATTGCCTTGAACACAGACAAAAGAGATGAGATCGTGCTTCTGCTTTGCAGTGAGACCGTTGCTCACTGACAGAAGGTAACCAGCAATCTCTCAGAGAACGGCAGGGTAATACCATTCTCCTAAAATCCAGGGGAGATGCTGCTGGCTCTAACTATTTTCTCTGTTACAAAGCTCAGAGACAAAATACATTCATTTTCATATTTTTTTTATTTTTTCAAGTGTGTTTTATACCAGCTAATAAAATCCAGAAAGCACATAGAGCCATGTAATGACACAAAGTGGGGTAATGTGCGATTTGATAGTCTGACATCAACATTCCTCGAAAAAGACCTGATATAAACAAAATTGCATAAATGACCTCATAAACTAATGAAAACTAACTTTTAAATGAGAGATCTTAGAATTATGCATACAAGGATATTAAAATATTTTGGGCTAAATTTTCAAGCAAAATTACTATTAAAAAAATCAATACATTTATCAATGAAATTCTGACTGCAGGTCTGAGCTCATGAATAGGTTGTTCAGGAAATAACATAAAATGCATTTTTTTTTTCTTCATGCCTATTTTTACTTCTGCATTACCTTTCAATGATTTAATTTGGGGAAAGTTACTTAAGCAACATTGTGCTGATTGGTCATTTTTATAACTACTTCATTGCCTGCTAGGCTGCTGAATCACAAGGTCATGGGAAAAAAGGTGACAGCATTGTATGATCTTTCACATACATGTATGTCACCATTTCAAAGAATCCAGACATCTTCCTAAAGGGAACAGGGGACCATACTGGGGAGATGAGAAGTAAGACGACATTCAAGAAAGAAGATACCAGTGGCAGCTATGGAGCTGGAAGTTCCAGTTCATTCAGCAATAAATGTCCCTTCAGTAAGATTGTGTCAAAGTATTTCTTAATGTTTTAAGAAATTCATATTTTGAAGTGCCCTTCATATTTTGAGATCTTGATCCCAGATGCCACAAATACAGAACTGTCAATGGATTAGTGATAGAGGGTGCATTAATGAAAAAAATAATAAGTATAGTGACTGAAATGTCTTGAAAACTAATACTAGTCTTATTACTGTTTAAAACTGCTGATTGACAACAGCTCTCTTAACTACTCATAGAAATCTAAAGTGTAGCCTGAGAAAGTGAAAGCAATGGGTGCATTTTTAAGGTTTATTTAGTATTTCAATTGCAATCGCCACAAAATACCAGAGTTGACATAACACCATCTCTATTGTGGAGGTCAGTAGAAAGGTGGGAAACTGCAAAGCACATCAACAGTGACAAGAAGGAAAAAATAGGCTAAAACATTGCTAAACATAGTGGCAGACAAAATATCTGTACCGTATAGAAAGACCATGCATGCCATATACTCAAGCAGCATTGCACAGTTTATATAAATTGAAGTTAGTATTTTTTCAGTGTGCACAGAGGATAATTCCCCAGTTTTCCTGATTTTTTTTTTTCTATAAGTTAATTTTCAGCAGAGTCAGGTCTGTGATCTGACTCAGACTACAGACAGCTGTGGTCTCCCTTTAGGTTTGCTGCTTCATGTAGCAATCTTTATTTCCTTTTCTTGCATTTTTCCTACTGAAAGCTTTCATCCATATTATTCAGTTCAAATTTTCCTTTTGCAATTCCTTTGGTAAGATGTTCTCAATCTTTTTCCTCAATGTACATTAGATATTAACTATAGTACTCATTCCTTTTCCTTATCATTAATGGCTAATATTTCATTAATTTTTATCATGTGTTTAACCTAGACATATCTCACTAGCTCTCCATATTATATTATACCTAACACATGCAACAACATGTGTATTTTTCTATTGTACTTTTGTGCATTATTCTATTACAACAATGTATTTTTATCCACATATCTTGGTAATGGCATAACATAAAAAATATAAACTAAATGGAAATTTCATGGGACAAGAATTAATTTATTTTAAATCAATGATCCCTGAAAACACAGTCTTTATTGGTTTTACTTTGTCTTGATTGCAACTTTGATTACTTCTTCAGTACAGTGAAATACATTTGCCAAAAATAATGTAAATGCACTCTGTTTGGTGAATCATTCTAAGTCTGTTCATAAAAAGCATTGCAAAAAAAGTACTCAAATGTGCTGGCTATCTTTGAGTGGGCACTCCAACCTCCTGTTTTTCTATGTTACTGTTTGCTGTAAGCAGAGTTTAAAATTCACTTTCACACTGTTATGGTTTTAAAAAAAGTCAGAATCTTGCATATGGCTGGTTAAATTCAGCAAGCTTAGTGGGTGGGAATAAATTAGTGGAAAGTCTCAGCAACAAAAATAACCTAGTTACATTAAGCTTGTTACTTTTCTACATAGATGCATCTTCTTAAATGATTACAAAAGTTTAAAATATTCTTAAAACAATCTATTAGCATGAATTTTATCAGTTCACCATTGCTGGTAGTAAAAGAGTTTATAATGTTCACACCTGCACCTCCCATATCACCTCTTGCCTTTCTCTTCTCCACACCCTACAGGTCCCAATAAAGAGTTTTTCTATGAATACTACAATAAATTTCTCAAACTGTTTCCTAAGCCAAGGGAAATAAAAAATACAGATATTTTACAAATATAACTGTTGACTTGAATGTCACATATTACTCATCAATAAACACTTAGTCTGGGCTGTATCCTCAATTTTATTCCTAATGAGCAGGTCTTCTTAGACAAAAAAGGGAAGATGGGGGAGGCTTAAAGCATGTTCTGTCTCTCAGTGTTTAATTCAATCCACCCAAAGTGTCTTCTTAGATAACTTCTAAGACTTCCACTATAGCTATTTTTGTGATGTCAACTGAGAAAAGATTACATCTATGGATATGAATTATTTTTCTCTGTGAAATAAACAATATGTGTAAAAATCAACATGTAACCTCTTTCAAGTAGTAAATACTCCTTAATACAATTATTAATGAATTAAAATTATGCACTTCACATGTCTGCACATTTTACTGCTAAAAGATTTGGACAATCATCTGAAAATAACACTTTTTAACATGGTGCTATATTAGATAAATAAAATTCACTTTACCGAGAAATGACATTTTGCTATTAAGGCCAGTTATGATAACATATTCCCTTTATGATGTAATGAAGACAGAGCTTAAAATATTGGCCAAACCATAGCCCAGATTAACAACACTACAATACTGAACATGCTGTGGCAAGCAGAAAAAGAAAGAGTAAAATTTGTACTTCTCATACTTAAAACTGTAAGTTAGAATTTCATAACTGGTTTTCAGGGGACAACAAAGCTGTCTAGAAGTCCTGAAGCAGACCAGAAATAAGGACTGATGGGAGTGCCAAAGAAGGAATTTTTTTTTTATAGGTTACCTGTAGACTAAAGGGCCCAATTCAGCTATGTGAACTTTGATGTCTAGCAATACTTTGATGATTTATGCCATCTGAGACATCCACACAGTGCCAGAGAATACGGCATAGGACCTCTGTATGAAGCCTACAACTTTCTGGAGCACTTTTCTGAAGCCAAATCCATTTTAAATAACTCTAGGCAAATATTTAGGCAATCGAACCAAGCTCAAAGAGTTTATATTTTGTCCTCTCTCTGATAAATTTCATTATTTTCTGTCTTTTTTATACTTAGGATCCTAATTTCAAAACAGTACCAACCTAAACTCTCAGGCCTTGACCCTGCATGAGCCTATGAATACCTATGGAGGGGAACCTTTACAGAGATCCACCAAAATCCAGGAAGGGAACAGGAAAGCCCTTCCTGTAACAGGCCCATGATTGATCGCAAAATGAGTTATACGGAAAGAGAAAATGTGAAGATGTATGACTGAGAATTTTTAAATATCCTCAAAGAGGCCACTAATTGTTAGTACACAATCCACAGCTGATTGTGTGGGTTAAGAAATTATGTGAATAGAAGAGAAATAATGTAGCATAATACTTGCAAATCAGCAATACTTCTTTCTACTAAAGCCAAAAAGACTGTCAAAATGTTTTAACATTCTTCCTTTATTTCTGAAGAATACATATCCAGAATACACAATGGGCAAGATTTCATTAAAATCTCAAGTATTCATCAGAAGCTGCACTAGAATGAAATTTGTTACCTTCACAGTGTTCCCATAATCTAAAAACATCAGAAGAAATTTGTGGTTTTTTCAGATGTTTGATTGATTCAGATGAATGCCATTCTGACTCCGTTCATTTGCTTTACTCACTCTGTAAGGTCCAAGTTTGTTTCTCTTGTCTTAGATCAGTTTCTTTCCTAATCCATCTCAGTTCTTGACAAGAATTTTGTTGGCTAGTTTCCTTTTGGTTTTGAGTAATTTTAATGGTTTGGGTTTTTTTTCTCTTTTTTCTAAGTCCTGTCTTCTTTTAATCTCATATTTAATTTGATTTTAGGCAGGTTTCATCCAGCCTTGACACATTTCCACTTGTCCTGCTACATGCTTTGATTGCTAGTTTGGCTGTGAGTTTTCATCATTGTTTATTTGATCTTGATAAGGTTGTCACCATAAAGCAACAACAGTTCTTAGTTACTTTCACACTATTTCTAAACACCTGTTTAACAATTTATATGGTCTTAAGAGGTGTTCTGCTTCAAAATTCTCTTATTATGGGACTAAACCACACTTCCCTTCCATTAAAAGGCATTAGACATTTTTTGTCCCAAACTGTTTTCCAAATTTAAAACAAGATCCCACTCAAAAACATCTTTTTTTTTCAGGATTTGCATTAATATAATTCAGAATGCAAATTATGTATAAAGAAGTGGTCTGTATTTTTCTTCTTATTAAACTATTAGTAATTCATTTTAGGAGTCATATTACCAGAAAAGCTTCCCTATATTTCACCTTACAGTAATCCTTTCAGTGGTCGTGATCTTTAATGTTTTGTGCAACATACTAAAGTTACAGTTCACAGATTTTCCTAAATATAGCACAAACACAATCCTGTACTTGGAAATATATTCATTCAATACAACATGGTAGAAAAATGGCTATCAGATTTACAGTAATAATTTTTATCTGTGATGGTTAGTAGCATATTAAGAATTTCATTAGCCTGGGTCGTGAGTCTGGTGTTAGCATTTCAAAATGTAATAGTTTTTATAAAGTTGGTGAATTTTTAATCCTAGAGGAAAACTGACAGAAAGTCAGTTTTTTCTTCCTTGTTGTTGTTAAATCTGCAATAAGTTGTGATGCCGGTAGCAGCCACTAGTTTCCATCATCTCAGAGCTGGTGAGCTTATAGGATACTGCAAATACAAAAGGGTGGACAAATACTAGATGTGGAGCAAAAGCAGCTCTGATGAATTTAAAAAAATATATATTTAAGCTTTTAATAGACTAGCAAGTGCTCAATTGTGGTTTTAGTAAAAAATGCTCATATGTATAATTTCTAGAGAAAAAAAGTGCTGAGTATTGTTGAGTTTTCATGAGACATTTAAGGCAGTTTTTTTCTATCAATCTATCTTGATTCTTCTTAAGTAATTAAATCTTTACACTTCCATACAGAGAGTTGTTTTTAGTGGGAATTACACTCACTGTGTCATGTTCTGCAAACAGATAATATAAATTTCAATTTGATTAGAGCAACATGCAATTCAACTCTACCCTGTTTTCCTTTTCACGTTTCTTTTAATTATCACACTGATGAGACACTTCGGCATGCTAAATTTACTGGGACAAACCTTCAGAACAGAATCTATTCTTGCATAGCCCAAGAACATTGCAAAAATACAACTCAAATTAATGTATTTTTATTCTGCTTAAGGGCTCAGGAGCACTCAAACACCTCAAAAAGGTTTTTCAGACACAGGCATTTGAAAAAACCTTTTTCTGTCATGACCATTGCACTATGAGATCCTATTTTAAAGTTTTTGTCTGTTTATTGAAACAGCATTAACACACATTCAAAATGCATTTTCAGCTCTTCGCTCTAGTGAACATTGTCTCACTTTGTCTACAACACAGAACAGGGAGAGCTTGAGAAAGAACCTCTTGTGAACAAATGAGACACTTAAAATGTCAATTTAGAGCTCACAGCAATGCAAACTGATGATGTTTTATGGTACAGCCAATGAACAGCTGCTGCTTCAAACTTTCATTTCAGACCAATGCTTTTATAACAATCAAGAGAAAGCTGAAAATGTTCCACTTTTCTCATTGTATGGGATCTTTCTTTCTCAGTGTGTAGGACTCAAGACCATTTTAGTCATAATCAATCAGTGTAGTGGCTGGCTTGAGAGGGAGAATAAGGCCTTTAACAGAGATGAAAAGTGTAAGAAGAAGATCGATTTTTGGAGTGATGGAAATAGCTGCATTATACCAATCCACCACCAGACCATGCTAAAGGATGTAACACTGTCGACACACATACAATAACATCCTTTGAATCACAGGACTCTGATCATTCTGTACAAAATGTCAATGTGACTCCAACTTCAAAACTGCTCCTACTTTTTTGGGGTTTTTTTTAGGGCTCATGTGCATGTGCACATTCCTATGTGGAGTGGAAGGTAGGGAAGTGATAACAAGAAGTTATTCCATTAAAATTATTAGTGCATCTGGTTTAATGTCTTAATGAGACTGGTGGATGGATGGGGAGGAAGCACCTTTTCCCTGGTCTAAATGAGGCTTCGTGCCTATGTGGGGATTACCTATGTTTTGAGTCAGCTGAATTCACAGTTTTTAGAATATGCTAACTATAATGCAACTTCTCTAAACACTAACAACAAAGACAGTTTCTGAGTCAACTGTACCCTTCCCCTGTATTCAGCATTGGTGAGGCTGCACCCTGAATACTGTGTCCAGTTTTGGGTCCCTCACTACAAGAAGGACATTGAGGCACTGGAGCATGTCCAGAGAAAAGCAATAAAGCTGGAGAACACACCTTATGAGGAGCAGCTGAGGGAACTGGGATTGTTTATCCTGGAGAAAAAGAGGCTGAGGGGCGACCTTATCACTGTCTACAATCACCTGAAAGGAGGTTGTAGTGAGGTGGGAATGTGTCTTTTCTCCCAGGTAACTAGTAATAGAACAAGAGGAAATATCCTTAAGTTGCACCAGGGGAGGTTTAGATTGGATATCAGGAAAAAATTCTTCACTGCAAGGGTTATCAGGCACTGGAACCGGCTACACAGGGAAGTGGTTGAGTCACCATCCCCAGAGGTATTTAAAAGATGGTAGATGGGGTGCCCAGAGATATGGTTTAGTAGGTACCATTAGGTATGGTTGGACTTGATGCTCTCAAAGATCTTTTCCAACCAAATGATTATATGATTCTATATAGAAAAAAGATATTTTCTCTATGATTATAGCAAGCCAAATTATTTTGTTTTGTTTTAAGCTCAAGTAAGTTTTAAATCCAGGCTACTATAGCACAATAGTGTTAAGTAGCATTTAACACTCAAAGCTCTACTTTTTCAATTAAAATCCCTAAACATGTTGTTTACTCATTTGAGAGAAGGGTATTAAACATTTGAAACACATTTTGCATTTAAAAAATTCTGGCTAATACCTAGAAACCCAATATTTTTAAAAAAGAAAAGAAATACTTAGTAATAAAGGGTATCAGAATATGCTTTTGCATGATAAAGTACTTCTAAATCAAACACGTTCTCTATTTACGAATGTTTCAAAACCACAAGAAGTAAGAGATAGGAAAGACTAGTGCTTCTCACTTTGAAGTTTTACTACTAAATATCAGATCATGCCTTGAATTAACTGCTAAAAATGCACATAGCAACTCTTTCAATGGGATATTGAAACCCAGAAAAAAGAAGTGTGTTTTCAATGACCTGAAAACAAATTGAAAAAATATGTCCCTACAATAGAGGAAATAAAGAACATTTTTATCCCATTGTAGCCTTAGCAGGAAAACTGCTTTCTCATCAAGATAAATAGTTAAGGTACTGTGTGTGCAAATGTGAAACAAAAGTATACATGATACTTTATTAAACTGCAGCCTAAAAACAGGCATTGAGTAGTTTAGATGCCAAGATTCATATTTCCTGTTCTGTGGCACCTTGGAAGGGCAAAACCATTTCAGATAGCATGAGAATAGCAGCTTCTTGAAGTAGTCTGTTCAGTGAAGATACCAAAACCACAGGGATATACAAATTAATTTTTGAAAAATCTGTCCCCAGATCACTTCTGTTCTTGAAAATTTCTGTTCTTGGCTCAGCTAGACAAGACAAAACATGCTTATATTTTTTAATGAAGCTTGACTTCAGAGATAAGAAAAATCCTTTGTGGTGCTGCAGCAAAATAAGAAAGAGAAGGGTTTAAGAAATGTAGCATTACTACCCACCATTTATCTCTAAACTGAAATCCTTGATCATATTTCAGAATATAAAAGGCATAGCAAATTATTTTGAAACTATTACTCATAGTTTAACTAATTTGACTTTGAACATGTAGCTACCTCCTGCCATTACTGAAAGAGTAAGATAGCTTGCAGGAAATTGATCATAAAGGTTGCCTATATTGACTTCTAAAAGGTAAAGATAAGAAAGGTACGAGAGCTCTCAAAATTTTATTTTCTCCCTCAGATCAATGAATTACCAAAAGGAGAATTATAATTAGAATACACTAAAATGAGAACCTTTACTCTGAAGTATGACAGGAACATTAAACTTTGTGGGAGGCTAATTAAAATCAGACAAAAACTTAATCTGCATTTTTTTTTTACACACAATAAAAAAAAAAGTTATTAATGGTTCACATTTTACACTGAGTCAAAATCTCTCATTCAAGACCACGTACACATTACTGTTTGGAACACAGACCTAAACCAGTCTGGATTCAGTTTACTTGTTGCCAAATGAAAACCAGTACCATGCAATTTTGCTATTTTATAAATCCAAAACCTGGACTATTCCACTCACAGAACAGAGAGGAGCCCTGAACATTATTTGTTTTGGGGGGATACAGTACTTATGACCCAGATATTTAAGAAAATGAGGTTTAGAGAATAAAGATCTTGCTGAAAAAAAGAACATGATAAGATTTTGGTTTGCTTTTATGATTCACATTGAGTTTAGTCTCAGTCACCTTTCCTGGTGGTTTGAGGCTTTTGCTGTGGTTTCAAGGGCTTCATTTGAGAATGAAAAAACAATTATGCTGTCAGATTTGCCCAGGGAACTAGCATTCTAATTTTATTTGGTAAACACTCTTGTAGGCTTGGAAAAGGCAAAGCAGAAGAAATGCAAGATCATGTCAAACATATGATGAAGTCAAATTGGTCCAACTTTAATCTAAAACACACACAATGAAAAATATGATTGACATTTTCAGTGACTTCTAGTAAATGCAAAAATAAATCTGTATGAAAAACTGAGGTAGGGTTAACTGATATAAAAAAATATTACAGAAAGCATTGCACTTTCTCTAAGCTGTAATGCAGACCTGAAAACAAAAATATACTGAAATATTTATTTTCAGAGTTTCATATGGCTTTTATCAACAATCTACTGCTGAACATTTTGAACAGCAGTCAAAATATAGCAGATGCGACCAAATGGGAAGCGGAGGTGTTGGAAATCAATACACTGGATGAAAGGGTCCTGTGTAGAAATATAGTCATGTCAAGTGGATTTTGATAAATTTTCTCACAGTTAAATCCCCCCCTGCAGAACAGTGCCACAAACTCCACACAGTTCTGACAGCAGCAGAATATGTGACGATTATTTTTGGAGTTTAACATTTTTAATGAGCCTAGCAAGACTAAGTCTATTGAGCAGTCCTCATTCAAATTGATCAATGTTAGTGAAATTATTTTTCAAATGTTAATAGAGGATTTGCTTCTGAATAACATAAAATTAATAAACTTTAAAACACCTGACTTTGGGGAAGGGGAAATAGAATTATATTTATTTTAATGTATTACACAGAAAACATACAGTGAGGTTCAAGAATGCAGTAATTTTTATAGTGGGTTCAAGATGAAGAAAACAATCAAATTTTCAGCTGTTGTAAATTAGAGGTTATTATATGACTTATTTGCCTTCATTCATGGATGACTGAGTTCCATGACGTGGGAGGTTCTATGTTATGCAGCATAAATACAGGAAAATAATCAAAAGTATTTTAATTTAAATTAACAGAATATTTGGCTCACAATTCTTAATTTTCCAATTCAGTGAACTTAATAGCCTAATCTTTCAAACAAAGGGATAAATCTGATCTGTAAATGGTATCTCTGGCTAAACATATGACTAATCATGCCATTTCACTGCCTAATCTTTTCTCTTTTGGTAAAAGATGTAGTCTTGAAATTTTCAGTGGAGTCTATTTTTCAAGGATGGCTGCACTAGAATCTACTAATGTGCAACTCTTCAGAAAACTGCTGAAAAAGGTGTCTAAATTTAAAAGAAGAAGCTTTTAGGAGCTCCCTTAATAACTGAACCTGTAAAGTCATGTACCCTTAAACCACGATCTAGGATCTGTCTTGAGATAGTAGCAAATATGGAGCGTCACATGTTAAGTTAAAAGACTGGAAAATAGAATTAAATTGTCATAATGACAAATACAGCTTTAAGAGTTCCTTTCATAATGCAGACATATTTTCTTGTTTTGAAAAGTTATAGATCATTAAAAAAAGTAAAGTAAGATTTTAAAATAAATCACACCTATTGAAACATTATAATCATAGCTTATTATACATTGACATTGTTCCATTCCACCTAACAAAAGCCATTGCATTTTAATGTCTTAGCTCACTAGAAATCTCAGCAGCATTTCATTATAATCTGATTTTAAAAGACATCAATTTAAAAAAAAAATATAGGAATTTGTCTACAATTAAAAAACAACAAAAAGCCCAACCAGATGAATGGATAAATTATTCAATCTCTCTTAGTAAATGTTACGTAGTTTAAATAAATGAATACTTTACTAATCAGGAATTAGCTTAATTTTTATATGTAATGTTACTCGTATCAGACAAGTGTCAGAATTAGGTGTTATATAATGAAAACTGTGTTTCTTCCAAGATCCAAACACTCTTCCAAACTTGATTCTAATCTGTAAAATCTGGACCTAATCTGTAAAAAACTGGAAGACAGAGAGAGGTAACCTCTGCTAAATTTGGACCATCCTATCCTTTGTATAGATTCTCGGTGTGATAACTTAAGCAAATAAACAGAATACAGGTGGAATAGCCCTATCTAACCTCTGATTTTAAAGTGATCAGTATGGATGAATGGACAAACTCCTTTATTTAAATGGATATACTTTCAAAAGATGATTCACCATTTATATGAAAACCGGGAATGTATTTGAAATGGAGATATGAATTGCAAATTTAAGATACTCTAAATCAGAATCCAGTCATGACTAAGATGATAATGTTCTTCCTTAAATTTTAGGTTCTTTCGTTTACAGTTCATAGACAATTATAAAGACTTATCATCAAGATATTAATGATTTCCTACAAGATTAGCAATTAATTGCACTCCAATGAACCTCAAAATCTGGCATACTAAGTATCTGTACTCTAAAGATGCTAATAAGAACCTAAGGCAAACCGACCAAAACAAAAGTAAGGGTGAAAGGTGATTTCCCTCCAAATCATATGCAATTGGCCATTGGCTATTTCATTTGGATCTTATTTGTGATGTGTTTTTTAAGCCCTGGCTCATGACCTGTCGGACAAAATCACCTAAGCATTTTCAACACCCAGCGCTCTGCAACAGGTTTTTTTGTATGATATTTGGCCTTCTCTGGACAAATATATTATATATATATATATACTGTGTTCATTCTTCTGTCAGTTGAGGCTGTTCTTCAACCCTAGAACCAAATAAATTTCTTGCTTCTTTACATTAAGCTGTTATTTTTATCTGTCACACCAATTTGACAGAATGGGCAAGTTATATGGGACCAGTTGTGGTCACTAAGTGAGCTCAGTTTTTTCTCAATTTTGACACTGAGCTGTCATTCATATTCATGCATATTCTTTCAGTGATTAGATTTCACTTATTTCCCAGGTCAGTCATCAAAATCAAAATTGATACAAAATACTATTTTGTCAGTTTGTTTATCACAGCAAATTTTTCTTAATAGCTTTAGGTTTTTATCTGGCAGCTGCACAGTAACTAGCAAACTTGGTCTTTATTTGTTTTTCCTTTTATCTCTCACTATTATTTTGCAAATCTATTGCTTTTCTTATATATGTCATGTTTTGATAATTACAATTGCCATAAGAAGTTGTTAGTCTGTCACATACATTTTGTTACCAAAGTTCTAGGAAAATTTTGCCAAAACAACCTGACCCAAGGCATTTTGTCTTTGTCAATTCAGATCAACAGGAAGTATGGCTTTGAGAAAGCCTGTATCAGTTGATTATAATTCACTGCTCCCTCTATAACTACTCGGTTAAAGGCAGTCTTTCCTGGCATGTCTTCCTACATTTTAGTTTCTTTTGCTTATCCTCTCTGAGCCCCTGAAGGTGCAAGGAGTCCCAGCTTCTGTGGGAGACAAAAATGGCCCAGAGGACCTAGACATTACATGAAGTGCAGGCTAAGACCTGAGCTTGAGGTTGCTCAAAAAAAATGACAAACACTCACCATCTCACACAAGTATCTCCAAGAAAATCAACCCTGCTTTCAGCTGGTTACACAGGTTTCCCAATCAGATTTTTTTTTTTAAGGGAAATGTCTTTATTTCCCAACCAACACACTTCAACAGATCAAAATGTGACAATGCAAAGTTTACTTTTGCAACCTGCTTGAATTTCACCTCTGGAAAAGAGATCACAAAACTGCATCAGTGACACTCACACGAGTGACATGGGGACAGACAGTTTATCACAAAGTTTTATAATAAGAGGTAGAGAGAGTGACCTTCAACTATGACACTTGCTCTAAGGAAAAACTTGAAAAGAATAAAATCTTTAAAGGCAAAGTGTTTACAAACTTTCCCTCTGAAGACCACTTCAGTCTCACAGCCGTGTCTCCAGTGCCATCTGCTGGACACAGGCCTTCATTGTAACTCCCAAAGTAAAAAGTTCTGCCTGAAGTGGAGTCCTCTGAGCTTTGTGCTTGTGCTACTTGACGTAATCAGAAATTACTTGTTGGAATTATAACTAGGATTTATTACACTTACTTTTAAAAAATTTGTACTGCTATTTGCAGGCATGTGGAGGTTTTCAATAGAGCTACTTGCTTGTGTTGCCATTGTACTTTACAAGTGAAGATGTTTAGGCGATCCTGATTCTTAGTGCATCCAAATGAGAAAACACTCTGTTATATGAAAACCTTGGTGTAATATTATAAACTAAAGTAGGCACAGAATTTATAGTAGGGAAAAAGTAATTCTCTATAGTAGGCAGCTGTGGATGCAGCATGATTAGGTTGCTAAAATTCAAATGAATATGCCTAAATTATGTCCTGGAGTTGTAATTTGATATTGCAATTGTTTTCTCTGATCTGCTGCCTTTGAGTTGAATTACTTCTTGCCTATCTGAAAACCCTTTATGCTCGAGGAAGATATTAGCTTTTAATCACACTACAGCTAAAGAGGTCTATCATCTTAAGCTGACACCTCAAAGTGGGAAGACATAAAATGCAAACATTGCATTTTCAAGTATCAAAAAACTGGACCACACATACTGGAAAAAATAGACGCAGAGAGCAGTTTCCTGACACGTTTTAAGACAGAAACAGCAAAGATTTTTTTTTTTTTTTTTTTTTTTAATTCAAACTCTGAGACTGCTCACTAGAATTTTTACACAGATCTGGTGAAATCAGTTTTCTATCCAATCATTTAGGAGGAACCTCAAGAAATAGAGAACTCTCTCTCTCTTTCCCATCTCATACAGAGTACAGGCAAAATTCCCATTACTAATACTTATTGCATGCTTTTTTTCTTCAGAAACCTTAGTTGAAAAAGTGTTAGAAGTAGTAAAATAAGAACTCGTAACATAAACACTTAAATGTAAAGAGAAATTGATTATTAGAGAAGAGAATTTCAGACAACTGTGAGTCCAGTAATGGCAGTGGGAGATTCTTAAATTTGCTCAGATTTACAGCTTATCTGAGAAACTTAATATGACATATGTAGGAAACATTGATCCTACATTGATGATAATGGTAACTTCTCATGCTAATCACAGGAAGAACTATACTGGTATCTCAGAGCACTCCCTGCTTCAGGGGACAAAAAGCATTTGGGGAGTTATAAAAGTCCGGTATTCTGGTCATGATAAGATGAATAGGCAACTGACTTGTATTTTGAAGTGAAAACTTTAGTTTGTCCACAGAGAGACTTAAATGAGACTTAAATATTACAGCAACTATACTGGCAAGTACACTTTCTTGAAATGGAATATAATGTCTGTCAGGAAACAAACAGAAAAAGCAAAGAGGGTTGGCGACAAGTGCAGGTCCTTTGAAGCATGTTTTCACTATGAAATGAAATCCTTCCTGCCTTTAAAGAGCAACTCTGCATCTCAAGACAGTAACATATGTTCTTGATCTGCACTTACCTGGTTATGAGCAAGAAATGCCTGAGGGACATTCTTTTAAATGGGATGTTCCAGGCATTTTCATGAGAGGGATTATGGCAGAAGTGGGGTAAGTTCCAAAATGTTTCCAAGTTGAAATAGTGGGAAAGAGAGAGACCAGTACAGAAGTTACCTCCTAAGGAGCCAGAAAAACAGGTCAGAGCTGAAGACCAGATTTTAGACTCCATCTTTAAAACACTTATGTTCCTCTGTCCCCCCATTTCATAAGTTGATTTAAATGGAAACTGTACATGAATTATTAAAATCAGAGCCCATTAGTTTGAATTCAGCCAATCTTACTTACAGCAGGTGATTTGTAGAATAATGACAGTGGACCAGAAAAAAATGCCTCAATGAAGCAAGAATCCTTTCTCAAGGATTGTCCTGGTTTTGTCCAGGATAAAGTTAACTTTCTTCCTATCAGCTGATATAGTGGTTTGTTTTGGATTTAGTGTGAGAAGAACATTGATAACACACCGATATTTTAGTTGTCACTAAGTAATGCTTTTACTAAGTCAAGGACTTGTCATCTTCCCATGCTTTGCAGGGTGATGAGGTGGGTAAGAAGCTAGGAGGGAGCATAGCCAGGACCGCTGACCGAAACTGGCCAAAGGGATGTTCGATGTCGCATGATGACATGCTCAGTATATAAACCACGGGGAGTTGACTGGGGGAGATCACAGCTCGGGAACTAGCTGAGCATTGGTCAGTGGGTGGTGAGCAATTGTGTTGTGCCTCACTTGTTTTTGTACACTCTATTATTATTATTATTATTATTATTATTATTATTATTATTATTATTATTACTATTACTCTCTTCCTTTTTGATCTGTTAAACTGTCTTTATCTGAACCCATTTGTTTTGATGGGGTTTTTTTTTGTTTGGTTGGGTTTTTTTCCCCCTAATTCTCCTCTTCATCCCACTCAGTAGTGGGGGATGGAACTGAATAAGCAGGTGTGTGGTGCTTATTTGTCAGCTGGGCTTAAACCATGACAAGGATGCACATTTACTACCATTAGGCAAGCATATTATTAAATTAGAAGCCTGGAAGAACAGAACAACTTTATATACTAAGCTTCAGGTACATATCCCACTGAAATAAGCAAGAGTTTTTGAAAAAGCTTCAGAGATTTGCATCAGACTATTTATCAGGGAGTTCAAGGTAAATATCTCCTTGATGAGAGCTTGTTTATTAAAAGTCTTCTTTAAAATTCTGAAGAAGTCAAGCACACTTATCATAATAAGCCAGGAAATTCTAAATATTATTTAGTTCTACTTTTAGAGGTACTGTATCTTAACCTTTGGCCGTTTTTTGGTAGCATCAGTTCCAAAAGTCAGTTTATAACTTAACACTTTCTAATTCATATTAGCCACACAATGTAACACAGCCAAGACAGATACCTGGAACATGCTGCAAGAAGTGTGCAGAAAAAAAAGGAGGAAAGTTGTTTTCCTACTACAAGGTATTTTTATAATTTTAATATTTTTACTTTTTCTGCTATGTTCCCACCACCTCCCAGGCTTTTTTATTGCAATTCCCCAGATCTTTAGATTAATGTTCCTCCCACATTATAGTATTGTGCACTGGGTTAGCTAAACTGAAAAGGAATCTTCTCAATCTCTCTAAGAGCATTAGTGAGAACGGTGAACACCTATATTAATTCAGTGTTTAGAGTATACAGTAGTGAGTGTGGATCTGAGTCTGTGAAGAGGGAGGCAGGGAACAAAACTTTTTGGCCTCTAACAGAAGCAGAACTGTCTGCTGGTAGGCTTGATTAGTGAACAGAATTTCAGTGTACCTTCCTATGGCTATGGATTTTTGGAAAGAAAAATAGTCAATCAATAGGTAAAATAGACAACATATGAGAGAATAAATTTTAAAAATGAAGAATCAAATTTGAGTGAAGTGCAAAAGAAAAGTCCTTGTAACTATGACATAGCAAGAGAAAATTGTATATTATTATTTGGTGAGTATTACCTACACAGAATTTGAGAGACATTGTGTCAGTTGTTAGTCAAATAAAAAATCTTACAATAGAAAAATATATTTTTGAAATGATTCATGTGTTTCCCTATTGTCTCATCATGAAAGGGTCTCAAAATATTTTAAGAAGTTTTAAAAATTAATAATGCCATTTTCTGTGGGGTTTTTTTGTGTATTTTTTTTTTTAGAAAAGAACATGCCAGATTCAAAACTTATACACTTTAATATTCATAAAAGATAGATATGTAATAATAAAAAAGAAACATAGATGTGTTTTCTTTTTTTTTTTTTTTTCAAAATCCCAGAGTAACAAAACCTCCATTCTTCTCTTCTTAGTTTTTTAATTAACAGATTATCTGTTTCTGTGTAAATCAAAGAACTCTGTTTGCTGAAATCCAATATATTTTGGGCAGAATCTGATGTACATGTAGCTCCAAGGAGTCTGTTATTCTTGACTTAGCATTTCTATTCTAACACCTGATTGAATTTATATGAAAGCTTATAATCTGTTAAGAGCAATAAACATGTACTACTTTTCTTATGGTGTTAATAAATTCTTGTTAGTAAAATAAATGTCATCATATAACATCACAATATTAAAACCCCATCATATTTATTTGCTTACTCGGGAGACTGGAAATTCAGATATAACAAGAGGTATCATAGTCCTTATGCTCCTTCTTTAACCTTGTTTCTACCTTGTTGCATCCCTTCCCCTTTTATTTTCTTAAAATAGGTTTCCCGTTGCAGAAAAGTGAAGAAACTTTGCCATCTCGTGGTCAACCGTAGTTATGCCATCAAACGAAAACGAAACAATCTGCAAACACAGTAACGGTCAGCATATGGGGAACTGCAACTTCAGTGAATTTAAGGAAAAAAGAAAACAGAACCAAATTTTTAAATATGAAGAAAGTGTCATACACTTTTACCAGTGCTGTAGAAGTAACATGAATAGAAATGCCTCAAAGCAAGAAAGAATGAAATAGGATGAGCTATACAGGGTTTTTTTTGGTTTAGCTGACAAACTGTTAACCTCTGGAGATGCACGGAATATTTTCTTTTGGCAAATAGCTGACATACACCAAGCAATTCTATCATCAAATTCACAAGCTGATATCAACTTTAGAATTAGGCAAACTGGGAATACCTCTTAAGGCTGCTATGGATCAACAAAGTAGTTGTTTGAAACCCCAAAGTATTTCCTGAAACCCCAAACATGTGAAATGTTTAAGGGTTACTACTCTCACAATGAACACAGAAGTGATAGGCAGAAGATTTTGCTGCCAGGTGCTCTGCACAGGATGTGGACAAACTGTAGTGGCTACCTCCCTGCCTGAAAGGAGGTCCTCCACAAGGGAAAATCTCCAGGTGGAACCCACTTGACAAAGCAGCTCCTCTGTCAGCCTTTTCACTTCTCATGGTGGACTGATAAAAAGGTCATATCTACTATCTAGTAATTTATGGCTGCTAAAACAGTGCACAGTCAAAATTATTTTTCTAATTTATGTAGGCAGCCAGCCTTATCCTCCCCTGGCTACCTGATCAGGCCTCCCACAATACAAGAGACATAAATTCAGATGCACTTGGCTTGTACAAAGACTTGACTGACTGGTGCAGTGTGAAGGAACAGTTAATTCTTCTTTCTCTTGAATAAGTTCAGATTGTCTCCACTGCTATGATCTTGTAATTTTTTTCCCCAAGTCTTGTAACAAACTCAGTGGGGATTTTCTGCATACCGTCTCATGCAGTTAATGTCACTGTTCTGTTAAGGAAGAAAAATTCTCGAAAAAAGAACCCCAAAAAACCAAACAAGTAATTCTTTTTGTGCACTTCAAATGACAAGCTCTCATCTAAGCCCCAGGAGTAATGATGCTTGTTGGCAGTGATATGAGTTTGAGAATTTCTGGATATTAAAAACCCCATGAGAACTTACAGAGAGTATTTGAAAATTAAAACCACCTAGGACTTGCCTCTTGTACCAAAGCTATCTACCATGGAATACCACATGCCTATCTATTAAACATCTGTATTCCAAGACAAGGTGGCTGCATCCAGAGTATCTATTAAGTGATCCTTAGCTTAGTCTACATCCCAAATCATGCCTTGGTGTTGACAGGTGATAGCCCAAGAGAAAATCATCCCAGAGACTGTTCTAACAACTTACACTACAGATTGTTGAGATCCTGAGCCTGGGAACATTCCTTGGTTCAGTTTAATGACTAAGAGTGCAACCAAGTATTTTTACTCCCAGACTTATGTCAATGGCAGTGGAAAATTGTTTTAGCAAATTTTGACTCTGAATCCTGAACTTAAATAGTGAGTTACTTTGTCATCCATAAAAAGGGCATTATGCCCACTAATTGTAACAAAGCTCTTGTCTGAAAAAAACATAATAAAAAAAAAAAATTCTACCTTATTCTCTATTACCTACTTGAAGAGAAAAAAGGCTGGGGGGAATTCTGTTGAATAAGGAAAATAAACTTATATGGGCTAGTTTTTTTCTTTTTCTACTATTGCTTTAATGTCTATCATAGCACTCTAACTAAAATTGGGATATGAAAGCCTGAAGATGGCAAACTCTATTTGAGTTCTGCTCAGATGAATTAAAAAAAAAAAAGCTGCATATTTGTTAATGATTGAGAATTTCTACATTGTTAACAAAAGAAAAAACACAGTGCTAGTAAAATGTTCAAATGCTTTGCAATGAAAACAAGATTAATTCTATCCTACCTGGAGGCAATAGTACGTAGGACAAGATAACAGATTTATTTCTAGGAAATTTGCATGATTCATGAAATTTCCATTAAAAAGTAAGAGAACAGTATTGAAATTGAAGTAGAGACAATTTATTTGAAATCCATGGCAACAATCATTACCATGAAGCAAGTCACGTGTAAGAATGACATGGGTTATCTTTGCATTGAGGATTTAGTTTAGTGTCTGTCCTAGCAATTAGCTTCTTCACATGAATCTTGAAAAGAATTCAGTAGTCTGAACCTAAGCAGCAATATTTGAGCTTCAAAATCTGTTCCAGCTGGGATCCCACTAGTGACTTCTCTGAAGAATTAATCTAAAAGCTGTGAAGCTGCATTCTAAATAAAAAAATGAAGATACTAACAACCATACATACATAGAAATGTAAGCAAAATTATATTTTGTTATGAGTAATTTTTAATCACTACTGGCTGTATATAAAAAACAGCCTCAAAGATACAGAGAGCCTCTACCAGCAATGTCCCTGTGGTCTTGGCTACAAACAATTTAATCATGGGAACTACTAAACAAGAAGATGACAGGTTCTGCCAAGCTATCACTTCTACATGCCTGCAGCAGGAGTGAGTAGATGGAGTAAAATAAGAACTGAGTATGGCTCTGGGAGAATGTGGACCACTCCTCTGCCTTACTTCCCCGGAGCCCCAGGGACTCTAGGAAGCATCAAGCATGCACTGGATTTAATTTATTCTCTCTCTAGGATATGTCTTAGTGCTCTTTTATCATGGAAACCAAAGGATTTACAGCAGTCTATACCAGCATGATGGATCAAAAAATCTCAGTTCAAGGCATATGTTGCAACAAGATCCTAACCACAGGCAAGCTTAGCTCCTACATGATACCTGAAGTTTTCATCTGGAAAAAATCTGATTGTAGAACAGAAATGAGTTCTGGTACATTCCTTCAAGTCTGTCGATTTGAATGATTAGGATCACAATGGGATAACAAGCAAGCCATGAAATTTGCTTAGACTATGGTCCAAGTATATACCCACAGCCTAGCTTGAAGGTGTCTTTTGATTACGTAGCTATATACAACTACTCATGTTAAGGAGTTAAGTGAAACTCTATTTCTTCTAGTTTCAACAGATTTTAAGAAACTTTTATTCAAAGATCAGTTTCAGCAACTAAAAAACTATGCTACTGTATAAATAATGTAAGAATTCTTTAAACAAAATCATTATGTCTATCTTTTATGCTAGGAAGAGTTTTATTGGCTTCTAAGAGACACGGTCTTATAAAGTAAATGGATTCTTTGAAATCTCAGAAAGTTTTCCTGAATATTACATAGGACACAGTTGTCTGAGCACAGGGAAAGTAAAAGCTGAATTCAGACAGACTAGAAATTACTGTACATGTTGTTTATTATGAAACATATCTAGCAAAATTCCTTAAGACTTATTTTTTAGCATATACTGCAGAATGCTAGCAGAATCTTTGAAAGTCTTTGCAGCACACTATCTTAGAATAGCACATAAATGTGATTGATACATGACTAATAAAAACTTGTTTTGATTAAGCCTGTATATGTTTTCTAGCTATAAAGTAAATTTGTAATCCAGTTAAAACATTTGATTACTGAGAAAAAGTCAACTGGGTAATATACAGTCAAGCAATCTAAAATACAACTGCCAAGCTGAACAAGCAGTAGAATAGTTCATTCCTCATTCACCTGTTTCCTCATAGCACTCTTAACTGTTTCACTTTTGAACATATCTATGTACACTTCAGAGTTCTTCTGTATGTAGATATCCAAAATCATAAAATGGTATGGGTTGGAAGGGACCTTAAAGATCATGAAGTTCCAACCCTTCTGCCATGATCAGGGGCAACTTCCACTAGTCCAGGTTGCTCAAAGACTCATCCAGCCTGGTCTTGAACACTTCCAGGACAGGACACCCACAACTTTTTCGGGCAACCTGTTCCAGTGTCTCAGCAACCTCACAGGAAATAATTTCTTCCTAATATCTAATCTAAGCCTACCCTCTGCCAGTTTAAAGCCATTACCCCTCATCATATCACTACCTGCCCTTGAAAAAAGTCCTTCCCCAGCTTTCTGGTAGTACCCCTTCAGACCACTGTAAGGTCTCCCTGGAGCTGAACAACCCCAACTCTCTCAGCCTGTCCTCATAGGAGAGGTTCTCCAGCCCTCTGATTATCCTCATGGCCCTTCTCTGGACTTGCTCCAGTAGGTCGATGTCCTTCTTATGTTGGGGGCCCCAGAACTGGACACAGTACTCTGTGATTTCATGAGAGCAGAGTAGAAGGGGAGAATCACCTCCCTTGACCTGCTGACCACACATTTCATGCATTGCCAGCTTATGTTGAGTTTCTTGTCTACCAGTGGCCCCAAGTCCTTCTCAGGGATGCCCTCAATCTGTTCTCTGCCCAGCCTGTGTTTACACTTGGGATTGCCCTGATCCAGGTGTAGGACCTTGCACTTGTCCTTGTTGAACTTCATGAGGCTTACATGGGCCCACCTCTCAAGCCTGTAAAGGTCCCTCTAGATGGCATCCATCCCTCCAGCATGTTGACCAAACCACACATCTTGCTGTCATCAACAAACTTGCTGAGGATGCACTCAATCCCATTGCCCATGTCACTGGCAAAGATCTTAAACAGTGCTGGTCCCAATATTGACTCCTAAGGGACTCAACTCATCACTGGTCTCCACTTGGACATCGAGCCATTGACCACAACTCTTTGAATACGACCTTCCAAACAGTTCTTGATCCACCAAGTGATCCATCCATCCAGTCCATACCTTTACAACTTAGAGACAAGGACAATGTCAAATGCATTGTGCAATTCCAGATAGATGATGTCAGATGCTCTTCCCTTATCTACCAATGCTGTAAAGCTGTCACAGACCACCAAACTGATCAGGCATGATTTGCCCTTGATGAAGCCATGTTAGCTGTCACCAATCACCTCCTCACTTCCCATGTTCCTTAGCATAGTTTTCAGGAGTATCTGCTCCACAATCTTGCCAAGCACAGAGGTGAGACTGACTGGCCTGTAGTTTCCTGGTTCTTCCTTGTTGCCCTTTTTAAAATGAGGGTTATTTTCCCCCTTTTCCAGTGCATGGGAACTTCACCAGACTGCCAGGAATAATTGAGAATTATATCCATCATATTTGAGAATTATATTCTCAAATATGATGGATAACAACTTGGCAACTTCATCTGCTCATTTGCTCAGGACCCATGGATGCACGTCATCATGTCCTCATGGACTTGTGTACCTTGAGCTTCCTCAGATGGTCTCAAAACTTGTCTTCTCCTAAAGCAGGCAGCTCTTCATTCACCCAGTTCATGCCTTTTCTGTCTGTGACTTGGGAGGTGTGGCTTGGACACTTGTTGGTGAAAACTGAGGCAAAAAAGTAATTTAATACCTCAGCCTTCTCCATATCTTGGGTGACCAGGTCTCCTGTTTCCTTTCAGAGGGGGGCCCACATTTTCCCTAGTCTTCCTTTTATCCCTGACATACCTATAAAAGCTTTTCTTATTGGCCTTGACATCCCTTGTCATATTTCGTTCTGTCAGGGTTTTAGATTTTCTAACCTGATCCTTGGCTGCTTGGACAATTTTCCTGTATTCCTCTGAGGCTACCTGTCCTTGTTTCCACCCTCTGCAGGCTTCCTTTTGTCTTTGAGTTTGTCCAGAAGTTCCTTGTTCATCCATGCAGGCTTCCTGGCATTTTTGCCTCACTTTCTCTTTTTTGGGATGCATCTCTCCTGAGCTTGTAGGAGGTAGTCCCTGAATATTAACCCACTGTCTTGGGCCCCTCTTCCCTACAGGGCTTTATCCCATGGAACTCTACCAAGCAGGTCCCTGAAGAGGTCAAAGTCTGCTCTCCTGAAGTCCAGGGTAGTGAGCCTGTTATGCACCTTCCTCACTGCCCTAAGGATCTTGAACTCCACCATTCCATGATCCTGGCATCCAAGACTGCCTTTGAACTTCACATTCCCCACTAGCCCCCTCTTGTTGATGAGAATAAGGTCCAGCATAGCACTTCTCGTTGGTTCCTAGATCACTTGGAGAAGGAAGTTGTCATCAATGAGTTCCAGGAACCTCCTGGATTGCTTAAGCCCTGCTGTGATGCCCTACCAAGAGATATCTGGAAGATATTCCATTGCTGGCTGTGGCACCAAACTGTCAGGAGTGGGATGGATTGAGGTTCCTCTTGCCCTGCAACTTTAGTGTATTTGAGCATGTTGGTCTCCCTGGAAGGGTGCAGGAGGATCCACTATAACCATACAGGTCGTTGAGGTGGTTGGCTTTCCAGTTCTCATGGGAGGCAGCTAAGGAACATTTGTCGCAAATGATTTCCAAGTCCTTTGCTGCAGCACTGCAGGGTGAATGTCTCCAATAGTAATCAACATATGGTGGTGTACAAAGCTAGACCAAGGACACAGAACTGCACCCTTCTCTACAAAATAACTATGTTTGTGGCTGGCACGAGAGTAATATTGCATGACTGAAAGAACCTCAGTCTAAGCACAGTCAGGAAGCAGGACTGTCGAAATGCTTTTGAGATGTTCGTGTTTCCATCCATGCCATTCTCAGTAAACCAATATCGCTGCCTCAGCAAGAGTAACCAACACAGCTATCGGAAAGATTTCAGTTCTAAGGCATCATGAATTAAGTACTTCCCTCTTGAGGTTTATGGCAGTCAGACTATGATACCGAGGTGCTTCACAATGAAATGGCATTTACTGTGAAGCCTTTGCTCCTCTGAAAGAGGTAAAACTTCAAAACAAAGGGAAAGACCTGCTTGTTTTATCATTTTAAAGGATGGAGTCAGGGAATGACATGTAGAAATTGCCAAAGTTATAAATTCTGCTGAGCTGATGGAAATTGTAATCTATTCTTCCTTGTAGGAGATATCCTACATAGAATTTACGTATAATTGTTAACCTGAGAAGAGAATGCAAAGGAATCTTACTATAGCTACTGGGTGTCACTGTGCTTCAGCAAACCTATCATACCCGGAGCAATGGGGGAAAGGATGATAAAAAAAGAGAATCCCAAATAACTGATGACTGGAGAGGGTTGTCAGCAGTGTATAAAAGAACTCCAAGAAGGAAAGGAAAGGAAAGGAAAGGAAAGGAAAGGAAAGGAAAGGAAAGGAAAGGAAAGGAAAGGAAAGGAAAGGAAAGGAAAGGAAAGGAAAGGAAAGGAAAGGAAAGGAAAGGAAAGGAAAGGAAAGGAAAGGAAAGGAAAGGAAAGGAAAGGAAAAGAAAAGAAAAGAAAAGAAAAGAAAAGAAAAGAAAAGAAAAGAAAAGAAAAGAAAAGAAAAGAAAAGAAAAGAAAAGAAAAGAAAAGAAAAGAAAAGAAAAGAAAAGAAAAGAAAAGAAAAGAAAAGAAAAGAAAAGAAAAGAAAAGAAAAGAAAAGAAAAGAAAAGAAAAATGCTTTTTCTTCTCTCCTGGCTTTGTAAATATCACAATTGAGACCTCACGCATGCCGTGGCTGGAGATTTCTATTGAATTCATTGTGTCACAGAGAAGTGCTCTGGAACATCAACTCTATTTTTGAAAAGAAGTTGTCTGGCTCATCTAACTGCAAAGGGCTAACTAATAATACTCAGTTGACTTTTCAGAAAGCTTGAAACAATGGCTCTGATAGGGGCTAATTGCCTCGATCACCACACTCAGGGCTCTCTGAACCCGCTCCTCTACAAGTTAATTATTTTTCAGATTAAGAAAAATACAGAATTCATTGTGGAGAGAGTTCATTTCAGTGTGGCCAGATGCCAAACATCTGTTTCTCTGCTCTGCTTCATACTGTCATTTTCCCAGTTCCTTTTCTTCACAAAAAGTACTGCTTGAATTTTATATCCTCTTATACTTATTAAAATTACAATCAAAAAACAGGGTTCAAAAAAGAGCAGGCACAAATATCCATTTTGTAAGTGGGGTCTAAGTAGAACCAGAAGTTCAATTTTGGCTCCTACATAGCTTAGGGGATAGAGGAGCTGCCAGAATGGAGGTGGCTGAGATGCTGAGCCACTGAAGGTCAATAAAAACTTTCAGCTTCCATGTCACATACAGTGTAAGGAAAGGACACATCACTTAGGGATAAAGCAATGTGGTCTATAATAGTAAGACTGAATTGACGTTTTAAAGTAACAAAGAAAATTATTCTCATTTGGAACTTAAAAAGCAAACTCTGTTGTGGAATAAATGACCTTTCTTTGGGTGTTATACATGAATGCTGCAGATGAGGACAATTATTTCCAGCTATGGAACGTCTTAGGTGTACAATATAGCTGAAAAACAGATCAATTCTTTGAATAACTAGACAATAATTTAGGAGCTTACTTTTGACCCTGACTTTTAAAGACCACAAACTATATTAAAAGATGTGACTTGAAGAGGTGATGGAGTACCTGAAGCTTGTCCTTGCAGCTTTAACACAAATTATGTGAACAGTCTCAACCACTGCAATAAAGTCCCTGGTGCAATTTGTCCCATGAATGTTTCAATCTTTCCTGACAGCTTCAGCAGGAGGAGTTCTATCTGCAGGCTGTCCCAGGCTTTCCTGGCATTTGGTGATGCTTCAAAGGAGAAGGCACGTTATCTGAAGCCACTCAGGTGAGGAGAGAACTGATCCCACATGTTACATCTTCTGGGAAATTTCTAACTTCCTCCAACCATTTATTTAAGAGAAAATGTGAGACGACTGCTTATGCAGAAAGACCCACCTCAATCCAGAATCTGTTGCAAGATCTGAAACCCAAGCTCTGATTGGCATCTAAGACAGAAATTGGATCCTCCTTCCAGTATTTTTTTTTTTTTTAGCCTCCATGCTCCCTATTTTGCTACTGGGGGTGTGTGACTACCTGTCTGACAAACCAAGCAAGTCATTGTAAAGGGATCTAACTTCACAGAATCACAGAATCATAGGGGTTGTAAAGGATCTCAGGAGATCACCTAGTCCAACTCCTCTGCCAAAGCAGGTTCCCTACAGCAGGTTGCACAGGAAAGTGTCCAGGTGGGTTTTGAATATCTCCAGAGATGGACACTCCACAACCTCTCTGGGCAGCCTGTTCCAGTGTTCTGTCACCCATACAGTAAAGAAGTTTCTCCTTACGTTTGTACAGAACTTTCGGTGTTCCACTTTTTGCCCATTGCCCCTTGTCCTGTCACTAGGCACTACCAAAAAGAACCTGTCCCCATCCATTTGTCCCCGACACTCCAGGTATTTAAAGACATTGATAGGATCCCCTCTCAGTCTTCTTTTCTCCAGACTGAGGAGTCCCAGTTCTCTCAGCCTCTCCTCACACGGGAGATGCTCCAGGCCCCTCATCACCTTTGTGGCCCTCCGCTGGACTCTTTCCGGAAGATCCCTGTCCCTCTTGAACTGCGGAGCCCAGAACTGGACACAGTACTCCAGATGTGGCCTCACTAGGGCAGAGTAGAGGGGAAGGAGAACCTCCCTTGACCTGCTGGCCACGATCTTTTTAAGGCACCCCAGGATGCTGTTGGCCTTCCTGGTCAGTCACAAGGACATACTGCTGGCTCATGGCCAGCCTGCTGTCCACCAGGACATCCAGGTCCTTTCCCGCAGAGCTCCTCTCCAGCAGGTCAGCCCCTAACCTGTACTGATGCATGCAGTTATTCCTCCCCAGGTGAAGGACTCACTTGCTCTTGCTGAAGCTCATCAGATTCCTTTGTGCCCAACTCTCCAGCAGGTCCAGGTCTTGCTGAATGGCAGCACAGCCTTCTGGTGTGCCAGTGACTCCTCCCAATTTCATATCATCAGCAAACTTGCTGAGGATGGACTCTATCTCTACATCCAGGTCATTGATGAAGATGCCAGTCAGCTGGTTCTCAATCCACCTCACCATCCACTCATCTATCCCATCCCTTCTAAGCTTTGCAACAAGGATGTTGTGGGAGACAGTATCAAAAGCCTTGCTTAACTTGGTAATTATATTACAATTAATTTAATTTTCGATTCTTACTTTCAGATACATTTGTAATAACAGATCTCCCCTAGATTACTTCATGGATCTGGGCTTTCTTAACCCTTGAAATTGTCGATGCCAGGTAATACATGAGAAAATGTAATTGAAGGTTGTGTCAGGCGGTGGCAGCAAAGGACCTTCCTTTGGACTTCAGCGGTCTACACCCAGCATACTTTACGAGTTTTGTATCCCGTGTTTTGTTTTGAAGTACCACCTATGATTAGGAGTAAACATTACAGGAAAAATAGCAAGCACATGGTTTATTGCTTGTTTCTTGGAAAAAAAAAAAAAAAAACAAAACTGTTGAAGTTGGATGTAACACTCATAGCACAGTCAAATAAAATAGAAGAAAAACCCAAATGGGTAAATAAAAGCAAACAGAACATCCAAGCAAATAAAATAATGATTACATAACTCTGTAATCGCCCAGAAAGCAAGATGTTCCTTGGATATTTTTGTCTAGGTGTTAGAGGAAGTTCTATTGTACACTGACATAATAGGTATTATTTTCATAACTAGTGTTGTTCTTGGTATCATTGACATAAAAACAATTGCACTGACAAAACAGACAAGTCTCTTTTTGTGCACTTGCTAGGTCTCAGCTGCAAGTAAAGAATCAATTCTGAATCCAGAACCCCTGTAGGGCATAGAATATTTTCATTGTTTGTAGATGAGATTTCATCATTTAAGAGGCTGAAGATGGATGGCCCTGTTCAGTACTATTGCTCTGCATTATGCTACAGCTCCATTAGCACAACTGTGGGCAAATAATTAACAGCAAGGTCAGATATTGCCTAGAAGAGACTAGAAATTTTTTTCAGGAGAAGAGAAAAGCAAAAGAAAAGTAGTATTAAATTAGAGTTGAAAAATTAATAAAAAGGGAAAAAAAAAGGCACAAACAAAAACCAGCACTGAAAGCTTCTAGTTACCCTGACAACTGAATGCAGTTCATACCATACTGCACTAATTTGCACCAAACTAGTTCTGAGCATTCCTTTCCAGTTACTATCCAGATCACTGGCTTATCTTTAGCTGAGTTTAGTTGAATCTCAATTGAGTATGAAAGTGAATTGTAGATTTAAACTTCACATAAAAAACTCTGGTTCTGCAAATGGCTTTCCTGTGCCCTTTCCCCTGATGGCACAGGGCATATGTGCTGGCACAGAAATTTAAGGACTGCAAGGGGAGCATGTGAGATCCCTACTGGTCATGTAGAAGAAGTTTGATGCCTGAGACAGTATATCCTAATCAACCAAGAAATTGTGTATATCCCTTCCCAACCCGCACTCAGCAAATTCCACTCAGTTATTGATAAAGAGACAAAAGACATTGTCACCACCATAGGCTGAACTCACTGGATCTGTGCATTGCCTGCATCCCTCTGTTTGCTCCTTTTTCATCCCAAGAACACATACTACCTCCTAGCTACCTCTCATACTCTGTGTTTTAAGTATGCATTCACAGTATCCACACACTTGAAGGCTCTGTGCTGTCTCATGCTCTAATACAACCAGTACCCATTTCTAGGATCACTACCTCACTTTCCTTTCTCTACTTCATGCATATTTCTGCCAGTCCATTCTTTCCATAACATTGTCCCTATCTCCTTTATCACACTGTATCTCAGTCTATGGCAGAATTTTAGTGGGTTTCTGCAATTCCTACACTTTTTTATTTTCAGTGGAAAATGTCATATAATGTATCAGCACAGACAGCTATTCTGAGAGGAATGAGATGATAGAAGGAGCTAATTATCTTTATCTTGGACAAGCAGAGCTGTGCTCATTCCTTGGTCTATGGACAGTGACATCAAAACCAATAAATTACAGTAATTGCTGGGTCTGGTAAGCCAATTCAAGACAAAAATGATTCCTTGTGGTCTTCTGTATTTCAGATTTTTTCTAGATCAGCAATCTGGTTGCCACTGTACCTCAAGTCACTCCCATATCCCCTGGAGTTGGTGAGGCATACAAATATCCATAAATGGCACCCAAAGTGCTGCATTCAAATAATTAAAAACTGATTTTGGTTGTCTAGTGATGCAGCTGTCCTATGTCTGAAAGTCTGGTAGATGTATTTGCATTTATCCATGCAGGTGAATAGAACCAAGTATTATCTCTCTGTAGCTTATAGGTAAGCAACTTTAAACTGCCACCATGCAGTCCCATCCATGAAAAGTGCTACCTTGAGTTCTGATTCAGACACTGTGTCTTCTTTGAGGTCTAGGCTGTCTATCCCAATGGTTTGGGTTTTTTTTTTTTTTTCTTCCCTTTAAGCTGGTGCAGCTTTAATAACCTCTGCACCATGGCTTCAAATAGCCGCTATGTTGACAGGAAATATTCTCATCCTCCATCTCCATTTCCCCACTGCTTCGCCATCTACACAGGGAGCAACCATGCTCCCTGCTCAGCCACCTTTTATATGCTAGGGCATCTGGAATAACTTCCACCTAACCTTAGTATAAGTCAGGTTTGCTGAAAATCAATAAACTAGTAAGGAAACAAACAACTCTGAACTCAAATAGCAAGTTTAAAACCACAGAAATGTGTCAATGTTTTGTTTGTTATCAATATGCCTAACTGCAAAACAACCATTTGAAAAACAAGTGAAGAACATTTAGCAGACCTCAGTAAGACTAAAGAAATTTTCTCAAATAATAATAGCACAGGACATTTTATGGGATTTTATTAAGAAAATATACATGAACAATGTTATCTAGCATGATTTTACATCCAAACTCAATGAAAATCTATAAAGACCAAGGCCAATATATTCTGTATCTTAATGTTTTTTATTTCTTTTTATTTCACATGTGCTACTACATTGGTCCGTGCAAGCAATCATACCTTTTCTTAAAATCTTGATGTAGGCTATGCATATGTAGTTCATAACATGAAAAAAATGAGAGTAAAAAAAAATTGTAAAGGGGCTATGAAGAAATGATAATGGCACTAAAAATAAAATGTACGGTTATTTAAAATATCTTGAACAGAAAATAATACTAAAGTATAATAAACAGAAACCAGAAATTTAAGTTAATAGCACACTCAGTCAGTACCTGGAACAACTCAGACAGAAAAGAAACAAAGTGTTTCAGATAGCTACAGTGAAAACACTTCAGATATCCTTGAGTAATCCCAGAACACAGACAGGAATAACGGAGCCCAATGATGCAATTTTACATGGTCCAAAAAAAACCCCAAACCAACTAACTTTTGTGGATCTCTGAAGTCTCACATCTGGATGATGCACTATAAGCCATTATTGTATTGGCTGGTTTATGTACCAGGGGTGGTGGGGGGTAGAAAGCTTAAAATTTGATAGATACCTAAAAATTGATCTAATCTATTTAGAGCTAATCTAAGATAGCTCTATTCTATCCCTGAATTAGGCCATACAGCTTTAGAAATAATTAGGTTAAATACTGTCATAAAACACCATACAAAACATACAAGTCTGCGTGTCTCTAAAAATATCAACAGAAATTGGCAAAGATTTTCAAGGTAACAATTAAATTCCAACCTGAGAATGACCTGAGAGTCATTAAACTCTCTACAGCAATAGACACTGCTGAGAACCTTTGCAGATAGTGACTAATAGGGATGAAAAATCTTTGCAAGAAACAAGGATGATTTCAAGCTGCCATCAAAAGGAAAGAAAGTCAGGAAGGAAGAGAACAGCATCCTTTTTATCTTTTTGAAAGCTTCTGTGCTTTTGGTAAACATGGTTTCTCTATCTTTCTCAGTGCTACGTGTTCCATCTCTCTCAAACTTAGCATCATTGCAGAGACAATGCAAGAATGGGAATTGTTTTCTACACAAGATAGTAAAGATTGCTTTCTGTGGGTAAAGGTAGATAACTCAGTGGTGTGGCATAATTATAACCATTCTATTTTTTAAGATCTTAAGGAATTTTCAGATTTTTCCTATTTAAGGAGCAGAGCCTGCAACAGGACTGTGACAAATTTCCCACAGCTGCAATGAGAAAAATATGCATAGCTCTGAAGCATTACAGACCAATCTTGTGCATGATTTCAAGGTCATATGTTCTGAATGAGACTTTTCCTTTGGCTTTGACACAATATGTATGTATTTGTATAAACCAGGCGAAGTCTAACCTGCATTATCTCAGTGACAAATTTCTATAAAGAATTTTTAATCAATAAACTTTAAAATTGTTAAACGAGGGATTATTAAAATTGTTAAAGCAGTGAGAAACTTACATGGTACTTTCTGTCAAGACATTGAAATGCTCACTACTTCTTTGAACCTTTGTTGTTAGCTCTTACCAGAAACAAGTCCCTCAAGACCTCCTTATTTTATTAACTTAATCTTAACTCTGGGAATTTGAAGTTTGAATGGTAAGACTATCTATTTATTTATCTACTTATTTATCTGTTTTTTAAACCTCATCTTCAGGAGTCCTGTGACTACAGGCAAAGTAAACTTAAAAAATATACTAACAAAGATGGGACAGTGGAAATCCTAAAGAATTTAAAACCTGTGTTGTGAAGTAACTGAACACACCTCTTTGTTGTTTTCAAACCAAAGTGGCAACTTATGATTCACAGAGCTGCATTAATGACATTCTGAGACTGGAGGACTTTTTACTTCTCTGCCTACTCCATGAGAGACTACCGAGTACTAACTTGTCAGACATGAGTGAGACATACATGAGGCACTATTGTCAACAAGTGTAAATAACACCACATCTAATACCCTTCTGTGCTTTACATAAAGTCATTTTCTGTCATCTCCAAGGTACACATTTAAGTCTATTATACATTTATAAATCCAGAAAGGTTTCTGCAGAGGTGTTCATGATTTTAAACTTGATTTGATTCCACACAGGAAAATAATGAGCCCTCTCTGTCCTCATCAAATAGCAAATAGCCAAGGGCAGCACTGAAAATTAATCTCCTCTATATAGAGTGGATACTGTAACCTTGATCTTGTAGATAAAGTGTGAAGAAAGGACATCCCTTCCTCCAACAGTGCTCTAAGAAAGACACCGGCCTTTGTCTGGCTCAGACAGAAACAACCAGGGTGCAGAAGGACAGAGTTCTTCCTGGAGTAAATGTCTTTGGTAACTCTGAATAGTACCAAATCTCCCAGGAAGGGCAGATTTAAGATTTGTACCTCTCCTTGATACTAACTGTGGGTTAACCTAGATGTTCACCAGCACAGGATGCCAGCTGCTATAAATCCCTTTGCAATGCACTTAACTTTATCTCTAAGTTGTAGGGGAATGTTAGGTGCCCAAGTCAGCACTATAGAGACCCCATGAGAGTCAACTGAAGTGCAGGTAATTACAAACTTTCCTTGTTGTCCCCAATCTCTCTGTGAATCTGGCCCCAATGCCATCTGTTTCTGATTCATCCATTTTGAAGGCAGCTGCATTCCCATTTCCCCAAATAAGAAGCTAAATGTAATAAAGTTTCCAGAATATTTGAATGCCAGAGTAGTGCAGCGTCACATAAGTGCTTTGTCTAGAAAGCAAGAAAAGGCAGAGGAAAGCAATCAGTTCCTAATACAAACAGTACCTGTCAAATGTGTTAAACATAGTGCTTTATGCTAAGCAATTCAGCAGGGTAAAGTGTGGGGCAAGAAACCATGGGGATAGTCTACTAATTAGTGAGTAATTAATTCAGAGTGTAATTTGCTCCCACTGAGAACAATGTATTTGTCTCAATAAGACTTTTTAAAAAATAGGAAATAATAGACTGTCATAATTGCAACACCTAGGTATCCACCTTGGCGCTCAAATGCATAATTGCTTTCCTGCTTTCCTGGTATTTAGTGTATAGCTGCTCAGCTCAGAATCTTCCTCCAGTCTGAAGCCATCACAGCAACTGCCAGTACTCAATAGGCAGTTCTGAAGTAGGGTCTCTGCATACTTGAGGTCTGTCTTGCATCATGAAGGGGGCCATCCCTTGAGCCAAAATTTCAGTTTTAATGGGAAGAAAGCAGCTTGGAAAGGTTTCTGTCATTGAGAGGGAGAAAGAATAGCCAGCAGCAGCAGTAGGAATTGGTGCTGCTCTGCCTGCCTGTTCTTTCAGAAAGAACTAGAAATTGTAGGGAAGGATGACTGCTCACAGCTGGATGGAAAATGAACAGTATCTGGGGGGGGGGGGGGGGAGGGGATTAATAAAAAATATTATATTTATATTTATATTTATATTTATATTTATATTTATATTCATATTTATATTTATATTTATATTTATATTTATATTTATATTTATATTATTATTAATATTAATGTTTATATTTATATTTATATTTATATTTATATTTATATTGGACATCCTTGGACAAAAAGAGTTTGGAAACACAGGAGTTTGCTAGCGAGATAACTGTGGCAAGTGGACTCATGCACAAATACACTGAAATTGTATTATCATTAATTTTCAACTAATTTATCTACAGATTTTTAATGTTTTCATATTAGTATATAGGTAGGACTCAGGCTTGCAAGTTTGTTTCCTTCCAGAACTTAAACATTATCAGGAATGTTTAAGTCACATCTTCCCCAAGGCTGGAGAGACAATGGTTCAGCTATGAATTGTAATATGAAAAATAACGCTCTTTCCTTTAAAATTTGTGTGATAATTTACAGTGATAGAAAATGATAAAACCATACATTTGAGGGTCATGTATTATATGACAGAACTACACATTAGCTACCTGTGAGCTTTCCCACCTTCCACTTCATTTCTCCCCATGAATATGTTGCAGTGGTAGCAATGTAATTTTTTCACAAAACTACAAATTTCATCAGGAGTTACTACACACTCATTAAATACTCAAATACTTATTTGAGCCTATATTTAAGAGGTTTATGAGTGACCTTCCCACTGCATGGGAGGCTTTGCATATAGCTGTTATATGTAGGCTCTTAGAATAGTAATGTGAAGAAAAAGGAAGGGGGACTTTAGGGCGAAGATAGCTGGTTAAATGGTAGCCTAGCTTGTTGGTTTTTTGAAGGAGTCTAGAGTTTCTCCAGTTCGTGTGCTTCACACAGCTGCTTCAGAAGCATTTAACTAGACTCCAGCTGAGTCGTGGGTTTGAAATGCCCTAAATGCAAAAGCTCTTTCTGAGTCACAAAACTCGCTGTCAGAAGAAAGGAGGTCAGACTGAGATAACCTAGTTAAGGGTTTCATCAGACTTAGCTCAAATACGTTATTGCACATTTAACAGGCTGTGTTTTATTTCTGCCTTTCTGGTTTAGGTTAAGTGTAAACGTTACTCTAATGAAGTCACTAAAGGTAATTTTGGAGCTATCACTCTTGTGGAAATGTGTCTGAGCTTGTTAAATCTGAAGAATCAACATAACACTTTTGGTGAATATTGGTATTTGGGCCTACCCAATATTTCTGAGTACTAATCCATAGTTATCTTGATGGAAACCATTTTAGACCACTGAGAATTAATTTCCCCTTGTAATTGTGGTACTTGTCAGAGTTAAACTCATTTTTAATATATCATTCCACACAGCTGGCTGAGTTGCAACCTGTAGCATAAATGAATCTCTTTGACAATTATTCCTTAGGGATAGCATTGCAAGAGACTAGCTGTTGTAAGGAATTGATATTTTCTGCTGTAAATGACTCATATTGCACTGATAAAAGTGACCATTTGGGATTTGCACATGAGAAGTTAAATTCTAGGCAAAAATAATAAGTTCCAGGAGTTGAGAAACACATTAAAAAAAAATAATCTAACTATATTCAATATTGTTTCTTTAAATTTCACATATAAAGTCAAAGTTTTGAGCAAGTTTGTACATATTATTCCTTTGCAGTTGTCAGCAGTCTGGCATCCACTAGAATAGTGTCCACTTTTGGTTTACTATAACAACACAGGGAAGAACAGGAAAATTATCTAAAGTTTAGAAAACATGAGGTACTGAGAAATACTGAAAGGTCTAGTGTCTTTAGTTTAGAAAAAGAAAGACAAAGAAAGGTACATTAAATTCCAAATGTTAAAAATGAATTTGATCAATTGTTATTTAAGTTTGCATAGAATATAAAAAGAGGTAGTTATCTTAATGTACATAAAGAGATTATTGTATTACATATTTAGGCTTCTTTATTGTTGAATGCATTTCTTAGGGACATTATGGAATTCCTCTTGTTGGAAGTTTGAAGCATGAACTGGACAGCTGTCAAGGATGAACCAAAAGTATTGATCCAGACTCAGAGCAGGAAAATGGACTTCCTGAGAATCTTTCAAGGCCCAGATTTGTGATTGTAGTAGTTAGGAAGATCCATTTAAACTGGAACATTTCTTCTCCTTTTTTCCAATGATCTAGGATTCTCCCTGGGACCTACCCATCCGTAATACTTTACAACTCTAGTCTGCTTCAGCCTTTTTCTTGGGAAAGGGGTTATCTTCTTCAGGCATTAATAGAAAAAAAAAGAAGGGTGCACAGCACATCTCCATCCCATCAGTCTCACACCTGCTAGAGAAACTGGACAGAGATGTAGTGGAATCAGACTGCATTGATATCTTTGTAAAACAAGGCACCACATAAGAATATGTGTTATTACTGTAACTGGGCAGTGTATCAGTTCTCAGCCAAATTAGTCATGTGGCATTTCATTTTGCCTATCTTTGAATCCTGTTTTGCATTTAATGAATACACTTTAACTGACAACCTTTGAATTTAATGTAATGTGATATAAGTTATGTAGAAGCACTGAAAACTGAAGAGATTATTTGGATAGGCTTTTCCTTTTGGAGACAGGGAGGGTCATTCTCACATTCATGGTATTGAATGTCTTGGAACTGGAACACCTGAATGATTGTCTACAACATCAGCATAGAGATCTGGAGTTTTAGACTAATTTTTGGTTTTGGACACTGAAACTCTATATTATAAATTGAAGATTCATTTGTGTAAAAGACAAGTATCTCAGAAATTACTCTTTTGCCATGGAAACCCTCCATAAGAACTCAGGATAATCAGAAACTTCACAGATTTCTGTTACAAGAACAAAAAGGTCTTGTTTTCAGTAATAGCAAAGTATGGCAGTATGTTTTTAAAGAAACTACCAGATCTCAAGACATGGTACACTAATTGCACATTCAGTTTTCCTTTAAGAAGGTGAGAATAGAAAGAAGGGACCACTTGGAACAGAAAATAGCCATGGTACTTACTGCTGTAAAAGAAGGTGCTTTAACAGTGCAATAGTGTGCTGTTAAATGTAAACTGTAAAACTGGATTATTCACAGTAAGTCCAAACTTTTTAAGTGACAGGTACTGATGATTTAATTGTTATTGATTTGAACTGAAATTATTGGACTAATCATCTACTCAAAAAGGTTGACTTTTGTGAAGCAAGAAAGCATAGTTTAAAATAAGATCCTAATTTTGAAAGAAATTACCTTTTCAATTAAGAGCTACAACCTCACAGCCAAATCAGTGAGGAAATAATGACATCCTTGGTACACTGTACCCTGAAATGTACAGGAACTTGGTGAAAAATATAACTAGAGGTTGTGAGGTTTCTTCCGTGTGCTCATTAACACAGCCTCATCACCAGGATATTATTGCCTTGAGCATATGAGAACTAAATTTGCCTCATTTTGACCCTGAAACTAAATGTAATGGTCATGTTATTACTGTAACCTTCAACTCATTGTGGAGTTGTAAGTGACTATTATTTCAATTATTTTGTTCTTCACAAACACACTTTCTTCCCCTGAAACATTTAGAGTTTCTTCAAACACAGAGAGACTGATAAAATTTCCACCATTTCTTTCCCACTGCTACATAAGCTAATATACAGGAACCAGCTATCATAATGATTATTGCTCAGTCTTCTATCTCTAAGTGTCACGCACTTGTAAACATCCAGGTTAACAAAAAAGCATGGATGTAAGGTCACATTCCAAACAAAAACATTTCATAGAACCATAATATGGCTTGCATTGGAAAGGTCCCTAGTTCCAACCCCTGTGCTGTGGACAGGGTTGCCAGCCACTAGGTCGGTTTGCCCAGGGCCCCATCCAGCCTGGCCTGGAATGCCTCCAGGAATGGGGCATCCACAGTTTCTCTGGGCAACCTGTTCACTGCCTCACCACCCTCTGGGTGAAAAAAATCCTCATGATATCTGACCTAAATTTCCCCTTTCTTAGTTTAAAACCATTTCCTCTTGTCCTGCCACCATCTGCCCATGTAAAAAGTTGCTCTCCCTCCTGTTTACAAGCTTCCTTCAAGTACTGGACAGCTGCAATGAGGTGTCTTCTCAGAGCCTTCTCTTCTCCAAGCTAAACTAGCCCAAATCCCTCAACTTTTCTTCATATGAGAGGTGCTCCAGCCCTCAAATAATCTTTGTGGCTCTCCTCTGGACTTACTCCAATCTTGCTGGGAGCTTCAAGCTTGGACACAAGAGTCCAGATGGAGCCTCAAAAGGGCAGAGCAGAGGAGGACAATCACCTCCCTTGCCCTGCTGCCCACCCTTCTTTTGATGCAGTCCAGGATACAGTTGGCCTTCTGGGATGTGATCTCACATTGCTGGCTCATGTCAAGCTTCTCGTCCACCAGGACTCCCAATTCCTTCTCAGAAGGGCTGCTCTCAATGAGTTCTTGTCCCAGTCTGTACACATACCAAGGACTGCCTCAACCCAAGTCACAACCTTACACTTGGCCTTGTTGAACCTCATTAAGTTATCATGGGCCCACTTTTCAAGCCTGTCCAGGTCTCCCTTGATGGCATTCCTTCCATCTATTGTATCAACTGCACTATTTGGTTTGGTGTCATCAACAAACTTGCTGAGGGTGCACTCAATCCCACTATCCAGGTCATGTTGAAGGGCATCAGTCCCAAAACTGACCCCATGGGGGACACCACTCGTCACTGGCCTCCACCTGGACATAAAGCCGTTCACCACAACCCTCTGGCTGTGACCATCCAATCAATTCTTTATCCATCAAATAGTCCAGTCTTCAAATCCATATCTCTCCAATTTAGAGATAAGGATGTGGTATGGGACCATGTCAAAGGCCTTGCACAAGTCCAGGTAGATGACATCAGTTGCCTTTCGTTTGTCCACTGATACCATCAGTCCACCATAGAAAGCCACCTGATTGGTCACACGTGATCTGCCTCTAGTGAAGCCATGTTGGGTTTCATCCTATTGAGAAAGAGTTTTAATGATTTACTTCTACTTGAATGAAATATGTTGGTTACAGTCTGTAGATTTGTATCTGGAGTCAAATAGACTGGAAACTTGCATAAAAAGGGTTATAGGAGCAACTAATAAAGACAGAAGTCTAATTCTTCAGTGTGACCTAGAAGCCCTATCAGTGCCACATTCTCTTGATTAAATTGGTATCTATGACAGTCCTGGATATGTGTGGTTTTGGTCACAGTGTTTTTATTGTCTTCACTTTCAAGGTCTATTCCATTTTGCCTATTGATTTCTGCTGCTAAGGAACATTGCCATGAGATAAATAGGCATAAAAAATAGATCTTAAAGACACTAAGTAATTCAATATATTAAAAAAAAAAAAAATTGCTCTGAAAAAGACAAGGTTTCACATACAGATCAAATGTAATGCAAAGCTTCAGCAGTTTGGCTATCGTAAGGCCAAAATGTCTATCAATCTCTTGATTACGTACAAATACACATGCTCATTGTGCAAGATCATATTTGTAAAGTACATAATACAGTATTGCATAATGCATCTCTTTTGGATAACCTTGGATAGATGTATACTGAAAGTAATATAATTGTAGATGTAAAGACTGCATCAGAGAAAGAAAACTTAGTTAAGGTTACACAATTTTTCTTAATGACAATGCAAACAAGTTTAAGTATTCATTAAATTGAAATATTACATTTTTATAGCTTAACTCTTTGTTATTCTTTAAAAGGAAAAAATGTTTCCTGTTTTTTAACCAACAACTGCTAGCCAGCCATGGTCAAACTGCTGAAATGACTTGGTTTCTTTTTTTTATTTTTTCTTTTTGTTTGAACAAAACTGCTTTTGAGCGGAGAGCATTACAGGCTTAAATAACATACACATTTTATGCAAGTGGTATTAAGAAGTCACAAACATTCTTAAGTGAAAAAGCTTCAGATCATATTCCAAATTCCAAGCTCTTGATTACATTGAAACTCTTCTAACTGTCCATATTTGTTGTCATTGAAAGATTCATGTTTCATGTCTAGAAGCACTTCTCTGTGTGCTTGGAGAAACCGGGCCTGTGAAAATGTCCCTTGATGCACTGCATGGTGGAATTATTTAATCCCTTTTGTAAACTAATCAAACTCCTGTTCAGAAACTTATTGGGTAACTGGAAATACAAAGATTAAGTACTGAAGGTCAGTGTAAGTGGTGACTGATCATAAAAACATGGGATGAGTCCTGGATAAAGAACCTCAATACTGAAACTTCTGTTTGAATCAAGATAACAGATTTACAAAATGGCATCCTTTGGTGATTTATGTTGTTTGTAGGGGAGGGTTTTCTAAGTTTCAGTTTATGTTTCATACTCTTCCCACAACAAGACACATAGGAAATCCCTTGTGGATCCTCTGCAATTAAATAAATACTTTAAGGCCAGGACAATTTTTTTTTTTTTCCCCAGACAAGTTACATTATTGTATACTTGACCTTCTCACTATGTTTAAGTCAACCAAAAACAGTGTTTTGCTTTTAAACTTGAAAAGCAGTAGTGCAAATCTACTTTTTAGCACTGGGGAGCTATGCCACTTTTTTGTGTTATTTTGTTTAATCATGAGAATTCATCGTGAGCACCAATTTTGTTTCTGTAGAGATAAGCAAATGAGTTCCTTTTTTTTAATCTCATGGGTTATTTGATCTTCTCTCCTAGTTTGTCCTTGCACAAACTGTCATAGCAGAAAACACATGCTATTTTAAAATAAACTTTACAGTATAGTTATTTACCAACTATAATCTTCTATATGTCTTTATTCTCTCATGTGACACTTGAACAATAACCACACTCTTTCATGAAGGCTCTGAACCACAAAAACCTCTAAAGTAAAACAGGTAAAACTGTATTTGGGACTACAAAAACCAGAAGGGAGTGTTTCTGCACGTACTTTGAACTGAATATTGCTGAACTTTGCAGTAGAAAAAGAAACACTATAGATACATTGCAACATGTTACGTTTTGAAAGTAATACATCAGCAAAGTATCAGTATAATAATGAATGTTTCAGAGTTGCAGTATTATAACTGAAGAGGCAAGAAATGCATTAGAAAGACACATGGCTGAATAAGGATGCCTGTAAGGAGACATTCAGCTATATGAGGATATAATATATACAGTTTGTGAGGAAGATGTGGCAGAAATTAGGAGAGAGTCAAATTCTGTTTATTACTGATAGTCTAAATATCTTTTAAAACATGCATGCCTGGACAAATATCTAAAAAAATATTTTCCCCAAATTTAAAGGCAAATGTGTAATAGTGGTCAGATAACAGCTGCTTGTTTCATATGAGTATCTTTTAATTTCCTCTCTTCTGAAAGTTATTTGTTTTTTTGCATGTCAGGGTCTAAAACGTCAGAAGATTTGAAACCATAATGAATGTCAGTAAGGAGTTGGAGGTGGGAGGAGCAAGAGGAAAAAGGAGAGTAATGGCACTGTTATCATGTCACATAATAAATGCTATGAGAGTTCTAACAGACTGTGACTGATAAATGAGTTCCCAGTTGAAGATAAGAGTACATGAAACTTCCAGGTTCTCCAAGACCCCGATTATATCTAGCCCAGGTGCTTAGGCCCAGGTTCTTTCTTAGCTGCTCTTGTGTAGCTATTTTTAGTCTGTATCAGTGAGACCAATGCACATTCTTCAAAGCTTTGCTTTTAGTCCTCTTTCTCTGTAAAAAATGATGAGTTTGAAGAGGAAAAATCACTGGAATCCATCTTAAAGAGAATCCCACTGGTTTGTCTCAAAGGTACTGTGATGGTGTGAAATTGCAGGTAATCTGAGAACTGCAGTGAGCAGGACAACAACATTCCTAGTCTGCCATCTATAACTGGAAATACTGTCCCAGAGGCATCCTTCTTGAGTGCCATCCTTTTTTCCAGCTGAAAAAAACTTATCTACTTCAGAACATGAGTGACACAGAGCACCCCATTTCTGACCCACTAACAGAAGGGCATCTGGTGCTAATTCAGGAAATGTACCATATGAGTTTTGATGAGAGGCCACACCTAAGTGCTACAAGCTGATCAAAACCAGGATTTGCTACTTACAAACAGTCTTTCTAGAGAGTTTTTCCTTTTTTTCCTACCTCTTCTGTCACACTCACACCTAACCTATGAAAGAAATATTCCCCTAATATATGCAAGACTGGCAAACCCAGTCTTATATAACCCAGTATATAACAATATACAAGGAGAAGGCTTAGGTACTCAACAAATTTTTTGCCTCAGTCTTCTCTGGCAACCTCTTGCCACCCCTCTTGAAAGGATGAACCTCAAGGCAGGGACTGGGGGAGTGAAGTCCCTCCCACTATAAGACAAGATCAGGTTCAAGACCATCTGAGGAATCTGAACATACATAAGTCTATGGGACCTGACAAGATGTATCTCAGAATCACAAGGGAATGGGCCAGTTGTAGTTGTCAAGCCACTCCATGTTATTTGAACAGTCATGGCAGTCAGGTAAGCCTCTGGTGACAGGAAAAAGGGAAGTGTTGCACTTACTTTTAAAAAGTGTGGAAAGGAGAACTCTGAGAACTACTGACCTGTCAGCCTCACATCTGTGGCTGGGAAGATCATGAAACAGATCCTCCTAGAAGCTATGTTAAGAAGGCACATGGAGGACAGGGAGGTGATTCAACCAGCATGACTTCACCAAGGGTGAACCAAGGATTGGTCCTGCCTCACTAACCTAGTGGCCTTCTATGATGGAGTGACTACATCAGTGCACAAGGAAAGAGCTGTGAATGTCAGAGTTGGTTGGATGGTCACATCTGAGGGTAATGGTCAATGGTTGAAAGTCCAGACAGAGACTGGTGACAAGTGGTGTCCCTCATGGGTGTGTATTGGGATCAATACTGTTTAATATTTTTAATGACATAGTGGAATCAAGTGCATCCTCAGCGAGTTTGCAGATGACACCAAGCTGAGTGATGTGATTGACATGTCTAAGGGACAGGATGCCATCTAGAGGGACCTGGACAAACTTGAGAAGTGGGCCCATGTGAACCTCATGAGGTTCAAGAAGGCCAAATGCAATGTCCTGCACCTGGGTAGGGGCAATCCCTGGTATTAATACAGGTTGAGGGATGAAGGTATTGAGAGCAGTCCTGCGAAGGAGGACTTGGGGGATACTGTTGGATGAAAAGCTGGACATGAGCTGGCAATGTGCACTCACAGCCCGGAAAGTCAACCGTATTCTGGGTTGCATCAAGAGAAGAGTGGCCAGCAAGTTGAGGGAGGTGATTCTGATCCTCTGCTCTGTTCTGGTGAGACCCCACCTGGAGTACTTTGTCCAGCTCTGGAGTCCTCAGTACAAGAAAGACATGAATCTGTTGGAGCAGGTCCAGAGGAGAACCACTAAAATGATCAGAGGGATAGAACACCTCTTTTATGAATAAAGGTTGAGAAAGTTGGGGTTGTTCAGCCTAGAGAAGAGAAAGCTCCATGGAGACCTTATTGTGACCTTTCGATACTTGCAGTGTGCCTATAAGATGGGGACAAACTCTTTAGCAGGGTCTTTAGTGATAGGACAAGGGGTAATGATTTTAAACTAAAAGAAGGTGTATTTAGACTAGGTGTAAGGAAGAATTTTTTTACAATGAGTGTGGTGAAACACTGGAACAGGTTGCCCAGAGAGGTGATAGAAGCCTCATCCCTGGAAACATTCATGGTCAGGTTGGTTGGGAATTTGAGAAACCTGATGTAGTTGAAGATGTCCCTGCTCACTGCAGAGAGTTTGGGCTAGATGGCCTTTAAAGGTTCCTTCCAACCCAAAGCATTCTATACCTCCATAAATCCCATTGAGCATGTTCCTTTAAAGCCTCATAAGTTATCAAATACCAGACCATCACTGGTTCAACATTATAGTCAGTTCCTGGATATGAATTCTCCAATTTGTAGTTGACCATTCCAAATCTGTTACATCTAAAGCATTCCAGGAAGAGGTACTCTTTGGCAGAAAGCTGATGAGCAACAATCAATATAGATCATTGCCACAGCATTACTTTCTGATGGCAAGAAGTGAGAGTTTCAGAAATGTTCTTTTCAAACAACATCTTGGAACGTATGTGTTTATTTCTATTTAGAAAGTTAAATCTACAAAAACTTCATTAATCTGCAGTCGAAACACACTCCACAATCTAGTCTATTCTCTTTAAGCTTTTCACATCTTAGAAAAAACTTTTATGTCAGGTTATTTAGTATGGTCTTATTATTAAGATTACTTGCTTTTTTCTAAATTTCTGAATTCAGTGCAGCATTAAATACATCGAGGAACAATGTAAAGTCACAAATTCTGAAAAATATACAGGGAAACACAAGTATTTTGTAAAGCACCCTTGGTTCTTTTTTGTTTTTTTTAATTGATTGCTCATTCACGTAGCTGGCCAGCTTGATAACAGTTGTATCTCTTTTACTCTGCTTTCTTCTACATTCCCACACAAGTGTATCTACTGGTTACACCACCCTTAGAAAATTAGTCCTTTTTTCTTTTATATGATACTGTGTTATCTTACCACCCAAGTGAACTGTAAGAGTAAGAATCCTAAACATAGTAATTGACATTACTTTTAATGACCATAGACATCTTATTATAACTATTGACATATGAAAGAGTTAATATTTTGTGACATTTTTAGAAGCATCTCACTTTCTCCCTTAGTGAGTGAGCCGTATAGTGCATAATCATTTGCTATAGAGCTGTGTTACATAGCTTAAAAAAAAATACCTAGGCAAGAGGCTTCTATCTTCTGATTTTTAACCTTTGTCTGCTTTTCTGCTGCCACATTATTAGGAATGAAAAATAAACAGTCTGTCCTGGGTAATTTAGAGAAATTCACATAAGCTGATTCCAAGTTGCTTAATATTTTTAACCTTTTCCTGCTTTTCAAGTGCCATTTTTTAAGAATAAAAAAATATATGACCTGACCTTTTCTCAAAGTCATGAATGTAGAAAGGCATGTGTACAAATGAAGAACAGAAGTTTCCAAATCACAGAGAAATATATAATATTAATAATAATCTATGGCTTTTGGAGCCAAAGCTTTTATGCTGCATGCCCTCTTAATTTCTCCATGTGATTAGATTCTCTCATTAGAATGAAAACCATTCATCATACTCAATGTACAGATAATATGATGATTGATGGCTTTGCAACCAGCTGTATAATATGCAAATATGTGACTTTTTAATATTTTACGAAACACGGCATGCTTGCATGGTTGTTTTAATCCTTTTAACACTCACATTATAAGCATGCCATGTAACATTATCACAGTAGGGCCACTGGACCCTCTCTTATCAAAACAGACATGATTTAAATAACAACCCAGCATAAAGCCTTTTTTTTTCTTTTGGCTTTTTTGTAGTACACTTGGGTAGCAGTTCTATAAAAGTAATTATTTGATTTCCAGCACAGATGCAAAACATCATCTTTACTGTGAGTAGGTTCATTAAAATGTTCTATGTTATTAAGGTTCTACATATTTACTTTTACTAAAGACTAGAAAAATCCTGACACCAGTTAAGAGAGATTGTTATATTTCCTTCTCACCTTATTTTTGCTGCCGCTTTTTATCACCTATAACAATGTGATGAACAGATACAAGGACCATTTAGAGCCAGTAAAGTGAAGTCTGTGGCTCATGGGAGCGAGCCACTGCCCTAGCCCAGAGAAGGGCTATAGATAATGCATGCTTCACTCTGAAGAAGGGAAGGAAGAAGAGGATGACTTGTAGAGCCCAGCACTTAAGGAACTTGGTAATATTCATTTGGGTCAGGAACTGTTGAGAAAACAAGAAGGTAGAGAAACTGGAGAGCCCTCTTACAATTTGTCACATCTTTGAGGTCTAATAAGGAAATGTCTCTCATGACAGACAAAAATATGAACCTTCGCCTAGCAGACCTTCAGCTTTGGAGAAAGAAGTCAGGATATTCATCCTGGTTTCCTCCCATTTTACCTAACATGGTGTGTTCAAGACATTTCATGGCAAAATTAAGACAAAATAAATTAGGACTATAGACTAGATGTAAACATGGCTGCTGATGAATTACTCTTTTACCCTCTTTCTCCTCTTTCTATTTTTTTTTTTTTTGATTCAAACTCAACAGCATCTCATATGCACAAAGTTATTTTGTTTTGTGGAAATAACGATAGTTGTATAGATATATTTTACTGAGGTTTGCTGCAAATGTCCCTCTGAGCCTTCAAGATTCTGTATGTATTTTTAAAGGTTTTAGACTCCTCTTTTCTTCAAGGACTTCTTCATGGCTTCTAGCTTTCTGTCTAAGAGAGAAAGATCAGCCTCTCATACAAGATGACAAATGCTGCCTTTTAAACAGTTGGACATTTTGCTATTGACTGCTACCACAAACTTCACTGTGACATTTTCTAGAGCATCTATTCCTTGCAATGGATACAGACTTGCAGTTACTAGGGAGCAGGGGTCAATGGGGCTCCCATGTGACAGAGCACTCTCAAAGGCCCCCTCCCTCACCGCAGAGAGATCTACTTGAAATGATATTTTGACACAAATATATCCCCAAATGTGTATGCTGTACAAGAACATCTTCAAATTCTTTCAACTCAGTATGAATATGGCTTTAAAAACTGTCAGTTATGTCCTCAAAAAAATATTTGCCTCACATCTTCTGTTGCTCCTGTCAGAGAACATATTGGGAAGACTGGAAAATAGTATGCTTAAGACCATTTTATCCCTCAAGGTGGTGACTCAACCACCCTGTTTTTCTGTCAAGTGGCAATACAGCTACATTCAGATGAACATTTGAAAGTTATTGCCCAGAGTCCTCCACATGGGATCTGACTGGAGCCTACTCTTAAAAGAAGACTAAGCAGAGAGCTGCCTATCACCAGAGGTTGAGCTGAGATGGCTCTTGTCACCTCCAGGCACTGATAATTTCTTAGTTCCCACGTGTGTGATGAACAGCTAGCTTTGATATCAAAGAGTTACTAATTGGCACTGCATACTTTGTGAAGATTGTGGTGGACAGTTAGTGTGTCTGTAAAATGATTAGCTGGCCCTGCATCTTGCAGCTCAGCTGAGGGTCTGTGCACTTGGGTCTGTGACTTCAGCCACTTACCCCGATGTCTGGATCTCTTCTTACCTCTCACCAATACTGCTACTCACAAATCTGCTACTTTCTTGAGAAGGTGAAAAAATTGAAAAGGAAAGAAAGGAGGAATATGAAAATCTACTATTTTCATATTTCTCCAAGTAAAGTGTCTATATACCACTATCAGGACAGTGTCATTGCAGAGTTGACCATCTTTCTCTATACTTTTTCTGCAATTAGTGTGTGTATGCTTCTACTTTCCTACAATGGTTTTCAGGGTCTCTTGCTGAAGTCTTGTGTGTTTGCTCTCTGGATAGAGATGACCTAATATTTAATACTATGCATTTTTCTTTGAAGTCTAACCTGACCTTCTTAGGAAAACAAACAAACAAAAAAGACTCTTGAACAAGCAAAATAACTTAGGGTTGAACATTATAATTAGTAATTTCTTCTTCTGGAAGATATTCAGAAATTCTGATTTGACTGTGTTGCAAGGAAAGGCTGGTCTACATATCCCTTTCACTTTCAAAATTAACATGTATTCTGTATATTACTCTTCTTACAGCCTGGGAATTACATCATTTAAACCCTCCTTCTTCTACACTGATTTTATACTAGGTCATGTCGTTTTCAAAACAAGAACAGCAATGTGACATGTTTATACATTTCTTTCTCTCATTGACCATGTGACAGTGATCGTCAATTTTTATAATTTTGCAATGTATCCTATTTTACTTAACATTACCACCTACAGTTTTAGCAGGTCATCAGAATTTCATTTTTTATTCTTCCTTTTCTTTATAAGAATGAATGAGTGGATAGATGTTTATTTAAAACCAAACCAAACCAAACCAAACAAAACAACCAACCAACCAACCAATGAAATAACAAATAGGAAAAGGCTCCCAACAAAACATCAACCCCTTCATGTTTTTTTTAACTGGAGCATTTGTGAATAGGAATGCTACTGTACCCTTAGATTTTAGAGGGTACAACAGAGGCACTTCATCCTTTGAATCAAGGCTTAAGAGGTGAAACACCTATACAATACTTCAGCAAGTGCTGCCTAAAAGATAGTATGCTGAAACAATATTGATGAGATGCACCCTGCTAAGCAGGCTGACTTACTGTAGAGTAAAAGAGTAATGTGTTTTCTCTCTTTTTCAGTATAAAACAGAGATGCAGCTTTTTTTGTAAAGTATACTGCATCCTAAGGCAAAGTATTGTATAAAAACTATTTTCTTATAAAGGTCAATTAATCTGATTTCTGGATGTTTTTTTCTTAGTTAAAGTCTTCTCACTAGTTTATGAAACGAAGTCACAAACAGCATGTACTCCCATTGCATCACTTTTCTGCTCACTAGAAGAGTAGAATTTCTTCCCTTCTGCAAGAAATATACTTTTAGCATATATCTAAGGTGGTGTTTTCCTAGAATAAAATGTTTAGAATACTGAGCATTAATTGACATACCTTTTTTAACTGCCAACTCTAAAACGCATAGAAATAGTTATAGTGAGGGTGGTAGCACAATGTGAGGTATGAATTACTGAGATGAGATGAAACTACAGAATCCTTCATGAAGAAAACAGAGTCCTGAGAACAGTGAGGAAAGTCTGGACTCCAAAGTTACAGCCCTGTAGCTGGGGAACAGCTGTTTTCTTTGGTCCCTGTGCACAGAATAGGGAAGATGGCAGCAGCAACAGGGTACTAGAAGCACGGCCAAGAGTTGGAAGAGGTAAACAATTTTAAGGGAACTGAGACTGGGCAGAGGACAGCGCTAGCTTATGTTCTGCAAGTGGCATAACCTATATGAAAGTCTTACCAAGATCAAAAGTTCTCATATGGAAGACATCTAAAAACATTTATTACAAACATTGATTAAAAAAATCAAACTCAAACCATAAAATGACTTAAAATATTATTGATTGTTAAAGGTACATGCACAATTTGTGTTCTTTACAACCCAATTTAAATATATCATTAATTAATTGTATACTATCAGTGTGTTTGTAATACTGAAATAATTGAAAGCCTACTAAAAGATCTGAATCTCAAAGAAGGATGAGTTTACCTTTCTAAGCCATTAACATTATAGAATCCTGTCACCCTCCTCTGGTATTTCCCTACTTAATCCATCTTCTTGATTTTCTTCATAAACTAAAAGTAACTACTACTCTGACCAAACTAAAAAGAGAAGGTAAAATATATAGAAATGTGTGTAAAATTTGATTTTTATAGAAATAATTTTGTATTGTAAACTTTAGGTCATGAAATTGAAAAATATTTAAATATAATGGCTCAAACAAACATTTTCTTATGTTAGTGTGATAAGAGAGTCTTTCCTACTTGAACCCAAGGTAAGTGATAGTTACAATAAATACATTTTCCCTTTGACCAGTTTGAGATCATTCATTAATCTATATACACTATCCATTCTCAGCTGAGATTAGATTTCAAATGAAATTATTATTTTAATATATATAACATTTAAATCTCCCTCACAATTCTGTTACTTAGTAACTGATAACACAAGCTTTTTATCTCCTGCATGAACCTCAGAATATCCAATTTGATAATTCAGTGTTATTTTTAATTGAGGCTGTTAAGTTAATAACTGATGAGCTTTCTGAAGCTCTCCCTCTATCTTCTGTACATTTTTTCATATGGAAGTGTAGAGTGCTCGGACAACAACCAGGACAACATCGTTTCTTTTTTCATCAGCTTACAAAGTAAAATACTAGATGTTAAAAAGAACTTGGGTCAGATTCAGAAATGTGTTTAATTTTTGGTTAAACTAAAAGCCTGAATTTAAGATATGCAAAACTTTTTAAGCAGCTCTCACTCTGCTTTTCTTTCCCGAAGTGGGTAAATTCCCTTTCAGGACCAAGTGTCTTGATGTGAAATATTAGTGGTCAAAATATCTGCATGTAGAATACAGGGAGACTTTAATGAAGCACATTCAGCATGGTGGAATTTGGAACATATCGAACATATTTTACTTTTAAATATATACTATTCTATTAGATCTGGCTCAGTATATACTTGTATTACTCTATCACTCTCCATTAATGGTGGGAAACCAGTATAACAGTATAAAAACTGGCCTGCAATGAACCTTGTTCAAATTGGATTAGGCTACTTAAAATATATAATTTAGGGACAGGCCACTAATTGGGATAATTTCTATCTTTAGTTAGATGCACCTATAATTAGTATTTAGCATAATAATAAAGCTTCACCTTCTTTATATAGAATTTAAAGTTTGTGGGAGTTTAAAGAGCTTTAGTTGATCCATAATAAAACAAAGATAGAGCTAAAAACAAAACTAAATTTTGAAAAAAAAAAAAATCTTACAAAACCTAATTAGCAGGTATACCTGTGCCTTCTCATAAAATTAATTTTAAATTCCAGCTGCAAATGCAGCTTCTTTGAGGGAATGATAACCAGCAGAATTCCTCACTCTTGTCTAAAAGTTCAATAGTGAGACAAGTATTAGGTATTCACACCATATTAGGTGAAATATTTTGTTCTCCATCCCAGAAACCAGACTACTAATTTGAAATTTGTCAAATTGTGTGTTACCTCAAATTGTAGGATTATACCATCTTTTCAAGGTTTGATACTACTATCTCATACTCCCAGCAAAAGTCACTGAAGTTCATGGGATTATTATAATGAGTAAGGTTTATTCTTTTAAGGACCAAATATATAAACTATTAATCATACAGGTATTAATCTCTTATTCTAATTTTTACTAGTTTTCTTATTCTGATGCTTAGTATGAAAACTCTTTCGATTTAAAGAACAGCTCAATAAATTATATGAAAACATTCTAAAATAATACTAAAGCAACAGCTATAAGAGTGTGGCTAAACCTTAAAACTTGAAAACAAAATAAGAAAGAAAAGATATTTTTGTTCCAGCTGCTAGAGTTGTTGGTATTGGCACTGACATTTCTGCTTAAAGCTTCTGAGAACCAGCCCAACAACTTATATTACAACCATAAAACACCCCTGTTAATAATTAAAATATCTTAAAGTGTCTATACATATTTTAATGCTAAGGTGTACAAGCCTATGCACAAATAGCACCTGATGTGTTTGTCTTTCTATTGAAATGAAGAGAAAACCAGATTACCATTTCAAGGTTGACCATGGCAAATAAAAATACCTGATGCCATTATCCTTCTCCCAGTAATAAGGATAAAGTATCCATAAATTGACCTCACTTTTTTCTCCACCCCAAATACACACTAAATACAAACAACAGGAAAGCAGAGGGTTTGTCCCAAGGCAAATTCCTAGGTACCTGCAGTTCAGTGATGAGCTTTTGTGAAGTGTGTGCTCTTCACTGAAAAGCAATCTACTGCGTAAATCTTCCCTTATTTTCCTTAAAACTATCCTGTACTAAGGAAAATAATTACTAGAATTCTAAAATGATTTTGTCTAATGGTATTTGCACCTTAGACTGAGGATGTTTGATGCTATCACAGTGTTGATCTCCTGCTTTTCAGTGTTGTCCTAGTTTTTCTAAGATAGAGTTAATTTTCTTTTTAGTATTTTAGTTGCAGTGTTTCAGTTTAGACTTATTATGAGAAGAATGTTCATAACAGTGCTGTTGTTATGAGTTGCTGCTGGAGCTCAAGGCCACCATGTTTAGCTGCTTCACAGTTGCATTAGGACTGGGAGGGAGAAGCGTAGTGAATAGCAAAGCCCTGAGCTGGCATTTGGATATGCCAATGAAATATTCCATATCATATCACGTCATGCCAGTGTATTAACCAGGGCTAACCGGAAGACAGGGCACTTCTCTTCCAGGGGTACCTCTCTCGGGGATCGCTTGGGCTCACTCTTCCAGGGTTTCGGTTTTGGGACTGTCTCTCCTCCGGGATCGTTAGCTGGCACGGGCTGAGCATCAGTCAGCAGGTGGTGAGCACTGTGTATCACTCATTTGTATATTCTGTTATCACTGTTGTTATCATTATCATTTCATTTTAATTAGTAAATATTTTTTATCTCAACCCGTAAGTCTCCTTGCCCTTCTTTCCAATTGTCTCCCCTACTCCCTGGGCGAGGGAGGGGGGAGGGTGATAGAGCAGGCTGTGTTTGGCTGCAAGCTGCAAGCAAAAAGGGTGAATCCACCCAAACCACCACAAGTACATATATTTTAACTGTAGACATACTCATGGAAATAGCATCTGTCCTTTGCTGCTCTGGAAATAACTACAAGTTCTGAAAGCTGGTTTCTTTTTTTTTTTTGGTTTTGTTTTTGATTTGAAGACTAATGAAACAAAGGATATTTTTTTTATCTTTTAAAGACTTTTCCCCTTTCTCCTTATCAACACTTCCTCATTTTTTTTGGCACAACTTTTGATGGCTATATAGACAACTAGTTTAGGTTGCTTGGAGCCTTGTTCAGTTGAGTTCTGAATATCCCCAAAGAAGGAGAACTCATAGCTCTCTGGACACCCTACTCCATGGTTTGATCACTTTCATGACGATAAGTTTTTTCCTTATATCTGGTCACAATTTCTGATGTGGAAAATTGTGTCCATTGTCTCTCCTCTATGTACACCTCTGGGAAGAGTGTAGCTCTGTCTTCTCTATGTCCTCCCATTAGGTAGTTGAATAAGATCACCCTGAACTGTCTCCTCAGGTTGAACACATGTAGCTTTCTCTCTCTTACTTTGTAAGCTACGTGCTGTCATGTATGCTACGTGCCCATGACTTTCCTAGTGGCACTTCACTAGGCAATTTCTACTACATCAATACCAGGGAGTCCCAAGCTGGACCCAAATGGCACTCCAGATGCCATGTCATAAATGCCAGATAGAAAGGAAGAAACACTTCCTTCTACCTGCTGCCTACACTTTCCCTAATGTAGTCCAGCATGCCAGTATGCCACCAGCCTTCTTTGTCACAGAGTCACAATTTAGATGTGAGAATGTCCAGATTGTTTCTCCGGAAGCTCCTCTCTAAGCATTTGGCCTGTACTTTTGTGTGGGTATATACAGGTATAGGATACAGATTTCATTGTCCCTTTTGTTGAAATTGATGAGGTTCCTGCAAGGTCATTTCTCCATATTGTCTAGGTCCATCAGAATAGTAGCCCTGGCCTTCAGCGTATCAGCTATCTCAGATCACCAATTTGGTGTTGTCTGCAAGCTTGTTGAGAGGGCGCTCCACTCCATCATCTGTGTCCGAAATAGAAGCATGAATACTATTGATTCCTGAGATATATGACTAGAAGTCAAGCACTGCTTGGACTTTGTACCACTGTTCACAATCCTTTGAGCCTGTCAGTTTAGGTAATTTTCCACCCACTTTGTACTTTGTTTATCCAGATGTCACCAATCTGGGTATGTAAGTATGCCGTGAGAGATCGTGCTGTAAGACTTGTGAATATATCACATCCCTTGTTGATTTTCCTGCACACTACTAGAAAATGTGGCCCCCTCATGAAGTCAGTTTTCTTCTAACACTGAACTGCTGTTGAAATTATCTTTCCTTAGTTTGAAAAGGCTGAAAAAACTTCAGTAGGACAACAACTTATATAGGTCCTATTCTACATCAGTTCAAATAGTTTTTAATGATTTAATAAAATTCAACAATGTTAATAATAGCAGTTAATTTAATGGTTGATTTTAAAAGCAGTACTGATTAAAGCTAGTATAAAAGTTTTTAAAAATAACCCTTTGTAGTACTACTGCTTTCTGCCATCACTTTGCTGTCATTCTGCATTCCAGACTTCACTTCATTTGCCAAGCTGTTACAGAGCTGACACAAAGAATCTGACATTTAGCCTTTTCTACTTAGTTTTTGTCAGTCAACCCTATTTCTTGTCTGAACTCTCCAAATGCACTTTGCAAATAGTTGGGTAGTGTCAGGCAGACTACAATTGTGAGATTGACTGTTTCTTTCCCTCCTGAAAACCTGCAATTGTGCCAAGTGTAACTGTTTGCCTACTTGTCTTTTACCTTATCACTTGTTTGGTACAGGACGACCTGTAAACTGTCAGATAGTGGCTGAGCCAGGTCACTTATATCACCCCTGGAAAAACACCTGTCAGTTGTTATGTACAGCCTGAAGTTCAGTAAGCAAAATGACAAGGAAGGCAATAGAATCAAGAGAAGAAAACTAGTTTGTGGCTGTCAGAAAAAAAAGGTTGGGCAGAAATCATTGCTAGCTGTGCCAATCAGTGTCTCAATTGGCAGCTGTTTAGTGTTTGGACTGTTCAGATGCATCTTGCTGGTAGGCTGGGACATGTTCTGTGAGTCAAGTGACTTCAATCACATTTTTGTTCCTGTACTGTCATTTGTAGGAGTTCTGTTTCCATGCATGGATGGATGAGAAATGACAAAGCATTGCTGGGCAGTTTGGAAATCCTAATGAGCAGATGAGTGTTCTACTACCTGCATAACTGAGTACTCTATCTACTTTATTAAAAAAAAGGAGAAAGGTTTTAAATGAGAACAAACGACAGGTTAAATGATAATAACACAGAAATAAGAAAGTCTATATATTCACAGAATTCAGAAAATTAAAATACTCTTTTCCTGGGTTGGAAAAAATGTTCAAAATTTAAACAATGCTTTTACTTCTTTTGCATTGAAAAGATAAAGCTAAACCAAAGATATAGTATTGATATCCAGAAGTTATGGAAATGTTTTTTTTCTGCAATAAAGCTTTGGGCATGGTTCTAATTCTGCAGAAGGTTTTCTACAAGAGAAAGTTATTTGCTAAACACAGCACGCATGAAGAACACACACTGATGAATAAAACCTTTCCAGTTCATTGCAAGATCATCTAATGCACTACAAAACCACTTATGCAGAGACAATAGTTCAGAAAGGGACAACTATATCATTAAATAATTCTTACAAAAATTAATTTTCATCTGAGGTTGACTACCCACTTAGCTAGACTACAGGAACAAATAAAATTATGCTCCTTACTCAGAGTAGTTCAGGGTCTATTAAGGCATACAAAAGGTAGAAGAGAGATAGCCACTTCCCCAGAATCACCCCACTGATAAGAGGCAGAGGGAGAATTATAAGCATGACTTAAACAGCCTTTTCAAGTCGCTGAAACTACTTCCCAGAACAGCCACAATCTGGAGTACAACACTTAGCCAGATGTTGTGGAAGCATGGATAATGACCGTAAAAATGGGCTGCTAATAAGCTGAGCATGAGCTTTTCTGACAAATGAGCTGATAGGAAGCAGAAAACTTGCAGCAGGTGAAGCTTTCTTGAACTGAATATTGAGGTAGCCTAAGTATTCTGCACCAGTACAGGATGCTGCCTGGGGAGTTTCAGACAACATCAATCTCCCTCTTCCCTATCCCTTCTTAAAAAAAAAAATTAAAGTGACCAAACATTAGGACGGTGAAAACAAACGTTTGTTTCTACTTTAAAATTTAGGTCTTTTTATTTTATCTTCTACAGCACAGAACATTTCTGTCCACAGCTACATTCACTACAGTGATATGGTTTCAGAGTGAGAGCCCTGATTGTCCCCACTTACGGTGTGCTGGATCAGTTCACAGGCTGGCTTTTTGTTATTAATAATCAAAGGCCCCTTTTGGAGAAAGCTAAAATAGGAGCTCTACTCTGAGCATGCACCAAATGTTCTCCTGTACCTAATGAGGACAGAGACTGAACCAAAGAGAGGTACTTCTGTCAGCTTCAACCATGTGTTGTCAATGCCAAACTAAACCTTGGCTGGAGTAAATCCCTCAATCATGTACAGGGAAAAAGTAGCAATTACAGTGCCAACTGGTTTGATTATTGGTCTATTTCTGCTTTGCCAAATTGCTTTCTAATAAAAATGAAACTTTCATATCCAAAAAAAGAGATCTATTTTCTAAAGTCTTCTAAGTCATCCTTTCTTGATCCAGGGATAAGAGACAGTGGGGTACAGTAGCATGCTGTGGAAAAACTTTCTGAAATTTGGGAAATGTTTTACCTCCTGCCTCCTTACAAATGCCATAAGCAAAATGATATAAATTGACATTACCTTAAATACTGCATTAACAATTTAAAAATACATAGGTTTTATGTTTGGTACTTTGCACGCATCAATAGGCCAAGCAGTTACTTATGACTGTGAGAAGCTCTCTGTGCTTAGACTCATTTTAACACTTGCCCAGCAGCAATATATACAAAACAGTCTGCTCCAATGGGCAAAAAACCCTGCAGCTTCCATGCCTAGGGTTATTTTGGGCAGAGTAGCTTCCTGTCTCTGTCAAGATGGAACTTATTATGATGCAAAATGAGTACATGATTAAATTCTTAGTAGACTCCTTTAGAGCATCGGCATACAGAAAGTTTACTTGCCTTAAGTAGCATTTCTTTGAGATTTGTTGTTCATGCTCATGTTTATGTTGTAGTTGTGCACAGTCATACTCTGAAAGAGTTTTGATTCCAGCATGGACATGTCTCTTCCTCCACTCCAAATGCAGATTTGTCCTGGTTTTCTCTGGGAGAGAGCTAGTTTTCTTCTTAGTAGCTATAATAGTACTGTGCTCTAGATTTAGAATAGGATTTGGTATGAAAATAATGTTGATAATATACTGATGGTTTTAGTTGTTTCTAAGAAATCAAGGACTTTTCAATTTCTCATGTTTTTCTACTGTGGGACTAGCTAAAAGGGTTTGCACAAGTTGGATAGGAGCATACCAAGAGCAATGGTCCAAATTGGCAGATAAGATATTCCATATCACATAATGTCATCTTTAATATATAAATGAGGGTTGGCTGTAAAGCTGTTCTCTCACTTCCAGGACTGCAGTTTTGGGATCTCGCTCCTCCTTAGGAACTGCTAGCCAGGAAAGAGCTGAACCTTGTTTGGTGAGTGGTGAGCAAATGCATTGTGCATCACTCATTTGTATAGTTTATAACAACAACAACAACAACAATAATAACAACAATAATAATAGTTACTGTTACTACAATTTTCATTACTATTATCATTATTATTTAATTTTATTTCAATTATTAGATTGTTTTTCTCTCAAACTTCCAGTCACCCTATCCTTACCCCTCCAATTCTCTCCCCATTCCCCATGGCTGGGTAGGAGAGTGAGCAAGAAGCTGTGTGTTTTTTAGTGGCCTGCTGGGTTAAACCATAATAAGGTTTTATAAAAGAGTGAATGAAAACTCATCCCTTGAACCTTCAATTCTAGTGTTTGCCTAGTAGAACTCTACTCTAGGTACTAACATAGGAGAGTGGACTGTAAAATATACCCTCCTTGACAGAGAAAGAGAAGCAAAGGTAGGACTTCTGCATATTCCCAGATTCTACATGAGATGTAAGAAAAAGGTAAAGCTGTAGGTGCTGAGTTCGAAAGGCCTCAGAACTGAGGCTGTCAGCCTTGCTCTCTCTGCAGTAGTCTCAGCCTGCCTGCACCTTGTTTTTGCTTGACCTAGCTCTAATACCAGGTTTATTCCAGACACATGGCTATGGCTTTTTTAAAATTATTTTTTAAAACTTTTGTTTATTATTGTATGGCACAACTTTTTGTACAGCTATAAATAAGAAGTAGTTACTCTGTGTAGGATGAGAAACCTAGGACTCTAGTGTAATGATGCAGCATTGGGAAATGCAGTGCCATTATGATAGCAGATGCTTTCAGAGGTGGGAGCAGAGGAAGCCATGCAGAGGAGAATTGGCATGGGATGATAATAGACAGGACACAGACTCACCACTGGTCAGATAAATAAATGCAGATCTGGAGCTGGACAAATCTGATTTTAGGAGTAACAAAGAGAACAACAGCATAATGTTTAACACATTTAAAAGGCATCCTATGTAGTATATTTGGATGTAACATGGAGTTGTGGACCAATAAATAAATAGCTAGTAAAAATGTTTTAGCAAACAAAAATGTCTCACAGTTAAAACAAAAATAATTCTACGATGAGACTGTTGAGAATTCAGTTATACCAACAATTTATTGGCTTCATAAACAAGGTGTATGTATTTTTTGCTCATCAACAAGGTTAAACAAACAGTTGCACAATAGCTACCCTAAGTATCTGTAGGTCTCAGGCTCTTTAGTCGAAGACTATTTTCCTCCATGTGCTTCCACAGAAGTACCAGCATTAGTGCTACAGAAGTAGCACTTCAGACTGTGTTCTGTCATCAGCCAAGTTAAAAAACAAATTCTTCCCACCCTTGGTGGGAATATGACCATAAATGGGAGAACATTCACAAGCTACTCAGAACTTTAAATTTAGTAGGCTTAGGTGGAATGCCATAGGAAACTAGTCTATCCCAAAACCCAATAAATGCTATGGTGAAGACAAATCAGAAAGCTTCAAATCAAATACCACCACCCCCATGTCTAACAGTGAATAAAGAGCAGCAAATTATACAATGACTCCCATGGAGTCGTCCTTTTTTTATATCTTCTATAGCACTGTGAAAAAACCATGAGTATCCTTTCCCTGGAAACCACTTTGTGTGGACAGACTCCACCTGAAGATGCTGTAAATGTGTATGACCCCCTGCCTGTGCAGGTATGCTTATTGACAATCACACAAAGGAGAGAAATCCATAGCAGTCTTAACTCTGCTATCTGAAGACTCCTAGGAGTCTATATCTCACCATAATTCTCTTTAGAGTACACCGAATAAACATGCCTTACACAGTGCACTGTAAGAAAATAAGTATGAGAAACTTTGTCAAGCAAGGAAAGTCAACTAGAAATGACTGAGGAAATGCACATTATAAACTGTTAGGCAGTTCCAAACCTCTGGTCCCTAAGCAACACTGGTATTTGCCTTGGGGAACAGCTTTATGTCCAAATGGAGCTATTAGAAGTTTCTGAATAACCTTGAAACTGGATATATTTGAAGATATCCCTGTAATTTTTTTCCTGCATCTATCAAAGAATTAACTGTATTTCTCTCTCTCTCTCTCTCTTTCTGGTTGAAACAGAGTCAGCATATTTCAGGCTGCAGAACTCACTTTCACCTTCCCTCAACCATTAAACTTACACTTGGCTGTCACAAATTTCCCTATCATCCCGCTGGACTGATTAATGGGAAGGAGCAGATGTCCAAGTCTGTATCTATCATGGCAGACAGCTCTCTCTGTTGTTTATCTGCATGACAAGCACAGTTCTTCCTCGTGCTGGAGAGCCTGGCACTAGAAGGAAGACCCTGGTATTGACCAAGCTGTCTGCCTACATCTACATACTGAAAATGCACATCTATTGCTGCAGCTGCAAGGAAGTAACTAAATATAGACTGCCGGTAGTGCCTGCAACAGCACAGAAAGACTGCCACCATGATGAAAGATGATGGGTTCTTGTGGAAAGAAATTCAAGTTTCCCTTTCTTTTCAGAAATATTGTATAACTTGTACGGATATTTACATGTCTTTCAATGCAAATTGAGCAGGAAGTCTTTTGTACATAGTTTCCACAGACCTCTAAACATTCAAAACCTGAAAATTTACTGTAAATTGATGAGGGTGAGGGTAGATATGAAGAAAAAGAGTAGAAACTATTTACAACTTGAGGAGAGGAAATAAAAAAGAAGAAAATTATATGGTGAAAGCAAATATGATTGATTATGCTTTCACAAGCTGTAATCATTAGCTTGCAATGGCTGTTGGCAGAAATTAGATTTTGCCCTTTGCTTTTCTAGCTACTCAGGGTCAACAAAGCTCAGGATATATTGAAGAAGAGTTATTAATCTAGTTCAAATTGGCATAGGTCTTCTTGTTCAACAATGTCTGGAAAATATTTTTACTAAAACCCCAAAATATCTGGAGAGCTTGTTTTTATTAAGCAAATAAGGGCACCTTTTGATAGTATAAAAAAATGACCCAAGTAACTACTGCACTCAAATAAGATAAACACTCTTGTATAAAGTCTTATTTAATCCAAATAAGTTTTTGATTGAAAATATATTTTGTGACTTATTGAAAGGAGTTTTTAGTCACACACTCTCAGAGAAAGTGCATCTGTAAAGCTTAAAGTTTCAAGAACTGGCCTACAGTTTTCTCTGAGCCTCTTTTAGACTAAGGATCAAAACTTAAGACCCTTGTACTTGAACCAGAAGCAGAGATTTGAACTAGGATATGCCAGTATCTTTTATATCAAAAGGTATAAAGACTTTGTACTGAAAAAACCCACCATTTTAAAACTTGGTATCAGAACTGCAATTGTCTTCTGGTGAATTCTAGTCTGAGGCTTGTTTTAAGGATCTTGTAAATGTTTACAAATAGGCTTCCCAATATGTATTTAATTTTGATAAGTGAATGTTAGTTTGATCTATTCTTGCAATTTTTTTTAAATAGATTTAAGGTATTTGAGTATCCTCCTTAGTTACGTGCACAGAACTGATAAACCTGCATGATGAATACAATATTCTTGGGCTAAGACTGGAGATGACTGGTTGAACTCATCAGCAAGTTGCTAGTGCAATGGTCTTCTGGCTGCAAAAACATAATCAACACAACTCAAGTTTGCAAACTTTTAATTTGTGAACCTTTTGTAGTTAGAGTCTATATGTGAAAATTAACAGGTTGAGTACACATAATTTTCTTCTAAAGGGCAAGGACAGATCTAGCCATCAAGTGGGAGATAACAGAATGTCTCCTCTTTCCTACTAGGCAGAATATTGACTGATTGATAGGCTAAAAGAAAACAGCTTCATACATGAAAAGTGAACTGATGGCCATTTTCAAAGGACAAAGACTTCCAAAGCTGTTGGCTGACAAAGGGAAGTAGAAGTCTATCTATCTCATCACACCTCATCCAGTCATAAGCTCATAGGATATTGATCTAAGAGATTGAATTTTTTTGAGAATCTATTAAATAGAGCCTGATTTTTAATCAATAGTTGCCTTTTTTTCATGTTCCAGACACTTTACAGGTGGAGAATGGAAATGATGCTTTGGGAGAGTGATCACACATAGGGAAGGTAGTTCATACTTAAATCAACTCTTGCTGAGAAAATATGACTATATCAGGAAAACAACCAAACAATCAAACAAAGAATGGTTCACTTTAAAGAGAAAATTAAGAAAAGGATAATAACAGATATAAAATAGCAAAGGGTTGTTGCACAGAAAGGTATTTTTTGTTTTCTATGGCCATGGTAGACAGGAAAAAAGTCATGAGTTCAAATCACAGACAAGAATATTCAGAGTTGTTATTAGAAATAGGAAACATAACAAAACAATGCAATAGATCATTTAGGGAGGTTTTGAAGTCCCACCCTTAACTTTGTCAAATCATTATTTAAAACTGGCTTAGAAAGTTCTAAATGCAACTCACATGAATAATCCAATATTAAAAATCTTGTTTTAGGACTGAAAGGTTAACTAGACAAGCTTTTGTGATGCTTTCCCACTTTTTGATATCCTTAGGTTAGTTAACACTGTCTTTTGAGATTCTCTGTTTTGCTAATAACTATTAGCATAATCCAGTGTTGAAGATGTGTGCTGCTATGTGACTTAAGAACAGTCTGGCATTTGGAAAACCACCTAAAAGTTCACTAATTAAATAGTTTCTCAATTCTGTCTCACTATAGGTGAATCTGTTGTGTTACAGGAAAAATAATTCTAAATGTATGAAAGGATACAGATTTGCTCATTTTTTCTAAATCAGGAAACTCAGGAGACTATTTTACCCTAATGCATTTTTTATTGTATTTGGAGAGGAGTTTCAGTTAACCAGAGGAATAGGATGAGTCAAAGACAGCTTCGCTGCTAACTGTTATAGCCTTGGCCCAAAATATAGGACATGTTAACTTATCACGTATTTTAAGTTTGAGCCAGAAAGTGTCTTTTGCTCTTTTGAGCATACTTTCCCTGTTACTTCTCAGAGCTAGGACACACTATGTTTTGTACTGCATGCTGTACATCTGTGCTATCATGCAGACAGAAGAGCATTGTTACAAGATCTTCAAGAGAACACTTAGTGATAGTAGAGTGAAGAAGTTCCCTGGCCATATCAGAAGTGAGAAGACCTGAACAGCAGACCCTTCTTCCATCAGGAAAGGAAAGCACTAATGTAGCCCTAGTCCAGGAATATCCTGCATGTGAAATATTTAATGCAATAGTTTAGTGAATACCTATGACATATGTTGTTGATGAGGCCTTAAAGCGGTAACTGAGCTTTTAAAGTGACCTTTCTTAATAAACTGATTTGCTGCTCATTTGTCCAGACATCTAGTATATAATTCATTTGACTTTCAGTTAGAAGTTAACCAGCCTACTCTTGTTTACACGTTACAGTGTAACTCAGTATTAGTTAATAGGCACAACAATTTTACCTTACTTTGGAAACATTCTAGAATAGGTGGCCAGTCATTATTAATTCCTGTGGTTTTCACTGAAACATTAATAATGATAAATTAATTCACTTCACTGTTATGTGTGATATGTAACTTAGTTTACAATAGTTACTCAGTAATTTTGTAATTAAAATACCATTATCTTAAAATGTTACCTAGTATCTGATCTCTATTTTTTGAAACTTATTACAAATTTTTTTTTGCATGATATGATATGGAATATTTCATTGACACATCCAAATGCCAGTTCTGGGCTTTGCTATTCACTACACTTCTCCCTCCCAATCCTAATGCAGCTGTGAAACAGCCAAACGCGGCGGCCTTGAGCTCCAGCAGCAACTCACAACACCAGCACTGTTATCAACGTTCTTCTCACAATAAGTGTGAACTGAAACACTGTAACTAAAATACTAAAAAGAAAATTAACTCTATCTTAGAAAAACCAGGACAAAATATAAAGAGATCAGCAAAATTCTTAGTTAAAAATGCCCCTTGTTCTCTGGTGTGTTAATCAAGTTCCAAGGGCAGTAGCCAGGGAAACACTTTTGCAAAGTCAACTCAATTGCCAATCAAGTATAAAAACATTTAAGGAAACTATTCCACCAATAATGCTCATCCACTGCACCATTAGCATATGTTTTCCACTATACAATTCTGGGTGCAGGAAGAAGGTGGGAACAATATATAATTGAAGATGTACCAAAATATTTATTTCAGTTAAATATGAAGATTTGGATTTTAACCTCCATAGCTACTGAAGTCATGTTTGTAGTAATTTTTATCAACTTCATATTTCCTCTTAATAAAAATAAATTATTAATACCACTTAAAATATGATGTAAAATAATATCCTTTATATTACGAGGATCTGACTGGGACACTTATACATTCATATTTCATGAGTCTTACCTTTAACCACTTAAGTTTACAACAGAAGTAGTGGAATTAGAAGTAATAGAATTATGGAAGTAATATATAAACATACAGATAATGTACATATTATTACTTATGCATCGTATATCTGTGTAATTTGTTAATCTTCATATTTACATATAAGAAATCTTAAGCAACAAAGAACAGTTACATGATAAGAAGGAATTTTAGCACAGCCAATTTAATAAAAAGGAAAAAGTACAGCTGTTTTTTTGAAAGTAATATTACACTCCCTCTGTATCTAGCAAAAAAAAAAGTGTGGTAAGTAACTTGTTCACTGACGGAATGAGTAAGAGATCAGCATGAGACAGCTAGTAAGACCTGTATTGCTTGATTTCCTGGAGACAGCTATTGCTATTAGTGCCCCAACACAACTTATTTTTTTTTTCCCCTCAGGGCTTCAGTTACCTTTTATTAAAAAAAAAGTATAAAATGATGGACTCATACATGTCTATACATAAATGACAGAAATAAGCACTAGCCTCTTCACCTGTCCATCAAACTTGTTGTTTTAGGGAGCCAAGGAACACCAACAAATCTTCAGCCTACATTTACCCTAAATATAGAACTTAGTTCAGATCCTCACAGAAAAAATAAATTCCTCCTTTTACAAAAGACCCTTGAATATCTGGTTTGTAAGCAAGTCCTACTTAAAATTAGTAACTCACTTTGAACTGTGATTGTGTTTATTTCTATACCAATAGTCTGACTACAACTGTTTAAGAATTTTTAGTAGGTTAATATGAAAGACTACATACTGGATTAAAAACTCTGGTGGGGAAAAGTAGACACAACAATTCCCCTCCCAAACCCCAAATATGTACCTAAATTTCTAAGAGCTTATTTTGCTTCATTAGGAAAAGAAAAAAAAAAAAAAAAAAAAAAAAAAAAAGGAAGCTTTTGAGTCACTAAAGATAGAAATAAGGGGAAAAAAGATTCAGAAAAGATTAAGCAGGTGTAAAGATTTTCCTGCATGGAAATAGGCAATATAGTCCCCAACTAGAAAAGCAGGTGAGAAGATGGACTCACTGAAGTAAAATGCATGACCAAGTACTAAGTAGTAAAACATTTATTCCCCAATCTCATTTTTAAAGAGCAAAAAGAACACAATATCCTCTAAATACAAGGCACGAGTATCTAAAAATCTGTCTGAGCTCAGGTGACTTTTCCATCTTTTCCAGAACCACCATGAGTAGGAATTCCAGTGATCTTGAGGTGTTACTATAATTGTCTATAGAGATGTTTTTAATGTTCTCTGATTACTGCAAAATACCTTCATTCTCCTCCTGTCCCACTACAGAAATTTGTTATTATAAACCAATACTTTTTTGTTCAAGTGTAGTTCTTGCACAGGTAAAAATCCCTTTTGTGTAAACATGTAGTAATGCAAAAATACATAAAGTAGGTGTCTTGCCCCTTGTTCTTTAAATCCATGATTAAAAAGTAGTACTCCAGACAAACACAATTTTACCTGTAAAGTTCTCCCTGTTCTGCCCCACAAATGTGCAAACAAAACGTCTACTAAAGTATCTGATAATTTCCAAATCAGTTGCTGTAGTAAAAACAGCCTGTGAGCAGCTTGATTTCCTGCTTTCCAGGAAATAGTTCTTTAGCACCCTTTAAATATGAGATGTGACGAGCCACATCTTTTAGTATAGAAGAAATATGCTAAGCGGTAGTCAATTTTCAGACCAAATGATATATAAATGTCATGAAAAATTAAAAATCTAAACCTGCTTTTATCTAAATAGAGATCTGAATCAAGTACAGTCAAATGACACAGTTGGCAGTAGAAGTGTATTAAAATATTTCATCAAGAGTTACTTTGGCAAATATTAACTTCAACTCTTATAGATGGCCTAATTAGACTTATTTTGCCTAATCACATCAGAAAACCTTTTGAAAGTTACATTTCTCTATTTAACTGCAATTGCATCCTGCAAGATTGCCTGAAACTGATGGTGGCACCATTTTGCATAAGAGCAGAGATGACGGTGTGCACAGCAGTTGGGTTCCTGGCTCCAGACACCATTCAGAGACGCTTCAAGGCATAAGGGTTTCTTTTGGGTGGCTGTCCTTACTGCTGACTTAAAGAGGTAGATTGTATAACTGTTCCAAAGCAGAAAAGCCACAAAGGTGTGCAAAAGGGATTATAGCTCCTGTGTGATTTCAAACACCGCTTATATTTTCATTTGTGGGGTAAAATGATGCAATACCTGAGGGTGCTTGGCATAATCAGGTTTATTCTTGAACTCTTCAAATCCTGAACTCCTGAAATCAAATGTGTTTTTTCTAAGGAGATTGACCTCATAATACTAAAACACATTCAAAGATTCTGTGGACATGAAAGGAAGATTTATCCTCATGTGAATGAGTTTTGTGATCTAGAGATATTTTATTTTGCAAAATCTTTTTTTTTTTTCTTTTGTAAGCCTATGTACTAAGAAGTAGAAAATAAACATTATTAATACCAAATTATCTCTACTTTAAAAGTGAAAAATGATTATCTAGAAAAAGCAGTAGATTTTTTTTTTTTCTAGTTTAAACTATTCACCAGTCAAATAATAGTACAAACCTCTTAGCTGGTGTTTCAATTAAGAACTGGAGTTGTTTAATTTGGTAGAAACTTGAACTATTCTTTACTCAGAGGCAGTGGCCGAGACATTAAATATATCCAGAAAACATAATTAATTTTTTACGCTATTTAATTTTCTACATTATTTGCCACCATTAAAAGAACAGACAAAGCAATTGCGTTACCTGTATTACGGTGTAGAGAGAAAACTGATAGGATATTCTAAATCTCAGACAATACTCTTAACAGGTTGATAAGAATTTTCAAACACCAGAAGAATCAGTTTCCAACCTGCCCAACACAGTTTTTTTATGATTCAGGAAAAGAAAAAACCTTTATTGCTGATAAGAATGGAATAAATCCCACACATTTCCTGGATTAAGGAATAGAAAGATTTTAATTTTTTTACACTAGATTTATAAATATAATTGCATGCAAATAATTAATATCAACAATAAACCAGAATTGCAGCACCTGGCACAAAAGCAAACATAAATAAATTAATAAATGAAGAAAAACTAGGTTTTGTGCCTGATACAGAATTCTTGCTGCTTTCAGTACTTACAATAAAAAAAATAATATTTAATAGATCTGTCTAATCCTATGCCTATTAAATGGGAAATCCTTTCAACAAATTATATGAGATCAAGACATAATCTGTCCGATGTATGCAAGTTTAGGTGGGCCATATTTATTCCTAGGAAAGAGTATGTGTAATGAGTCTGATGTGCTTGGGATCAGCCCAAATTTGTGTTTCACAGATGGTTCTAGAATAAAACCAAATGATTTAGTACTTTTACCATTTGGGCAGAATGTTTCTTGCAGGGTGCACACATAAATCTGAATGTTCCCAAATGTGCTGGACTTTGTGCATACATACTGTCAAATTTTCTTCTATCACTGTCCTGACAATGATTTGATCTTTAAGCAGGTAAGGAATCTAAGTCAATAGCAACCTTGACTGGAGCAAGCGCCACTGGGGTAATAATCTGAAGTAAAGCAAGTAACATCTGTCATAAGAACAGAAACCAAAACAAAATATGAGCAGATTAGGGCACTTGGCCTGGACATGATGGTAGTGTACTGTGCAGCTGGTCAGATTTGACAATCCAAGTATACAGCCTTACCTTACTGTATTTATTAATTTCTGTTTAATAATGTCTCTAAGCATTGTCCAACCTGCTTTTTTTCAAATAACTCCAAGTTCTTGTTTCCATCTCCCTAAAAAGCACTTATTTTGAAGGTATGTTTGAGCAGTGGCAGTGAAGTTGGACTGGATGATGTTAGAGAGATTTAGTGATTCTGTGATTCCATGTGATACTCTGATCAAGGTGTGATATTTCCATTCTGCTCTGTTGGAGTATCACTACCATGCAAATCTCCTCTACTACTAGGCTCCTCAGACAATCTTTGAAACACCCATAAACATATGCAAACCTCTCGAATCCTGTTGCTTCAGCAAGTTCTAACATTTTCAGGAGGATCCCATTACTTATATATAAATAAAATGGTGTTAAAGAAGGCCCTGATGAGGACAAAGCCTGCTCTCTTTGTAAGGAGAATACACAGAGAGCAGAGCCACGCTACAATGTGCTCTTCATGAACTGAGTCAGCTAGAACACTTATTTTTGCATGGCGATTCCATTCATAGGTGCAGCATATAATCATGCCCTCAGGTCACATAGGTGTGCATCACTGTGGGCAAGTTTAAATCTGACATGACAGGGTAGAACACCCTTCTAAGCATAGTGGGGAGATAAGTGCTTTTTGGATCCCTGCCTATTTTAGTGTCCAAAAGCAATAGTAACTCACAAAGCAGTAGAAGTTTGGTAAAAGAGTAGGACAGCTGTCTGTCTCTATCATTTAAAGGCAGATGTGTTCAGTAGAGAATGAAATCTCAAGATTATTAATTTTTAATAGTCTTTCCTTTTTGCCTACATCAACCTTCTCTTCACTGTTAAAAAGTTTATCTTCTCTTACTTGCTGATCTTTCATAAGACCTTGAACTGAGGACAAAGATTATGTAGTACAATTTGAGAACAATATTTAGTGCAGTAACAGTAGACATAGGCCATATGTTTTAGTGGTACTCTCCTTCTGCAGTATCACCCAACTTCATATAGAATAGAGAAGGAAGACAGGTCCACCTGTGAAAGCAGAGTTTGGAAGAAGTTATCATGTTTTAATATGACAGGGAGTGTTTGAATGGGTCTTGTGAATCTTTAACATCTGTCTGAGAGCAAAGTATTCCTCGATTGAAAGGGTTTAAGTGTTGAATTTTATTATTTAGCTTTATATTTGTTGTCCTAGATCTCCACAATTGCCTAAAACTCAGCAAGGAAGGGCAGTTAGCAACACTGTTGAGATGTAGTTAGGGCCTGCCAGCTGTTCAATTAGCTTTTCTAAAGCATACCATTTACAAATTTTTTTCCCTTCATTTTCATCGAAGATCTACTATTTGCTCTTTCATACCCTGTTTTCAGCAATATCCTCTAGTTCCTTTTTCAGATACCTCCCAGTGATTCATGTAATTCCACAGCTTCCTTGAGAACAGCCTTGCTTTTTTCCATTCCCCATTCTGGAAAGAAATCAAGATTTTATTTTCCTATGCTTTTGCCACTAGTCCCCCAGCTGCATTTACATTTCTCTCAGTTCCCCAGGCTCCCAGTTTCCCCAGTGTCTTATTGTTTCACTTTTCTCCAAGCACAGCTGCCCATCCTCCCCAGCCCACACACCTCCCTCCCCTGCTATCCATACACCTCACGTCTTCCTTGCCTCACAGGCTGGCGGAGATTCTGCTTCCCACCTGGCTTTCCTCCAGCTTCTCTAAGACACCACCACAGGAGGGAAAGCAACAATTTTCAGGTATAAACTCTTCCCCACATTATGTCTGGTCTCTTATTGTTTTTTTTTGTTTGTTTGTTTGTTTTTTACTGTGGCTTAGTTGGTAGATCATATATTTCAGCCTCATGGACTAGATGTGATCCAGAAGCTTCTGCGACGGGGGGAAAAAATCCGGACGCTCAATATGAGAATCATCAGACTTCCCAATTTATTGATCACACACATGTCTCTTATATACAATCCGTTAACCAAGCCCACATACGTTCTTATAAATCCACACTGATTGGCTTATTAATTCTCCTGAGAACTTTCTCTTTGTCACAACAGCTGGTGTTTGTTCAGTTGAACTCCAAAGGGCAAAAACAGAATACTCCCTTTTTTCCCAGCTTGATTAGAATTGTTTTGTCTAAAGTTCTCAAGGAGAAGAGGCCTACTGAAGATCTCTGTTAATTCTCTCTGATTTATGCCAAGGGGCCTAAGCCATTTCAATGATTTACAACAATTCCCCCTTTTTTATTATTTTGAACTAAAAAGATATTCTGGGTAAGTTGTTCCACTTGCTTGGTTATACAGGAAAATAACATATGTGCTACAATGTAAAGCAAGATTACAATACTAAAATTAGGGCTAATTATTATAATAAGAAGCCACATACTGAGCAAGCCAGATTTTAAACATTGTTTATGGGGAAAGATGTACTCTACAGAACCCTCCTATGCTTAAGTAAAATAACTTTCCTGGAGTAGAAACTATGGGAAATATAAGATCAGTTTATATTGTCGAGATTCAAGGATAGCTATCACTACAGTTATTTTTCTCTTTAAAAATAAGACCATCACTGGTACTGGGGTGGACCACACAGAGAAGAAAAGAGGAAACTTAACACAGCTCTTAATGAATGCTATCTAGTAACAAAACCATGAAACAGTGCTTGATGAGTCAGAAAAAAAGTCTTATTTTTTCTGAAAATTAAAATAAGCAGTTTTCTGAGAAAGGTGCAGATTTATCAAAATCAGCCACTGAGCTGCTCAATATTAGTGGAGATGAACACCTGGATTTGTATATATACATCCCAGGTTTCTGTTTTTATGGCTGTGCCTAAGGAACAATGAGAGATAAAAAAGAGGTTAGCTAAGTAAGAAGAATGTCTCTTCTCCCTCATCTCCCTCAAATTGTTTTACCTATAGTTTTTAATGTATATTTTCACTGCTCTTTAAAAATAAGTCCATGACCTGCCAAACACTGCCTGTTCCTGCTGTGCTACATCAGGATCCATGGAAGAAATATGCATCCCTCAGTGAGGGACACAGGAATGCTTTGAAGGTGCTGATTCAGCCCTGAGGGCATAAGGACAATACAACAATGATCGGTAGCAGTTAGTAAAAAACTTATCTAAGCTACTTTTTAAAAAGCTTGAGTTTATAGTTACAAGGGGACCCTTAGCAGGCCTACCCTTCTTATGTCAGAACAAACACAAATGAATATAAATATCCAAGATATAAAGAGTATTGCAGGGAAAAAGTAGATATATTCCCTCTACAAACTTAAAAACCATAGCTACTATGGCAAGTACATTTTAAATTTAATGAACAGAACTGCTGGATGATGTACAGTGCATCTATAGGGGCCTAGAAATGATGTACAAGTAATGAATGACATACAGAAGGATTTAAAGTTGTTCTAGAAGCTAAATAAAGAGGAGGGACAGAAGAAAACTATTAAATATTTCAGTCAGGTCAACGTGCTGTTCCTTAATGTATTGACCTTACTAAGCCAAGAGGTGCCCTGGGAAAGAAGCCATAGTTTCAGTTCACTCCTACTCCTTTACTGCAACCATGAGCTTGAACTTTATACTGACAGTAAAGGAAAAAGGAAAATCTTTGGAAAACCTAATTTTTCCTGTAAACCTTGTTGAATAAGATTGATTGCCAGCTACAAATTGTAATCTAGTCCAAGAACACTCTGATGAACATGTGACATGACCTTCTGTTTCCCCCAAGTGCAAAGGGTGTAGTTTCACAGACAGTATACAAATAAATCAACAAACAAGGCAATTATGGAAAGAGGTTGATGCAAAACAGTGAGGAATTCCTCATCCACCATTTTTTTCCATCCACCACTTATATCCTGCATTTTGCTTATGTCCTTTCATCCCCTTGCCACATTTCGTTCCCTACACTTAAGCAAGTGCCATTCAACTTGAACCAATGTCTGGACTGTGGTTTGAATGTTTGGATCATTTAAGGCTGACTGAAGTTCTTGTGCCCAGGTGTGACTGCAGCTGGGCCTTTAGGATGTGAGGAAGGATCAAACTTAAAAGTTAAGATTCCCTTGCCTTTTCTGAGCATGAATGGGCTACTCTCACAGTACCTTCAGTACGCAACACAGTCAGAGCCCAAACTTTTGGACTAAATGTGCTGGGAACAGGAGCAAAATAACACCAGAGCATGTGCCAATATCAGAAATGTGCAAGTATTTCTATTCAGTTTACAAAAAGGAATGGGAGAAAAGGAAACTGGACAAAAAATGAGTTGCACTACTCTTCTCTCCCAGTCCTTGAACAGACAGCAGTATGGATGTCGAAGTTTTACTCTACCATTCCCAAAACTTCAGACTTTGATGGGCTACAGCAAGAGCAGGGAGCTCCTAGAGCTCTCTGCTGACTGGCAACGTCTCTGAGAGGCCTCTTCAACTGTAGAAAAAGAAGAGGATGTGTTTTCAGCCAGATGTGAGATTAGGAGAGATGCAAAGCTGTCTGTAGGGCACAAAATGATTGATGTGGGTCTGGGAAGCATATAGTTAACTGATGTTGCTATACTAAGAATGCATAATAAATTGCTGTAGGTCTGAAGGGACACAGATTAATTAATTGGGGCTTAGGGAGAAACTGGTGCTCTTAGTACCACTGGGCAATATTTTATGCAAATATGTGTAATGTTATGCAAATTAAAAATCTACTGGGGTTTTTGTACCATAAGATATTGGCAGAGATGTGCCTGCATTGTAAAACAAATTCCCTCTTCAGCTACAGTCTGACTAGAATTGGGCAAAGAAGGTAAAAATTATATACTTTCAAATATTATACTGTTTGTAAAATTCCGTATTAAAAATACTTCTTAATCAGATGTGTAAAAAAGCATCTCATTTTCTACATATGCTTTTACAACTGTGTATTGGGCTGAATAACTAACTGAAAATAATACAGGAATGAAACTTTTCAATTTTTTCGAAGACCTCTGTGTGGATGAGCTTTCATCTGGCAAGATGTGCTGCTTGAGAAGAGAAATTACAGGATGCCCATGAGGGGAACAGTGTTTCAGGGTAATGTGAGAGGGCTGTAATTGCTACACTCTGATATAAGAGAAAGAGAAAGAATCTTGGCTGCAGGTACTAAAATAAGGATCTGAAATATGAGGGCAGTAAAACCCTAATCTTTTCTGACCTGATGTCAGCCCAGACACACAATAAAGAACCATCAGGGATTAATCATTTGAGGAAGGAATTCAAAAAGAGTTACTGTATTCTCTGCTGAACTTTGCAAGACTTCTCTGAAGAGAAAACATTTGGGAATGTGGTGGGTGTGTGGTCATCATTTAACAGACTGTAGTAATCTAAAGTAGAAAATAGCTACAGGAGAAGAATGAGATCACTAATGAAAGTTTCAAGAGGTAGTGATTCTAGCAAGAACTGCACTTTCACCAAATTAATTTGATTGTAACTCTTTGCACCAGGATTAATTTCATCCTAAGAAAAAAACACTTAAGACATTAAGAAGATATTAAGCTTATGGCATTGTTATGTTGTCTGTCTTTTTTTTTTTTTTTTCCTAAAGACAAATAAATTTATGGCTACAATGGTCAGAAAGATGGGGGCAAATATGTCTCTGTCTGGAATGAAAAAGTATGTTGCAATAAAATAGAAGTTATAGGCCTGATGGGGAAATATTTTGCTTCTGTAGCACATAAAGCTAAGACATGATTGATCTTATTCACAATTTTTAAATTTTCCTACAAATTATTACCAGTTAATATCTACCCAAATGTAAAAAAGACCTTGTAACAAACATATAAAAGACATTCTGTGCTGTACAAAGCTCAGTTTTCTAAATCCCATTCACTCCCTCATTTATTTAATTGTACATGTCACTGGGAAAAAGCTACTTATCCCTGTTGGCTAAATTAAGCCAAACTTGTCATCAGGTAGATATTGTTAATCTAATTTCCAAAGGTGCTGACACAACAAGACCATTTGTATAATTTCTATAGATTTTTTATTAATATGAGGCATAAATTACTAGGGGCTCAAATAAAATTAAAAGCCTTTTTTTTTTTTTTTCTTGATTTATTGTATTTAGCCAAAGTGACTGTAAATTTTTTTGTCTTTGGAGGCTTCCCTGGCTGGTCCAAACAAAAAATTCCACTCTGGTTTGGTATGATGGACCACAGAACTTCCTTGAACTAATTCTGGGTTGAACTAGGACATATCCTTTATAATAAAATCCAATGTTTACTTTAGAAATTTGGACTGAAACTTTTGGTAAATGATTCCTAATGGCCTCACTGTTAAAAAAGTGCTCTATTTTGAGCTTTGCTTTTTCTCACTTCAGCTTCCTGCCTTCAGATTTTATTACACCTTTCTCTCCCATGCTGATGGAAGCTGATCATCAACATGTTAGGTGTTGTACTTAGAGCAGTCACACTTCTACTCTGACTCCCTATTTTGGTATTTAGTTTCTATTTTAATATCAATGTGTGTTTTCTTCATTATTCATGAGACTGAGCACCTTTGTGCCATCCACAGAATTTATCAGTGATTTTTTTTTTCTTTCCAACTGCGTAAAACAGTGATTAAAAAACTGATTCTGCAGTGAACTGCACAAAAGACATACACCTGCTGTATTATTACTTCCCATTTATCAGTCCTTGGAGACTAGTTTTTAATCCATCTGGGTGCGCCATACCAATGTCGTAAGACAAGCCTTAACCAGATTTCTACTTGGAATAGTGAAATGATCCCCATGTTCATTCTTGATCAGTCAAGCTCTGCACCAGCAATTTCACTATTTTTTCATGCAATTTAAAATAATTACAGCAGGACTGTTGTTACACAGCCTGGTCCTTTTACCATTTTCAATTATTTATATAGTCTTCATTTTTTTCTAATGGATATGCTAAGAAGGGCCATCCTTGGTAAACAGGCTGGGAAAATAACAGCCAACAAGACAGCAACCATGTGCTTGAGTGGGTTATCCAAACTGTCTTAGATGACATTTGCCCCAAACTGGTCTAAGTAAAGAGGAAGACAACCACTAGCTCGATTAAACAGTAACTAAAGAAGTCTCGGGAGACTTAGAGGGAAAAAAAGTAAAAATCAGCTAAACAGAAAAGCAAGTGAAACACGAGGATTTGTAGTGTATGAAAGAAGAGGGGAGTGGGGCAGCAGAAGGGCTGGCATGACCCTGACAGATATCACCTCATGGCCACGGGCACCCCCAGCCACTGCCTCCAGCCTGCACATGGCCAGCATGGGGCACCCAGGGACCTGCAGCAGGCTCACCTCCTGAGGGATGTCACCCACTCCTGGGGAATGTGGGGGTCAGCCAGGGCACACATCTCCCACAGCAGGGGTGTGTTCTTTTGGGATTAATTCTAGGAGGAGATTTAGAGATTTTGGAAACATTTATTAATGCAAGTGCCTAGCATTGAGGTTGATTTCTTGTCATCAATATGGGTCATGAATTCCATTTAATTTTGTCTTCTTAATAAATCAATAAACCACTTCAATCCTGATTTAATTTATGTGAACTGAGCAATTTCTCCCTCTGAAAATTCTACCCTTCTGAAAATCTTTCTCCAGTTCAGGACTTACTGAAGGCCACTCTCCAAATTTTAACAACTGAGAACATCCCTGGAGAACATCGCTGCTAGTTCTTCAGAAACTCTGAGATGAAAATTAATTTTCTTGATTTAAAGATAACTTATAGCTCTAATGAATTCTCGAATAGAAACCATGTTGTGTCATTCTGTGATCTGAATGTATCTGGCAATTTCCAAATACAGGAGAAAAAACTATTGAAACTAAACCAGCAAATGCCCACATTTCTTCCCAGCAATGTGCTGATAATGTTCTTTCAAATTCTTTATACTTAGAATATTCATAAATCTAATGCAATTTAACTTTTTAAAGAATTCTATTGTTTCAGTTACCTGCAGCTTTATAAGATTTTGAAGTTTTTATAGTGTGTTTTTAAGCAGACCAGCTTCTTTTCATGATTATTTCTTTTTGAGCAACAATTAAGATTTTTTAATAATTCCTGATCATGTTCATATTTGCTCATTTCAGCTTTCTCCAGAGTGAGTTTTCTCATGACTACTTTCAAGGTTTATAAAATTGGCTTTTATGAGTAGCAAGTATACTAAATAAAAGTAGCTTGTGACCATTTGTACCTAAGCAACCAGTGCATTTTTGTTCAATAATTGGTTCTTCTCTACCTATCAATATTAATTTCTTCTGCAAAATGTTTTGGAATTAGGAAACTTCCGTTTGTAGTAGGCAGACATTTGGCTTGAGTTCAAATTAAGCACAAGAACTCTTAGTGAAGTATCTATTTTCTGTCATTTTAAGCAGATTTGGTACCCTTCTCTCTTTTCCATTAATTTATTAAAAAAAAAAAAAAATCCAAGTTAAATTTCCAAATTCTGGAAGGACATTAAGACATTCTCTTTTTACCAAGATGTCAAAAGCATAATGGTATGTAGTTTGAAAGAAGCTTTAGTGAAGTGAATAAACTGGGATCTGAATGTCGTACTATAGAAAGTGATGTATTTATTTTTCATTGCTGTTCTTATTCTAGATATATTAGGATGGGTGTCAAGCAATCATTAGTAAGCACTTTTCATGTTCTGTGTTTCAGAAAATGCTGGCTTGATGAAAAGTTAGGTGGCTAGCCTTCATTTCTGTAGATATAAAGAAAACGTATGCCAAAGTGACTACAAAATATGATAGCCATCATTTTGGGGGGATTTTCATTGTCTCATCTCATGAATTTCATACTTTCTTATAAAATCTAAGAACAATTTGACATTTTCTGCTAGTATCACAGAGCCAGAGGATCCCAGTGAGTACTAATTAATTTTTGCTGGAATAAATATATTGTGTTCAGTGGTGATGAAGTTCACTGTTAAAGTACCTCACTATAGATATACTATATACCATCAAAATTTAAAACAGATAGCTTGGAAGACTACTGGTAATTTTAGATAGTCACCAAAGAAAAGATTACTTTCCTTGTGAATTACTATCCCTTGACTGCCCTTTTTCAGAATTCATGGAGCATGTGGACCAGGATCAGGAGAATACTTAACACTTGCAGGCACTAAAGCTGTTGTTTTGCTCCTGAGACTATGGTTAAATCCATCAGTACCTGTAACACCAGTCCAAGCCCTGAAATCATCTTCCTTTCAGGCATTGCTTCTAAGGAAGTGTACAATTTCAGGGAGAAAAGAGGTGAATAAATTATGATGCTTCAACCTTTCTGCTCTGTGTGCTATTCCAGTTAACAGAATATGAATCATAGGGAGATAACTCCTGTAGTTTGGCTTTTTACACAACATTCCTGTCCAGTAGCTTATATGCTTTATTCATATTGTCCAAGCACATCTGAATTAATCACATTTTTCCTTCTGTAAGTTGCTAGCATTTATGACACTGTTACTGCAAGAATATTGGATTTAATGTGTCTTTTGTCATGTTCTGGATAAGTAACCCAATGAAGAACTGCCAATCCTTTTTTTTGCCTATTAAAAAGTGCCATGGGAACCTGCAGCAGAGTTTTTGCTATACCTGATGTGACCGTGCAGTCCTGCACCTCTATCCTTACCAAGATGCAGATCCCTCAGTGGGAGCTGAAAGTGCACAGCATTGCCAAAGCTCCCTGTTGGAAGGGAACAGCTCTGAGGAACAAGGCAAATACCAAGGGACCAAGAGGTATCAATTAATTAGACACTTGCTATGGTAAGAAAAAGAAGAAAGTACATGTTTCTGGGAGAGGTTAATGAAAATTGGAAATGGAAGAATTTTATTGAAAGGGTTGAAATATGGTTTTGGACTGAGTGAATGTATGATGAGCAAAGTGATGATATTGGTGTAAGGAAAAAAGAAACTATTCTTCATAAGTATCGCAAGTGATAGTAAAAATCCAGTGTCAGGATAAAAGGCAAGGGAAAAAGGAAGGAAAGTGATATAATGGAAACATTTTGTTAATAAATTAGCTTTGTTGCTATTAATGCATTTCTCTTCTTGAGTTGATAGGAAAAAGAGCACGATATTGTGGTGAAGTTGGTATTGTTATTGTCTACTATGTTATGGTCAATATGTTTCTTATGGAAGTAGTGTTCTTTTCCTTTCTTTCTGTTCTGTTTTTCTGTTTTTAGAAGACATTCTTATGCACAAGACATATCTAGAATCAAAATAGCTTTACAACTGCAGCAGATTAGATTGAAATTGTTACTTCATTTTACACAACACTAGACCAAAAGAAAAAAATCATAAACAGATTGATTATTTACTTCTAGAAAAATATCTTTTTTTTTTTCCTGCCTTTTTTTCCCTGTCTTCCTGTGGATTTAGGTGCATTAAAACCAAAAATTAAACCAAGAAACACATAAAGCAGCAGTAAGTGGCAATTAACAGAAAATAAAGACCTCTAAAGTCAGGCTGTAAAAAAATCACAACTGTGTTTCCAGATGCTGCAATGGTAGTGTGAGTGTTGATTTTATCTTGAGGTAATTTGTTTAAATTTAACTATCCTCCAAAAATTTTGAACAAAACCTGACCTCAAAAAAAAAAAAAAATTAGAACAGTAACCACTTCCTACCCACAAAACTAGCTTATCTTCCACAAAAATGGTGGCATGAAAGTGTTTCCATAAACTGTTTTCATGATCTTTTGAAAACATTAGAATTGAGTTTTAACTGAGGGCAGGATGGTTTAAGCTTCAACTCAGTTCACTTTGGGGTATTCATACATAGTTGCTTGATATACAAAGGTTGGGGCATAGCATTACTATGCACGTGGTTTAGATAGGAAATCCAAATTCAGCTGTTAAGGTTTTGTTAATACATTTTTTTTTTAAAACAACCATTCTCAGAATAATGGCCTTTTAAAGAATTTTTTTAAAAAATAAAATAATAATTGCAAATACCCCAAGCCAGACCAAAATAACTTGATGCACTCTATGACTTCAATAATTTGCCTAAGGCATAGATCTGGTTTTATTTACACAATTGTCAAATTTAATCACTTAAGTCCAGACTTAACTAGGTCCTTTCAAACCTTCGCAGTTGGAACTACTCGAACTGCAGTGAGATCATTTAGCAGCAAGCTTGATTTTCAAAGTTGGGCAAAGGCAAATAGTACTTTTCACACCAGATGTCTGTTAGAAGTGACTCCTTGTCACTCTAGAATGATAGTCTCATTTGTCGCATGAACTAAGGTATACTAGGTAAAAAAAGCAAAAAAAAAAAACCAAAATCAAACTCCAAGAAATTAATAAAAAGCTCAAACAGAAAAAAAGCCAAACCCCAAAGCTTTTTGCTAGATTTCTGAATGTTTAAAATTGCATGTTTAAAGTATACTCTTAATTATTCTAATTAATACTGTAATAGTACCTTTTAAGAAGCATCTTTAGATACAGAGTTCCAATTCAAAATAAATATTTCACCTTATATAAATATTTATTTCCTTCCAAATCTATCAAACTTTATATTTAATAATTCTTGTTTCTATAATATATTGTTTAATTTCTTTTACTCTAGCTGTTTTGCTAGTGAAGAAAAAGAATATCCTACCTACTACCCCCATAGTCCAATTTTATAGGGCTCCAAAATAACAACTGTTAATGTTGCATAGGTTTTCAGAGCACCATTGCATTACTTCTTTCCTATGTTTTTTTCCACCCTTTGCAGAACTACCCCCTTTATGGATACCATCTAGATCAGCTGCTGGAGATACTGTGACCTCAAAGATCTTTTTTGTCTATTTCTTTGCAATGCCTTAACAAGACAAAAAGCTTTTGAAATCAGATTTAAATTCACAATACTGTTACTCTTGTCTTGACTGAAATAAATAAACAAAGCAATATTCCTATTGTTGAAAAGGGAAAATGCCAAAGAATTGACTGAGTAGTGTCTGGTTTTCTTTGAATATTAAGCTTGCATAGTGATGGGCTGAAATATAAATTCCTAATGTTAAAAGAAATATCACAGCTTCCTCTGAGACCAGACAAGATGCAAGGGGTGGTAAGAGAGCTGTTTGATACTATTTTGAGGCTGTTCTCTATGACCTTTGAAAGGCTGATAAGACCAAGGGAGCTCCCAGTTGACTGGAAAAATGCAAATGCCACACCCATCTTCAAAGAAGGCAAGAAATAGGCCGATAGCTCAAAGAAGGGCAGAGTGGTATGACCTTAACAGGATCAATTAATAAGGGAGACATTTCCAGGACTATCTCTTATAAATAACAAATAAATCTTTAAAATTAGCAAAACCAATAAAAATGGTTGGGGGTAGACAGGGACAGACTTGTTTTAGGAGGAAATAAGGTGGTAAAGATGTAGAACTTGGAAAAGGTTGAGGAGAAAAAAGGTAATAAAAGGAGAAGCAAATCATGTCCTCAAGGTTTTTCAGAGGTCCTTAATCAGAAGCCCTGTGCCTGATCTATGCCACTGGGGGCAGAACAATAAGTCTGTGGCTGCTTCAACATATACGTTAGATCTACTTCAGTGGATAGGATGGACTTTAGTGTTGAAAAGGGACCAACCAGGTAATACAAACTGGACATTTACAAGGGTGACCAGAAGCAGCCAGTACATTTATTGAGGCAAATTATGCTTGACCAGCCCAATGAACTTTCTATGATGGGATGGATGGCTTGGTGGTTGTGGGAAGAGGTGAAGTAAGTGCTCTTCATCTTAACTTTAGCAAGGTCTTTGACACAACCTCCCACAGCATCTTTGCAGCCAAGACTGGGAGGTATGAACTGCATGTGTGGATTATAATGTGGATGAAAAACAATCTGGACTTTGAGTCAACCCTGCTTTGAGCAGGATGTTGGAGTAGATGTCCTTTAGAGATCCCTTCTGACCTAAATTATTCTATATTTCAATAATTCTATGACAGTACCAAATCAAGGGATAAGGTTTATCTGAATAAATAATAAAAACAAGTGTTTTTAGGTGTCTCTTTAAAATTAAAGATGCTGAAATATCACATACTATACAGCTGAGAAGTGAATCATGTTCTGAAATGGCTTCAGATTTTGCCAAGCACAGGTTTTCCTGTCATTTGATATCTATTTGTTATCTACTGATTTTTTAACACTTGCTATTTTCAGTCAGATTCTGTGTTCTGCACCTGAAAGACTAATTAAACAACCACAGATTTCATTAAGTGAGGAGTGACTTTGAGTCCAGAAAACTTAAGGTAGTAGAAGAACTAGAAAACATTATGCACTTTCCGAACTAGTTTCAAGACTTGAATTTTACTACCACACTTCAAACTCATTAAGTTCTACTCTTTCTTATTTGTATGAAGCATCAGGAGCAGACTGGAAGAAAACACAAGAGACTTAACATTTGTCATTTAACCACAAACAGTAGGAGAGGTGGGAGAGATGATCTACAAGAAAGGCTGGAAGAAGGATCCAGGGAACTACAGACCTGTCAACCTGACCTCGGTACCAGGGAAGATCATGGAGCGGCTCATCATGAGTGCGCTCATGTGGCATATGCAGGACAACCAGGGAATCAGGCTCAGCCAGCTTGGGTTCATGAAAGGCAGGTCCTGCTTGACCAACCTGACTTCCTTCTATGACCGGGTGACCCGTCTAGTGGATGAGGGTAAGGCTGTGGAATTGTCTACATGGACTTTAGCAAGGCCTTTGACAGTGTCTCTCACAGCATTCTCCTAGAGAAGTTGGCAGCTCAAGGCTTAGACAGGTGTACTCTTTGATGGGTAAGAAACTGTCTGCATGGCCAAGCCCAGAGAGTTGTGGTGAACGGAGTTAAATTGACTTGGCAGCCGGTCACAAGTGGTGTTCCCCAGGGCTCAGTTGTGGGGCCAGCTCTATTTAACAACTTTATCAATGATCTGGATGACGGGATTGAGTGCACTGTCAGTAAGGTTGCAGATGACACCAAGCTGGGTGGACATGTTGATCTGCTTGTAGGTAGGAAGTGTCTGCAAAGGGATCTGGACAGGCTGGATCAATGGGCCAAAGTCAGTTGTATGAGGTTTAACATGGTCAAGTACCGAGTCCTGCACTTGGGTCACAACAACCCTGTGCAACTCTACAGGCTTGGGGAGGAGTGGCTGGAAAGGTGCTCAGCAGAAAAGGACCTGGGGGTACTGGTCAACAGCCGACTGAACATGAGCCAGCAGTGTGCTCAGGCAGCCAAGAAGACCAACAGCATCCTGGCCTTTATCAGCAATAGTGTGGCCAGCAGGACTAGGGAAGCAGTTGTGCCCCTGTACTTGGCACTGCTGAGGCTGCACCTCGAGTACTGTGTTCAGTTCTGAGGCCTCACTACAAGAAGGGCATTGAGTTGCTGGTGTGTGTGCAAAGAAGGGCAAAAAAGCTAGTGAAGGGCCTGGAGAACAAGTCTTATGAGAAACGGCTGAGGGAACTGGGATTGTTTAGTCTGGAGAAAACAAGGCTCAGGGGAAACCTTATTGCTCTCTACAACTACCTGAAAAGAGATTGTAGTGAGGTGGGTGTTGGTCTCTTCTCCCAAATAACAAGTGATAGGACAAGAGGGAATGGCCTTGAGCTGCACCAGGGGAGGTTTAGGTTGGATATTAGGAAAATATTCTTCACTGAAAGGGTTGTCAAGTATTGGAACAGGATGTCCAGGGAAGTGGTAGAGTCACCATACCTGAAGGTCTTTAAAGAACATGTAGACATGGTGTACTTGGGGACATGGTTCAGTGGTGAACTTGGAAATACTAGGCTTATGGTTGGACTATATGATCGTAATGATCTTTTCCATGTGAACTATTCTATTATTCTATGATGTCTACAAAAATTTCCAAAACAGTCAATTGGAAATGGTCTCTTTTGAATGAGTTTTTAACAACACTAGGAATGACTGCGATCATAACAGAAGTGTTTGGATAATATCAAATCAATGAATGCTTACATCAGGGAGAAGACTAGTTAAACAAGTAACAGAACTAGACTAAAAAAAAGGTATTCAAATACCGAGATTGACATGAAGGAAAACAAAATATTTTAAGTGTTAAAGCACACCATCTCAGACCTCAAAACAACACCAAAACAATAAAAGATCTTATTCATGATAGCAGAGACATTCAAGTAAGTTCTGTCCAGCTTTCATAGATACATAAAATTAAATGTGAGGTTTTTGATTTTTTGGTTTGTTTGTTGTTTTTCTGGTTTTTTTCAGTGTGATAAAATACATGTCTGTACTGTGCAACAAAGTGGGACATAAAGAAATCTAACTCCCATCAAGCTAGCTGAGAAATGTGAAGCAAGATAGCTTCATTGGTAGCTGGGAGACAAGTTTTAGCTACCTCTAACGTCGATTATTTTTGGAAAGGTTTGTACTTCTTTCTGGAACAAGCTGGTGTATGTTCTCAGCTTTTTTCTATCTGGCTGTTATCATCTGGTGGGAGAAAGATCAGGGCTCATTATATCCAAATGTAAATATACACCAAATTAGAAATTCCAGTCTGGATTTTAACATGAACTATGTTTTCTTATAGAGACATTGTCGTTTTGTAAATAATACGAGGTATTCTGTAAGGTATAGAGAGACTTTACACAACTTAAAATAGATGAGAAAATGTTCAGCTTTATAATAAAACTAAATTAATTCCTTTTCAGTTGGACTTTTGAAAATTACAAGTCTTGCCATGAAAAAAGGTCTGATTCAGTTGCTGTTAATGTTATAGAGACTAGATACTTGATGAGAAAGAAAGACATTTCCTCCACTGTATTTTCCTTACGTGTTAAATGAAAGTAGGCTTAAGACAGGAAATCAAATCTCAGGTAGTAAATATACCTTCACAAGCACTTCTTGTCTCAGTTAAGCTAAACAGAAAAAGAACATTTGCATTTTAGCTGACTTTGCTGTTAAGAAGAGAAAGACAGAGAGGAAGAGTGATTCTAAAAGTTCATCATGCAGATAGAGCTTCATCCATGAACTGAGACTATGATCAGCTGAAGGATTTTTGTCTGCTACATCAGTATTCTGGTTGAAGGAATATTTGCTATACTTTCTCCTCCAAACGGCTGAGTGATATCTTGGAAGGGAAAGCCATTTCATGGGTTTAACAGTCATAGTCCAAAAGACAAACAGCAGGGCTGGGATTTGTCTGGATTCCACAATACACTAAAATAGCATTACTCTATCCTGTCTGAATGTGTCAGTTCTAAAAAACTGGTAAAAAAACCCCCCACACTTCCTATTGCAGATTGGACAGATAAATATTGGCAAGTCAGATTTAGATGAGAAATCATGTGACCTGTGCTCTTTCCATACACCCTGGAGCAGATATGAATTTTTCCATACACTTTTTGGAATCAGGTCAGTAAGTGAAATGTTTTAATAAAAGAATGAGAAAATATGGAGGTATGGTAGGCATACATATAAAACCAGGTGACATGGTATTAGCAGCACTAACTCCAGCAGTACATGATGAAATAGTGAAGAAAGTATTGTCAAATGATCAAGAATAAAATAACAGACTCAGTCCAGATGAGATTCTGTTTGAAGTGAAAGAAGCCCAATCCATGGAAGATAATCTATCAAATTGAATCAGTCAAAGAAGTGAAGCTGTAGACAACATAAGACCTCCTAGAGCAACAAAACAAAAAATTGTAGAACATCCTAGAGAAAATTATTTTTATACAGCACATCCCACGTGAGACACTGAGATACATGTTGTGAAAGAACCTATCATGACAGTCGTTTTATCACTGCATGATGTTATGACAGTTCAGAATGAAACATTATAAAACAGCTTTACAAATTTTAATGATCCCAGCAGTCACTGATCAAATCAGATATATTTAAGAAAACACATGATTTTGTCTGCCGTGAAGGAAAACAATTTTGTAATTTTTTATACAGCTGCAACAGAAATAAAACATAGCCATGTTCAAATCAAGAAGGAGCTACTGGATACTGTTTCCTAAAGAAATAATAATTAAAATCTTATAATATGCATGGAGTAAAGGTTGATGTACTGGGAACTTTGAGGTAACATTGTCTAAAGGTTTTGAAAAGCACCTACAAAATTACAATGGATATATCAGACCCATGAACATGTAAATATTTATTGTAAGCAGATTTGAGGGAATTAAAGTGTAGCATGTTATGAAATCCAAGGATAAAATGATGAAAAAGCAGCATGTAATGCAGATGAGACCCAAGGCTATATCAGACATGTCAAGCTTTAGGGAAGGACACAGAATGATCCCATAATAACCCCTTGTCCATGATTTTAAAGATGAGCTGGCCATGTAGAAGAGTAAGTGAATTCTAATATGCATTTGTATACAGACTTGAAGGGAAGTTTTTCTTATAGTAACACTTGCTGAAGGCAAGCAATCAGATCATTATCCTTGGCATTATGAGAGCCAAAATAATTAACATTTGCATGATCTGACATCAGGTAATTCAGGGTAGTAAATGTTGTGCCAGGCACAACTTTGCACATTTTAGTTTATCACAGTTTAGTATATGAAGAATTTTACAGGAGGAGACTCCAAGCAATGAAAAAGGAAAACTTTGCTCTCACAAGTTCACCTTGTAACTAAACTATTCTATTAATATGCATTTGGTACTTTTCCAAACCTGAAAAAAAATTAGTTCTGCTACAAAGTCAGATCTAAATTGTAGTTTCAGTTTTCATAATGTGTTAGAGTGACCAAGTCCCATTAAGAGAGAAATGGAACATTTTGCAAGATACAGGGACTAAAAGTCACTCATTTTTATCCTAGGATATCCTAAGAGCCATACATCAGTCATGCAACAGTGTCCTGCCTTGAACTGCTGATAGAGTGATGATTGTTAAAAGTAAACCTTCTTTCCTTCCTTTTAGTATCTGAAATTATTCATGTCAGTGTGACTATAGGATGAAAAAATACTAATTAAAAAAACCCACAACAGACAGGACTATAGAGTCACAACAAGAGTTAATAATCTTTTTGGGTTCAAGAGCATAAGGGGACACTACTGGCTTATAGTACTGTAGCATGGTCTGCTGCTATGGCTGTAGACTATCACCACAATGAACCTTATTAATGTGAAAATAGGAGGTATAAATCTATTGGAAGACACCAAATTGTGCGATGGGAATGGACATATGGAAATTTTCCTTTATCAGAAGACCTCCATGAGCAATGATTGGTGATTGTATTCAAGGTCAGACTTGACACTAATGTCTGCTGTTACACTGCCTGCACCAACGCCACAAGAGCATGGGTAGGTATCAGGAAGGTGGAGACCTGTGTGATAGATTTAGATGCATGCAAGAGTAGGCTGAAACAGGATTACACCGGTTCCCAAATGTAGGACAGATTGAAATAGGATTAAAGAGTCAGTTCTAGTGGACAAAATTTAACAACCTCTGAACTAATCTGTGGAAGGTTAATTAATAATTTTTGAGAAGTTCTGTAACATTCTGTTCATGTCTGAAGGCTGGATGATGAGGACATTGACCAAGATGTGATTAGTGGGAAAAACTTTAATAAAGACAACATAGGTCTAACTTGATATCCTTAATTTCACTCTAGATTCTTGAGACATTGAAGGCATTACTTTCATCATGACTGCTTGTGGGTTTGGTTTGTTTGTTTGCTTTTGTAAGAAGACAACTTGGTATTTAAATTTATTATTTACCATTACTTTAAGTTTTGTTCAACATAAAAAATATTGGATCAAATAAACTTTCTCAGAACCTGGCCCTGACATTGACAGCTATTTTATGATAGTAATTGATCTTGTTTGAGGAAGTATTCAGAAAACAGTTATATGAGTTCAGCAATTTAGAAGTCATCCCCACCATAAGCCAACATATATGGCATTTCACAGGTTTTATAGGTTTGTGGATAAATAATTTCTGCTGATTCAAATATTTGCTTTTTTAAACATATTTTTCAGTTTAAATGTATTGTTTGGTTTAAACTTATGTGATAATGATAATACCTCATACAGCATTTCACTTGTGTGTTTTTCCTTTGCTTAAACACTATTCAGAGAAAAAAAGTGAATTAATACACCAGAAGAATACAAAATTATTTGTGGTATAACATTTAAGTGTTGAAAACCATAAAATATATAGTTATGATAACTTATCAAAACTTAAATACCTTGCTGCCTAAGGCTCACCCGGATATATAATTACATGCGTATTACTGAATTACAGTTCTCAGATTATTTACTCATGATGGAATGCTGATAAGTACAAAACATCAGAAAGTGCATCTGCAAAAGTGACAGGTCAAATAATTTTCTGTGAAGTGTATTGCTCTTTCTGATCCAGTAATGTGAATGTACAATATCCAATCTCTCAAAAGCATAAGACTTGATATATAGTTTGAATATGTAATTAATTATTATGAGTATGTAATATTTGATATTTTTAATGTGTCATTAAAATATCTGTTAAAATACCAAGACATTTCCACTTTTTCATTGATATAATCTCTGGGGTTTCTCTAAAGCAACTTTTGTCCTTGGCTGGACTATTTTGACCCACATTAAAACTCCAGTCTTTATAGACTTTACAGACAGAAGCAAAATAAGAAATATTCCCAGTTGCTCATCCACTATACACTTTAAAATAAGATAGCATTGCTTTTCCGTTATCCTGCACAGGTGTATCTTGCTGTTATGGTAGCTGGAAGTATGTAGGCAAGTAAGAGTAACAGGATTGCTTCAATAAATCATGAGTTATGCTCATACAAATGAATGTCTTCTAGTATTGTACTTGCATGCTACAGACTGAAGGTTGATAGTAAAGTTAAAATTGAACAATCACAAATTTAGTTTTGAATTTCCTTTCTTAGTGTGCCCTTGGTTTAAAGAAAGTTTAGTCATTGAGGAAATTTTTATACATGTCATTTTTTAAGCCAAAGAGCATTTTTCACTGAAGCAGCATAAGTGTTTATTCATTATATAATTAATGTTATCTGGTTTTCAGATTGAGGTCAAGAACTGATTCACTCTGGGAAGTCCTAGTTCTTCAAATATGTAGTTAAGTCTCTCGGTGTTGCTAGACATTACAAATAAAAAATAGAGAAGATCTGTTTTGAGTGGAGGCAAGGGAAACAAAGGGAAAACCAGCCCTATTGTCACATCAATTCAATTTACAGCAAAGGTATATGCTGAGTCTCTCAAAAGGCTCTCTTTATTACCTGCTCTTCTCCTTGGATGTTTTCTACTGGGTAGTCATAATTTCGAAAGCCCCTGCAGGGCTTATGTGCTTCTCAAAAGGATGTGCAATAGAAAATGTCACCCAAAATAATTATCTGCAACCACCATCTTACCTTAGGCTATATGTCAGTATGAACTCACTTGGTACTCAGAGACTGCATCTAATTTAGACCTGAAGGCAGACATACATGAATAATACTTACAGCAACAAAACAGGATTGAAGCTACAGTGGAACTAATTTATTAGTTAAAAAGGGCATCAACTGAAGAACTACAATGTCTTTCATACTCTTGGTACTGTAATCTTTTTCCTTTTTCTCAGCATCCAAGAATGAAATTCCAGTTTCTTAAGGAATGCAACAGAAGAATTAAAAGTACTAGCCTTGCAGCATTTAACTTGCCTTCTCAAGGTGCTTGTGAGGTGGTTTGACTCCTATTCTGATGCAAAGCAAAAACATATTCTGAGTTTAAAGGAATTATGTTGGTTTAAAAATGTGTGTGAAAGAGGAAAAATAATAGGTTAGGTAATTATAAAATACAAGGCTGCAAACTATAAACCAAGCAAACTGAAGAGACATTATGATGCAAAGATTGCTATGCTAGCTATATCAATATTTTAGATGAGAGATGTTACATATATTTACCAAATGCGTAATGAAAAGAGGAACATATAATATAAAATTACAGAATATTAAATGCCTTTTATGTATTATTTGGCTTCATGGAGTTCATGTGTGCTGGAATGGATAAAATAGTTAGATAGCGTTGCTCTGACCCTTGATAAGAACTACAAAGGCAGGAGAAAACATCAGGTGGAGAACTGTGTTCTCCATCACAAACCCAAAAGTTTAATTCTTGCTGCAGATCACTCCTCAACCCACAGCTGCAATGGGAGACTTGTACCATTTGCTGTGGAGTAAGCAAGTCTCTAGTCCTCGTCTCATCACAGAGGGATGAAATCACTTCTTGTAAACCTCACAGACAGACTCAGTATTTCCTCAGAATAATTCCTTTTCACCCCGTCTCTTTGCCTCATGTGGTAAGAAGGCAAATATGGACAAATGTTCCATAACTTGTAGATGTGTTTAAATGGATGAAAAACTTTTGAGGTGATGTAGCAGAGGGGATTATATAGGCATTTACTCACAACTGGGAATATAACTTACAGTCTTGTCCTAGAAAACTCAAATATTTTCTTGGCACCAGCCTGAAGCAATTCACAAAATAATCATTGTGAAGCAGGCTCCTGTGCCCAATACTGAACTGTCCATGACCTACTGTGGGCTAGGAAAACATGTTATTTCCATGGAGATATAATATCACTTCAAGAAAATACACTGAACTTCACAATAATACCAACACATTTCTTAAGCATGGTGGTTTTTGGTTTTGTTTGTTTGTTTGTTTTTTGTTTTCTTCTTTCCTTTACAATCTCTTCTCTGCAGCTTTTCAGAGCATGTTGCACTTCATGGAACAAAAAACTTGGAAATAACCACACAGCTCATTAAATACACTTCCCTGAAGTTATAATATCCATGGCATAGCCATTACACATCATTGGATACCAAACAGGTTGGTAGGAGCTTGAGAGTTGTTTGAGGAGACAAGCAGTGCAGTTATAACGACAGGAAGCTGGCAAGATTCAGGTCACTACCAATACTTCAGATTTGTACTTCTAAGGAATTTGTTAAACAAAATACCTTGTTATGTACCTATGGAGCCTAACACTTTGGGACTCTTCCTCAGAAGAAATGTTTAGACAGCATTCTAATGCACACCATTAATGGGTCCCATTGCCTACAACTGGATGGGAATTGAAGCAGTATGTTCAGTAAATTGTGCAGCAGTATATACGGCTATAGCAACTTACAGGTTCAATTTTTAATTTCAGTTACATGCATGCAAGTAGTTTCTGACTCACAAGTAAAGCTGCTGTATAGGATATCATAATTTTGAATGACAGGAATCCATAGAAGACAGGAGCTAACATAAATGGTCAGTTTGACAAAACCGTGAAAGTACTGATGTAGATTAGTAATGCTATCTAAATTAAATTATTCCTTCTTCTGTGAGGTACTGAGTACTAGAGTGTATATTAGTATCAGGCATATACTATGGGATAATATTTTTCAAATATTCCTTTGTTCAAACAGCTTTCCAAAACTGAATACCATCCATCCCTCATTATATTACTAATATATTTTAATTCCATTTAAAAGAAAATTCAGCTATGCTAATCAAGTTTATTTGTACATCTGTAAAAGGCTTTCCTTGTCCTCTTTCCATACCTTGACTGTTGATATAAAATCATATGTTCTGTTTATTTCAGAATGCAAGGCTCTCAGGACAGAGAACAAAGTCTTTTTTCATCCAGTAGTTTGACAGTAATGAGTCTACCTGTTGCTTCCTTCCATTCAAACACAAAATTTTCACTTAAATTATTCTTCTGGGTCACAATGTCAAGCAAATTTTATCTATCAGCTCCTCATTATTTTTATGTGACTGTTAATATCTACTGCTAATAAAAAGAGTTCATAGAAACAGTTTGTCTAACAAGAAGTACCAATTTTACAAAGTAAATTTCCTTGTCAGACAATACCTATGACAACCATATTTCATATACAGAAAGAATAAATAAGGTTTGGAACAGCAAAAAGAAAATTTCACCTTGCTCATTCTTTATATTCCTTGGTACATCAGGAATTGAAACATGAAATATACCATCACAAGACTTCACAGAATAATCAAAATATTTTAAGATTATATAGTTGAAGCTTAGTATTGAATAAATTTTCTGTTATTGTTACAAGAATTTAGACATTCAAGTTATTATTGGCCCCTTAATTTCATTTACAACAACTTCACTTACCTTCTATACAAAACACAAATTTACTCTAAGTATCACAGAATCTTGTACAAAGCATATGGCATATTATAGATGCTACAACAAACACTAAAAAAGACTAGCAACAGTAGTCATAGTAATAACAGATCTATTGCCTTAGGAAAACAGTTTAAAAAATCTGGTCAGACCAGTGTGCAAGGAGCTGTAAGTAATGCACTGATGGCATTACATGGCCTATTGCTCGGAGACCACTGCTCCAGGAAACATCTTTTAATAATGCCATCTTACAGACTGACTTTGCTTTACCACTTGAGTTCTTTTATTTTACTTATATATATAACATTTTCCCTAAAAAAGTTGTAAAGTAATCTCCCCTAAAATGTAATTGGATTTATTTAATCTGCTTTTATTTTGAACCCAATATACAGGGGTTACAAAACTTAAAATTACTGTTGAGCAAATGTGACAAAACAACAAACCATCTAACACTAGTTCCTCAATTTTTACAAATAACCAGAAAAACAGATTTCCACAGCCTGAGATACTGAAAATGAACAAGCCATAACCATTCTTTATGACTCGTTACAGCCAAAGCACTAGCTATGCTTCACCTTTTCCTAATGTAACCATTATATACATGGGTTTGGATCTGAGCAACATAGTTCAGAGGTCTAGTGAAAGATCTCTGGCTCCTACCCAACATCTTGTTGTACTATCCATCATTACTATGTACATGACAGATAGGGTTAGTACTGTATTCCAGATGATTTTGCCACTGACCACTTCCATATCTAAATTGAAATAGCTTTCAGAGTTTACACAATAAGAAACAACCAGGTCTTACATAAGCATTCACAGCAAAGTACTAGAAAAGAAAACTATTATAGTTTTATTTTTTAATTTGGAGTTCTGGTGAACAACATTACATGAGAATAACTTCAACCTAAGTTTTTCATAATAAACTTTTCTAAATGAACAACAGCATTGCAATTTTTTGGCACAATTTCAAGGACTAACAAAACTCATTCATTTGCTTCTGTATAAAATCTGACACTGGGCTGGGTAGTATTTTAAACTCAATACATTACAACTCAATTAAATACAAGTTAACAACATCCATTAGATGAGTCTTGTTATATTATATTGAATTTACTAACTAGACTCTAAGAGAGAATACTTATCTTTTCCTCATTTGAGTAATAATGTTCACTGCAATGGGATTACATAAAGAAGTATAAAGCAGTGAGAAGTGATGTGTTTAATAAATTAAAAGTTTATAGCACTGAAAATTTTGTAATATCTATGTAACAACTAATATTTTAAAAATTCTGCCAGATCGAACATCCTAGAAATATGCTTAGATGGAACAATGGATAAACAAACCTCCTAGTCCCAAAAGAACCAGCAGTTGATGATATTTCAAACAGAAAGGAAAGAGAAAACAATATTTCAATTATATGAATAAGCCCTTACCTAGTGGCTGCCCTGCGATGATCCTGGCATTCTCTCCTGCCACTGCAGCCCTTGCGTGCCTCTCGCTCATGTACTGTACAAACGCATAACCTTTGTGCACTGAGCAGCCAACTATTTTCCCATACTTTGCAAAGATCGCTTCAATGTCGCCTTTTTTAACAATGGCTGTGTTCAGATTGCCAATGAAGACTCTGGAATTGATGGACTTTGGGTCATTCTTATTGGTGACGTTGCTGGTCTGTGTTTTGCCGGTCATGGTTGGTTCACTTTGCTTTAACCCTTAAATAAAAAACAAAGATAATTTTATTTCAAAGCATCCTGACCTTGGATGATTTTTTCCAGTAATAATTCACTATTCATTTTTCACTTAGAGTGAACTTAGACTCAGAAGAGTTATATTTTCTAAAAATTATTATCAAAAAAACTAAGGTAGCACAATTTAAAATACTGTTGACAGGTCAAATTAAAACTTATTTTTATAGATATAAAATATACCAGTACATCTCTTAATACAATGTTGTGATAATGGAACTTTACTGTAATAGTATATGGATTTCTGCTTGGAAATTCAGTATTGACATTTCAAGTACTTAGCCATCTAGAAACTTCAAAGCAAGAGAATGAATCATTATCTTATGCCAAAGAAATGAACATTCAAGGCCATGTAGAGAACACACTCTAGCAGTGAAAGACAACTCTGCTTTTATTTGGCAAGTGTCAGCCAGAGCACATTTCTCAGCAGTTAAATATCATTGACCATTGCGAGGAGAGCAGGGCAGGTAACATACAATTCTTTACAGCAATCAATATGTTTCTACAAGAACAATTTTCTCTATTAATTCAATACAAAAAAGAAAAGATAAAAAACAGGGGAAGTACAAGTAGCTTATGTTCCTAGAATTAAAAAGTATGAAAAGAATCTTCCTTAATTATAGGAACACAGATTTTTCTTGCTGCTGTGCTCTCTCCTCTCAGGTCACAAGTCTAAATGCATCCTAGCATTATCTCAAATGGATATATCCACATTATTTCTGGGAAAGATTTGGCAAAGGAAAAAACCCTACTTTTTCTGTTCATCTTGCCTCCCACTTCTGAAGTGCACCCGATTTTGTTAACATGTGTGCAAATTCCACCTGCCAGCAGGTCTCTCCACTTACATAAATTTGCTCAGATGGAGAAAAAAAAAAAAAAAGAATCACATGAGGCTGCTGAGTTTTCTTTAGCTATATTAGACAACAGAAATGTCAAAAATATGCATACCTCTAAGTAGTGGAAACTTATTTTGTAAGAAGGAGGTCATTCAGATAGCAGTCAAATATAGGTCATCTCTTACAGGTAAGAATTATGTTACTATTTTTCAGCCTGTTCATACCTTTGATCGTATCACAGTAATAGCTCAGGCAAGAGGAGAATCCAGTTAAATATTGCTGACAGTCAAAGCTTGGTTCATTTCTCAAGATGAAAAGGAATAATGACCTCCGTTCTGGACACCTGAAGCTTAACACTAACTAGCAGAAGTTTCAGATTTTAAATCAATAACTACTATGCATTATGCTAGACTGACAAAAAAAGAAACCATTGTTACTGAACTGCACACAATTCCTGGTGAACAAAACGGCCACAGCCACAGCCATCAACACTTTGACCATCTCCATCATACAGGATTCAAACTCCACCCTTCAGGTCAGTATGCACAGTGGAGATGTGTGGGCAGTCCTCCTGAGTCCTAGAAATGATCTGCTTTATTAAAAGAATGCCGGAAGTAGAGCTGTCAGTCAAGTAGCTTTCACTTGCATAGCGACTTAATATGACAGATTCATATTAGAACATTTAGAGAAAACACCGTAGAAAACAAGAAAAAATATGTTTTCTTGTAGGTTTATAAATTTTGAATACATTCTGGAAATACAAGATACTGTATACATGCAAAAATTTCATAGTGTAAAACCAGGAAAACTGCCTTGTTCAAAAGCCTCTGAGCTTTATCAGATGACAAACTCAATACTGTATATTTCTAAATTGCTGTGCAGATCATGCGTGTTAAAGTCATGTCTATATGTCTACACTCATACAGTTAACCTGAATATTGTCAATAGTTGTAATAATGGTACACTTAATAGCACAATAGTTTGAAGACAAACCACCTACAAAACATAAATATAATGCACATTGAGCTCCATGATGGCACAAAGTTTCTGCTGATATTATCTGAGAACTAGTAAGTTTAAAGCCATTTTAGATATACCTGTATTTACATAGAAGTCAAAGTGACAAATGCATAAACATACTAGCTTAAAGAGACTTAATAACCCAAACTAAAGAGGTAACATGGCAGAGTAGTGAGGCACAAAGATAAAAGTTAATGCCGTCAAGTAGCTGGTGAGCAGGGAACCACTGGTATCCTCTATGGTGCCAAGATGCACAACAATTCAGAGTGGCAAATACCACTTCTATTGGGAAAATATAACATGGACAGTATTGTGTTCATCTCTGTGAAGATCCAGCAAAAAAGCTGCATCTGTCCTTAAATAACTCAACATCTTGCTAATGTTGCCTGTGTACATTAATCAGCTGTGTAGCTGATTTGATTTTACTAAACTCACAGAGGCAGTGTCTCACAGGTACGATCACTGGTCTAGAAAGCAGTAGACTTGGCTAGTAGTCCTGTCTCTTCCAATAGCTTGCTGTATGACTCCCAGTAAGATACTTTTTTGTGCCTTTGTTTCCACTTTTTAGACTTCAGCCTTGCATTTTTTGACTAAGAGTTGTCTCTCGATGTATTTTTATATAATTTCTAACACAATGATGTGACCTCAGCTGGTACGTTTGAGCACAACTGACACACTAATAACAAAAATGACAAGGGGACAAAAATCTACAGAAAATCTGCCAGACAAGTCTTGCATGAAAATGATACACAAAAAAACTCTTTAATTATTACTTTTGCAAATGTTTTCAAAACATCAGAGTACTACACACTGTTATTTCCTCTATTGTTTATCCATTTAACATGGGATTTAGTGAACTATTTCTTTTTTATTTCATAGAAATTGTCATTTTATTTTTGCTCAGTTTTAATATGCACTGATTTAAATAGACTTTGAAGAGGACATTGAACGTTTCTCTCTTGTAGTTGTTCTTTGCAATGCAAATTTACAATATTTTTATAACACAAAGAAAAGTAGTTGTCTGGTGGGTTCTCTCATATTCAAATGAGCAGTCAGGAAAACGTACTGCAGAAATTCAAAGGGTGAGAATAATATTAACATGTGAATAATTGAGGTTTGATTGCCTTGCTGGTCGGTGTACAATACTACTGTGAATATTTCATAAAAAACAAGGGTACATGGGATCTTCATTACAATGAGAAAGAACTTATGATAAGTTTTACACCTCACTTACAATTTGCATCTCTGAATACTGAATTATACTTATTGTCTCTGAGCTATCAGCAAAATCACAAACATTGTAACTCATACAACTACAGAAATAAATGAAATAGTGACAGAAACATATCTAAAATAATCTCATTTCCTTGCAGCCTTAATAAGGTATCTTGCTAATTTCCTATTATTGCAGTGACCCTCTCTGGTAATAAATATCTTCAATATGCCAAACATATCTGGGATGTATGGAGATTTGAGAACCTAAACTGTTTAAATAATTTTGAGAGCTATTCAATGCAGCATCTTCCTAATCATACAACAGTTTCTCATCTTAAAAGACTGATTGGAACTCACTAGCCCAGTTAAATTTCTACTGAATACTGAAAATTTGTCTCTGAAATTATACCTATGCATTTTCCTATGCCGAATAGACCTATGAGACCAACTTGTAAGAACTCTGTTAGAATTAAAATCTCAGATAAATCTCTTGAAAAGAAGTTAGGAAAGATTTACATTGGTAGTTTGGGGTTGGTTTGTTTGTTTGGTTGGTATTTTTTAAGAGCCATACTTAGTTTAACTTAGTTTCCCTTAATAAGTTTAGTAACAATTCCAGGAACTTCTCTGTATTTTACATATTTATGTCTTTTTATCTTGGAACTATTTTCTTTCCTTTTGTAAATAAAACATTTGTTTCTGTTAAGCAAATAGAAAAAATCTGTGTATTTGAATGAACTAAATATTACTTGCTGTGACTTGAGGAAGAATTAAGACCTGTTGGGGAAAAACTGAACCAAGAAAACTGAAAATCTTTAAAGAAAACAGAAATGCTTTCTGAAAATAGATTAGAAACATGTTAGTTCTAGAGAGAGAGACTTAAAATCAGAATGCTATGTACTTATATTTTTCTCAAAGAAAATATTAGGGAAAATAAAACACACTTTTATTTCTCCCAAAAAACACAATTTCGGTTTGACATCCTGTCTAGATCTGAGCTGGGATATAACCAACCCTCTGTATTAAATCCATGTGATAACAAAAGATTAATTCTGTGGAGAAAGGTTTTTAAATATGAAAATTCCCATATCTGGCAGCTTATTCTAGGCACAATTAAATGCAAAATCTTAATTTTTACTGTTTGCAATAGTAAAATTTTCACAGCAAAATGCATAGTACACATTTTATAATTACAAATCTTTCGAAGAAAGACTGAGAAAGACCTAAACAGACTCATGGTTGGACAGTGAAGTCTGCCTCCACAATGAAGTCCACAGTAAAAAATGCAGTCTGAAAAAATTAGTTGCTAGGATGTTTAGAGGTTGTGCTGAACATGGGCATTCTGGCAAATATCAAGCATCATGGTACTGGTCCTTAGACAGATAAAATGCAGCACTATAACCCATGGTCAGTCTCTGACCTAAACCACCTAGTGCTCTCTTTGGCATTTCCAAGCAATTTATCTCTGCCTTTCTATTATCCAGCCTCAGCTAACAGCTGAACTTTTGTAAATATCAGGAGTCAATCCTTGCTTTAATAATTGAGCTTTTCTGTGACTTTGTGTCTTTAAGATTTAAAAATCAGTAAACATTAAAATGTTTATCAAGAAAAAATAAATAAGGTCATAAAGTATTTTCTCTCCTTTTGAATTATTTTTTAGGAACCGAAACAACATTAATACTTTTGTAGTGTTGCATACAAATTTAAGATTTTTAAGCAAAGGGAGTATCCTACTGTGGGTGAAATGTCTTGTATTGAATTCAATATTTGTGTTAATTCTTTTAATGAGCAGTCATTAAAAACTACTATATCTCAGCTAAAGTCAATCCTTGACAAACCCCTATAAAATTTTACATACTTGTTGGAAGTAAGAATATTGTATATATCATGGAGGGAGGGAGGGAATTAGGAAAGAGAAAAGACAAAAAGCTATTGGATAAAGTATATCTTGTCTTGGAAAATCCTTTCTTCTTCATATTTTAAATTAATTTTTAATTAATTACTATATCCAGGTCACAGAAATGAATGAAAAAGTTATTCATAAGATGCTTAAATTAACATAAAAATATTCTGGGCTTTTCCAGTCCTTATTAAAGTCAAAGAATCTGCTTCCTCTCTCTCCCCCCAAAATATCCTACCTTTTGCGTTCATTTTTATTTTATATTTTATAGTTTAGTTTTAAGATTTTCTTTCAATTATCTTTAAGAAAAGGTTGACACAACGTGTCTGCAACACAAACAATGCACCCTTCAAGATGGCATTTCTGGAGCCACATAAATGACAAAATGCATCAATACTTGCTATTCCACATCTTGTAGAAAACGAAGGACTAAAAAATAAAATGATATAACAGATCACACTTCATCTCCTGTTGTCACTCTTCTCAAAGAGACAAATATTTTCTATTTGTGGAAGGTGAACAAAATGTGTCTACTTTAAAGATAACAAAACCAAAAAAACCCCTAGATAGTAATTATGCCATACAGACAAATACCATAAAACAATTTTAGGAATACATAAATATTTGAAAGAGTTAGGGGCTGATGCACACCCTGTCTCAGGAACAGCACCACCAAGCATGTGAAGAAATACAGGTCTCTAAAATAATTTGTTTATGAGCGCTCAGATAGGAGTCCCTTTCCCCTATCATACTTAACTCTTGCTAAATGCAAGGCTTTCTCTATTTAATATCTTCAGTATTATCCCTCAGGTAATGCCTCACTTATTAAAATGTCTCCAGGGGAGAGAGAACAATCAGGATATTTTGACACTGATGTTAAGCAGTAAAATAAAGGGTTAACTTGCAAACTGTTCTTTAACATGTCTTGGTTATGGTCTATGCATTGGATATGCCTATCCAGTAAACTAATGCATAGCAGTCATCTTAGGATGTGCTGCTTCTATGTGCTGCCAGACAGGCTCTTGGAGATAGAACTGAATAAAATTTTTTTTCTTTTTCTTTTTCTTTTTCTTTTTCTTTTTCTTTTTCTTTTTCTTTTTCTTTTTCTTTTTCTTTTTCTTTTTCTTTTTCTTTTTCTTTTTCTTTTTCTTTTTCTTTTTCTTTTTCTTTTTCTCTTTTTCTTTTTCTTTTTCTTTCTTCTTTTGTTTTTCCTTTTTTTTTTTTTTTAAAGGAAAAGGCAAAAAAAAGTTGGTGACTTTTTTCTTCACTTCCAATATTTTGACCAGATCTATTTGTAGGCAGCTATCTCATCTTCACCAAGTTATCATTTATCATTTATACAGCAAGCTATTTTAATCTTCCCTCATCAGTCATTCCTGCTGGTTTCTTAATGATTTTTAATGCTTTTCTGACTTGTTACGGTTTCTGTGGCCTAAATCTGTTTTAAATCTTCAGTTTTTGGCATAACAATAGTAAAGGGTGCAGGACTGCTGTCTTTCTCTTCACTTGATGACCTGGTGTTACTATGGATTGCCTAAAAATAATCTTAGCTATATTTGCTGTCATGTAACATTTCAAGCGAGTCTTGTGTTCACTAGGATTGCTTGGTCTCATTCGGCAGTGTTGCTTCCTCTGTGTTTTTGCTTTCTCCTCAGCTTCATATCACTGTGAGGATTAAATGAGCCTTGGCAAGTAAGACAGTCTCCTACTATAATTTTTATGCTTCTAACCTTACTAATAGACTTCACTAGTTTTTTCTACTCTCAAGGGAGTTTACAGTCTCAAAGTACATCTTCTGAAATGTTAATCATTGAATTGTTTTACTGATTTAGAATTTCAAGACATAATTTAGAACTAGCCCTAATAAGGATACCTGTGGCATGGTTAGACGTTCCCCCTTCAACACAATTCTCATTCCTAACCTTCTCTGTTATCTAGTAAGCTGTTTTTTGGGACACACGGCATTAAATTGATATAAATTAATTTTTGAAATTATTCTTGGGGAAGAAGATTTTTTGGCAAATTTGTCATGCTATTTTAAAGTAGCATCTGATCTTTATTGCTTGTGGAATTGCTATAAATGTCTCATAGATAGACTATTTCAGCCATTTTTTTTCTAACAAAACCTCCAAGAAAAGTTTCAGTAGCATTATTTCCACTAGATTTTTGCTTCCTTATGTTTCCTCTATTATTTTATAAGAGTTTGAAATTGGATTTGAGGTATGTCACGATCTAGGCTGCCAATACCAAACAAGAAGTCAAGAGCTTCCAAATTGTAATCCTAGCTCTGGTACAGGCTTGATAAGAGGCCTTATGCAAGTTACTTAATAGCTCCACCTTGTCCTCTTTCTTCAGAAGCTGGCAATAATACTGATGATATTCCAGTTCAGTGGGTTGTTGCATGAATGAAATGAAAGAATGCAAAACACCACAAAAATGCTGTGCCACTAGGAAGTTTAATAGAAAATATACAGTTAACAGAAAACATAGGACTTTGTTTTGAGGATTAGTGATATTTTTGCTTTCCTGTCCATATCACTTGTACCTGTATATTTCTAAGTATTTTTCTGTATTTTCTGTTCATGGATATTTTTTTACAATTTGTCTCCCATATTAGTTGATCAAAATCATTATTTGATCTTTCATAGTGCAGAGAAGTATTTAAGAGTACTTGACGTTCATAATCAGAGGCAAATTTTAATCACATTTGCTATTGCATTTGCTCCATAATGTCCCTCTCAGATGTCTGTCCTGGGGATTTATGCCAGACGACCATATTGTGCATCTAACTCACAGGAACAAAAGCTAGTACTGACAACCAAGTAATCCTGATATTTGACTCTAGCTCCACCAGCAGCTGTCCTAAAATGATGCAGTAAATCACTGGCATATTGCACTTTTTGTTTTATCCATCTCATTCTTTTACCCCACTTATACAACCTGGGTAGATTTTTGTATCGATCATGAGTGAAGTGCATCTTTAAAACACAAGCACATCTGCAAGCAGCATGTGGTAGACTGCTGTAGCCCTACAGAGCCTTGTGTTTATTCCTTAGGCTATATTGTATGCCCTGGATCAGGAACCCAAGGTAATAGGCTATCATTCACCACAAAACACCTGAATGCCTTTCTAGTCTATCTAGAAAGTCTAGTCTATCTTTTCACATGTTGAATATCCAGTGCATATATCAAAATTTAAGATTACAAAGGCAGTCAAGAAACAAGAGACACTCTCACCACTGAGGATAGGCAACAAGACATCTGAAATTCCTTTCCTTGATAAAACTTACAGTTTTCCTTGATAAAACTTACAGTGTGTTGTGTCCACAGCGTGGTAATAGAATTTTCCATATGGGATTATGAAATTTTCCATCATCTATATATACAGACTTCTAATGAAGAAAAAGTTAAAGAAAATTGAATATGGATCTAATTATGTTCTTGTTAGAGACTTAGAGTCAGTCTTGTATTTGGGTCTGATTTCAGCTCCTTTTTCCACCACAATCACGAAACTGTGAGCAAGATCCTTATAAACTAGATCCATAGACTCTCCTGAGCTTCTACCATTTCATAAACACAAATCCAAAGCTTTCTGTGGAACTCCTCTTCTGTTATCTCATCCTGAAAGCATCTGAAGTTTAATTGCACTTCATTTTCTGACAGTAAAGCTTATAAGTGGTCTAATGTTCTGCAGAAATATATTTAAATTTTTTCAAGACTGAGTGGCTTGATATATATATCATGTTTAAAACTGCCTAAATTCACATTCATTCACCTGTCTTGTCTGCACTAGACTATTTCAGTAATTTTCATCTGTCATGACTATAAAGGACACAAAAATCAGTTGTAGTGCCTTTCCCAGTGTTTTAACTGATAATTCAGCATTTAGGACATTCTCTGGGACAATGGAAAGCTTCATTTGATTCTCTGCTGTTGAAAATTAGAATGTGCATTCTTGGTCTCCAGAGCATGTGCCTTGGCTGTCTTAGAATCACTGCAGCATGGATGCTTCAGGCTCTTACCCCTACACCTCCCTTCCTAGACAATCTTCAAAAGCATTTAACATTTACTCTGTAGTTAAATCTATGTGAATTTTCATGCCAAAGCCTTACTATTCACTTATCTTTTAATCCAAAAATAATTTTAACATCTGGCTGTTTGTTTTTCAGTTCTGTGCTGAGGCATGGGAATTAAATGAAACTTAGCATACTAACATTGTCATTGTTACTGAGAGATCACAAAGCCTGCAGTTCCTACACTATGCCTCATACCATATAAAAAATCTGCTAGGTAGTTTAAGAAATGTGTTAAAAGCAGTGTGTTCAAATACTGTGTGCATAGTTTAGAACCCCTGAAATGATACTCTACTTTCATTTTTCTCTTTGAAATGCAATGTATGTATACACAGAAAGTTTTATTTTTTCTGTTTTTGTCATTTTGTGAAAAGTGAAACAAAAATTGAATGAGAAATATTTTTTCCAATATTTTTCAATCTTTGTAATCTCAGCAGTATTTTTTTGCTGCAGCAGGTAGATACAAGTGAGATTTTAATTTAGTCTGGGATACTAGTAAGACTCAGTGAAGCTGTGATTTACTCTAGTAGACATCTGATTCCCAGACTCAATTATAATAGTCCCTACTCATATAATGATTTTGCTTAATGCTATTTTAGAGACTTGTTTAAGCAAACACAATGAAATAATAATATTCCAAATATATTTTTCTTAAAAAAATATATCTGAACATTAATCAACTACATTTATACAGACTTTCTGATACAAACCTGTTGTCACATATCTATTCTAGCAGTATGTTATTTGAGCAAATAGAAATTTTCCAGGACAGCACGTAGTAATTTAATGTCAGCAGGTAACTCTGCCTCTGGGATCCAAATCTGTGTACACTTGAATATTCTAGAATTTGGTGCTGGCTTCGTATTCCTGGTTTTGATTAACCCTTTGGAAAGAGACAGCTCAGAAAGAAAAAACAAAACAAAACAATAAAACCCCAAAACAATACCAGTTTATATTCAGATATAAGTCCAAAGTGCCATTCTATTTTCTTGCACTGTCTATAGTATTATAAATGTCACATTTTCATCACTTTACTCCTATATTACCTGTCATTTATTCTCTACTTCTTCCTGTGTCTATCTTACTCTGCCTAAGTCCATTTACACTATTATCTGAGTCTACTTTGTTCCTTCCATTCTGCTGGGTCCTTCCTGTGAATTTTCCTCCTCGTCAACCTTAGAAGAGTGACACTGGTATGAAGTTTGTCACAGAGCTTTTGTTTTTTCTTCCTATGGGCCTGTTCAGTGAGTGGTTCATTTATTTGTATCAGATTTATTTTTTTTTTTTCTTGCTATTACTCTGTATTGTACCTAAAAGAGCATGGTCTTGTAAGCACTGAGACCAGCCACACCTGAGGAAACATAATCTGTCATTCTCTATCAGGAGCTGACTTTATTACTATTCTGAGTGAAACTGTGGCCCTGACAAAGACAGTGGCAAAAAAAGTAGGATTTTAACTGCAATTAAACTGAATTTTTGCCTCTTAATGTGCATCAGAAGGAACAGCACTAGACCTTTCAGCAGCATAGCATTTTTAAAGACTCCAAAAGAATGATTCTGGTAACACTGAGTATGCAATACATTGCTTTTTCTCTTTATTTCCATGATGTGAATACATATGTGATAGGACAAAAAAAAAAGAAAGGAAAAAAGGAAAATATTTCCACTAAATTTTCAAAATGCAAAGTGGATTGTGGTTCATTTTTCATCCAAAAAATACAAGCCCACAAAAAAACTTTTTAGAAACTTGAGTAAAAATAACTAAAATCCAGAATTTTTAGCATAAATATACTTCATATTATCTCCCCTGTATCACAGAAGATTGGAAAAATTTGAGTGTCAATAAACCTCCCTATGAATCGTACATTTAAATAATTTATTCTATTGATTATACTCAATCTCCGACACCATGCTGTACAGCTGTAAAATATCTGATAGGAGTGCAGTAAAAACTGGTTAGAGCAAATAATTTACAATGAATAATTTATCCCTCAAATTTTCTACCCTTTAAAGATTTTTCTATAGCTCTTGCTGTCATAATATCTAACCTCTAGTCTAATGGATTATATTATTAGAAGGATTCATTATTAAAGTAGTTCTGCTTTAAACCACAGCATAGCTTTCATTAACTTAACTGGGACAGGAAAGGGTATAAATTAAAAGGAAAAGGGTTTTGATGTTGTGTCTGTTATTCCACCACACAAATCTGAACAGATGAACTTTAAGTTTTGTTATTTCACATCTTGCAATGACTCAGGATTTTTCTTCTTGTAAACACAGATCAATTACAAACAGCTCTTTGATAGCACATGACTTTCAATATTAAATATTCTACATATTTTTTATTTTTATCTAATTTACCTAGATTTAATTTGATCTAGTATGTCCAACATTACAGTTTGCTTCCAATTGACTTTTAGTGTGTTTCTTCCACCAAGTTTGCTCAGGAAGGTCTCAAATAAGTGTTCAAAACATTCACACCTGTGAAACCTGGCTACTGAGAGCTGAAATATAAAAAGACCACAGAAGCAGGCAAAGTTAATTATAAGCATATATGAAACCTATGGAAGAAAGTTACTTGTGTTATTTCACTTGGCTTAAGTGATCAGCTTTGGCAGCTCAAATTGATTATTTTCAGTCCATATTATCTTCTCATCCCAACTAATTACAACACATGTGATGCTGCATATGCTTAACTTGGTCTTGTCAAGAAATATTAATTATTTGACAGAGTTAATAATTTTGAAACCAAAACATACTCAGCAGGGACCACACTGGTCTTTTAACATGCAAGTCTCTGTTCCCTAACCACACTGCATACAACATACAATCTTTGCTTTCCTTTAGTATTGTTAGTTACTCTCCTAATGTGATTATGTATTCTTATATTCCTATTTAAATAGGAATATAAGAATACATAAAGTCCTACTAAAGAACATATTTTTCTTTTTCAAAAGTGTATAGCTGCTTTGTTAGGAGTACACCACCATTTTCCACATATCTCATTTGTGTAAGTGATGAGAACTGTCATGTAAGGAAGGAACAGTTTGTCAATTCTTTCACATGTTACATCAGTCCCTTTAAAGAAAAACAACACTGGAGTTACTTTAAATTCTAAGAATAAGCTGTAGCTGAGTAATAGCAATATCATCATCATTAAATTGTGCCACTTAAAATAGCCTTTTATTATTTTTATCCTTCCTTGCAGTGTTTTCTCTAAAATGGATTCCATGTAATTACAGACATTCTGATAAGTTATTCATCTCCTGTTTATTGGGAAAAATTACCAGATGTTGTGGAATAAGAAACCAGAATGGCAAATCAATAGATATAAGTAACATTTTGAAGAGAATGTACTTCTATAAATTATATCTTCTAAATTAACCCACCTTCAATTTATGTAACAATTTGCTTTTAAAATTATCTGTATATTTACAGTAAAAAGGTACTGAGTTAATGCTTTTTACTGTTCTATTTTTGTATTTTTTCATTGTAGAAAGAGCTAAGACCCTCAAGAAGAAATAGAGTTTGAGAGAATGGTCACTAGTTCCTTGTTTATTTCCCTTTAATCAATATATGACTTTCATCCCTATCTCTGATATTTACATAAAGGAAATTTAAGTTCTATCAGCTTTTAGAAAAGGAAAAGTACCTTCACAACAAAAATGTTTTTCAGTGTTAGGAGAAGTATTTGGAAGAAATTTCATCACAAAGGTATTTCTCAAAAGTGATTTCCTCAGATGTTTCCAGTAGTTTTTATTGAGCTATTTCTTTTTCTGTCTGTCAAGTCCTCTAAAGGGTATAACAAAAAATGAGTGCAAAGAAATGCATTTAAGAATGAGTGGAAAATTGCAGCCATCCTTGTTTTTTATATATTGGTAATCTAAAAATAACAACTTACTATTTGATGCATTTTCCTGTCTTTGAATATCTGTAAAATGCTCTGAACAAGCCACCTATTCTGAAATACTGAAGTTCTTTTGGAAATTGAGGTCTTTATTACCAGTACAAAATAAATCAGAAGTTCTAATGTATGCATACATCTTCAGAACAGCAACGAATTGTGTAGATCTACACTAACTTCTTTCTTTACTGAAGCAGTATAGCAGAGATCTGTGAAATGCTGTGACTAATATCAAAGGTAAAGTGTAGACTGTAGGATCTAAAGACAGTAAACATGTCTGACAGAGTCCAAAATCTTGCTCTCCTTTTGTTGTTGCTGTCTGACCTGTAAATCCTCAGGTGTGTGACCTATACATTTGGAAAGCTTGACATGAGTGTGAAGGGATACATTAATCTGTGTTAAAGTATGAGTAATACACACAGTCTAGTTACAATAGCTAAAGCAGAGATTTGAAATAACCTTGTCCAGAAGAACAATTGCTTTGCAAAGCATAAACATTTAGAAGTGTTTCTGCAGAGTTCAATCTTTGGCTACCAAGATAATCCCTCCAAGAAGTTCCACAGAAAAATAGAAAAATATATAATGCAACATTGTCAACCTGTTCATATGCTAGATGTATAAAATTATCTCCCACCTCCAGATCTCGTCTTGGAAAGAGAACTACAACATAAAAAACTCAAGACAAGTCCTGTTCTGTACAGAAGACAAAACTTGTCAGATCTCCCCAAAAGGAGAAAATACTCTCCTCTCACTCAAGGCTGGCCTGCTACATTATGGTTCGATTTTAAATACTATGCAAAATACCTTTAAAAATACAAGGTGTTGAACCACCTATAATTAAATTTATTCCCTAACTAACAGAGGCCTGTGATAGCGCATCACACCTCCATTCTCATTTTTTTAATGTCTCTGTAACTTTGTTCCCCACATAAATTTAGATGGACTGAGAACTGAAGATAAAGACTTTCAAAACAGTAGCAACTATGTCTTTAGTTGTGTCCTTGGTTTAGGAAGAAGGGCAGTTTGAAGTATTCAGAAACAATTTATATTCTAATTTCCTTGATGTGAAATTCAGAAATATTGAGGGATCTGGAAAAACAAAATATAGTAGTGGGATTGAGTAGAAAGTATTGCTATTAAAAACAATGGCATTTGGGGAAATGACGGTTTTTCCTTGTATACTGAAGATTTAATGGACAGCTCGTTATGCCTTTTCCCAGGAAGGTTTTATTTTTGGGAAATATGGTAGGATGGAGGAATTGGAAATAGTAATTAACAGCAGAGAAACAACCCCTGACAGCTTTAAGGGTGATTGCTACAAAACAGGGTGGTAATGTAAGGTAAGGAGTAATCATCTTTCCTAGCTGTATTTGCACTGTTCTATCTTTGTAAAATATGCAGAAGTAAGTCCTTCCATTTTAGTTGCAGTTGTTGGGTTTTAGTGTATTTTAACTCTGTGTAGTTAATGATAAATAGGATGGGATTATTCAATGTCTCATTTTAAAACATATTTTTAAATAAGTTTTCTATCAATATTTAATGAAGTGATGTTGACATCTTAAAATGTCCTACGATGATCTGTACCTAGTCCACATAAATAGACATTTAGAATTTTTTCCAGAGACTCATCCAGGGTGTTACAATTCACTGCTGCAAGTGAAAGGCACATTGTTTTTACAGTTGAAGGAACTCTGAAAGGAAAAAGTAGGTCTTTAATTCTGGGGTAGTTGGAGTTTCTAAGTGCATATTTTCTTTATAAAAACTGTTGTAGCACAAAGTCCAGCAGATGTTTGCATCCATATTCTGGTATATTCCAGATTAGAAACAACCTGAAATAACAATCTGCAAATACAAGCATGCCATCTACCACAAGCAAAGCACAACTCTGTGGTTTTTAAAATAGTGTAGATAGACTAAAAAAAAAAAAAAATGATTAAAACAAATTAGATATACATTTGTGTTTGAGAGAGCTCAATGAATCGCCCAGGTTTTCATAACTCAAAAGATTTCTAATGCTACTGAGAATAAAGCTGTAGACATTATTTGTATAGATCTATAGGTTTTAAAACATCAGTACTTGGGAAAATTTAAAGTTATTTTAGGAAGTATCAGTCTAAAATGATTTGATTTTTATTATCTCTCAATTTTTCACACTGAAATAATATGATACATTTTATATAATGTTAAGTGCAGTTTCTTAAATTTTTTTCAGTTTTTCAGTGATCGTTCCACATTTACCAAGTGGCATCACTTCACAAATATTAATAAAGTTGCTTTCACAATGTCTCCTGCTGGGAAGAAAGCTTTCTATCCCAACATAACAACAAACTAGCAAAGTTCTAAAATTTAAATTATTTTCTCAAAATATCTTTACAGACACATGGACTCAGCCTTAATTCCTGTTCAAGTACTTATACACAAATGTAATTCCATTTGAAATATAGCCAAAGTGGTTAACAGAAAGAGTTAAATGAGAAAGGAGAAAACTATAATGACATTATTCCATTTAATCTTCTCACAAGACTTTTCCTATGAATATTTTGGTTTACTCCATTTAAATACCTTTTAGCTAAAGTTATTACCAAGATTTTTTATTATTATTTCTCAAAGAACAAAAGTGTACACAATGATAGGGCAATTTTAAAAGAATGCACACAATGTCATCTAGAGTTGGATGAACCCTTTCCCATTCTGGCCCTGCTTCCTTTGCATGTTTCAACAAAAAAATTTTTACAGAAGAGTCTGATGAATCCCCCTCAGCATTTCTAGTTTATGGTTGCACAGTATGTACTGTGGGTATTTACAGATGCTATGAGGTTATATAACATTTCAAAATAAATACTGCAGGCACCATACCAATTGGAGGCTTACAGATGGCTGATTGTGAAAAGCCATTCGAATGTCTGAGTCCATGTGGCATCAACTTCTGACTGAAATAGTGCAATGAATTGTACCTACTGCTTATTTAATTTTGGATCTTTTTTTTTTTCTTCTAACAACACTCAGTGGAAACAGCTTTCCTGTTTCCAGTCACAACCTTTCATGACAGATTAGTGGAGAAAAAATAAAAAATTGAAAACGTATCTACATGACCTTGCTCATTGTCCAATCTCTCCCAAGTTTCAAGTGAATTTTTTTCCCCACCAATGATTCCACTAATACTTTAAGAGAAATTTTATGATTGAATGAGGTTGATACTGCCAAATGTGTTATTTAGATGTAAGTTAGAGAAAACACAGAAAATTCAGCCGCTGGAGGACGTATCTACAGTGCAGAAGGAAGTTCTAGTACAATTGCTCTATAGGCTTTCACCACTGATGTATTTGGCTCTCATTTCCCATTTCATTCCCCTTGCCTGTCCTGACAGAGGCAGAGCAGGAGCTCTTTGTAACCCCAAGAGCACAGTGTCAGCCATGGACACCCAGAAGAAAGAGACTTGTTTTAAAGTCATGGTGGGGTGGTCTCTTTCTACTCAAAGCTCCTATTGATTTCTTTGAGAGTTTAAGATGCTGCCTGGTAGTATAAAAGAGTCAAAATAAACACAGAGGTACATAACCATATTTGAAAAAATATATTTGGTTTAACAGGATTTCTGGAACTGAAAGAAGATTAAACTTTTTAATCTCTCATTGTCGCTTCCTACCTTCCATCCTCATGATTTTAACAGATGTAATAGCTTCTTTCTCCAATTTTCATTTATGATCTCTGTTCTCCCATTGGAAACAGGTGGAACCTCTTTATCTAAAGAGGTTTTGCCCCTCAATTGATTGCCACCTGAGACCTAAAGAAACGAGGTATTTAACAAGCAAGTGAACTTTCTGAAGCTCAGCAACTATTCTTACTAAATAGTAGAAAGATGCCATTTTGTCATCCACGACACTATGACAGCAGCCTGAGACTTGGCAGACCTCATCAGAAACTCCTCTGGTTTCTGTTGTGTAATGTCACCAGCAGAAGCTCTGGACTTCAAGCAAGTATTTGCAAAAAACAGGTATACTGAAGCTTTGAAACACTAGGGGTCTAACTTTGAAAAGAAATAGAATGCTCAATGCAGGGAGTATCAGAATGGTTAAAAAGCACAGCAGAAAAACAAGTTGAATGCAGGAAAAAACATTCATAGTTGGAATAATGTTTCTCTCAAGTGTGTGAAAACAAGATACACTTCTTACAGCAAGATTCTTAGGTGCTCTCTCCCTGCCCAACAAAAAGTTACTTTAATAAATTCAAAAGCTTTACTTTATATCTATTGTGAGAAATATTACCTGTTTGTAAACATTCATTATGCACACACAAAATCCTAAGTTGGAAAAGCAGTAAAGACATTAAAACTACTGTTTTATTTGCATGTAGTGCATTGTGTGTATCTATGGTTGAGTGAATCAAGTTTTATTATAAAAATCATTGCTTTTGTAACTCTTCTTTGCTAGAGCTAGCAATGTAAATAAGAAGCTGCAGTATGAGTATGAACACTCAGAATAAAAGTAATGCCACTCCACAAAATCTATTTCTTCCTTCTCTTCCTGTTCCATTGTGATGCAAAATGTGGTACTTAAACCAAATTTATCTTGGAACATAGTCTCAATTTCTCTGCTTCTAATTTCAAATAGAGTAAAATTTAGGCTTGTCCTTATTTGCTGGTGAGCTGATAGGCTTTTGTGTTGAAGAGTTTTTCCTCTTTGTCCAGGTCAAGCACATTGGCAAAGTCAACACCTCTTAGAACATAAAAAATAATATCTGTACCTTGAAGCATCTAGTCCTAAGGGTCTCAAATTTTGACTCAAAATCAGCAGATCCTTCTGATTGTTAATATTTCTGCAACTGTTTCCCTAGGAAAATAGAATAATGTCTTCCTCCAGCAATATAACATGAGAATTCAGTTAATATAGCACTCAGTGCCATAGGAAAGCTCATGAAGAAATTAAAAATTCTATATGCAAAACTTATTTCTAATGCAAAAGAGCCACTTTTTGAACAAATTAGAAAAAGCTATTGACTACGCATAATTAAGTGAATGCTGTAATCTATCCTGGGAACTGAATGGAGCAATGATCCTGTGGAAAAAAGACTGTATATAATAATTTAATCCAAAGTCTACCTTGTGACACATAGCCCAAAGCAGGGCAAATTAGAATTAAGGCAGTACAGTGAAAAGCTGTCACTTCCCAACTTCTGTGATTAACTTTACATCCTAACCAAGAAAACAAACAAACAAACAAACAAGCTATCTGTGGCATGGTCCTCTTCTCTGATAGATCTCTCAAAACAAAATTACTTTAATCAATAGCACTGAAGCACTGATGCAAATTCACTCTAAAACAGATAAGTTCTCAGAGTTTCTCACTGGCAGCTGTACTTAATTTATTCTAGGTATGTTCTATAGACTGTATGATTTGTAAGCACATACAAACTTTTTCTGAAATTTTTCTTGAGACTGAGTTTGGGCAAGATTTCTTAAAAGTGATCCTATTTAAACCTTTGTCTAGATACCACCATCTCTGGTACCCAAAGATAAGTAATATAAATATGCTTTGCCTACACAGATTCTGACCAATATTTACAGTGCAACAACTCTACAAGAAACATTCTGCATTTTTGAAATAAAATTAATATTTTTTCTCATATTAAGTTTGGGATGAAACTGCTTATTCCAACAGGCTTTAAAATGTATGCCAATTGTAAGATTCCAAGTTGTTTGATCTGTTTACTAAAAGGAAATTATTTAAATCTGAAAGTGTCTCTAAGCATTTTAGAATCCCTTGTATGTGTCTCACAGAGTTTGAAACTTTATAATTTGCAGTTTAAATTTTGGTTGGTATCAGTGTCTTGTTTTGATTTTTTTGGTTTTTTTTGTTTTGTTTTGTTTGGTTGTTTCCCCAGTAATATGTAGGACTAGAAACTTAGATTAAGGAAAAAAAATGTCAAAAGAAAAAGCCAATATTTTCACATAATAATATTGTATGGTAAGCTAAGGTAAAAATAATAAAAAAAGAGTCTTTAAGAACTTGTTATTAAACTTTTGATAAAGTTTGTGTTTCTCAGGAACAAGAGACAAGCATAGAAAGATCTACAGGAATTAAATCTTCCAGGTAGTAGCCTATGTAAGCTAATGAGGGTCAAAATAAACCTTTATTTTGAAAAAGTTATATAGTGGACTTAGACCTTTCTCTGTTAATTAATGAAAGCTAAGTAAATTTAGTGTTCATGATGGATGTCAAATTGAAAATCTTGAAATTTTATAATACTTTCATAGAGGACAGAAGAGCTGCACTGTGGCAAGTTGACAATTTGAAGAATCAAGTTACATTAGTAAAAAAAATATTTTTAATCCTCACTTATCTACTTAAACCTCCCTTAGAATCCTTTCAGAAGCTCAGTATAACTTCTTCCATGTTTCTGCCTCTCCCACCTCTTGTTCCCCAGAGAAATAAAGCAAAACACATACTTACAAAGTAGTGTCCCTGAAATACTTTTAGTTTATATTTTCATTTGTAGTTTATATCACTGAAAAATGAGACTGAGCTGAAAAGTTACTCAAGATATTGTATATCAGTGCATTGAGGAGAAGGATGTTCTCATGAAAACAGCAGAAGAATTTTCACCATGGAGGTAAAAGTTTTACAAACACCTGGGTATGATTTTTGAATATAGATCCTAAATAAGTTCCCTCAAATCTTGATATTATTCAGAATTCCTTTCTTCTGAAAAAAAATAAAAATATCCTTGATTTGTGCTCTAGACTCCAGTTTCTATCAGTTGCATCATTGAAAGAGCAGCAAACTACAGAAATTACCGTTTAAAACTGTACAAAAAAGATATCTAACTCTAGAGTTTAGTATGAGAATGGCCAACAGAAGCAAAGAACAATCAGAGGATAATCTGCAATACACCTTTTACATCTGTTGCTTTCATAAGTTATTGGACAGTTTATTACATGTACAAATTTGAAATACTGAATAACACTGAATCAGAGCCAATCAAGACTAAAATGAGTGATTACATTGAAATGTATATGACGGAATGAAATATCCGTAGTCCCAGCCTAGCTACTCAGAGCTGGGCAGAGAGTGTTCTGCCAGTCCAAGGACCTCAGAGGTAACTGAGGTCAGCTAGCAAAGCAGACAGCTTGAGCTCCTAGTCTGGATCATATAATTTAGGGCAGGCAGTTCTTCAAAAACTGCAATTTCATACTGTGGATTAGAATAATTATATAGGCAGCTGTCACGATCCATTGTTAAGCAGGACAATTTAGCAGAAGTTAACCCCCCTTGCTTTCCAACCAACCGCAGTTCATTCTAGGTGATGTCACTCCCAAGTGATGTCCAATTAGATATTGCGACCAGGTTCTCTATATTCCTGAGAACAGGGTTAAGACTCAGAACCGAGTCAAGTGCCAAGTCACTTTATTTGTCCCACAACAAGTAAAGGGAGAGAGAAAGAGAGAGAAAAGAGTGGAAAAGAGGAAAGGGGAGCAGGGGGTGGAAGAGGCAGAGGGAGTGTGATAGCTACCACCACAGCATTGAGGCTCCCATCAGTCTGAAGTCCAGTAGGAGATCATCCTCTGCTAGTTTTTGTTGGTCTTGCCTTTTCTAGGGTTGTCTCGTTACACAGTCAATGGGTTTTTTACTCATGCCTCCTATTCGGTGGTGGGTTGCATGCCCAATACTGTCTCCAGAGGGTCCTCAAATGTTCTAGAGGATCCTTGAATGTTCTAGAGGGTCCAAGCCCCTCACATACCATCCCTGGACCCTGGTCAGGTGTGATTCTTGCCATGGTGATGGGGCTTTCCATGATAAGATGGTTCTGATAACAATCTTGAGGCATACATCTAGTCCCTTACAGCAGCTTAAAGTGGGAAAGAATGAAGTGCATACCCTCTCTAAGGCATTTGTAGGAACTGACTAGAGCTATTCATCTGTGATTGGAAGAAAATTCACTTGTTCTTCATGTGCTTTTGCTTCTTCCTCTGAAGTTATGCTAAATTTACATATACATACCATGATAATAAAAACAAGACTGCTTAGATATTCCCCAAAATCATAGAAGTCATCACAGAAACTACTTTGTTTTTCATCTGTGATAATTTTGTACTCTAAAAGGAATAGAATGAAATTTCCTTCTTCCAGCTTCATTGTTTATATCAGAAAAATAAGGGAAATAGGAATAATTTGGTTTTTAGAGTGTATAAAAAGTGAAGTAATGGACAAACACACATATATATGTAGAAAACAGAATGGTAGCTGCAAAACTGTAGAAGAGTTATTACAATGCTTTTATAAAAAAAGAGTGGAGACAAGTTACAAAAACACAGCTATGCAGTCACAAATAATCTCCTAGACCTGCCAATAATGCCTGCTCTGAAGACAAGAGCCTATCTCATGCAGTGACCACAGAGAAGCTGCAATGGGACAATAACTGAAATCAGCTGACGTGGTATTGTTAATGCCGCCAGTCCTTTGACCAAAAGGGTGTGGATTAAAGTCGTCTTCCAAAAGATCCAGTTTCTAGTCTCTTTTCAGCCTATGGGTTAGTCAATGCCAGAAGTTACAGTGCCATAGTCAGTTACCCTGGGTGATGGCAATATCACCCTCCCCTGTTTTAAACACTGTCTCAATCTCAGGTTAAATGTCCAAACATGGATACTGTAAGTATGATATTCTACCTACAAGTAGCAAGGGATAATAATAACTTCTATAGGCTATCACTAATTCTGTGCATCCATAGATGAGTTTACCTTTCCAATAAAAACTAGGAGATCAGTTCTGCTGCCTTCAGTCAAGCTGAATCAAAGCCTACTGCACGAGCAATCCCTGTTATTTCAATGGGACTATGGAGTACGATGGTACTTAAACTGGGTACAAGCTGCAGGGTGTACCTAAAGTCTGAAAACTGGGGCTAGATAGTGGAGGATAAAAGGAAGGTGAAAGAATATTTCTTTTGGTTAAGACATACAAATTCCTACGGCACTATGCAGAGGTATGTTAACAGAAAATACAGAACAGCCATAACATAATGACATCCCAGAATTTCAAGAAATTTACAGAAGTCCAGTTGTTCTTTCATAAAGATGTATTAATATTATTTTGCTTTTCCAAAACTGTGAAAAACACTTTTATTTTTGTAATCATTATACACCAAGAAAACTTCATAAATGTATTCTATGTATGTGCACTGGTCTGAGGATCTGTGCTGGCTGTTTACAGACCCCTGCTTGGAAATTGCTCAGGGATCTGGGGGATAGTCAGCAGCAAACGCGACATGATGTGACTGTAGTAACCAATTCTAAGAGCAAATAGTTACAAACAGCAAACTTCAAGTTGCAAAGGGAGGACTTCCACAGTAATTCACAAACGACAATAAGTTATTTGGATAGTTCTCTATCATACATGAACACAGAGATCACAGTAAAAAGCAAAAAGATATTTTTGACGTTGATAATTTCTAAAGATAAAGGCACAGATTAAATAATTACATATATTCTACTGACATTATTCAACTAATGGTATTGCATCTATAAATACAAAAATAAAAACTTCAAATCTGAAGCAAATACATTATTTTTAGCAAATGGGATAACTAGTCAGGACATCTAGTTCACACGTGGGTCTGAAAAGAGCTGGAAATTTGGTATAACATTCTGTTCTGCACTACTTTTATTAGAAGGCTACTTCTGACAGGAACCTTCTGTTTCTTACTTTTCAACAGACATTTAAATCACATTTATTTATAACTGTACAACTATCAGCGATAATTATTCTGGATAATGCATTTTAACACATCTTCTCACATAAGGAGCTCAATTCTTTGGTTACTGGCACTCACAAAAATTGGAGAAAAATAGCCCTCTTACTCACATATAGAGCAGAAAAGTCAAAATGTCTTTTTAGGGGAAAGACTAACTTGTTTCAGACATGCCAAGCACAAATATATTAAACTTGGTACAATAATAAAACTATTAAATATCTCAGAATCAAAGACCTGGCTAGTTTACTGAATTACCATATTTTAGACTTCCCGTAGTGTTAGTTAAATTGCTGTTAGATTATTCTATTAAAGAAAACTAGATTAGGGATACATATAATCTGAGACAATTCATGGATTATGATCTGCTACATATGAAAGTAAAATCACACCACACAGCAGTGAATTTGAGACTTAAGGTCTAGCATTGTACTGGCTGTATTTTCTGGTTTTAGGGATTATTTTTATGCAAACAGAAATTACAATGAGCAGGTTGGCACAGTCATGTGTGTTGGGTTTGTGTCTGGCAGGGGGTGGGGGGAGGGCGTGTTTTTAGTAGTGGCGGAAGGGGAAGCTCATTAAATCTCCCCTGTCTCCAAGGCATATCCTCCAAGCCCAGACTGAGCCAATCAACACTAGAAAAATGCCTCTGCAAATCCATATTTGTGAGGGGAAGGACTGTTTTGAATAGAAGAAGGTGAAGAGAACCTGGGGGAGAGGCCACTGACCTGAACAGAAGATGACCAATAGCCTAAACAAAGAGAGAGGCAGGAGGAAGAGGAAGAGGGGGAAGACAGAGAACCTCAGACACCCAGTTCAAATGCATGGAGTAGGAGAAGGCAAAAGAGGTTCCCTGCAGCCCATGGAAGTTCAATGGCAGAGCAGATAAGCACTTGTAGACCATGGAGGACACGCTGGAGCAGAAAAGCTGAGGCCAAGGGCAAGTGTGACTGTATTGATGCCCTGAGAGACTCTCAATGCCAGAGCAGGGGTAGACCCCCAGAGCAGGAGATTGAGGAGATGTGCTGGACCTGAGGCCCATCTGCCCGTGGGATTCCCCATGCTGGAACTGGGAGATGTGCCCGAAGAGGTCTGTGACTCCACGGGAAGATTGCATTGGAACATCTTGTTCCTGGACTTTTATGCCAGGAAAAGCGGCAGAGGTGAACTGACTGAAACACCCATTCCCTGCCCCCTGTGCTGCTTGTCGGGGAGAAGGTAGAGAAATTGGGAGCAAAGTGATTTGAGCCTGGGAAAAAGGGAGCGGTGGGGGGAAGTTGTCTTAAATTGTGGTTCTTATGTCTTATTGTGCTACTCGGGTGAATGGCAATGAATTAAATTGATTTTTCTTCCCCAAGTTTGAGTCTGTTTTGCCCGTGACCATAACTGGTGAGTGAGCCATCCTTGTCCTTCATCCTAATCTCTTGCCACCTTCATTGTGCTTCCCTTCCCATCTCACCAGGTGGGGGGAGTGAGTGCAGGACCCCATGGTCTACCTGTAGTTAAACCACCACACCATGTAAAAAAAACCAAAACAAAACAAAACAATACCAGGAGAAACAGGAGATATGATGTGCTCTGTGCAATTGTCGTACGTTTGTTTTTTTGCTAGCCAAATTCTTAACAGACAGTGCAGAAGACATTTCATGTACTGTTCCTGTTATCTGACTTGTTCTGTCAATCACAGCATTATTCTAATACTTATTTGTAAGCCCTACTCAAGCCAACACTTTGCTTTCAGCTCTATTTTTACTGTCTAGAGATACTGACTTTCTATTCATAACTTCATTCTCAGAAAAAATCACCCACTCTTCTTTATACTATAGTGTAATTCATTATTTTTCAATTATTAAAATATGTTAATAAAGTTTCTCTTTCTAATATAATTTGGAAAAACCCAAAGAAATATTTCTAATGGTAGAGATACTGACACAGCTTACTACATTGATCTCCAATGTAAATTCATACATTGATTTTAAAATTACAATGTTCTTGAAAAATCAGCATCCAAAAATTTGTATTCCTTCCAAAACTGCAAAACAAGAGTACATTCCCTAAAAAATAAAGATAATAATTTTTATCTCTCTGACACTTTCTCTAATACCATGCAGTTTATCTTTCCATGCTTCAGTAATCCTGGATTTGTGCACAGTCAAACCAAGGAGCCTATGGGTCATGGCTACAGGCAATCCTCTCACAGAGATCTATTTCTGCTTCCTAATTATGTCATTATTAGAATATAACCAGTAGCATGTCTTGCAGAGGGGTAACCATTCATTAATGCAGACAAATCAGACGGTAGTCCATTGAAAGTAATGAAGTGGAAACATCCACATTAGTTCTAAAGCCCTTGAGACCATGTCCGCAATATCCTCTGTAGTCCACAAAGCACAGCCAGATACCTTCTATCGTAACCGTGCAAGTGAAACAATTACCCACACAGTTTGTGGCTCTGGAATTTGCTGGGTCAGAAGGAAAATATCAATGCCTCATGTGCTATCTTTATACTGCTTAATCCAATCCTCTTTACCTCTCCTGACAAGTTGTTGGTTGCTGGGGGATTTTTTAAGCATCATGGGTTTTTTATTTGCTACTTGCACTTAATTCACAGTCAAATGAAGACCACCTAGTGGGAAGATGGTCAGACTTCAAAAATGCAAAAGGTTTCTGCTGTAAAAGGAAATAATGTACTCTCCATATATCTGATGGAAAGGGCAAAAAAATGCTAAGTTAAATTACAGTGAGAAATGGAGGTAAAAATGGTAATAAAATGTGTATAATCAAGAAAATGTAAATGTACATTAAAGCCCCTGAATATACCTGTCTCATGAGGTTGGGGGATCTCCATCACTGGAGATCTTTAAGGTTGGACATATATCAATATCTTTCTTGATGGATATATTTTAACCTTGTTTCAAAGTAGGGAACAGATTATGTGGTCTCAAAATCCCTTCTGGATCTATTTTCCATACTTCAATGATTATTTGCTATGTTATGGCAAGATCAGAAAACTCCATTCAAGTTCAGCACCCCAAAGTGCTAATCGTTGTACAAGTGCTATTTAAAGAGACAAATCCTTCCTTAGAGGATTTATGATCTCATTTCAGATAAAACACAAGGAGAGGTTATAACAGCTGAAGGAATGGTGGGTGGCACAACAGTGACAGACAAAAACCTTGCAGTTTGTTATTTCAAAGTGCAGTTTGTGCTTTCAATCATGTAAAAGCCCTGAAAAAAAGATGGTTTCATGAAATAGACAGCCATTGATCTGCCAACCATGTACCTCTGAGTGATGGGTTACTCTGGCAAAATACATGCAAGTAGTCCCTGTTCTGACAAATAGATCTATTAGCTTGAGGAGTGTGGAGCACCAGGAGGGAATAACTTCCATTCAGTCTCTGCTGTAATATAGGCAATAGGCAGAAATAGGCTCTTCCTTCCCACATGTCTGCACCTTACATGTCTTACTGGTCTCTCCAAACTCCTTACCCAGTCCTGAGAGCAGCTCAGATTAGAACCTCAATTCTAATGCTCCAAATTGATCTCTGGAGGGGACCCTCCCTCTCCATAACAAGTCAGGGACCTTAAATGGGTAAACTAAGAGAATGACAATGAGATTTGCAGTATTTGTGGAAGTTGCACTTCAAGAAGGTTATTCTTTCCCAGATTGTAATTAAAGCCATGTGAACTGTGCATTTTGTTTAAATGTACATTTTCATTTAGTAAAGGTCTGTTCCTTTGCAAAGTTTCCTTCTGTTATATATGACTTGCCACCATGACTCACTATTCTTATGTAGAAAAGATTCTGCTTATATAAAAAGGAGCCTGATTCCATAAAACATGTCCAAAACACTTTCTACCATCTAAACATCCACACCAAAACATGTAATTTGCGAACGGTTTGCTTACCTCTGGTAGACTTGTGAGTTTTGTTTTTATGAAGCTAAAGATAATAATTTTACCTGATAGGAAATATTTTTCAAAAGATGTCCCCAAATCAAGACTAAAAAGAGCCTTTTATACATTTATAGACAGTGATTTTCAACCATTTGCTGCAAACAACCTTTTCCACCTTCAGTATCTTCATGCTCTTGACTATGGAGACACAAGTACTATCAGCTTTCTTTTCTCAGCTGATTTAAGCTTTCCCACTAAAATTCTCTTTGTCTAAGAACTCACTTCATTGTTAAAACTCCATTTCCTAAAGCTCTAATTCTTTTAGTCATCTTGTGGTTATATTGGTGAAATGGACAATAAACCAGTTAACTGGGAAGCTAATATGGCTGCTAATAACCACTCACAACAAAATCTTTCTATGATGTAATCCATAATATCAGAACCTTTAATTTCCCTATATAGGTTAGCCACCTGCAATGACATTAACAAGTATTTCTTGTGACAAGATCAAATTATTTTCTCAATATATCTTACAACAAGCCTTTGCATTAAATTTTTTCTTAATATAAAAAGGCTGAAAACTTCCCTGGGAAAAGGACTGGTTTGCATAATATGCAGATTATTTCAGTTGCTTGATCACTGTAATAAATGCCAGAGAAGATAAACAAGCACCCCTTGCAAATTAAACATTGCATGCAAATTTAATTTTTATTAGAATGATACTTGGTGACCTATTCTGGAACCTTAAATTGATGAGATATTCTGAACCAGGCATAGTTTCTGATACTCAGTTAATGAATATTAAAAAAAAACTCCTCATGATTTTTATTTAAAAATACATACATAAGAAACCTCATTAAAAACTTGGGATGGAGACTATCACATTGAAAATGCTTGAATAGGCAAAGATTATTAACAAGCGCAGAAGAGCAACATTTCATGAATAAATCAAAAGGTATTAAGATCAAACAAACATGTAAAGTTTGAAAATTAAAGGAGGTCAATTAATGAAAGCAACAAATTAATTCAATTTTCAGTCAAGCACTTGACATTAAACTCGCTGCTGTAAAAATAAACTCAATATCAAGGCATTTGATGCAGAAACCCATGTTGCTAAAAGGTCAGAATTTGTCTCAAAACTTCAATTCTCTGATTGCTGAGGTAAGACAAGCCATACCTTTGTCCTGAGCGGTAAAAGGATGCTGGATTAAATCATATTGTATTAAAATCACCACTCATTTCAGATCAAAGAAATCAAGAAGCACATTGTGCACAACAGAGAAATGCCATGCCTATCACAAGTGGAAAAGCAGCTATATATGACAAGGGGTATATTCTCTGTAGAAAGCTATGTGGGTAGTACACACACCTTATTTGAAATGAAATGAAGGTGTACTTCTGATGCTCAGTGCTACAAAGAATAATCTGAAAACACATCAGCTCTGAGAAATAACAGAAGGATGTTTATGTGCATTGTACTGTGCCACTGTATTGAGACAAGTCACTGAACCATACTTGTAACATGGCTGAGATGTGGATTTCACCAGTAAGACTTTTTAACCTATTCCACAGCCTTTGAAGAATCACATTATATAGGTATCACAGCTTCTCAGTAAATGTTATTTTTCCTACACAGATAGCACTCCAGAACAACAAGAGAACAAGTTTTTGTGTCTACATAGCAAACTGAAATAACTACAGAATTGCAGTATTGGCAAGTCTTTCTTTCAGTGCTTGTCCATAGAAAGTTCATCATGGACAATTCACTTTTATCCAAAACTTAAAGATGAAAGAGAAGTGGAAAATGGCATCTGATCTTGAAAACTTTGCTAATAAATTACTTAGATGGCTTTTTATAAAATACTTTAATTAAATCTCGGTAAAGAATTTCACTGATATAAGCAATACTTTGGAGAATGGCTAATAAGAACACAGAATGAATGCTCTAGAAATCTGGTCTACCTTAGGTTTCATTACATTTTATGCTAAATGAATAATGCCTCTGAAATAGTAAGTGTTAAAAGAGTTAAGGAAAATTAAATTACTCCCGTGCTTGTATCAGAGATGCCACCTACTAGAAAATGTATCTAGTCAATGACAAAAACATACATCTAGATCTAGACCTCAGTTCAAATCTCTGCCCACTCAAACTAAGCAGTAGTCTCTAAGGAAGGATATACAAAGGATTCAAGTGGTAGAAGGAGATTTAACATGGGTAGAGACTAGTTGCCTCTTATCAAACTAGGTGCCAAAAAGAATATAGGAATCATAATTTAAAAAAAAAAATCTCATTTAATAAGCCCATATTTCACCATGAAATGGCATCTATGTAGATAAAACAACAACCTTGGCATAAGGTAAAGAGAAAAGCCTTATTCATTTCATAAACAAGAGTTCCCCTTCATGACCTAATACATAGAGGAGTCTTCAAGTATGGTTGTCTCTAAGATTGTGCTCCTCAGTAAAGCCAACACCTTTCACAACACCCTGGGAGGTATAAGGTGAAAATGTTCATGTACTCTAACAGTACTGGAACACATATACCCAAACCTCTGAGCTCTTAACTTGATGTATGCTCATGAAAATCCATGCACAGTTAGTTCCAGTTAAACAATAAACTCTTAATTCAAGAACAGGTTTTTTTTCCCCAGAGTTTATTTAAAACAATAGATTGTTTTTTCAAAACTGTGACTCAATTCTTAAAGGTATCTTCTGAATAAGGCATTTTTAATCTTTATTTTCCTGTTAGGGAAGCTTCAGAAAGGAGACAGGGAAAGAGACTAACATGTACTGAGTCTGTGTAGTAGTAAGAATCTTAGTGTCTTCTGTCTTTTGCTCATCTTTTTCTAAAGTGTAAGAATTCAACTTTTCTGAATGTAGTAATTTTAAACCTTTATAAAACATACCATTAAAAAAATACAGCACAGGATTTTATAAAGTGGATTGTCATATTGTATTAAGCATTTCATCATTCTTATTAAAAATCCTTGTTTAGAGGCTTGGCACAGATGATATGATTTGTTCTACTCTTTGATATACAGTATTTAAGTTTTTATTTAGGTCAGTAGCACTTGAAAAAATAATTATCTATTTACTTTATGGCTTGTTGAAAATCATGAGGCCTTAGGACTCTCAGTCAGTGAACATGACATCTTCTCAAGCTGCCATTACTGACCAAGCTTAGGTAAAATATGCACGTATTTTAACTCTACTTACTAGCTTTAATCAAGACAACTTCATGTTTGCATTTTTTTTTCTTTGTTTCATATAATTCTTTTTTGTATTTATTCTGGGTTGTGTGGATAAATTCTTCATTTTCAGAAGAAAAAAAATTATGCATTTTTATTTGCATGAGCTGCTACAGCTGTACAGTATTCATGTTTTCGTCCTGGAGTCTCTGAGAGGGTATCAAGCCTAGCAGATACTGTTCAGTGTTACAGAAGAGATGAAGTGTAGAAAAACATAACAAACTCCTCTCTGGGATACATCAACAATGTCTGAGTTGGGTAGCTTGAAATGCTAACGACATGCCATCTGTGTTTTAGTGAGGGTTAGCTGCTGCTTAAATGATTGTGATTAACAGCCAGCTCTTTGTACACTAACAAGCCAAGTTTGATTGTAATTCTTTGGAGAGTAATCATCACTCTACCCTGCAATTATATGCAATGGGTGTTGAATTAGAAGCAAAGAAAAAGAACACAAAATAACTTTCAGACTTGGAAAAGCAGGATATTGAATACAAGCCAAAGGTGAGATGATTGGTGAGAACTAGGATTCATTGTAATATTGCTGATATAACATTAAAAGATCAAAGGAAATGACAACTTAAAGAGTTACTGGGAAAAAATGAGGAAGACGTCAGGAACATAACTTACATTAAATAGGCAGATAAGTAGTATATAAAACATAAACATTTGATTTTACAACAGAATTGTAAACTGTATAAAAATTTTACTTTACCTCATGCCTTATTTCTTTTGCTGACAGTTAAGTGTTGAATGACTACTTTCACTTGTGCCCACTCACAACCTATGTGTTCTTGCTTTCACTTTCAACTTGATCTACAGCTGTAATAAGCAAGGCTTGGTTTTTAAGGCTTAGTTTTAATAAGCAAGGCTTAAGTTTTTATATAAAGTTCCATTGAAATCTTTAAGCTTAGATTAATTTTGATGAGAAAGGAGGAAGAATTCTAATCGCCAAAAAGCAGGGTTTTCAGCAGAAAAGTAGCCTTGCTTATAATGAAGACACAAGGGATGTTTTTAAAAGGTGTGAGACAGCAAAAAGATTAATTATTAAATTAAGACATTTAAGTAATCTGCTTAAAGAATGTTTAAGAAACATATGTCAGTATCTCATAACTGTTAATAATTTCTATTCCTTTTGACAAGCAGCCTATAGCTGAAGTTACACCACACACAAACTAGAAACCATACATGGAAGTCCTGGAGGTAATTTGGAATCATAAAAGGACTAGTAAAATCTGTTTATCAATTTATTTCTGGACTTTCAAAGCAAAGAGTGCCATCAAACTTGCATTTGAAAGATTCAAGGAAAAGAGTGGAATATTTAGCCTAGGAGAGTTAAAACATTTCCTCTGAAGCAGATATTTCTTCTGAATCACAAAGTAGGGCTATTGCTTATTTGACAATGATTCTGCCTCCAGTCTTACAGTTCCATTTTCTAAACTTTCCAATTCCATATCTTGCATCAAATCTGTTCCCGCCCCCCATCCTTTCATTCTGTAAGACCCACATCAAGGCAATGTTGAATTTTGCTGTCTCAGGGACAGACCTTGCCGCTGCTGTTCTGAGAAAGAAAAGATGAAGATGGAGCAAGGACGAAAATTACAGTGCAAGACATAGAGTCTAGTTTGCTACACTCAGTTCTTGGAGAGTAGGTGGGACAGGGAGGAATCTCACAGATTTGCAACCTCCTCTGTATTTCCTGCTTCAGAGAGAGAAACTGCCTTTGCATGGCTCTGCCATAGACAAGACAGGCAGTTTGGCCAGAGCTGCTGCTTTTTGCAAAGTGCTGCTGGAAACAGCTCCCCTCTTCACACAGGCCTGGAGCATCCCCCACCTCCACTCCTGCCAGCAGCACTCAGCTCCCTTGCCTCCCATAGCCATTTCACGCTCACGCCATCATGACTTGCTCTCCTATCCAGTGCACCTACAGTCTTGTTGCTTTGTGTCAAATAGAGGGGTTAAAGAAGTGGCCATTTATAGGCCACATCTGCTCTCTAGCCCCCTTCTCCAGCAACATAAGCAGCTTTTGCTTAGGTCCATAATCATACATAATCTTCTTCTTCCTGCCTGATTAGCTTCTATTCTGCCAATTTGATGCTTTTCTTGAACACCCACTCCATCACTCCCTGCTTCTCTAACAGCCTGTGGAGAAAGAAATACTTTTTCTTTTATTTTTTTCATTTTTTTTCCTTTAATCTCTCTTGCTAGCTCAACAATCTCCTCTTCATACTCCTCACCCAAAAATACACATTCTTATTTAGAATATTTAATAATTTCAGGAAGGGAAGTTAAACCTCCAAATAGCTTTCTCCCCCACCCACCCCCCACCTTTTTTAAAGTTGCAGAAAATCTGACCCTAAAATAGTAGAGTTTCCCAGCACCATCACAAATACACACACATCAAAAGGAAAAACTTTCCACAGTCATCTGAAATAAATGTATCAGATCATCACCTGTGCCACTTATCTTTGAATAACTACCCATCCAATTCTGCTGATAGCCAGTGGCAGGACAGATTTTGCAGCACTCTTGTCTTGGGGGCACATACTATTAACTTGAATTGACATGTGGCAATCGTTATGAAAGTTGATTTTGAAATATAAACCAAACAAAATCAACTAACTTTACATATCTGTCAGCTACCTCTTTTTTTAAAAATCAAAAGCTTTGTTCAATTGAAAAATGTTATTAATTTTTAAAATGAATGCATTGGAACTGGAAGGTTATCTTTATCTCTTTTCATCTCATTCATTGGTATGACTAGGATTTTTCTTATTATGTGAAAAATATTTGCTTTTTCACTGCTTTTTTCACAATCTCTGTGCTAGTCGTCATGATGGTATCTCAGCAACTCTGATACCTGTAGAGGCCCTGAGGTTTCTGAGTTTCATTGTTAACCTTCAGCAGGCTCTACTATGCGTCTTGAGCTGCATCAAGAGAAGGTAATTTTCCCCCTCTACTCTACTCTCATGAGACCCCACCTGGAGTACTGTGTCCAGCTCTGGATCTTCCAGTACAAGAAAGACATGGACCATTTAGAATGAATCCAGAGGAGGCCACAAGAATTATCAGAGGGCTGGAGCACTTCTCCTACGAGAACAGAGTGAGAGAGTTGGAGCTGTTCAGCCTGGAGAAGAGAAGGCTTTGGGGAGATCTTATAGTGGCCTTCCAGTACCTGAAGGGGGCCTATAAGAGAGCTGTTGAGGGACTTTTTGCAAGGGCAAGTAGTGACAGAACAAGAGGTAATGGCTTTAAACTGGAAGAAGGTAGGTTTAGATTAGATATTAGGAAAAAAATTCTTTACTGTGAGAGCGGTCAGACACTGGAACAGGTTGCCCAAAGAAGTTGTGGATGTCCTCTCCCTGGAAGTGTTTAAGGCCAGGTTGGATGAGGCTTTGAGCAACCTGATCTAGTGTAAGGTGTATTATGGAAGGGGGGTTGTTGATCTTTAATGTCCCTTCCAACCCTAACCATTCTGTGATTCTATGATTTTGGTAAAGATGATTCCCATTAAACAGGTCCAGCTAAGAGGAGTTGGGGTATAAAGAAAATTACTCCACTCAGGAAGACTCAGCTGTTTATAAACTTGAACGGAACAAGGTGCGAGTTCCAGCCTGACATTTTCTGCAATGGACCTGTACAGCCTCAATGATAGATGATGCACTAGCGTTATCACTGCAACTGACATGTAGTATTAACCAGGAGGCATTTTTCAAACTTTCTAGAACAAGTTTACTTAAATGTTACAGTGGAGGAAGGTATTCTATTTCACTACTAACATAAATACTTATATTTGCTACTGATTTAATGTATATTTTAAAATTAACCTCACAGAAATCCTTGTTTTAAGCTGGAAGTAAAAGTAATCTTCAAAGAGACTAATCCAGACTTTTAGCTATTTTCTCTAGAATTCTGTCTCAATATGATACAGATACAATAACAAAGTCACCACAAAACAGTCAAAAAATCAGAAGTCAAACCACAGGAAAGATAAATCGTTTTAAAAACTCCAGGACTATTTTAGAACATATTTATTTTATTTTCTTTCTATATTGGGTCACAAGATCACATCTTCAAGGTTAGTTTTATTGCACATAGACTGAAAGTAGATGTAGTTTTGTTTTCCTATTTTTATTTTGTTTTGTTTTTATAATAGGTTAAATTCTAGTGAATGTCTAAGGCAGTAAGTCTTGTGCACATGTGTGTACATGTGCTTTTTTATATATATGTATAGATGCATACAACAAGAAGTTATATTAGAAAATTAGAAAAACTTGCAAAGTTGGAAGTATTAACTGCAAATGTCTTTGAAAAAGTCTGAAAGACTTTTGATTTAGTGTCCAAATAATTTTATCCAAAAGCAATAAGCAGGGCAAATGCTGCCTGAAATTCTGCATTAAATTAAGACAAAACCACAGTTAGAAAATCTGTAACTTAAAGGTGTCTTATGGGGAGAGGTGATGTAGGTGAATATCTCTCAAATATCTCAAATATGCATTATAACTCTACTAGAAATAATCAATTAACATTTTATTCCATGTATCTATTTTTATGTAGTGTTCATCTGAAAGCAATCAGTTAAATTCCAGACTGGCTTGTTTACATTATAAATGTCCCATCGTTAATGGCTTAGAAACTGGAAGTTAATGTACAGTAGTCTATGTCCAAAGTAGAGCCTTGCTACAAAAAATATTGTGCTTACATTTTTCAGATACTTTTATATCAATATTTGAAGATGAATACAAGTGTGCAGAATTTCCTTAGAAAGCTGCCTTCCTATCTTTGTTTTGGGGACTTATTTGCAGAAATTAAACTATCCTCTTTTGGGAGCTTCAGAAATAAAAGATCCATAAGCTTGAATGCACCTACACAGGCAAAATTCTTTATTCTTGTAGAGAGATATTTGATAAGGATATCCATTTACTGTATGTCACTTTTGAAGGGGATAGCATTACATTTTAATATGTGAATGAAAGAACAAAGCATGTAAGAACTTTCCCAGGCACAGATTCCACCATTGTACTTTGCATTGCTAATTGGACACTAGTGGAAAGAAGTAGCCATTCACACTCCTTGCCTAAAGGCTGTAGAGAGATATTACTATTTAAAATCCAGTCACAATCTCAGAGCTATCCTCAGTCCTGTATCAGAACCTTATGCCAATGGAAATTTTATGGCAGAGACATTGACCATAAGTCAGATCAGATGAAAAAAATCCCCATTCATGGGAACCTTCAGGCATTAAATTAATTTGCTGGTGATTAAATAGGAAGTCTCTAGCAATCTTCTAACAGATTTCAGAATGGAAATCCACTAGACTTGAAGATGACTACTTAAAAGACCTAGCTTTGCCTGGCTTGTCTTAGTACAACAAGCTCAGGTGGTATGGATTAGAAAATCACAGAGAGAACTGTTTACTGCATAAAATACAGTTTAAGTGGTTCCACGCAGGGTCATTAAATCCCCTCAAAATTATAGAATAAGCACTGTGATTATTGCATAAAGAGAAACTTAGAACTGGAGTGGTACAAACCTCTGCTTTCAAGAATCATCACATTTACAGTTCTAACCATTGGCACAGTTAAGCTGAGTATCTGTGGTGTAGGATCACACCAATCACAGACATATCCAAAGCACATGGTATAAAATCTGTTCCCTGGATGCTCCCAGTCCTCAATAGAAGGACTACATGTTACTGAGGCTGGGAGAACATCCTCCACTAGGGCTTCAGAGGGCAAGAATTTTAAATACAGAGTAAATTCCTTAGCTTTTGTCTAGATTTGCTCCATGCGAATGGCACCCTTTCTGCAGACTAGGTGATTTTTAACTTCAGATTGAAGTTCCTTTATACTAGTGCTTTACCCTAGAACCTTTACCATTAAATTAAAAAAAAGAAAAAGTTAATTTACTGCACTTTTTCCTTCTTTATTTTTTGCTTTACTTCCTATTTATTGTCAGCTCTCTCCTTTTGCTCCCTTCCACAGTAGATGAAGAGGGAACAAACAGTTCAAATTCCCAAAATCAAATGTCAGATTAAAATATTCTTCCAGATGAATTCACACTAATTCTTAGTAATTTAAAATTATTTCAGTTTAGTTAAATTCCAAACAATTTCTTCCTTGTTTTGTGTTGTTTTTTTAATTAACAAAATGTCAGTGCACAGTTGTTTCTGCCTCTCACACACACAAAGACACACACACAAACACAAACATCACTGGCTTATAAACTGTGTACAATAGTGCAATAAAGATGTACTAAAGATAAACATAGATTCTCTTTCCACTGCACCTTTCATTTTTACAAAAGACTGGTTGGCTGACAGACTGACTTATTAAGAGATTTTTTTTTTTAAATCATAAATAACTTGTATTCACTGATCTAAATTAAATGAATATTGTAGAGATAGTGTTACAAGTAAAAATATAATGAAGAATAATGCAAGTTGAACAAAAGCAAGTTTGAAATATTAATCACTTAAAGGAATTACCATTTTATGTTCTTAGAGTAATTGACATTGAAAAACAAATGCCCTTAAGAGTTGTGCTTAGAAAAGGAAATCTTTGAATCAATGTTAAAATAATCTCTGTTACCACTCAGAGACTACATGACATGTGAAAAATGTATTCTGTTATGGATATTACCATAGTATCAGTTAATTTCATGTTTCTTTTCATTGCCTTTTACGTGATCCTGAAACACTTACTAAACCAGACCTGTCTGATTCCCAAGAAGAGCTGAGACAACATGAAAGGCTGGATGAATCCATTACAAACTAGTGAATGCAAAAATGCCTCTGTAACCCAGATCTCCAAAGCTTTCTCTGTTATCATCTCTTTCCAACTATTTTCAGCGTATTATGGAACAAAGGTACTGCAAATGCAAACGGTCTTTTGAGATCATGAAGAGAATAATTTAGTTGAACAAAGAGGACACATACATTAATTCAATGTTGAAGAGATATAAGTGGGCATCCAGACAGGCCTCTGAGGCTGAAGCATCCCTCTTCTGACAGATCACACAGAACACAGCCATTTTTTTTTACACCTCTCTTTTATCTTTATTCTAACTGGATTCTTCCTCAGGCCTTGATTCTTCATCTTAATTGGATTTCCCTACTCCCTAATTAGTCACCAGGGTGAGAAGTTCTCCATGTGCCCAGTAGGACCACAAAGGCAATGCTGGTCCTGCTGCTACATGCCAGTGGGCCCTCACAATAGCAAAGGAAGCAGCACAAAGCTCCAAGCTATAATCCCTTGAGAGCCCCCTCCTAAGGGTTTGTTTATTATCCTCAGGACAACAGCAAGTTAACCACAAAACACACAGCAATGGTCCCCAGGTCCCCAGAGGCTTTCTGAGCTCCAGTCAGGCAAGACAGGGGGTCATGCTCTCCCCTCTGATCACAGTCTTGTTTTTCCCTCTTACTCTAAAATCCATATGAGCAGCCAGGATCAGTTTAATGCCTTACTGACTGTGTTTACGTTTCACTACAATGTTTGCATCTAAACTCAACAGGAGGAAATTGAAATTCAGTGGAATTTCTGATTGTGAAAAAAAAATTCTCAGCTCTAAAGGTTCATGGAGAACATTTTAATGGTCATAAAACTACAGCTTTTGTTCCAGCAGGTAAAAGACAAAAGAATATCAACACAAAGGTTTTTCCCAAGACAATAACTGAAAACATTTTCAATCTAAGTATTCTGTATGACAGCTGACTTATTAGGGTACTTTACACTATCCCTGGCAACGTTTATCTGATGGGGCAACTGCCAAAAAATAAGATAATTTGGAATTCAGCACAGGTTACTCAGAAACACTGGTTTTGCTATTTTTCCCTATAAAACCTCCTACTATAAGCATGGTAAAAGAAAAAAAAAACCAGAATTTTGAATCTTGTCTGTATGACACTACTTTTTTTTTTTCCTTTTTAATTTGCTTTTTTCTTTAGAAGCAGTAAGAAATTTAGAAACACCCTTTGGATCTGGCCCAGAGCCCATGACTCAGAAAACAGGATTTGCAAATGATATATGAGTTTCAGCACAAAACTGCAGTAGAAAAATCTCATCTGACATTCTAAAAAAGTTTGTCTTTGGCTTCTAAGCCTACTTTAGCCCAGCAACACAACCTTGAGAAACCATTCTTACTTGTGTCTACTCTAGAATAACATAAGTAGACAAATTACAAAACAACCAATTCCTTTGTGCTGCAGTACTCCTATAGTACCCTGCTAGAAGGCACTGAGGAGTGCTTAGATTAAATGAAAGTGTAGGTATTGCTTATTTCTATACCAATCTAATTATGATCCAGATTTCACAGAAAACTGGTACCATGAGGCAAGCCCACACTTAGAGGTGTATGCAAGGCAAGTTCAACAGTATAGACATAATCAATCATGCAACTAAATTATAACTGAGCTTCAAGGGCAGCATACTAAACCAAATAATCATGTAACTTGTAGGCTACAGAAATATCTTGCAGAGTAATAATTAATTCTTGTATCAATACAAGTGCAGATAAATCAAAGACTTATTCCTAGTCCAGTTACAGTGACTTCTAATCTAATTATTACAGTTTATTCTTCATAATGACAGAATGGAAGCTGATATGCACAAAGTAATCAATTTCTCTGATGTTCACTCTGACTTTCTATGTGTTACCACAGTGAGTCACCAGCCCTTAAATCACTTTATGACTCAAAGTATGGCGGTTGTCTATGAAGTTTTGCCTTTTGAGCATGTCCAGAACTGCCAGACCCTGCGTATCATTTTACCACCTTAGGTTTATGGTGTACCAACTTGACTTTACTTTTATGGCTGCTCTAAATTTTGTTGCCTGTCAAAGTTTTCTAAGGTGCTACTATAGATACTGAGAAGGAACATCCATATCGAATCCTAGAACTACAGAATGCTTTGTGTTGGAAGGGACCTTTAAAGGTCATCCAGACCAACCACCTTTGCCATGGGCAGGGACATCTTCCACTGTATCAGATTGCTTAAAGCCCTGTTCAACCTGACCTTTAACAATTCCTATGATGTGTCATCCACAACTTCTCTGGGCAACCTGTTCCAATATTTCATCACCCTCATAGTAAAAAATTTATTCCGTATTTCCAATCTAAATCTACACATATTGTGTTTCCCAAACACTTTTGCCCACAGAATCCTCAGAACACAGAACTCGTCCTAGTTGCTTTACCTTCTCCCTCCCTGTTGCAGAAAATTTGCAGTAGATATAGTTTTGCAACAAGCTATTTGAGTGGTTTCATCTGGCAATGTGACACCAACAAGGAAAATTCCAACTGGACCTACTTGTGTACGCATTTAGTCTCATTCAATATTCATGGCTCGCAGCAGATAGCTAACAGAAAGAGCAGACAGATAGACTGTTATGACTCTGGAAGTGGAAAACTCTGCCAGGTAGAAAGAATTTAAATTGTCGCTCCAAACAAAGCTGGAAAGGTCAAGTTGATGCTGAGACAGGGAACAGCCTCTTCTTTGTGTAACCATTAATGGAGAGGAGTTGCTATATTCAGTCTGTAAGGAACCACTTATTAAATGGGTTAGAGAATACACAGTTAAAAGTTAGACTGTTGACTATAAAGGGTGTAGTTTCATTTTATAATAAACAAGAACTTGATGTTCACAGAAATAACGCTGTCAGAATTGTCCTTTACAACATTGATCCATTGCTGGTAAACATCAGGAAGAGGACAGAAAGCTTGCTGCAAGTCCAAGCCACGGACATTATGTTATTGAATTGTAGTGAAAACAAAACAACATGAAAAAAACAAGCTTGATAAACTCATAATGTCAAATGCTTTTCTCAGTAATACAGCACCTGCAAACAATCTGCACTGCTGCCCATAAGGAAAAACTCATTTTGATAATCTAAATATTTGCCTGCTAGTCCCAACTGATTTGTCAGTAACAGAGTTAATGTGCTAGGAATGGTAATACAATGATTTCGAACACACTTTTATGCTTCCTTTGATATTCCAGTTGCTGTCCCTGAACAAGAAAATCACATAATTACTTCTGCAAAGAGGCTTGTCATAATCCAATGTTTAGTACAGACCTCTTCTTTCTTTAGAATGTGAACTCTGAAATGCTAAACTTGATAGGAAACAGGCAACAAATGCACACATTTTTCAGTAAAAATGGTCTTGTGCTGACAAAATCATAGCCTGCTAATGCACCTCTTAGATTGATAAATGTGAATACGAAAGCTGAACAATGGAACTTTCCTATCAAGTTTTTCATTTGCATGGGTTACCTCAAGGTCTCCATTCAAATTATTTAGTTCCTTATATGGAATCAACAAACATGAACTACTCCATTTCTCAGCACCAATTTCCCCTTGTTTCACTACTTTCTTCTTCCAAGCTTTTCACTTCCCACAAAGCACTGAACCTCATGAGACCAAAATGTGGTTCAGCAAGTTTACTTTCTCATTATATAGTAAAGGTCAAGAAAGGGATTCTCACAACAGATAAAAGGCTAGACAATGAAAAAAGAGGTTAAGATGAGATAGGATTCATTTGATTATAAAGACAATTTTTGCTCATGATTCAACAGTTATTAATAAGAAAATAAAAAACAAGACAAAGAATAGAATAGCTTCGTGGGACACACGGGCTAAAAATAAAATAAAAATAATTAATTGACAAATCATTTGCAGGCATGTGTTTTTTACAGCTTTACCTCATTCTTGAAGAATTGCTAATTAGAGCTATGTTTATTAAAATCACAAGTTGACAAGGCTTGCCTTCTGACCTTGAAGGCAAGAGTCACTGCACAGCTCTCATTGATCTAGCATCTAGCGAAACTCCTTCCTTCCCTTCCCTTCCCTTCCATTTCCTTCCCTTACCTTTCCTCCCCTTCCCAAAATGAGGCAGCTGTGTTTGAACCACCCCTGCCTTATGCTGCTTGCAGGCTGCATCCAGCGGTGAGATGCTGGTTGGCACAGGACACAGCACAGCAGAGCACATGCCATTGACTTAGCAGTCCTGACTATTTTGTAGCTGTGCTTGAGACTCTTTCTTGTCCCTGTGTTTGGCATTGTGGGAAGAAAACTCAAAAAGCAGTGCTCTCTTTGAGAAGTAAGATCTTGCAGGTCAAGTTCAAGGATGTCTTTGCTGAATTGCCTCTGAAGGTTAACAAATATTGCTCTGTGCAGAAAGTTGTTCCTCAAAAGAAAAGAGCTGGTCCCAAGATCTGCCTCTAAAGGATGACAAAATGCCACTGAAATACTACATCACTGTGGACACAAAAGCTTTGTCAATTTCCCCTGAGGCTGGGAGAAGCATAAAAAATGTTGTGCATTTGAAGAGAAGAGGTGCATCTTTCAGAGACAACTTTCATTTTTTTTCTATACACCCATTCCTTAGCTAGCATAGGCATTAACGGGAAATTAAAAAGTAAACTTGCTTGGTTCAATCTGTTTCTCTTGGTAGAGAAAGAAAAATGATCATTTGAAAAAAAAAGAGTGATATACAGGAGGAAAAGTAGAAAAACCTGTATGTACTGAAATGAAGCAGAAGCGTTTTACTTAGAACTAAAGCGACTGCAACAGAAGAGGGAGCAACAGCAACTGAAGTTTGCTGAGATCTCCAAAAAAGCAGAAACTTCAGCCATGCAAAGGTGTATGTGGTTTTGAGTAGACTTCCTTTGCTCTTTTAGTTGGCTGTTTGCTCCCTCCCTCCATTTACTCCACATGCCATGTTACCCAGATCATATTTTCTGCTGCTGTGTAACACTCAGTTGGACTAGTGACACAGTTTCCCTGTGACTTATTTGCTGTCCTTTCCACACCTGGAAACAAATCTCATACTTATCTACACTATTTAGACTGAAAGTGTCTTGGGTAAACTGTCTGTTACTTTCCAAACTGCTTCACACAGGATAATCTCATTTTAACTAGTCCCTAGGCACTACTACAGTATGAAGTAGCCTTTTTTTTTTTTTTTTTTTAGAAAAAGGAAAAAAAAAAAAGTCATACTGTGTCCTGTCTATGTGAAAGATTTTGTTACACTTTCTGAAATATGAGCAAAATAAACAAAATAAACTTATGAATAATAAGTGATGGTGTGAATCAAACACGGGTGGGTTTGTTCCTAAGAAGGGATGAAACAGTCATATGAATCACACACAAAGTCACATAATGACAAAAGAAAAGTATTTTGGTTAAGCCAGCAAAGCGAGTTTGAAGTTTAAAACATTTTGGAAATAATTAAAATATGACCTTGATCCTCAATGGTACTCAGATAAGCATCTTCCATTGGCAGTCCAAATTACCATGTGGTAGCTTTATTAGAAAAACAACACAGCTCACAAATTACAAAACATATATCTCTGAATACCTTTTAGAATTAGCTTTCATGCTTGAGGGAACTAAGAAGTAGTTGATTTTATAAGACATATAAAGCTATTCCTGCAAACTGCTGAACCTTTTAAATCCCACCAACCAACACACTACAAGCAGCACTCTGAATGTCACTGATTGCAGTCTGTACCTTCCTTACACAGAAGAATCAACCTCTGTAAGCAAAATAACTGGGGAGTGCAGAAATATCTGTACAATTACAAAAACAACGCAAAAAATGAACTTATTTTATCCCAAGGGTCTAATCCTGGCAACAGTCATACACAGGAGTAGTTTTATTACAGTCTAAGCAGAGACAATAACTTCACTACAGCAAATACTCCTGTGCAAGTGCTTCCAGGATCAGTTCCCAAATCCATAAAGAAACCATGTTAAGAGCTCAGGTAAAGCTGTTTATTACATTTATATAGTTTACAATTGAATAAAATTATATAAAAATATGTAATTTAACATTAAAGCTATGCTAGAAAATTGAAAGAATTGCTTGTTTTTTTCCCCTCCATCGGCTATCAAAAAAGCAATTTGAAATTGAATAAAAAGGGAGATATTAGCTGAACTGTAAGTGTTGTGAAAACTGTGCAGTGAAAATTAAAATACTAGTTTGTGCTGCAGACATAAATTACTAAACTAATTATCTAGTAGCAGGCATAACTGAATCATTCAAAGGGGTAATTAGCAATCAGACATAATGAGTACTGCTACTATTTCTTGTCATACTGTATTTAGCTTCTGTGCAGCCTAGAGGAACTGAATTATTTCCTACCCTTCTCGGAGGGCATTACTGCTATATTGAGTGCATCAGCCCATATTATTACTCCCAGTAGTTTAATTCTTCACTGGACTGCACACTTGTGATTTCCCCTGTCAAAGTTTTGCCTGATCTCCTGGGTTCTTTTAAGTAGGTATCATCTTCACAATTTCCTCCTTGGCCTTAGCATAAATTTAAATTGCAATGTAATCAAACTATACGGTGCTTTTATTATTTTTATTGCGTTCTTGTTCATGAACATATGCTGTATCTTATAGATAGTTGATGTTTTCTATAGCATTTGGACATTATATAGAGTGTAAAATGGAGGACTTGCATAAAACTGTGTATCTAGAGACCATAGAGGGGACTTTCAGATAAGAAGGTGCAAACCCATGCATTCTGTTGATCAAAGGTAGTTTGGAGAAAACTTGTTTTTTTCCAGTGAGTTGAACACCCACATTTCACAACAAGGAATAAAAACTACAGAAAATACGTAAGTGTTGCCTTTATTTGTAAAAAAGATAGCACAGAGAATTCAGATTCTTCAGTTAATACATTTTGTTTGGGGTCTGGTTTAAATTTGTCTTTTAATACAAAAGTTAACTTTCAGACAGAAAATGTATTATTGTCATAAGTTTCACATCACTGATGGCCTCTTATTTTGCTCAAAGTTTTTGTACATGCACATACTGAAGAATATACCACAGAACTCAGTAGAACATCTCTTTATGAAAGCCAGATTCTACCAATATCCTTATACTTGTGCAGCACAGTCCAGGGACCATCTAGTATTATTCATCAATAGTAAAGCTCTTCACCTATGAAAACTGATGGAGGCAGAATGCTGTAGTGAAGGAATCACTAATCTGAAATGAAAATGTATTAAATATTATCAGTTTATTGTATTATGTTAATATTAGATAAAATTATAAATAGCATTCACTAATAAGTGATTAGGTATCAGTGTTCTAATTTTCTTTCATCATTTGCAGCTTCAGGCAAAATTTTCCTCTGTCCCTCACCGGCTGCCAAGGGCTCTGGCTGTTTACCAAGTTTTTATGGAGTGACCAAGTCCTTACTTGAGGGATCCGAGCTAATATAACGCTACCAAGGTTGAGCTCCTTGCAATGACTTGACACAATATGGCAACAACACAGATACTTCCTCACTAGATATTGTATAACTTACATATCACCATGAGTAGAGCCGTCTGCCTCATAACATTTTTTTTTCTTTTGAAACTTGCAGTGACACTAATGTTTGCTGTTGTGATGGAAGGAAATAATTGCAATGCAGGGTTGTTAACCAGTCTGCCTGTGGACAGGGTCTTCATCCCATCATTTGCTTGCTTACTTTTGTGCTTCTACAAAGGCCAGGATTTGGCACATAATAGTTTGGCCCACATTCCCAAAAACAGATTAACATAATTAATTATGTGCCAAATTAGCATTCATGGCTCAACAAACACTGACTGCAACATCAGGGCTGTTCCATTTAAAAAGCAGAACAGAGATTTTATGAGTTGCATCTACTTTTTAGTCAGTATCCACATGTCAGTAGTAGCCCCTTTATGAGTAGATTAACAGTTGAGTCAAATCTGAGTCTGTTCCACTAATTTCCAAAATTTGTTACTTTTATTTGAAAAAAGTTCCACCCTCAAGAAACTGCTCACCTCCAAACATCTAAATGCATTTACTGGTATAGTAGGCTGAAAAAAAAAGTTTATTGTATTTTCTTTTTTGTCAAGTACTCCTGCAGATGCATTGTATTTGAATTAAGGTCTTTGGGAGTTAGGACAGAGGCTTTCTTGCACTGTAACTACCAGTTTCATGGCTTTGGACTGTAGATTTATATTGGGTTTTACATTTAGATAATATCTAAGATGCTAGTGCCCCAGTCTTGAATAAGTTCATTGAAGCTAAGCAGATACAGAGTTCAAAATAAACTGGATTATTAGATATCTTTATGAAACAAATAAATTGCACTTCAGAAAACACATGGGTTTAACTATGTTATTAGTCACAGAAAGAAGGAACTTTGAATTAACATAATTTTTCTTCAACCTCATTAAAAAAATAATGTGATTTTTAGCAGGTTACTGAAGTTTCTCTTTAGCAAGATACTGAAAATAATAAACTGAGTTTAGAATTGTAAATTATTATATCATTTTTATTTGAAATAATTATGACTTCCATATTGCCAAGAACACCTTCAGGGAACATCACAAATTCAACATGACCTGTATATTTTTGCTTATTTCCCAAGCATCCAAATTTTTCTATCCCTTTAAAAAAAACCACATAAACAATGTAGAATTAAAAGATTATTACATTAAGACAGATGTCCAGAAACAAGTTTCAAATGGATCACAGATTAAATTTGTGATTATACTTGTACCAGTTCTCATCACTGGACTATTTTTTTAAATTTTTGCAGTCATGAAAGTCAAACCTTTATTCTCACTGCAATTTCATCTTTATGTAATACTTCCATGGAATGATTTATAGCTTTCTTCTTTGATGTCAAGTGGTCACTATGAAAGCTAATATTCTTTCAAGAAATATGAAGCACTCTGTTTTCTTTTTCCTCCGTCTACTCACTTCATCTTGCCTTGTCTTTTTGTTGCCAAAAGGAGAATTAGGACATTTTGATTCAAAATGCACATCACACATATGGGTTAAAGCTTTTCCACTTTGATCTCCTATAAACCTCTCAAACCTCTTGATCAAAGAACTCCTTCTTAAGATCTGAGTCTTGCAGACATTGGTTGTTTCACTGAAATTGGTGAGAATACGACCATCCCCAGGAGCACATCCTGCAAGGCTGGCCTTGAACAAATGGAGGTTGAGTGCTAACATTTACTTGCTGCATTCAGATTTCCTCTTTCTTGCTAGTTTGTTCTTCCTCATTATCAACTCGTCCATATCTCTGGCAACATCTATTTCTACTATGTAAAATCTACATTTGTTTGTATTCTGTGAGTATGAAGATATAATCAGTCTGTACTTACATTTATTCTACACATTTTCTATTAAAATTATTTTAATTTCAATCAAGTGATAGCAGATTTCACACCTGACAACTACGTCACAATGCATTTCTAATCAATAGCTATTTTTCCCCACTTGAACGTGCTTATTTAAAAAGGTCAGTTTTGGCTGCTTTAACAAGAAACATTGACTTATAATTTAAATTTGGACAGATAGTATCCTGAAAAGAATTTTAAGAATGTGTTATATGCACAGATATTTACAACATGTGTACACAAAAACACAAATCCACCAAAGTTAAGGAAATTTTTTTTGTTTTAGCCATCTTAGCAGAAGAAATTTAGTGAAGAATATTCTAGAATATGGAAATGTATGAGCTCTAATTCTGGTTTTATTCCTGTGGTTTCACTAACTCTGCGAGGCCTTAACCTATGCCTTCGCATACAATCTGTTCCTGCCAGCAAGATACTCTGCCTTAATTGTTCTGTTGCCTGTTGCCTCTCAATCCTGGAAAGCATCAAGTTACCATGGTTTATTGCACCTTAGATGCTTCTTCGTATGAAGCAGCCAGAGAGGGTATAAATGGAAGTAATGTTTCTTCTTAAATATTGTTCCTAGGTGTGAGCTTCATTTTATACACTATCATTTAAAGCACAACCATAACCTTTATTCAAATACCAAATTGAACTTTAAGATTCATTAAGGCTGAACAAGATAAATGTTTCTTGCTTTCTGTTTCCACACTGCCAGCAGTTGTTGGTTCTAACCTGACATGGAATTGGACTGAATTTCATGTTGAAAACACAGGTTCTCTTATCCACACTCTTACGCCGCCACAATTATAACAAAATATCTCTGTGATAAAACAAGCTGTCTTGATTCCCAAGATTATTATCTAATCATTCTTTAAATGTTACTCCAATCACTGACCACACAGGTTTATTGGTAACATTTTATCATCTTTCCATGCATTTAATAATTTTTTACATAAATATGTAAACCTCAGGTAATAAGCTACTCAGCCTTTCATTGAGAACAAAGCTGATCTTTTTGGGTGTTTCAACACCCAAGAGCTTTGGGTACATGAAACCTGCAATTACACTGCTCTAAGTGCAACGTATCATAACTCATTGGAGCAATCTTGTAATTGTAATTGCTTCTAATTGAAGTTCCCATTGGGTTTTAAATCTTTGAGTGGGGAAAAAAAAGGAAGAATGGATGTTTTTTTGGATGCAGCTTGCTCTGTCCCATTGCTTTCTATGAGCAGGTAGGGAAAAGGAAGAAAATAATACTCTTCTTTGAAGACAATGTAAATATTTTGGAGATAGGGACCTTGAACTATCCTATACTGAGTCTTGAAATCGTGCTTTAAACACAGTTACAAAGAAAAGGTTCTTATAGAACAGAAGTCAGATAAAAGGACCAAAATTTATCTTTTTGATATTAAAATAACTGAGAGAAAACAATGTTAGTTTAGAAAAGTTAACTTGACTACTTTGATGGCAGATTTTAAGACAAATTTTTGGAGTCACAAAGTTTCTGTAGAAATCTTTTCAAAATGTCGTCACATTTTATTCATTGTCTAGAACCGGTACATGTCACATCTAGTTTATCTCCCAGTGCAGCAAAATAATGAAAGGAACAACAAAAGGCACTTTTGGATGCACACTTTTAAAAAGCATCTGTATTCCTTAAGTCACCTCCTGGACTAAACTTAGCTACATGATTGCAACTGAAAGCAGAATTCCCCCCAGGTTTTAAATATGTAGTCCCAATGACAAACACTTAAGGCAGAAATCATGCCCAGATATACTTCAAGTGCTGGAATACAGTACATGTTTTGAAAGCAGAATTTGCCCTTAAGAATTAAAATAAAGAGCAGTCTTACAACTCACACCTTAATGTGATGCCAAGGAGGCACAGTACCGAAGCTGACAAAGCAGCAGATGCATCTAGTAGATTAGAATTTAGCTTGTTAAAGTAAGATATTTTTAATATAAATATATATTGTCTATAACATCAAATTCAACAAAAGCTTTTCTCCAGTTCTCTACATAAAGCTGATGAATTGCCTTTCCTATGCTGGAGGTAAATAACACTTAATTCTACCATTCTGCACTGCTTATACTTTTTGAGTTAGTAAAGACAGATTATGGACGACATTTTCAGCTATGAAGCATACTCACTTTTGAATTTATAGTTAACCATTGCTGTTCACACTGGTTTTACTTTGTAAAAATATCAACAACTTAAAATATCACTCTTTTTTTCACAGTTATTTGTTTTGGAATAATTTAAGAAGGCTATTCTTACTAAGAGGTTTAGAAACTATCATCATGCCGCAAACCTTTCATATTCTCAGCATCAAAATACAATATTTGTTCAGAGCAAAAACTCTGAAGTTTCTAAATTTGCATTCCTTCCAACACTGTATCAGTGCCCATTTCTAGGCCAGTTTTAAAATCTCAATAGATTAAAATCTATTGTATTTAGAAATGAAGATTCACACATATTCCGTATAAAACACAATTTTACTTGATTTCAAGTGCTGCTTAAACTAACTACACCAATTTATCTGCTATTTATATTTTAATTTGCAGAAAGAAACAGAAAAGCTTTCACGAAGACTTCAGTTATTGTCATTTTATGTTAGACACTATATTTGCTTTAGAATACACCTCAATCAAACTCTGAACTCAATTATTATTATTCCAAATATGATGAAGGCAGCATTGCTTCAAATGTTGACATCTGCTTTCTCAAGTTCAACATTTGACTACACGTTCATTTAGTTCACCTTTCCTTCAAAAGTTGTAATGTAGTCCATTTTCTAATGACAACTTGCACAAGTATCAAGCACCGCGGGAAAGCTTACTACACTTTTAAAACATGTTTTATTTCACCAACATTTCCAACTTCAAAATAGTTCAAGGAAAATATCTTCATGTACCTGCTCCACTTCAAACTGGATGTTTGCAATAAAAACAAATACAAGTACTTTAATCTCTTAGATTAAAGTCTGATTAGAATCTGATTTCAAAACATTCTTTTTTCATGGCTTAGAAACTTGGTTTATATTTGTATGAAATACAAAGACACAGAAACAAAGTTAGTAAGGTTTCTAAATACAAATAATTATTCTATGCGTATTCATTAGAACCTCAGATTGCCATCGTGATAGTAAAAAAAATTTAAACAAAATGATGCAGTGATGATACTAGACAGAAATAAAGGGATTTGGGGGGCGTTTCTTGAGTATATTCTGTAAAAGAGAACACGGAATTGCAGTTAAAGTCTTAGCAAGCAAAAAAACCCACATGCCCCTAAAGGGAGAACTGTTCTCAGTTAACTTCAATATTTTATGAAGTTTCCATTTATTAACAGGACCAAAACTATCAAGCTTCCTATACTAGGGAGATTTGATAAAATCTTATTTCAAAGGGTTAGACAAAATCAGTGCAATATTCACAGAAAAAGCATTGAATAGCTTTGAGCTACTGACATAGCAGTTCAGCATACTGCTGTAGCTATGTATTTTAGTGTCCACCTACCTACCCCTATTTAAGTTTAGCACAAACTTACCAGAAATTTGCAACATTAATACTACCACTGCATCGTTTCTTCCCATAGCTATGCCTTCTTTTTACATCCGGAGCATTCCAGAGAGGATCAAAGCTTGCACAAGTAAGCTATTTTTAGAGAAGCCAGTTCAGCATAAATCAAGGAAGCAGCATCCAAGACAGTAAGTCTTGCTGGCAGAGATAGTAGTCTCGTATCTAGTATAACATGTCTAGCATGAGCTAACATCACGGTGTTAAAGCTTCTGAAGACAAGTGCTATAATGGCTGTCTGAAGCATTGACTGTTAACAAAAGAATTAATATAAAAGGAAGAAAAATCCAAATATTTTCCTAAGTAAGTAATCAAAGTGAAAGATGAACAGTGGGTAATTATGCTTTTATTAATAGACTTAGATTTTCCTAAAAGCACCAGATAACTTCTCTCTTGGAAATATATATTGCATGCTTATTCCTGATAAGAGGAAAAATGTTCTGATGTCTTCCCCAAATAAAAAAATAAATTAAAAAAATTCCATATAACTTAACCTACCAGAAGTTTTAAAAATGATGGATTGTCTGCTAGTCCTTGACCATGACCTCAGAATCCTGAGTCCAACGGACACTTAAATTCTCATAACAATAGCTATTACAGTAGATTTAAAAAGAATAGCTAAAGAGTAGCTATTATTAGAACCTGAGTTTAATTTTGCAGAAGCTTCAACTATCAGAGTCAACAAGATGAAAAAGATGCATTATAAGGCCCAGATCATTGCATTTGGTAGTTCTGGAATAAATAAATTTAAAAAAAAAAGGTAAAAAAAAGGTAAAAATAAAAAGTATGGAAACCCAACTGATATACCACTGTGGTTTTTGTTTTTAGGAACTGAGGAATTAGTGAAAACTTCAAATATCTATGAGCTCTAGTTATGGAACTGGGAATTGATATGCATGAAAGACAGACACTCTTGCAATACTTCTTTCTGGAGAAAATTATTCCACATTCCATCCCCACATACACAAACGAACAGACGTGTACACATAAACTTAATACTGCAGTGCTCTACAGAACTACACTGAAGTTTCAGTTAGTTGGGGTTTTTTTAAATATATTTATTTTTTTTTTATAACTAGCTCTATGATAATACATAAGTAAAATTTCAAATGAATTTATAACACAATTAAGGCTGAAAATCAACTGAAGAATTATCCTCCAAAACAAACTGACCACTTTAATTTTCCATCTCTAGGCAAATCACTATAGTTTAATTAAAATAGATGGCAAGATGAAAATAGGAGTAATATTTAGAAAAATTAATACATTAACCACAATTGTCAGAAGTTTGTTACTCAGAAATGCTCAGATCACAGAAACCAGATATACACAGTTTATTGGAGAATTAGGATATTCGAATTGTTGACATTTTCTTCCCTTCATGCACCATTGACAATCACATGTTTTTTAACTGAAAATCTTGCTGATGTTTTTAGGCTGAAAGGAAATATCTGCAAGTCAAAACTTTGGAAAATATAGCAGTTTAAAGTTTCATAATTTGAGAATACGTAATATTTTGAGTGTTGGATTCAGGCAAAACTGTAGTTTTTCCACACACTTGGTCATTTTTCTAGTCCCATATTAAACAGAGCACACACATAATTCACGAAGGTGGTGAACATTCAGTATCTGACTCCTGTTTGGGATGACCTACAGAGCTTTTCTACTCCTTGTTCTGTTTTGTTTATAACTACACAAAATATGCAGAAAATGCACCTCTCCTCACCTAACATTTTCAGTCATATGCTAAAAGAAGCAGAAAGTCTTATGGTGCTAGACAATATTCAGTTTACAATCTGTTGCTATTTCTAACTACTGGGAGGGCTTATCTGTTGCTTTGATGCATGTTTCAGGTGTCATTTAAGTCATAGGTTTTCCTCCAAGACAACACTAGCAGAATGGCAATGGATGCTGCACAAAGAACTTCAGCAATCTGAAGTCCAAGGCGTAGATTACAGTTGAATAAAAAGTATGTTCATATTTTCAAACACTGAATTAGCTAATCAGAACATAGATTAGTTAAGAAACATCACGTGCCAATGACAAAGCACAGTTTTGAAGGCTTTGTGAAGAATTCTCTCCATTATTATTATTATTATTATTATTATTATTATTATTAATTATTATTATTATTATTATTATTATTATTATTATTATTATTATTATTATTATTATTATCATCATTATCAATAATAATAATAATCATTATAATTATCATTATCATTATCAATAATAATAATAATAATAATAATAATAATAATAATAATTTTGAAATCATGCAATAAAAATGCAAGTAGTTCAGTATCACAGAGCAGAAACTAACACAAGCTTAGAGGAAGTTGGCCTGTTTACAAAGGGGACAGTCCTGAAATCACACATTGCAGACGTCATTGAAGTCACAGCTAAAAGGTGTACATGGATTTCTTAGCTCAGAGTAAGCACAACACTTTGAGAAGTGCAAAATGGGTACTTTGAGAAGGGTAAGATGTCACTCGTAATACTTAGAGAATCACAAAGTAAGCAGGGAAGTATAAATATTACAGGATAAGTTTTAATTCTGTTACCTTTTAAACATAACAATGATCATTACTGCAGGTTATTTAAGGAGTTGAAGTAGCTGCAATCTCTCAGAAACTATTCAGTGAGTTAAATTTACCATTAAATAATAGACCAAGAATGAACAAATAGTTCACTGCATTATTTCAGCTGACTCTCTTTTGCTCCCTTATATATTAAGACATTCCTCCCACCCCAGCAGAAGAAATAGCAAATCCTCAGAATGTAAAAAATAGCAGTGTCCCAACCTCAGTCAACACTCACCTATTGGTTCACACAGCTAGAGAATAACTTAGGGTGAAATAACTCATTTGTAATCAATAGAGTAGCATACTCTTCTAGAAAATTTGTGCAACTGTTCACAATATATACTGTCAGCAACTCACATAAACCAGAGATGTACTCATGAGGATTGCAGTAAAGTTGTTACAATTTCTATGGAATTGACATAAATCTCATTAGTATATAGGTTGACCATCTCTTTTCCTGCTCTTCTCAACTCCAGGTAACATAAACTCCTGTTTAATATTAAACATGGAAAATCAGAGTAATTTTTTTACTCATATACATTAAAATTTACTTCTTAATTTAACATTTTCAAAATCATTACACAGATAGGGTTTTTTTGGTTGGGTTTTTTTGTGGGTTTATTTTGTTTTTTTTTAAGGATCAGTTAGGCAAGTGTCTTAGTGCTGAGACAGAACAGGGCAGAGCTGTCTGTTAAACACAGCTTTGATTCTGTTCCAGGACTGGAGCAGTTCACAATCTTCTCCAGAGCGCATACAGCATTTGATCATTTTAAATGTACACAGCAGATTAACGCACAAAAGTAGCACGACTGTGGGAGGGACCAGCTGAGTAAAGCATTCTAATGAGGATTCATGCAGCATTATTTTGGCATTAGGCCCTAAATCTTTATACTGAAAGAAATAAAAACTGTGAAGTAATGTTCTGAAAGCTTTGTTCCTTTGAGATCAACACAAAGACATCAGCTGAAACAGGAATGAATATTCAATAAAGAAGCAAGCACTGAAATCTTTACAGCTGAAACTAATTATTAGGATGCTTATGCTATGGATTATGACAGAGTTGGAACCCATTATAGAAGCACTAAAAAACCCAATATTAATAAACTAAGCAATATTTTCCAAGTTACATTCTTTGAACTTAGAATCTGATTGTCTCATTTACTCTTCACATCAGAACTAAGACCTAAAATCTATAAAAGACCAGAATAGGATCCACTGAGAATTAAATAATTTTGTAAAAGTAAAATAGCCTGGATGAATGCCTGTGTTGTCTCTAAATCATGGTTTGAAAATGACTTCTGAAAAAGTGAACTGTCACATACTTAAAGTTTTTTGGGGGTTATGCTGGGTTTTTTTGTTGTGTTTTATTTTTTTTTAAACGTCTTATAAATTTACAGAATCATTCATGAAGATACAAAAAACTGAAAGTATGTATCTGTACTGAAAAAAACCCACAGAATAGGATTTCTGGATGCATTTTCTCATTTTGTATTAGAAGTTTGTTTCAAATGTGTTTTTTACATAACCAGAAATTTGAGGTATTCTATATTTTTTGATTTGAAGAGACATGAAACAATTTAGTAACACAATTTCTTAATTTTAATTGAACCAAGTTTCTAGAAGGGCAGTATTTCTAAAGTTCTCTAAATCTTGGATAAAACAGTATAAATTGAGTCATATTTACACAGTTCCATATGTAAGTAAATAAAAGCATCGTCTGCAGAATCACGTTTGAACAACCAAGTGGCAAATTCATATAAATAAAATACCTTGAATTTATTAACTGTATATGATTGTCCTGCTTTATGAAGAGATCAGGGGTTGAGTCCAAGTTCAATGAGCATCAAGATGGCTGGGGTTACACTTCAAACAGCTCTCTCTACCTCACACATTCCCCCATCTCCCAGAAAAACAAAAACAAGGACCTTTACAGTCAAAAGGTTTTCCAGTGAACTTTAGCAGGTTTTAATAACACTTTATAAAGTTATTGCTAATTTCTAAATACTCCATTTCATAAAAGAAACATTCCCTACAAATTATAGGTGAGGCCGTTCCTTCACGTCCTCTACCTTTCTGTACTCCTTCACACCAGGCCAGTGAACACTATTGGCAAGTCTGAGAAGCTATTGCAGCAGTAATAGTTTCCCTACTGTACTTTAGATACTCAAAAACTGTGCAGGATAATGACCTGATATACATTGTCCCTTGCTCATGTGTACCTGTTTCTTTCTTGTACCAGGTATGCAACAGAATGAGTCCAAACACTGTACTGAATTATTCTTTCACTTATTTGAACTGATAATACTTTCTGCCATCCCTTAGAGTCCCTGGGCTGCATGCCTAGACTTTGATCATCTGTTTACAAAGGCAGAGAACACTTTAAAAGAAGTGTTTATCAGGTTGTGAGGGAGCTACTTACTCTCCCCTAATTTGCTAAAACTGAGTGGATACACTAAACATTCACATTGAACATAGCAAACCTTGGCCAAACAGGGAATTTCTATAAGGAGACTGCTTTCTAATTTTTCATATCCTTTTAATCTAAGTAACTAAAACATTCTCAGAAACAATGTACTTTGTTATTGAAATAGTAGCTTCTAAAAAAAACAAACCACGCGATAACACCTGTCAGAGTTGAAACTTCACAAAAACTTATCAGCATCTAGACAATGAGAAACTACATAAAGAAAACAAACATTTGAAGCCCACAGAGAGCTACCTAGATGCATGCTTTCACAGAATACTAAAATATGAGTCATAAGCTCCCAGACTTTACATAACAGGCACTCGTGTACTAGAGTGCTCGTTGTTCCTACAACCACACAGAATACTTGTCACTTAATTTATTCCATCTCCTCACACAGGAAAGGAAGCGATGGGTTCCAAAAGTAAGTAAATTATGGAGTTCTGCTCAAAACATGGCAAATACGTGCCGAGGTACGAATCTATTCTTTTTACAGCATCAAAATTTAAAAGAAAAAAAAAACAAAACAAACAACACAACTGTCAAGAAGCTAGTTCAACATCCTAAGCACATTAAAAATGTTCTAATTCCTGCTGTATTTGAGATATGAGCACATCATTCTCTGGTGCTGTTCCTGATCTTAAATACCCAAGGAGCTAACCCACTTAAAAAATTAGTTGCTCATTTATTGCTGTTATTTTTCACTTATTCAAGTCAACCTAATATACTGCACTGCAGCTGAAGCACAGCTGACCTTCAGACCTCCTCTCCAAATGCTAAACTTCACCACCACACTGCTCATAATCACAGCAGATGGTTATAGGCTTAATATACACATGTGAACTTTATAAGGTCTGTTCTGATCTCCAAAGAAGAGACATGGAAATGTTTCAAGGTCATTGAAGTGTTTCCTTTGCTCTCCAATTTAAGGAGGAGGGAGAGGAGGAGAAGAAAAAGGCTGGAGGCAGAAAAAGAAAAAAATGTCCTTGCCACGGTGGCTTAGTCTTTCTATAGTGCTGAGTCTGTGTTGGTAGCTGATGCAAACTGAGACACTTTGCTGGTTCCAGTACTTTGTCTTTTATTTATTTAGTATAAAGGCTACTCCACCTTAATGTCCTCATAAGAATTTAATAATTGATAGTGATTAGTATTGCTGCAGATAATCATCATCAATTACTGTCTCCATTTCTACTCATTAAAAAGTCCCTTTGATTTAACTTAGGTAACACAGCAACTTAGACTCAAACAGTTAAAATTAATTAAAAAAAATCATACTACCTTGCCTCAAGTAGTTTTTATTTCTCACCTAACCCCTAAAAGCATTTATTCTAAATATATCTTTTTATTGTTTTACTTGCACGTTAACTTTCCTAGCTCATGGAGATGTTGGAATATGAACCTGTAAATATATTAATGAATACAAATCACACTCTGCACTGGATAATGAGCACTATACTGACTAATATAGTATGCCTCATCATTATAACAAATGATTAAATACCAATTTACTGGCAGTGTTAATGTTTCTTGTTTTCTTCTCTATTTCAGAGATAGGTTAAGAGAAGCCTGGCTTGAGCTTACTACCTGTTGGCAAATTTAAGAAATCAAAAGGCAAGTTTAAAGCAGGTAATTTCCTCAAATATCCTTAAAACAAAAGTAAAAATGAAGATCTATACAGCTGTGATTGCAATGGCATAGGCATAAGAAACAGAGTCATAGAAAAAATTATTTGTGATGTTGATTATATCAATGGTATATGAAGTGTAGTTATCCTCTTTTCAACATTGGCCAATATTAACTGCTTCCAGGCAAGTTTTGTACTAACTCACCACCCGAATGCCAGGTAAAACAGCAACGTATCACCTCATAACGGAGCCTTGGCCACCTCAGCAATACTATTATTTGGCAGATTACTGAAGAACTTGGAACAAACTTATCTGCAGTTACAGGAGAGAATGTTGGTAAGGATGGAAAGACGTGTTTTAGCTGAGTGGTAAATTTGTGATTGATTGAATCCACATCCTAGAGCAGAAATGTCCCTCCAAAGATGTAAGGGAAAATTAGACTCATGTGCACACTGGAGGACTGACTTGAACCAAAAAATGCTTTGAGTGAAGAAAAAAAAACCTCAAAAAAACACAAACCCATAAATTTTGTTTTGTTGAATCAGTATATTCTTTTCCTAGGTTTGAGTGCACAGGCCTTTTTTGCTTTGTGTGTGTTCTTGAAAGAGTAAACTAAATGAACTTCCTACAAAGTTGGAGTTCTGTCAGTGGTTCTATGTTGGCAACATGTAACTGGGGGATCGAGGGGTGGAAATCAGTGCTGGATCACTGGAACTGATGGAACACGAGTTTATGTGACTGCAAAGCAGCAACAGAGATACTACTGGTGAGGTTTTACACTGCTTAAGGTACAATATACTGGGACTGTCAGAGTACTGCATACCCAATTGTGCATTTTCATCCCTTCCCTTGTGAAAGTCCTGATCCTCATGTGATTGCATATAAGGAAATTTCAGAAGCTAATTCAAGAAAAAGGTGATTTGACCTTTGATCATATTTTTTCAAAGCAGCTCACTTCTTGGTGGTGCAAAACTGGTACCTATACAAGCAAAAAACAGAAATGACTCAGCAGGAGCAGTAGAAAGCATGGGACTACAGCAGCTCCTACTTTGGTGAATTTATGCTGATGGATAGCTACACCTTGTACTCTACATCTCACACAGACCAAGACAGTGAGAAAGCTCTTGCTCCTACTCCTTTTGCCATACAAAGGAAGCTTAAATGACCCAAGCAGCCTGGACTTAGATACTATAATTTGGTGTCTAGGTGAAAATTGCTTATCATTAGTGGCATCATGTGCTTGGACATTTTACAACAGAGCTATGTCATAAGCAGGATGAGATTTCTCCACGGTGCTGTCACTAACAGCTGTGACTCCGAGTGATATTTTTTAGACTCCTCAAGCGATATATCTCCAGTCTATTTAGAGGCTTCGTTTTTCATGAAGTCTAACATCGTAACACTTCAACAGGCCATAAAATATCTTTATGAAGTTTGGCAACACTGTTATGCACAAACTGAAAGCTAGAGATTTTCACTTTGTCAGATTCAGTGATGTGGCAGATTTATGGGTAGAAGGGAAAAAAGGATAGCTGCTAGCTTCCTCTCTATATAATATTGTTTGTTAAACATTATAAGCAAAAGTACATAAACTTCCCTCAAGAGCGAGCTTGCATTGTTCTCTGACTCAGAAGAAAAATAATATCTATGTATATGGACTTAGAAATTAGACTTTTCTCATTCCCACAAGTATAACTCAATTTCTTCCATATTTTCTTGGGGTTTTTTTAATACATGACAAAAGGTATGAAGTTGGACAGAATATACCTTTAAGAGCTCTATCCCTCTCACATTACACTAAAATACACATGGTTTATTTCATTGTCATCTTTAAAACCCTTAAATAAGCATTTCTACTGTAATTTGTCATAGTCAGGAGATAGGGAAGAAGTTAAATAAATGCAAAAAGTAACCTAATCTGAAGGACATCAGCTCTCACCTTGCTTCTATTTGCAGGGTCCCATAAAATTGCTGTATTGATTTAGAACACTGGCTTGCCTATTCCAGTAGCCAAGACTAGCTAACAGCAGATGTTTCTGAAAGAGATTAAAATACATCATTATAGTAGACTACTCATATTTCCCTTGAATTCAGTCATTCCAGAAAAAAACTCTAGTTTGAAATATTTTCAGTATCCCCAAATGTGTGCCATGTCTTTAACCCGGAATACTTTTTGATCAGAACAATATATTCTAAAGGATAAATTCAGTTTAAAACAAATTGTTATATAAAATGAAAATTATGAGTCTCATTTTCTGCCCCTCACTTTTAAACAGAAAGTTACAGAATGCTTGAGGGTGGAAGGGAACTCTGGAAGTCATCTAGTCCAATCTCCTAATGTCAGATCATCAAACAGAGAAAAAGAAGTATTTATTTCTTCCTTGTATGAGTTTTATTTCTTCTTTATCTCTTTTTCCTATCTCTTTTCTCCCTCATCTCCTTTCTCCCCTGTGATTTGAGAAAATAGTCAAAACAATGTAATATCTTTTCTACCTCTATCTGAGGTAAAGTGAAATACTTCCTCTGATAAATACCATGACTTCATGACAAGTTAAGATCAAAGTCCTTTCGTGTTCCTTGTCCTGTGCAAGGAATATTCATATCTCTCATGATTGTTTCAATAACCTCCATTCTGACTATGAATTATTAGTCAAAAGGTGAGATTTTTCAAAGAGTGCCTTTCTATATCCCTGGAATTTTTCTGCTCAGTAGAATTCATCCTTGTGTTGTGTTTGGGGCGAGGAGAGGGGGTGGAGGGGGAGAAAGAGAGTGTTTTTTTGGTAGTGGGGGAAGGGCCACCTTGTGAGAGCGAAAAGCTCCCCTGGTTCCAAGGCAGAGACCCCCCCCAACCCAGGCTGAGCCAATGAGCACTAGAGAAACGCCTCTGCGAATCCATATTGGTGAGGGGAAGGACTGTCCTGAAAAGAAGTAGGTAGGGTTGAACCTGGATGAGAGGCTGTTGACCAAACAAAAGACCACCATCAGCCTGAACAAAGGACAGACAGACACAGAGAGAGCTTTGTTGCCTGAGGAAAACACAGAGACCCACACTCAGTTCTGCTGTATGGAGATGAAGTCCCCTGAAGCTCATGGAGATTCAACAGTGGAACAGATACCCATGTGTAGGCCATGGAGGACTCCCCACTGGAGCAGAGAAACTGAGCCTGAGGGCAAATGTGACTAGAATTGTGACCCTGAGAGTCACTCACTGCCAGAGCAGGGGTGGATCCCCAGAGTTGGAAGTAAGTCTGCAGCCTGTGGATGTCCCCATGCCAGAGCCGGGAGCTGAGCCCAAAAAGGTCCATGACTCCATGGGAAGCTCGCTTTGGAACATCTTGTTCCTGGACTTCATGCCAGGAAGAGTGGCAATGGTGAACTGATCGAACCCCCATACCCTTCACCCTGTGTCACTGGAGGGAGAAAGTAGAGACATGGGGAGCAAAGTGATTTGAACCCGGGAAGAAGGGAAGGGTGAGGGAAGGTGTTGTAAGATGTGGTTGTTTTGTCTACTTAGATGAATAACAATGAATTAAATTGACTTTTCTTCCCCAAGTTTGAGTCTGTTTTGCCTGTGGCCATAACTGGTGAGTGAGCGATCCCTGTCCTTCATTCCTAATCCTGTGCCCCCTTTGTTGTGATCCCCTTCCCATCTCACCAGGTATGGGGTGTGAATGCAGGACCGCGTGGTCCCACTGTGGGTCAAATCTCCACAATCCTCCAAATATACTGAATTTATTTAGGATGAATAAAATGAACATAAAAACATAACAGCTGGAGAGCTGCTTTTTATATTTCTGTCCTCCTGCTGTAGAACTGGCTAATCCTAGAAACAGGAAATAAACAAAAATACCTAAAGCCTTAGTTACAGTTACTATGTGGAAATTAAGTGGTTTGTTAATACTGTTTTTTTACATTGGTTTCTTTCTACTCTGTACTGCATTGGAAGGCTGAAAGCAGTCATGATTTTGTATTCCTAGTCTGAATAAATATATATCATATATATTTATGCATTTAATCTTATAGCATGTATAAGACTACACAACTTTATGGAAGTATTTTAGGCTCAGACTTCTGTTCCACCACACTTTCTTGTTTGGTTTGAGAACAGTGCATAGAAGTGCAAAGTGTCTGGGAAAAATAATTTATTCCTTACATCTATGGCATCTATTACACAGAAGGCATATAGGACAGATTTATACTGAATTTTATCCTCTCCTTCTCTCTCAGCACATACATCTGACTGTTTTTTGTTGTTGGGTGGGGTTTTTTGGTTTGTTTGGTTGGTTTGTTTTTTTTTTTTCCTTTGTGCAAGAGGAATTGGACCCCTGAGAAAGCAAACAATTCCCTAGAACCATTTTGTAGTAATAGATTTTCTCAATTATGCTTGATGAAGAGGAAGATTTTTTTTAAATAAAAAGCAGTAAATTATTGAGAAATTAATCATTTACTTGGCATGAGATAATTGATTTTTCTTATGCTGTATGAATAGTTTGCTAATATTCCTTTCCATGAAGAGTCTGTGACAATATACAAGCTTTCCTTTAATCTTTGAGAAGCCATATCTTTCCATTTTCTGTTAATACAGGTTATAACAATAAAAAATAATAGAGTTTTTATTTGAAAATTTGCCACAGGCAAATGTTACTCTGCCAGTGATTTTAACTTCTCACTCGTTGTGGGTTTCAATCTTCTGTAATCTACATCCAACCTTATTAGGCTGGTCTAATTTAATAGACCTTAACATTTTCAAGTTTTTTATTTTCTCTCATTAATGAACGTGAATTCAGCAAGGTCAGGTCAAAGACCTAAGTGAAGTCAATAAGGAAGTTTGGTTGTTTTACAGCATTTTTCATGGAAGAGGTGGGTATTTTTAAAATTAGTCTAAAGAGGTAAAAATGCAGCAGTGACCACAGGTATTTAGAATTGCTTTCTAAGCACACTGGGAAAATAAACCCCTAAGTCAAACACCCACCAGTTTCTATTCATCTAGAAGAAGAAATGATTGCACTAACCTCTTTGTAAACTATACCACATGTGCAAAACTATCAAGGTGACAAGCAGAAGAGCAGCCATAGCTGCTAGTTCATCAGCCTGTATGGATGGACTCTTTTCCTCAGTATATTGTGTTTTATGATTATGATGATGATTATTGGTTTTGTACTGCATTATACTGTAAGCAAATACTTTGGAAACTGATTATAGAACCATGAGCTTCCCAAAATGTCTGTTGTTCTTGAAACACTCATTCACATAATAGAAGATAGCTTGGTTGTTAAGGTACTAAAGTCTAGAGGAAAAAAAAGAACATCAGAAAAAAAAAAATAGTTTAAGATCACAGAATCCCCTGATCTAAAAATGTGCAAACATAAATTGCCACAAGAATCGATATATAAATCAATAGAGGCTACTAATCAATACATAACAAAATATGCATCAGGATTTTCTTCCTGACTCAGTTTGAAAGGTAAACAGATCAAAGCATAAATGATGCTCTTCACAAGAATATTTAAGCAAGTATTGCATTTTTAGTAGTATAGGAAAAGAGCCATATCCTGGGCTAGCTTCCCTATGCCTGTTCTGAAGGACTGCTTTGTTACTGCAGAAACTGGTTCTGGAAGGCAGAGATGCTGAGGATCCCCTCCCTGAGAAAAATACTCTGTTTACATGCTGATCTGCACAATCTTGCACATACTCGCACTATGACATTTGGGCTACTGATATTCAATCAACAGTATGAGCAATTCTTTATTGTCTTTGGCCTCCTAATGGCTCACTCCATCTAGTAATCTGTGACCAATAGGTGAATAATTAAGTTCTGTTTCCCTAGTGGTTATGTGTTCACGTTATGGCTCTATTGATCATGGCAGGACAGCCTGAGAAGGGTCATCCAAAACAATGGCCACTAATATCTTGTTGGTTAAAATGTCACTAACCAGTAATGTCTTATGCAAATGTCTAAGTACGATATCTAATTCTATCTGTCCTTTGTCACCACCAAAGCATGCAGAACGTAGGGAGCAGCACTCATGTCATACTCGATTACTTCAGAACAAGCTATAGAGGCATAGTGCAAAAGGTTTCCTAGAATCACTCTAAATCCCGCTATTATATTGTGGTGGGTTGACCCTGTCTGGATGCCAGATGCCCACCAAAACCCACTCTATTACTCCCCCTCCTCATTTGGGCAGAGGGGGTTAATAAAATGAAGGCTCATGGATAGGAATAAGGACAGAGGAAGATCACTCACCAATTGCCAGTAGAGGCAAAACAGACTTGACTTGGGGAAAAAAACCCTAATTTTAATTTATTACCAATCAGATAAGAGGATAATGAGAAATAAAACCAAATCTTAAAACACATCACCCCACCCCTCCCTTCTTCCTGGGCTTAACTTCTCTCCCGATTTCTACCTCCTTCCTCGCAGTGGCACAGGAGGACAGGGAACGGGGGTTGGGGGCAGTTCCTCACATGTTGTTTCTGCTGCCCCCTCCTCCTCAGGGAAAGGACTCCTTCTCCCACACCAGCGTGGGGTCCCTCTCATGGGAGACAGACCTCCGTGAACTTCTCCAGCATGAGTCCCTCCCATGACCGACAGTTCTTCTCGAACTGCTTTAGCATGGGTCCATTCCATGGGGTGCAGTCCTTCAGGAAGGGACTGCTCCAGCGTAGGTCCCCCACGGGGTCACAAGTCCTGTCAGCAAACCTGTTCCAGCGTGGGCTCCTCTGTCCATGGGGCTGCAGGTCCTGACAGGAACCTGCTCCAGCTTGGGCTTCCTGTGAGGTCACAGCCTCCTTCGGGCATCCACCTGCTCTGGCATGGGGTGGTCCACGGGGTACAGGTGGACTTCTGCTCCACCATGGACCTCCATGGGCTGCATAGGGACAGCCTGCCTCACCATGGTCTTCACCATAAGCTACAGGGGAATCTCTGTTTCGGCGCCTGGAGCACCAGATTGTTTCTCTTACATTTTCTCACTCCTCTCTCGCTAGCTGCAAAGTGTGCAGCTTTTTTTTTTTTTTTTTTTTTTTTTTCCTTTCTTTCTTATGTTATCACAGAGGCATTATTGATTGGCTCAGTCTCAGCCAGTGGCAGGTCTGTCTTGGAGTTGGCTGGCATTGGCTGTGTTGGACGTGGGAGAAACTTCTGGTAACTTCTCACTTCTGTGAGAAGCCACCCCTATGCTCCCCCACTACCAAAACCTTGCCACGCAAACCCAATGCTTATATATATATATATTTTTTAAAAATCCTATTATTCAGGTGTATTTGCTCATTTTCACAGCCCATGCTGCATAAAAACTACATCCCAACTTCTCTAGGTCAGCCTAAAAATTTACCTTCTCCACTGCAGTGATGAACAGTCTGGGGGTAATAGTTTTATGTACAGAGAAGCCTGTTTCCGCCTTGTATTGTGACACAGGAAAAGTTTTTCCACACAGACCCCAAACCCTCTGTTTCTGTATAAGGAAGTCCTTATACCGATCAGGTATGACCTTGCTGAGAAGCACTTGTTCTCTTGCTCTAAAACCATGCCTGCAGGTCTAGAGGTTTGCCCTGTAGCTGCAGCACTTTAACCAGAAGCTTCTATAGCAAATGGAGCATCTCCAGTTTCCATGTCAGAGAGCTCTCAGAAACCATGAAGTCCAAGAGGGTCTCAGGTATCAGCAATAAATTTCTGCTAACAGAACAGCTCCATGCACGTGTGGTTGTTATAAAAGCATAGCAAGAAGCTTATAGAACCAGAAAAGCCCCAGGTACATGTGATAGTATTCCCCAGTGATTATTTTACCTCCCAAAGGTGTTTGAATAAGCTGTTCTGAGATATTCAACTGTAAGTAATATCTGGGATCATTTATTAGCTCAAACCTGACAGTTTATACCATATTGACTATTGCTATTTCTGGATAATTTTACATTCTCTAAAAAAAAAGTAGAGTGGAAGAGAAAAAAGATAGTAAAAAAATTCAGAACCAAGGTTGTGTGTGTAGATTTTTATTTTTTGTATTGAAGAAAGTCTGTAATGAATTTTTAAAGCTTATATTTTTGCAACTGGAACATACAGTCAAAGAAAGTTAGAACACTGAGCAAAGTGGCATATCATCAATGCTGAAAGTTCTGGGAAAATCACTGTGCAAGTCAAAGGACTATTCATTTTAACAACAGCTTAGAGTTTGATGGTCCAAGGTCATCTGACCTAAAATAAGAAATAGATATAGGTAGTTTTAAAAACAAGCAGGAAAATTATGAGCTGTTGGAAGAAATAGCCTGCAGCTAGAAGACCTTGGGTTGTGAGCTCATTAGATTTCAAAGCGTCAGAGGCAGCCAGGATCAATACCGGAGTGACAGACCAATGTGGAAAATGATTTGGATATTTCAGAAGTGTGCTGGAGTTTCAACAAGCTTAGAGTCTTCAGATGAGATTTAAAACAATAGATTTTAAACCAGAACATACCATAATTTAAAACAGATATTCTCATCTTTTGCCCTTCTCTCTAAGTGTACAATCTGTCCAGGTTTTTTGCTAGGATAGGGTTAAACTATCACACCGTCTTCTTCCATTCCAAAGATAGTCAACATCAATAGCTGTCTTTAGATAGCTTGAAAATGGTATTTTATTATACTTAACCATCAAAGACTGAGAGAGTTCAGATCTAATACTTTAAGAGCACAGGAAGAAATGAATACCATTGGTATGGGACAATGTAGATTCTAAGTAGAAGCAATTTCCTCATTGACTTTCCCCAGAGCAATCAGTATTTTAAAAATCACATAACAGAATAGTCTTTAATACAAAAAATAAAAATAAAAATAAAAATTAGACAATTTGTTTGGACTTAAATTCATGTTTTATTTTCCAGAAACTTGAACTTACTTATGGAGTCCTAATTACTCTAACAAACCCATAGGGACAGACAGTATACTAGTTTTTCTACATTTTTAAATTTTGGCATCTTAATATATGATAACAAAGGTAACACACAGTAAACATAACAGACTACTAATAAAGAACTTTCAACCTTAAACATCAGTTTATGCTAAACCAGATGCAACAGCTATATAATGGAGGGCAGACCTCTTGAGTACAGCAGCTTATGCTCCACAATGATTTATCAGAAATCAAACTAGTAAATTTATTCAGTTTGCCTTGCACCAATTATGGGGCTAATCCAGTAAATGTAAGGTAGACCTGTGTGTATGCAGATATATAAACAGGCTATTACATCTTGCACACACAAAATTTAAGATTAAAATTTTGCACACATTTGCAAGAACAAATATCTTTTCATTTAATAAGGCTTCAACCAGAGATGGCTCTTACCTTGGGCATATTGGTTTCAGTCCCCCCTAAAACTTCATAAACCCTGATAAAATTTGTTCTGTGGAAGGATGAAGAATGGCTTTTACCTTGAAAGGACCTTGCAACTTTCTCCTACTTATCTCCAGAAACAATTTTGAAATATAAGTGTCGCAATATATAACAGCTTTCATATTTGAATTTCTATACAAACCTGAGCAGAAGCCTTCAGAGGTGATTTCTCTAGCTGTATCCAAGCCTACAGAAATAGGCATGTGGCAGACGAGACTAGCTCAGAAATATAGGAGAAAGCTACAAAGAATTGCTAGTTTTTCATCTTTACCTATGTATAACACTTACTCTTCTGTAGTTAGTTTTAGCTTGATAATGAATAGCATATGCTACTTCTTTTTTTGTACTATATTGATCTGTTAAATCTCCATTGTGTTTTATATATATATATGCATGCTCCTATCTACTATAAAATTGTCTGTTGATATCTCTGCTGGGTGAAAAGCATCAAAGCCGCCACTGGCATAAACACAATTAATTAATTTCATTGTTCTACTGAACAGCTTCAAGGAAGTAAACCACATGCTCTGAGGTAACATAGCAATGCCTGTTAACATGACAATGCTGCAGTTTCTTAAGAACAACATCATATAGTGTAACTCAAGAAGACAGAATACACAAATGATAGAAACCTCAATTACTGGCTGTTAAAAATATGTAAATATGCTCTTCATACGGACAGTCTGTAAAACTACCTTGTAGCTAACTGTGAGACGAAGCTTAGGTCTCAGACATTTGATATATGACAGAGTTTCTTAAATTCTTCCGATCTAAGCCCTGTAATGATCCCCCCAAGGTTGCAGGCTTTATACCTGACAGATCATTGTTTTATAGTTTAATACATTTTCTTCCAGCAAAGCATTACATAAACAAGTGCTTTAACAATTAAACAAATGTTGCAGGGGCATGTAATGGTACCCATACCTCATTTCTAGGAGCTTGGTTATCTATATAATAGAGTTAATTGCTCCCACAGTGAGAGACAGCATGGATTACTGCCAGCCCTAGTTAAAGGAACCTTCTACTGTGTGTGACCAGCATGAAAACCAAACAAATCCGCTGTGCACCTACAGAGATTGAAAGAACTGCTCTTTTCCCTAGAAAGGGTGAAATAGCAACAGTTGCACATCAGGCCTATCAGAACAGGCAGAGGGAGTAAATAAATTTATGAAAAGCAAGATTTTCTGAGTAAAACCTATGGGTTTTGTCTTAAATTCGTAGGCCTGAAAGTCCTGCATCAAGAAGCCTTAAGCTTGTGCAGATATTTCTCTTTTTCTGTGAAGCCAGAAAGTAGCTGCAATCAGGAATGACTCCAAAAGAGAGTATACATGGACAAGAAAAGTTCAGTCACTTGCATGACTGGAATCTTGTATAAATCAAAACTCCGTGAGCAAGAGATACTGATTTTACCAGCTTCATCGGCTAGCTAAGAATGTTATACGAGCTGGTTCTTACAACAGCAGCAAGGGACTAGACTTGGCCCAGAGATCCTTCCATTTCCATGTTTTTAAGCTGACAAACTGAGTATAAATTATTTTAGTAACAATCTAAGGAAATTTCAGTTTGGACAGTAACGTCTTCTGGACAGTGCTAAGTTAACGGTGAGATAGCAGAAACAGGTCCCCAGCCAAATAGACACTAGACTGCTGAAAATAAATTGAAAGTATACAAATAATAAATATTTCAGTACCTATATGCATGTTTGTATGTGAATATACACATATCTCTCTACATAAATATGCAGACATTTATACATTTCAGAAGATAGAAATGAACATATTTGGACATATAAAAATATTAAATTAATATTTAATTTGAGCATATAATAATATTAAAAAAAAACCCCAAACTGGAGGCTGAGCTTTCTGTTCTGCAGTACATACCATGTGGATAAGCCTGTTGATTTAAATGGGTTCAGAATGTGGCCTGTGTCTCAGTGAAGGCTGGGGGTCTGCAGTAGTGTAATGCTTACATAAAACATTCTTTCATTATACCAATCAACTTTTATTACTAAACAAAATCAGTTCAGTTGCAAAAAAGCATTTGGTGTGTCAGCAAAATAATTTCCTGTTCAAGCTTTAAGTTTTCCAAAGAAAGGTCAGTCAACTTGTTTCTTGCTAGCAAATCAAAATGAAAAGCCATTACAATTTTGTAGCAGTTTCAAAGGCAAAATGTCGTAAAAGATTTTGAGCAAAGTCCCTGAAATCTGTTCTTGTGTTGTTAAAACAGGCTAATGGAAATTGAGAAGTATGAGCTCAGCGAGCAGCAGTATTCTGATGGACTGCAGAACACTGAGCACTCCAAAAGCACTGGTGTAGCAAGTCTACCAGAAACTTATATTTACATAAATGGTTAATTCTAAAGATTGTTTTTCGACAGCAAAATCAAAATTTTTCTTCAGTAACAATGGACCATCAAGAATAAAAAGTGAGTTTCTCTTTTCATTGGTAACAGTCTAAAAGTTGTAGGAAGGAGGAGTAGAAATAAGGTTTGTAAACCTCTGCATTAGTGTCACTCTGCTATGGACTGGAAAAAGAGATAGGAGCACTTTGCAAACTGCTGAGAAGCAGCCTAAGCAGCACACATGCTGTGTACCAAAATGCAACTCACTCAATAATGTTTACTAAAGTATGGTGCAGAGATGCCCAGGTAGTTAGTGATGATAGTTGAGGTAGAGTCCCTGGGGATCCATTCCTTCTTGTGCAGTGATGCTCACATCCAGAGTAGCACAGCAGCCTTAGGGCGGTACACAACCAAATTAAAGGATGACTCCTTTAATTAGAAATTATCGGTAGAACTTGGGCATGGAGAAAACACTCCTTAATCAGGAAGATCTATCATCTGACATTGCTCAACCCTGCACTTCACTACAGGAAGTTCACCTTCTAAAAATATTCCCAATTGGCTTTACTTGAGTTTTCCTCTATTGAACATTAAGTCTCAATGGAAAGCTACTGCAACAACGGTGAACACAATTCATCAATATAGACAGAAATTTTCAGGTGAGATGACTCTGTGTACAACATTAATACAATGGTCTGTACTGTATTCAGTTTCTACACTTACTGAAAAAAAGATGGAGAATTTGAAAGAGATTAGAGTTAACTTGTCATGTATAAGGAATTGCTTTTGACCTGACAAAAATTTCCAGGTGACATGAATGTGGTACACAGTAGTACACAGAAGAGTGATACTTGAAAGTAGAATAGATTATTTTTCTTAGGTTTAAGAAACAGCTATGAAAGTCATGAGTAGGAGTTAGACTCCCAGCTGAACACTTGATAAACATTTAATCAATTAAGGTTAAAGGATGTGGAAAATTCTCTCCGTTGGTAGATGTATTGTTTCCTGTAAATTGATCTAGGATACTTTTTAATCACAGCTTACTCAGCTGAATAGAGGGATGACTGAGGAAGTAATTCTGTGAGCTGTTCTATAGGTCTGTACCAGAAACACTAATAGTCCCTCTGACATCCTGGTCCATGAATTTCTGGAAGAGATCTTAAAATATGAGAGGGACACACACATTTTTCTTTTCCATAGAGAAAGGTTGTCCTGGCCATGAAATCCACATAGTTTTGCTACGCCAGGAGTAGGGTTTATAATCCTCACAGGGGAGGTAATGCTGGTAACAAGAATTGAAAGCACTGCATGGGGTGAGATATGGCAGAACAGACAACACTGAGGAGAATGCAGGCTGGCAGACAGGACTCCAGAGGAAAAATAGGATTTGATGAGGCTGATGTGGCACAAGGGAAACATAAACAGTCAGGAAAGCCTTGTGGACCAAATGGAGTTAACATCACTGAGCTAGTCTAGGTACTTAGCTCTCAACATGTTGTATGGGAGCCAAAAGCTGAAATGAAAAGGATAAGGGAATAGGAAAAATAGTCTTTGTATGAGTAGAATACTTTTAGAAGTAAAATCTCGTACAGAAAAATTATTAAAAAAAAAAGTCTGCTTACTGTTAGGCAGATTCACATGACCATACAGATGAGCAAATTTCTGTCTGTGGACCATAATAGTTATTCTCTAAGGCAGTAAAAGTTTCAGTATCACTTGCATGTTTCATCAATGACATAGTCAGTGCACAGGCAGGGATTTTAATAATTTACAGTGGAATGTCATTAACCCTACTGCTCCAGGAACTTATCAAAGTGCAGATTAATGACAGGACATATAACTTGAATGTGCTACTGCTAACACAAGCGATCAATCTGCCGTTGAACTATTATACTTCATACTGAGCATGAGCACTTTAAAGAAAACAACTTTAAGTGGTTATACAGGAAAAGAAGCTTTTTAGCACAGATAACAATGGCTTTGGGCTATAGTTTTTTAGATTAATTAGATCTGGAACATTTATGTTCCACCATATAAAAGTTAAGAAGCAGCGTTAAATAAACACACAAATAAATAAATCTGACAACACTGTCCTCAATGATCTTCTGCCTTTTCAGGAGTCTACATTCCACAAACTAAAGAGCTGACAGTGTAACTTGCATTGCTCCAAAGTGAGTGGTAATATCTTGAACTGAGTGAGTCTATCTCTGCTCCCTACACCCAAGCTGAGTGCCATGGCAGAGAGTTCCTAATACCACTGCACCAGAGAGCAGTTTTAATGCATAGAGCAGAAGTAGGCTGGTACTAGCATATCCATCTGAATGGAGGTTACTGTCAGTTCCTGAGGAGTAACTGGCTGTTTCATAACACTGACTCCATCACTGTATATTAGTGATTGAAGGTGTGCAGCCAGTGCATACAGACTGTGATGCTTGGCAGGAAAATAAAGTTATTTTGATAGACTTCATTAATGCTAACAACTCCACCTGTAAAAACACTCTAAGTTTAACTGATTGCAAAATTGTACTAAATAAATTCTATATAACAATATATATTTAAAGTAAACACATTAAAAATATGCTTTCTGATGGTTAAAACTTTTAGTCAGCCAGTGCAAGAACAGACACTGGGATTCAAGGAACTAACATCCTATAGTATGTATAATTTCTGAACTGACCCTTTGTATGTAGACTAGCTGCCCAGATGAAAGAAAGTAATCAGCATTTAAAAGAGTTTACTTTGCTGTGCTGAGCTAATATTGACTACTGGACTGCAGACATATGGTAAAAACAACCACATGGAAACAGCTACTGTTCCATTTCAGTTTTGTCCAGGGGGTAACACTAACATGATACTACACAGAAGTGGGTGAAGAAGACAAAGAACAGACAGAATCCTTTGGTACAGCAGTTAAATAATACTGCCTACTAGCAGCCTGATAGTGGGAAAAGGCAGTATTTCTCTTTATGTGAGGAGAATTAATAAAATTAATTTTGCTGAAACTGCATCTCTTCTAGATGATTGAAGCTAAAGCTCATCTCAGTGACATCGCCATAACTTTGAAGCAAAACATTGAGAACTGTATTTGGGGAGGTAACTCTGGAAAATAATGATGATTAATAACATGATGACAGGGTTAAATAAAAAGGGAAACTTTAAAGCTTGTAAAACCAAAAAATGTTCTGTTAACTCAGAAGTGGATTAGAGTGTTCAAAGTGCTTCAGGACTAGACACCATGTAAAGGCTGATTTATACTCCAGGCATCATAATGCCTACCTACTTCAGAATGACAAATAGTACTGCGCTGAGATCTCAATGGCAGCCCCAGAGCACTAACAGCAAATGTCTTCCATCTTAATAGCTGAGCCTCTGCAATTCTCCTCACTTAAAATTCTGAACGTTTAACACTTCTCGATGCATCTAAATCCAGATACAAAAACCTTCAAATCAAACTATTTACCTCCAGTGAAATCTACCCTGAATAATTCATAAGCAACAAGAAGGCTGGAAGTAAAAGAGCTGAAGAGTGTTTTAATGAAGTGTAGAGTTTCAAATATAATGGTATAAAAGCTATTATGGATCTTTTCTAACCTTACAAGAAAGTATATCAGTCTCTGCAACAATGGAAGATCCAAATGAACAGGAAAGAAACACAGTTCAGGTGTCTTGTTGTCAGTGACTGATGCTGTTAACAGAATCACACAGATTGCTGCAGAAAAAGGGCTGCTATTTGAAGCAATTCCTGATGAAGGATCTGAAGTGTTCAGGTTGATTCTTATTCATCCTGTTCCTGTGAAGGAGTATTGATCCTTAAAATAGCTATAATAAGCTGCAATTCAATTAGAATAAAATATGAAACTCAAGAAAATGCACTGAACTCAGGGCTGGTATTATGATGACACTTACCTAACAAAAATTTTTCAGCTCTTAAGGACCAGGCAAAAAAATAACTTATTATGTATCATAGCTGGTCATTTCACTGTGGGAATCAAGGTTTTGTGTTTTCCTGTTTCAGCAAATCCTCTCTATAAAATAGATACTACCAAAATGCCTGGTTGATTTGTCTGGGATATCAGTGACAAGCCAGCACTGCCATCAAATAGCATCTGCTTTCTAAGCCAGCTGCTGACTTATTCTGAATTTAGTGCATTTTAACCACTTATCCATAAAAATGTGAAGAGGAGAGAAAGAAGTTGTGAATTAAGAATTCAGCAATAACATTAACTTTCAGAAATTTAGGGAATTTGGTGTCTTCAATGAAAGTTCTTCTGTATTGCTGGTAAACAATGAGTTCATTTGTCTGATTAACAACATCAGTGGATGGGCAATCTGATTACTTTAAACTAATGGTAATAAGTCATTCAGGTTTTGTGGTGTACGACCGCATACTTGAGATGGCCTATGCAGCAATTTTTTTTCCTTTTTTATTTTTTCCTGTTTTACATACTGAAAAAACCAGCATTCCTTCATAAATTTAACTGCTGAGTAAAAGTGCATTTCTATCTCAGTAATAAGTGCATAAATCTTACTTTTGCAGACTAGTATACCTGCGATAAAAGTCTCTTAGAAACAGGTATTCTCCTAGACAATATTAAGGAAGGTGTAGATATATATTACTACTTACTACAAAAGCATACCTGAGAAGAAGAATTTCTCAGTTTTGAAGTACATATTATTATTCTTGTTGTGCTTACAGAGATATTGTGGGATAGCTCACATGACTGGAATGCAGTCATGGATGGCTATACATACTTTTTAGGAAAGACAGGCCATTGAGGCAGGGTGGTGGATTTGCTCTTTATGTGAGAGAGCTACTGGAATGTATTGAGCCCTGCCTAGGGGAGGATGAAGAACAAGTAGAGAGTTTATGGGTAAGGATCAAGGGGCAGGTTAATATAGGCATCACTGTTTTGAGGGTTTACTACAGCCCACCTGATCAGGATGAGGAAGTCGATAAGGCATTCTACCGGGAGCTGAAAGTAGCCTCATGGTCACAAATCCTAGTTCTTACAGAGGACTTCAATTACCCTGACATTTGCTGGAAAAACAACACACCTAGGCACACGCAGTCCAGGGGATTCCTCCAGATCATTGATGATAACTTTTTAACACAGGTAGTGGCAGAACCCACGAGGAGAGGAGTGCTGCTAGACCTGGTAGTAACTAACAAAGACGGTCTGGTAGGGGATGTGAAGGTTGGGGGCAGCCTTGGCTGCAGTGACCATAAGATAATGGAGTTCAGGATCCTGTGCAGAGGAAACAGGGCAATAAGTAGGTTTACAACCCTGGACTTCAGGAGGGCTAACTTTGGCCTTATCAAAGACCTGCTTGGAGGAATCCCATGGGCTAGGGCTCTGGAGGATAGAGGGGCCCAATAAAACTGTTCAATATTCAAACAACACTTCCTCCAAGCTCAAGTTTGCTGCATCCCTAATAGTAAGAAATCTAGCAAAAGAGGAAGGAGGCCTGCATGGATGAGCAAGGAACTTCTGGAAAAACTCAGTCAGAAGAAGGAAGTCTACTAAATGTGGAAAAAGGGATTATCCACTTGGGAGAAATGTAGGGACGTTGTCAGAGCATGCAGGGATGCAACAAGGAAGGCCAAGGCCTGCTTGAAATTAAACCTAGCAAGGGATGTCAAGGACAATAAGAAGGGCTTCTTCAAGTACCTCAGCAGCAAAAGGAAGACTAGGAAAAATGTGAGGCCACTACTGAATGAGGTGGGTGTCCTGGTGAAGGAGGATACAGAGAAGGCAGAGTGACTGAATGCCTTCCTTGCTTCAGTCTTTGCTGTCAGCCCTTGGGAATCCCAGGCCCTGAAGGTAGGAGAGGAAGTCTGGAGAAAGGAAGACTTTCCCTTGGTTGAGGAGGAGCAGGTTTAGCCATTTAGCCAAACTCGACACCACAAGTCCATGGGGCCCGATAGGATGCACCTTCAAGTGCTGAAGGAGCTGCCAGATGTTATTGCAGAACCACTCTCCATCATCTTTGAAAGGTCATGGAGGACAGGAGAGGTGCCTGAGGACTGGAGGAGAGCCAAGGTCACTTCAGTCTTCAAAAAGGGCAAGAAGGAGGACCTGGAAAACTATAGTCCAGTCAGCCTCACCTCTGTCCCTGGGAAGGTGATAGAACAGTTCATTCTGGAGGCCATCTCTAAGCATGTAGAGGAAAGGAGGTTATCGGGAATGGTCAACATGGATTCACTGAGGGGAAATAAAGCTTGACTGATTTGATAGCCTTCTATGATGGCGTAACTGGCTGGGTGGATGAGGGGAGAGCAGTGGATGTTGTCTACCTTGACTTCAGCAAGGCTTTTGACACTGTCTCCCATAGCATCCTCATATGTAAGCTTGGGAAGTGTTGGTTAGATGAAAGGACAGTGAGGTGGGTAAGAAACTGTCTCAAGGTCAGAGCTCAGAGGGTTTTAATCAGTGATGCGGTCTAGTTGGAGGCCTGTGGCTAGTGGTGTCCCCCAAGGGTTGGTGCTAGGTCAAGTCTTATTCAATATATTAATCAGTAACTTGGATGAAGAGACTGAGTGTACCCTCAGCAAGTTTACTAATGACACTAAAGTGGGAGGAATGGCTGGTACTGGCCATTCTCACTGAAGGATGTGCTGCCATTCAGTGAGATCTGGATAGGCTGGAGAGTTGGATGGAGAGGAACCTGATGAAGTTCCTCATAGAGGGAAAAGGGCCCTGGCTCAGGAGTTAGCAGGGCTCATTAACAGGTCTTTAAATGAGTTTTGAAGGGGAAAGGGGATGAAGTCAGGCTAAATGGAGCTGAGCCTAGCGGTAGCGTACTGGTGCTTGAAGGATGCTGCAATAGCGAGGTCCTCCAGTCTGCTGTCCCAGAGGAAATAAGAGATAGGAATACAGGCAGCAGCAGAGATACAAGGTGTTTTGATGAGGTAGGAACCACAGAGGTTCACAAGAATCACCAAGAGGGAACTAGGGTTTCTCCCTCTAATAAGGTGATGGGACCAGCAGCTCAGCTGAAATGCATGCAGCATGGGCAACAAATAGGAAGAGCTGGAGCCATCATGCAGCAGGAAAACTATGATATAGCAGCCATCACTGAAACATGGTGGGAAAATAAAAATTAAAAACATTGCCATGTACCCTCCATTCATAGCTCTTTTTCTTCTCAAAAACACCAGCACAATTTAAAAAAAAGCTTTACTGCCACCACTCATGCTTATCTTGTACTTTTGTTTTAAAAATAATTTGTACTAGTTTCAAAACTTTCCTTAGCTATCTATTAGCAAAGTAGGAGCCTTTCCCCATGAATGATTAATAATTTGGTGACTGTTAGCTTTCAATGTTCATTGTTTTTTTATCATATTGCTTTTGCTGTAGATACACCATTAAAGATCGCTTGGAGGTCACAACTAACCTCCTTTGTAAATGCTCTAAGTGATCATTGAAATGCATTTCAAGATTTGGCTTCTGCATCTTCAGTCCATGTTATTAAACAAATTAACAAAATGGGTTAGAAATAACTTTAGCAAACGTCGATTAAGTCACCAACATGAAATAACAGAGTTCTCTAATAGTCTATGCAATAGGGACAAAATCCACAATCCTTTGCAGTTATTGCATACATTTCATGAGTAGCAAAAATAACAATTAACCTTTCATAGACACTCATTTTATCAGCCTGTTTTGCCTGGAGTTGGTATGAATAAGCGAAGGGGTCAGTTTTATTACCTTTACACCCCTTGTTTAGGGAAACTGGTTCTCAAACTGCTCTTTCATATGGAGGTACTTTGTAACTGCAGCCACATTTTAAGCAAACTAAAGAAGCCATCTGCTGAGCTTCACAGGAATACGCGAGGAGAGATATAGAAGGATAACACTAGTTTTATGCCAGTTCACTGACACATACTGTTTTAATGGCTAGAAAAATCAAGAAAGCATGCAAAAATCCTATTCTAGATTCAATACAGCAAAACAAACATCAACACCTGAAAGGATAAGAATAATAAATTAAATTACCTTAGAAACAAAGACCACTTTCAAGCAGCTAACAGTATAATCCATTTATGAGAGTGTTTCAACACAAAGCACTTTCCCCTTCTGAAACATTCCTCCTTTTCCCCTTTAACACTTCACAAGAATGACTCATGTGCTATTAAACCCTTCAGGGCAGAAATCTTCTATCCATACATATAGGTGAGTAATTCAAAGCAAGAGATGTGAATTTATTTCCTCTGATTTCCTGCAAACCTATGAGGATTTAAAAAAGAGCAAGATCTGAACTCCCACTCTCTTGATCTTGGGTCTGCCCTTGTGAAACAACTTCTGATAGTGACAACCTCTGCATTCCAGTTTAATAATGAATTTACTAATCTTTATTTCTAGACTTCCTGAAAATTATTTTATGTTTTACTGATCCACTGTCCCTGCATATTTGATGGTTTAGAAGATTGAAACCCATATATAAAAAACCCCCCAACTTTTTGTCTTATCAACTGTAGTTTCAAGAGATCTGTAACAACTATTTTTTCCAATCATGTATTAGAAAATCTACAATTCACTGGAAGATCACTGATTTTAAGATGCATTAAAGTGAACTGGTAATTCTTATAATGTAAAGCTGTATATACATTTTACCTTCTTATTATTCACTAAGCACCCAAAAAAATTATGTATGACTCATGCAATAAGTCTTAAATTCAGTATTACTGAGAATTCAAGCTTACAGATCTTGCCTGTTCTATCCATTTCAGGGTGATCTGCATCATTAATGCATTCTCTCTGTTCATCTGTATGCATGATGTATGAGGTTTGCCAAATTGAAAACTCCTGATATGATAAATTGTGAAACAGAAAACCTTTACAATCACAGAAATACTGCTTTCTGAAAATGCATTTTGACTGTGAACATTGCTAATGTTCTCATGTTTACCTAATACATGTTTTCTATAACAACTTTATAGCTAATTTAGGTAAGGAAAAATTAGAACATTTTTATTTTATGCATTGATTAATATTACTAAAAACTAGAATTTAACCTTTCAAGCATTAAAAGATTGAAGAGCCCAACTATTTGTAGAGTCTTGGATTTAATTGATCCCACTGTTTAGTTATGTTTTGGACCAGAACACCAAAAAGTTTATTAAAAAAAAAAAACAACAAAACAAAACTATAAAGATTTTTTTTCATCCCTGGTAATGTTTTTTCACCTTTTAAGTTTCAAGTGTACCCCAATATTTGAAGAATACTCCTTTGTCTTGGATAGTCTATACAAAAAACCTCAATGGCATGGAAATTTGGAAGTTTCCTATGAGGTAATCAGTACCTGTCAGTTTTGGAGAAAATAGTGTTCAGTGGGAGGGGAATAGTTAGGATGAAATGCTGGACAGACTGGATATATGAAGCTTCCTGCTCACTTTGTTGCAGAATACATCATGTTTCCAAATCAAAATATAAAGTTTACAATCACAAATATAGTGTTATGGCAGTGTGAAGAAGACTTATACAACCATTTTATTTTTGTCATCCTTTGTCTGCTTATTTCTTGGTCTTTCCAAGCTTTAAGATCCTATTTGAAATTACAAGTTAAGCAGGTTGCATATAGAACTGCCAATACAGTCAATTCAGTAACATCTGCATAAAGTTTTAAGTCTATAACAGGGACTTCTCTCTTAATCCTAAAGTTTAAGTAGTTTAAATATTCAATATTAAATAATAATTATTGCTGTAGTACATAGGAAAAAATAAAGCCTAAATTTTGATGGTTTAAATAATAAGCTGATGGTTTAAATAATGAAACAATAAAAAACATTTTGATGGTTTAATAATAAAACTGCTAGCTAAAATAAACAATGTTTTTTCTTCTCGTCTACAAAAAATATACGTATCTTGCAAGGCTGTCTTTACATGCCAAACAGCTTCAGAGCAGGCTTTCTGTTTTCAAACATATTAAGTCTGCAACCACATCTTATCAAATAAGGCCATCCATGTAGTAAGAATTTTATAACTCTAGCCAGAAATTTTGTCTCGTAAATATCAGCATTTATTAAAACCTAATCTGTGACGTTTCATAAGGAAGAGGGAACATTTTCATGGCTATTATATTCCATCAGTTTTCCTAGCCTCCTAATTATTTGAAGATTGCTTTTGAATATATATTTATTTTTACCTCCTATTCCTCCGTATAGAGGGGTTTTGGTTTGTTTGTTTTTTTTTCCTGAAAGTGGCTGTCCTCAGACTGGTGGCCTAAATGTATTGGAGACCTTGCTATGCCTCTAGCAAGAACACTGGCAACTTATGAGGACAGCACACTCCTCACTTTCTGCAGTGCCCTTCAGTATATATATTTATAAGGAAGCTGAGAGACAATAAGTGACAAGCCATTGTTTGCAGTCAGATCCTATCTACTTTTTCATAGAGGAAAGATGGGAATGCAAATAACATTTGCAATGTAAGATCTCACTTTCAGGAGAAAGATCATGAGAGAACAGTTGTTGAAAGATGTAAAGCCAACGTTAGATGGAGGGGAAGATATGTCAGCCAGTGGCTATCAATTAAAGTTGGGATTTGGGCTATTTGCAGTGTAGCATGAGAAATTACTGAATACTTGTTCACCTGAGCAGGGAGGCTGACTGAGGTGGACACTGTAGTTACAAGGTGTTCTTCTTAGGACCAAAATCTCAGCTACTTTTTGTTTTACCACTGCTGCAACCATGAAGTTTGTGTTCTTTAAGGCTGATCTCATACTCCTAAAAGGGCACAACTCAAGCTCTGGAAACTTCTTTCAAAAGAGAGTAAGAAAGTTGTCAAACAAAGCATGTTAATATACTGCTTGGAGTTCCAAAGATGAAAATTTCAGGTAGTTTGTGTCACTGACCTCTTTTTCTTCAATACATGCTAAGGAAATGAAAACCTATACCTGGTAAAACCAGTAAGATACTTTCCATCAACCTTGATACTGTCAGAATTTTATCCAATATTTCTTCATATATAGAGAGATGAACAGCACTAAAACATGTATCACATCTGGTGTAGCATGAAAAATTGCATACAAAAAGTCTTTCAGAAGGTTTAGGAAATTTGTAAGAAGCTATTACTTCAACTGATAAACTCACTAGCTGTAGGAGAACCTTGATTTAATGTCTGAAGTACAGATCTATGTGATTTTTTTTCTCTTATATAACTTAAAACCCCTCTGTATCCCTTTGTGCCTACCAGATCTTACAAATCAAGATCCAGTAACAAAGTCTATTGATTAGAAAGTTCTCTATATTGCCCATTCTATGTGTTTACACTGTTTTTTTGCTTCCTGAGATAGGCAGAAAGTGTATAACTTTTAGTTCTTCTGAACTTCGGTTGGAGTCATGACACTATTCACTGAAAGTATTATTGTATTTTTAAAAGCCATCCATTTTATAGACAATATGGAAAATTTTACAATCATGTTCTTAAATGGATCTTAATAACAGCTTTCAAGAAAGGGTTTTGTTCCAGAGATAAATTAGTCACTTTATACCTAATACCAAAAACAATTAAGGAGGTTATAGCTCAGTTACATCCTTAGTTACTCTAGTTCCTGGCCAATTCCTTAAATCACTAGTTCACAGCTATTCTAAGTTCTGTTTTCTGCCTTGCACACTTATCCTTCTACCTTATGCTTATCTGTGAGCCAGCTGCTGCAGGAATGGCAAGTATTAAAATATATACACATATATGTGCATGCCACATATATAGTTATATACACGTACACATGTATGTGTATCTTTCAATTCCAGGCTACTGTCAGAACACTTCCTTCCTAACACAGATTTGCCCAAAGCTTTCCACCTTCTGGCTGGGAGTGTGAGAATGAAGGGAATGATAGGATAAAGTTCAGGGGAGATAGAATAGCATGGAGAATTCTGCAGTGTAGTGAGAGATATCACAGCAAGAAAGGCTAAAAGCATTAAAATAAAACCCTCTCTAGCATTTGTGGGTTACTACCTGAAGCACAAAGTGATAAGCTATACATTCTTTCTCACAATTCCTTACTGTATGAACCATGGGATACATTGGTATCCAAGTCACAAGATGCTGACCTCACTTATTTTTGGTCATATAGATCCCAGCTGATTCTCAGCCACCTTATTCAAGTTGAACATATGGAAAAAAAACCCCAAAAAAACCCCAAACTATTTTCTTGGCATGAATTCTTCAGACTAGCAGTATCTTGCTGGAGTTACTTCAAGAGTTATATTTCACCAAAACCCTCTTCTTTAAAGAACAAGACTTTAGTAATTGGAGATAACTATAATATATATTAATGTGGATTTCTTAAAAATTTTCTCCCATTAAACCCATTATTTTTATCAGAGTAGGCCAACATCACAGGTCAAATAATATAAGATAGATTTAAATTAAAGAATGTGTATATCAGCTGATAAACAAAGATGTATATTTACAAGTAAGTGAAGAAAGTTTATGTTGTTTGCACAGTACTAGCATAATTATTTACATGAACCATCTGCTTAGATCTGAATAATATAACGAAATGGCAATCAACAAGGAATTTTATGCATAAACAAGGTACTAGAATTCAATCACCAAATATGAATGGGATTGGAACAGGCTGCCAATTACATTGATACTTAGCTTTTTTATATATCATATTGGTTAAATCAACATTTAACTAAGATCAAATCTAACTAATAACTAGTAGTAGAAAAATAGTAAGAAATCATAACCTAGCATCCTGGTGTTAAAAAACCAAAACAGAACAAAAACCAAAAACCAACACAGCTTTATTATATAAATTAAATATTAACCCAATATTGGTAACAATTTGATAACATTAGGAAAAAAACTACAATGTTAGTAACATTAGAAAATAAAAATCATTCCACCTAATGAAAATTGTATCCACACAAGTTTTTTTTTAAAAAAAAAAAAAAATCTATGAATTTTTAAAGAACAGAAAGCCATTTGGATTAATCAAAATTAGGATCTTTTCCTTTAAAATCTTTATGGTCTGACAAGACTGAAAGACACAATAAAATAAAATATCATGTCATTTCTGTCCATTTAATTGGCTGGAATTACAACTGTTTAAGTTTTCAGAAAGAGATGCACATTATTTTGTCCTTTCACATACATAAATACATATGTGAAAATTTAGGAACCAATACTTGGTTTCAAGTGGTTCAAAGACCTTCAAAATGATGTTTGTGTTATTTTGGTTCTGTTTCCTTTTTCTTCAGAAAAAAAAGACTATTAATTATTCTATGTAAGCTTTTTAAAAATATCTGTATGTATTAAATTATTTACTAAACATTAGAATTCCAATACGTTTATTCAACATATTTCTGATTCAAATTAATTCTGAGCTAAACCATTTGCTTTAAGTGCATCATTTAAGTGCATACTATTCACTATAGTGAAGCCCAGCGTCTTTATTTTTATTTCACATTTTCTGAATATCTGACCTATTTTCATTAATCTCAATTTTCTCTCTGGAATGTGCACCACAGCAAAACACAACAAGTGAAGGAGGTAACCTTTAGTTATCAAAAGATGAAATATTTGGCCTATTTTTGAGACAGGTAAAGTTCTTGTTCCTGTCCATAGCAGTATATTCAGTAACAAGCCGAATTTATATGTACTTTGCATAATGACTTTTGCTATCCAGGTGTTCCAAAAAGATGAGACAGTTTTCCCTAAGAATGACTTTGATTCAGCAGTGGAATGATACATGTTAATATTCCACAAGAATATGGCTAGGTGGAATTGATTAAAATATACATATTAACAGCCAATTCGGTATTAAATAAATCATTTTAAAATATATTTTACATTGTTGAAGTAAGTGCATAATATTAAAAAGGTCTTCAGAAATTCTACCCAAAATAGTACAGGTCAAGTGCTTCTGCCTTAGTTACACAGAAAAAAACAAAACAAAAGAAAACAAAAAACTGACTGGAACACTGGAAATGCCAATATAGTATGTTTTATATGCATCCATACCACTGATACAAAGGTAAGGACAGTGTTCTGGGAAAATATCAGTGTTCTCCAAAAGGATTTAAGTACCTGCCCTGATCTCTGAACTGATTGCAACACTTACAACTCTGTATTTCCAGTACAGTGAGTGTTGATATTTTGCATTTAAAAACAAACACACAAACACCCCCCACAAAACAAACAAACAAACAAACCCCCCCCAAAAAACCCAAAAACAACCCAGTATATAGTATATGTTTATGTTTAGGCATGTGTGTGCATATATGTGTATGAATGTGATGACACATGAAAGCTTCAGCTTATATACTTTTAGTTTCAGTTTAGCTGGCATGTGGTGAAAGAATAACTTCTTTAGGTGAAAGTGTTTATTTCAGCTACAATACCTTATGTTTTCCTGCTCATTTGAAAGCGGTAGCGTACTCATCTCCAGTGTTGTATTATGCTACAATAAACTGTTTTGAAACAGAGTCTTTTTTATAGCCACTTACAAAAAATAGCCAAGATGATAAAAAATTTAAAAGAAATTATTTAAGGTAAAATTTATTGTATTCTGATTTAAATTAGTTCTTTAACATTTGGAATTTAAATACATCCCATAAGACATATCCCTGAAGATGATGAAAGCACATAAAAAGTTAATTCTTGGATACATAGAGGTCCTGTGTCCTAGTTTTTGAGCTGGCCAGAAGCAAAGCAGCTGAATTCCAAAGGCAGCTCTACTCTGAACGACCCTACAGATATAGGAGCATACTGCTCTCTGCCTGAGTTTACAGATCCACTTCAGGTTTGGCAGTGCCTCTTATTTAGCTAATTCCAAGAGCAGGGCAACACTTGCTCGTCCAGCACCATTCACACAGAGTTAGCAAAAAACAAGAGAAACTCAGCGCTACCCTGTCATCCCTGAAGCAGAAGCCACAAGAGAAGGGATCCATTAGAAAAACTTATTTCATGCAGATTGCACTAAGGTAACACCATTTTGTAACTGAGTAGTGCACATGTTCACCTCAAAGCTTAATGTGAATATCTTGTAAGTTCTGTTGTAATCACATAAAAACTATCTGAAGAGTTCTAAAATTACCATAAGCCAAATGATTGTGCCATTGGAAATTGGAGTATCTACATTTCCTTGAATTTGGTGAAATAAAAGTATTTTAAGATAAAACAGAACATTACATAACACTCAAGTTATCGCACTTCTTAATTTATCACAGCCTTTAGTTTTGGATTGATGCTAGATTTTGTGTTATTAAAAAATTTATGAATCAGAGTGAAGAAAGGCTAGGTACAAAACCTTCAGTAAATTACAGATAAATTCTTAGGACAGAAGTGAATCTCTATCCTGTTTGAAGTTGTACTATTAGAATTTTATTGTAATTTATTGAATAATGTATCATTTAGGGAGGTAGAAAAAATTCATAAGAACTGGAGAGAGGATCAGGGATTTCTTTTGGACAATGTAACATGATAGAAATGTAAGAGCCCTTACCTATTAATATTTAAGACAGACCTTTATTAAAACAAATTTTATTTTCATCAATGCCATCATACAGAATTGAATTCTTCGTAACTGATGACACAGGCACTTTGGTGTAAATAACTAATGGGAACAGAATCTGCATCTTAAGCATGATGGTGCTGAAAGTGTTACAGAAACTGTCAGTTCAAGTCTGTAAACTGTCAATCTACATCATCTTTTAAAAATTGCAATAAAAAAGACTAAGACTTAGTTATAATTAAGGTTTTTTAATCAATACTGATCAGACCTTTTACATAAAACTGCTGCAATAACGGTCCATTAAGAGAGACAAGCTATAGGAACTAGGTTTTTCTACTGACATCACATGAACAGTTTTTTCCGTGTTGTCAAGTTAAGCACAAAACCCTAAAATAAAACCCCCCAGTCACTGAAAAACAACCAACTAACCAACCAAAACCCACCACCAAAAAACCCCAAACTACAATAACTGGGAATTCTATCTTTCCTTGAAATGTCATTCTTTTATATCAGAAACTCAAATTTGTTATTCCAGATTGGGTTCAAGCCTTTTAAATCAGATAGTCACAGTAACTGCTTTGGCCCCAAAGATTTAAAATAGAGGGTAGTACATATATGCAAAGATGATGATTCAAGGATGTGTATAGTGTTCCAAGGCACAGATTCTTCCTTCAAGCTACCATGGTATATCAAGATCAGACCCATCAAAATCATTATGGGATTTGGATGGTCTTTGCTGCATGTTCAAGTAATATGTATTTTGGGAAAAATATATACACCCATGTTTGTGATGTGGAACTTATAGTAAGAAAGGAGAAAGGAGGAGAAGGAAAAATTCCTCCCTTTTGTTTATTATGACATCTTTTGGAGAAAACGTTTTGCAAGTAAACTTCCTATGTTCCCTCCTTGACTCTGCAACTCCAGACCAAGACTATCCACACCTCAACCTTCCAGGGCTGAAGCACCTTCTCTCAAGTTACAATCACAGGAAAGCTGTTGTATGGGCAGTCAGACCAACACTTGTTAAATATATTTTACAGTCATTTTCCCTTCAAGTGTATCAAGTCTTTTTCTATCACTCCTTTGACCTACTCTTCATTTTTAAAAAATCTGGTTTAGAGTCAGGTTTTACTTTTAAAATTTTCATGTTCTGAAGAAACATATTGCAAGTTATTGTCAAATTATTATCTATAGCTACAGTTTTTAAGACCTTCCTAAGCTCTTAGTGGCAAGACCACAGCAAGACCAGAGGCAAGACCACAGCATTCTTTCCTTAAATGAAAGGTTTTTTTTCATGATTACTGAATTGCTTTGCTATTCACACTCCTTAATACATACTGAATACATAGTTATCTTGAACAACAATAGGTTACGCAGTAGAAATCATCAACACAGGCCAGAAGCAGTGGAAGGTATTTTGTTGGGACCCCAAATGCATGGCATGAGGTCCAAAGCATACAGAAAAATTATACCAATTTTTGTAAGGCTACTTGATTATCTGTTACTATCAAGTATAAAGGTTTCTCTGTGCAGTCAAATAAGAAGTTTAAGATATTTATAGCAGTAAGGTAGCATTTAAGGTACCATCATTGGTCTAACAAAAGCAGGAGACAGACTAATTAACAAAACTATTCATGAGGATTACACGTGTCAACAGAGAACAAATATTAGTTACACAGGGGTTTGGCAGGTCAGCAATGCTAGGGGTAAATCTATAGCCAAAGTCACTATGACAAAACTGGGAACATTTGAAGATCTGTTAAAAGTTGTACAGTTTTAGTGGGTAGCTGTCAATACAAGAGACCATAGTGCTTTCTGTCTGCACTGAGCTACAGTGGTCAGAGCCACCTCTGACTGCAGCAGCAGGCTGTTTCTCCCCAACACTGCTTTTGAGCTGTGCCCTTTCCATAAACTAACCTTTTCCCCTTGTTTTAAGTGACTGAAACTGCTCTGTTCACAAGAATGCTTTTTAGGAAGCCACAATGGTCATTTGAAATAACTCATGGAGAAAGTGGATATTCTTTCCTGCCATGAACATCTTTAAAAGTTTAAGTTCCCTTCACATAATGTTTTTCTATGCATGCATTTCCCCAGAAACAGCGTTATAATATAGCATAACTGAATATAGACATTTAGAAACATTGTGGAGCCTGCTTTTTCATTCAGACATTGTGAATGATATTATTTTTCAGTATTAGACATACAGTCTATATTGTGCCAATAAATATTGTACTGAAAAGCATATCAGCAGTATATATTTACGTCCTTAGCATGACTAAGTTGTCAAAAATTTTAAGGAATGTCTCATATAAATTAAATGTGCAAGGCTATCTGAAATTTGACAGAAGTCGACGGAAGGACTCACAGTAGCATTAATGGGTCTTGGATTAGGCCCTTAAAATCAAGTGCTTCTTGTAAAAGGTAATTATACTGTTTGCTTGTAAGGAAAAATTGGAAAATCTCAATGGGAATGTAAGTGTATTTAGTGTTTAGATTTTATGATGATTAGTTATGAAGCACTTCCGGAGGTTGTTGGTAAGTAACAGGAAAAAGTATAAAAATTTATAGGACTACTTGACTTCAAATAACTATTGGTCCTTTTTCTGAAGTTTATATACAGATATTTTAATAAAAAACCCTCTTTTGTTTAAAAGCAAAACAAAACCAATAACAGATTTTAAAAACTTTGCTCTTAGTTTTCTGTTTCCACACTTACATGTGTCAAATATCCCAAAAATTTTGAAATCATCATGAAATAAGACATAATAGATGGAGATGATAGTGTTATATCTAGATACTACCCAGAAACAAAGTCTAGATGGAATATTATATGCAGGCTATTTATGTACTTGCTGGAGGAAAACACTTAAAAAAAGAGTGAGACTAAGTAGTAAAATAGGTGTTAAAGGGTACTGTTATGAACTCTGGAAGTCTATGCTTGCTAATTAAACTGCAGAGGATATAAGCTGACACATGTAATTAAGTATTCCCAATGTGACAGTGAAGTCGGCTAAGTACCAAGTTGTGTTATCCCTTGAACAATAACTTCTTGGTTATACTTGTTCTGAGATAAGAACTGAGGGATGGGCCAGCAGGGACCACTGGAGAAGTCTTTTTACAATAAGTCATCTCATTTGCTGTACTGATACTACCCTTTTCACCACCTTAAATTTAGAAGAACTTACCCATTTTAGACTTCCGATTTCAGTCAGTTATATGTTTAACTCCAGCAATATTTCATGTTTAATAAGCATTCCAGAAAAGTACTTATGTCTGTAGTCAGACATATTCAGGTCTCCCTCTTGTTACTAATGTCCTAATCTTCTACCTAATACATTGCTTTTCCTATAAAGCCCTGCAACTAATAAAACAAATATTCACATCCCGTTGAAAAATGCAGAAGGTGTTCAAAACATGCTTTTATTTGAACAGCTTCAAATTTTGCAGGACTAACTATGTTCACTTTTCTAAAACTTTATTTAAATAAGCAATTGTGGAAGCCAATACATCAGTAATGACAATATCGCTGTTAAATTAAGACAAAAACTCATATTCTTATACTCCATTTTTTTTTTTTATTCTCCTAGGCAGAGTGCTCTTCTCTGTTAGGATCAATTTCTTGGTCCACTTGAGTTAGAAGTTAGCACTGCAGAACTGCAAATGTCATTTAAGAGCCTTATCTATTATTATAATCTCTATTGATGCTACCACCATATGTCGCAAGTTACTAATTGTACTGTTACTAATACATCAGTATTAGTTACATCCAGATTTCAGGCTAATAATCTTAAAATAGATTCCTCTTATGATTCTTGTTAAGAATACGAGTTATGTATTGAATTTATGTTACACTTTAGTTGTCTTGATATTTCATAATCTATCTAGAGAATAATTTATCTATTGTCTCATTTGAAGCAGCCCTTGATTGCAAGTTCTTTCCATTTCTAATTGAAATAGTCATACAAGCATCACAGAACTTCAGAACTACTCAAGAGGAAAAAATATTCTCATCCTCTCCAGAGAAGGCCAAGGATATTCTATTATACACAAGCTTTAAATCTGGGGAGAAGGGAGTTTTGGTTGGTTGGTTCATTTTGTTCATGAGTTTTGTTAAAGCTAGGTATGGACAGTAATTTACTTTCTCCTGAAAACTCAAAAGGTGTCTGCCTAAAAAACTAGAAATTAGTTTTGGTCCCCTATATATCAAAAGATTCTGTAAAAACAAATTGGCTGTTATTAGGTGAAATGACTCTGAAGGTCACACCTAGTTTTCAAATAAAAAAACCTTTTTCTAGAAAATCAGTAAAATGAACATTTCAAAATACATTCAAAAACTTTTGAAAAAAAAATGATCCATCTAAATCCATGGAAAGCCTTGAACCTAGCGTTCCTAAACTGAAATTCTCTCATCAGTGTCTACTCAAAAGTTAAGTGCTTATGCAACTAGGGAGAGTCATATAAGCTCTGTGGCTTTAGGATATTGATTCCTCATATCTTCAAAATAAACCTACTTTGTACTGATATTAAATAGCTGTGTAGGGTTCCTAAGCACAGGTAAAGATACCTGAACAGCTAACTTCTAAATATGCACAGGATTACTTTATAGTCTGAAAGTACTAGGTAATAAGCATGACTGTAGTAGAGGCTCCCAAAACAAGCTTGATCATGCCCAGATCACAGCCAAGACATGCTACACACTACAGTGGGCATAAAAATATCTTTGGTCATATAGAAATTGGTCTTCATTATAATCTATTATTATTTGCTGTATTTCTATTTAGGCACAACTTTTTAAAACACCAACAATTTGATTATGTCAAAGTGTCACTGATTTTGTGAAATCATCTTTTCTCATTTACTGAGATACAATTTTTCAGCAACAAAACACAGGATTTTTTCTTTGCAGCTTTTAGTCAATATTGCAAGCTTAGACTTGAAAACTTCTGATTTCTATTTGATATGTATTGGAGTTGCACAGTCTTTTCACTTTATTGTGCCTCTATCTGATTTATAAGAAACTTAGTAAAAATTTAGTGATTAAAAAAAAGTATCTTCCCTTCTGTTCTCTCTACCACTTACTGAGATGATTGGTTGGGAACTGCTGGCCAAACTTAAGTGGAAGAGGAGAGTTTACAAATCGTGGAAGGAGGGGCTGGCTACTTGGGAGGAATATAAGGATATTGTCAGAGGATGTAGGGAGGCAACTAGGAAAGCCAAGGCCTCCTTAGAATTAGATCTTGCCAGAGGGGTCAAGGACAACAGGAAGAGCTTCTTCAAATACATGGCAGATAAAGCCAACGTCAGAGGCAATGTAGGCCCACTGATAAATGAGGGGGGTACCCTGGTGACAGAGGATACAGAGAAGGCAGAGCTATTGAATGCCTTCTTTGCCTCTGTCTACTCTGCCGGAAGTTGTCTTGAGGAGCTCTGTACCCTGGAGACCCCAGATGGAGACAGGACAATGGAGAAGATTGCCTCAGTTGATGAGGATTGGGTCAGGGACCAATTAAGCAATCTGGACATCCATAAATCTATGGGTCCAGATGGGATGCACCCACGAGTGTTGAGGGAGCTGGCTGAGGTCATTGCTAGACCGCTCTCCATCATCTTTGCTAAGTCGTGGGGAACGGGAGAGGTGCCTGAGGACTGGAGGAAGGCAAATGTCACTCCAATCTTCAAAAAGGGCAAGAAGGAGGACCCGGGTAACTACAGACCGGTCAGCCTCACCTCCATCCCTGGAAAGGTGATGGAACGACTTATCCTTGGTGCCATCTCTAGGCATATCAAGGATAAGAGGGTCATTAGGGGCAGTCAGCACGGCTTCACCAAGGGGAAGTCGTGCTTGACCAACCTTCTAGACTTTTATGAAAACACGACCAGGTGGCTGGATGATGGTAGAGCAGTGGATGTGGTCTATCTTGATTTCAGCAAAGCATTTGACACGGTCTCCCACAGCATCCTCGCTGATAAATTGAGGAAGTGTGGATTAGATGAGCAGGTAGTGAGATGGATTATTAACTGGCTGGTGGGAAGAAGCCAGAGAGTAGTGGTCAATGGGGCGGAGTCTAGTTGGAGACCTGTGTCTAGTGGAGTCCCTCAGGGGTCAGTACTAGGACCAGTATTATTCAATATATTCATAAATGACCTGGATGAGGGAATTGAATGCACTGTCAGCAAGTTTGCTGATGATACCAAGCTGGGAGGAGTGGCTGACACTCCAGAAGGCTGTGCTGCCATCCAGAGAGACCTGGACAGGCTGGAGAGCTGGGCAGGGAAAAACTTGATGAAATATAATAAGGGCAAGTGTAGGGTGTTGCACCTGGGCAGGAACAACCCCAGGTTCCAGTATAGGTTGGGAGATGACCTCCTAGAGAGCAGTGAAGGGGAAAGGGATCTGGGAGTCCTGGTGGACAGCAGGATGACCATGAGCCAGCACTGTGCCCTTGTGGCCAGGAAGGCCAATGGCATCCTGGGGTGCATTAGAAGGGGTGTAGTCAGTAGGTCAAGAGAGGTTCTTCTTCCCCTTTACTCTGCCCTGGTGAGGCCACATCTGGAATATTGTGTCCAGTTCTGGGCCCCACAGTTCAAGAAGGACAGGGAGCTGCTTGAGAGAGTCCAGTGAAGAGCCACCAAAATGATTAAGGGAGTGGAACATCTTCCTTATGAGGAAAGGCTGAGGGAGCTGGGGCTCTTTAGCTTGGAGAAGAGGAGACTGAGGGGGGACCTGATTAATGTTTATAAATATTTGAATGGTGAGTGTGAGGAGGATGGGGCCAGGCTCTTCACAGTAACGACCGATGATAGGACAAGGGGCAATGGGTGTAAGCTGGAACACAGGAGGTTCCGCTTAAATTTGAGAAAGAACTTCTTTACAGTAAGGGTGACAGAGCACTGGAACAGGCTGCCCAGGGAGGTTGTGGAGTCTCCTTCTCTGGAGACATTCAAGACCCGCCTGGACGCCTTCCTGTGCGAACTCATCTAGGTGTTCCTGCTCCAGCAGGGGGATTGGACTAGATGATCTTTCGAGGTCCCTTCCAATCCCTAATATTCTGTGATTCTGTGATTGTCTCATACAAGTTAGAGTTTTAAAGCTGGATGAGAATTACCTGGAGAGAAGCATAGTTCAGTATGGAATCGTGATCATAGGTCAGGATCCTTGCATACACATTTAGGAAAGACAACTGATGAGGAGTACCTGCTCCCTAGAGTTGGGACTGGAGCTGAGCCACTGCACGCCAGGGCCAGGTGAGGTCCACCCATGCTGAGACCCTGGCCGCTTGCATCCTTGGTAGCTAATGTGAAATTACTTCAGTTCTCCTGTCATTGCCCCAGCAACAGTAATAAGTGTGTAAGCATATCCTGAGTGCAAGAGGAGAGAGAACAGATGGATGCAGGCAGGGGAGCTCAGGGAAACCGTGGGACCATATTGGTAGTAGTCATAACACATCACCAGGCTAACTGTTGGCATGATCCCTGCAGGCATCAGAGCAAAGGAGAGTTAAGGAGGGATCTGAAGGGGATAAAGAAGTAGCCCAACAGGCATTTACAAAAATCCCTTCTCAGGCATGAGGGTCAGTGCAAGAGAGAGGAGGGTTTGCTGAAACGCATAGTAGGAAGCAGAGAAGATGCTGACATCATGAGCTGCCTGAGAGCAGGAGTGAGGAGGCATTTGACACTGAGTGGGAATGAGCAGAGAGGAGTGATATTTTGAAGGGCCTTGAAAACAGAGACAATTTAACATCTGATGCAGCAAAGCAAAAAGAATAGTCAGAATGACTGACTAACAAAGGGTTGTTTGCAGCAGCAGTGTTTATGCACATCAACACAGTAATAAGGTTGGGTAAGACCATAAAAGCAGAAAGGGGTTTGTTTTTTTTCGGGACTGGAATTAATTTTTAAACAGAATGCATTTGTCATAAGATAGAAGTATTGCAATATAAGCAAAAATAAGGTTACCTAATAAGAAAACCTATTGGCAGAATCTGTCCAGTTACATTCCGTGGCATAATACAACCATTAATTGTAGTAATATTACTAGTGGAACAGGCTGAAATTGTCATTTCCAACAGAAAAAAATGTTTTGGAAGACAACCAAATCTATGATGGATGTAGGCAGGCACAAATCCATTTAAATCAGTGATGCAGCATCCGTTTCTGTCAGCTACAGTAGCCTCTCTTGATGTTTCATGGAGTTTATGACAAACAAATTACAGTACATGGAGAAAGCAAAACTTGCTATGTACCACACTTAGATATAAATATGACACAAAGGTTACTTATTGAAACATGCGTGTTCCACTCCATACAACTTCAGTCAGAAAAGACTTCACAAAAAAAGCTATATTGAGATAAGACAAGCATAAAATACAAATTTTTTGAGAAAGTTAAAACATGAACACTAAAAAACTGATTATTTCCCCCTACACTTAAAGTGCCACTCATAGCATTTAAACACTCATTAATTCCAAACTAGATATTAGCAATCCATGTTCCTGCAAGAAAGGTTAGAATAGTCTCTTGAAGTGATATTTATCCATTAAGTGGTAATTATGAAGCTTTAAAAAATATATTTGCCCACTTTAGTATCTAAAATGGTTTTAAGATATTTTTCTAGCTACTTTCAATAACTTGCTTTCTATTTAATTTAGGTAATAGTTAAGTAAGAAAGAAATAATACTTTCTCAGTTAGAAAGAATTCTATATAGTGAACAAGCTGTTCTAAAACACCATGAAATGCATAGAAGCTAAGTAACAAACACATTTGTTATACTAAAGGTCCAGGTGGACACAGGAGAAAATTAGCTAATAATTGCTATATTTTTTCCCAGTATCACTTAGTCTTCTATAGATCTACAAGTGTAATTACTAGTAAAGTTGGCCTGGCTTCTCAGTCACTTTAATAGAAGAACTACTCATTTTCAGTTCTTTTCCCAGAAAGACAAATTAAACATTGAAAAGTTTCTTTTCTGCTACTTTGATTTTTCAAAAGTCAAAGCAAATAAAGTTTAATTTTTAGGGAGTAAAAAGAGCCACTGAGTGAGAATTTGAGTCTCCTATGAATTTTCCCCATCTTCTCACAGAAGATAGCAATTTCTATCCCTCCTTTGGAAGGTTTTCTTCCTTTACCCTATAGCATAATAATAATAATGATAAAAATAATAATAATAATAACTCATACAAAACCCTCATGAACTACATTATATCATCTTTTGATGATAACTAAAATAATGTCCTCCTTGACCAAAGGGAAGGAATCACAGTTCTATAGAAAAAAAGTGTCAAGACCTGGCTCCTATACAAAGCAGCACTAAGGTTTCCTTTGAAAAGCCAAAGAGCCCACATCTCATGTTAAAACTCCTCCTATTCTTATTCCAAAGTATTGACTTTGGTTTCTACAGTGCTCACAAGGAAAAACCAAAACCAAACAAACAAAAAACCCCAAAAAACCTCACCAACAATGCCCCCCACCAGTCAATTGTTTTATTTTTGTTTTCACATTGAACTGTTTTCAGCAGAGGAACTGTGATATTGTGATGGATAGCTATAGAAAAGAGGAAGGCAAAAAAACTTTTCCCATTACACTAATGTACCACAGAATGCTTTTAGACAAAGAAATATCCATAAAATTGGCATGCTAGAGTATAAGAGGTTAAAAATCTGGGTCACTTCATACAATTTTTCCTTGAAGAATCGTCTGGTGTTACTTTTAGGTTGTTGAATATCACAGAGATACCTGAGAAGCCCAATTCTAATTGCAAAGGTCAATTTAGTTTAGGAGTAAAAAGACTACTTGTGCTAGGTAGTTAGTAAAGTTTCATTCAACCCCAAAACTCAACCCTTGCAGTGAAATCTTTTACTATGCATATATTTGTAGAAAAATACATTAAAATTTAATATTAGTTAAATTTAGTAACAAAGACAAGGACAAAGACAGCTCATACAGCTTCAATTTAAGCCAAATATTTAATACATCCTATTAGTATACCCAGTTTTTAGGTTTTAATGACTGTCAGGTAATTTAATATTCTGGAGCTCTAATACAGAATCATAGGGACTGCAAGGCACCAGTGGAGCTGAGGAGCCAGCTTATCTATTTACTGCTTTCACATGCTTCCAGGTATGGAGGAAGATGTATAAATATATTCAGTTCCACAGATCTATCAAATCAGGTAATTAGGCAAAATTCTGAAGCAAGTAGAAATACTGTTACAATTATAAACAAATAAATGATACAGTTTGAGACTAATAGAAATTAAAATCTCTGGTCAGAGATAATAATATCAAGAATTTATAAGCTTTTGATGCACATTTCAGATATACATTGTAAGTTACTATAATCACAATAAGTGTACTTTCACATTACCCTTAATATAGTGTGATTTATATATTTAAGCATGTCCCTCCAAGACAGATCAGCTTATGTTTTTGCCCATTTTAGAGTGTGCAAGAGCACAAGATTAATAAGTAGTTTTCATATTCATACAGGAGACACTTGCAAGAAAGTGGGATGAATTATTGACATTTCCAATCATTATTTTCAGTGGTTTAGCAGAATTCAAAAACCTCTTCTCTGCTACCTATTACAAATAAAAATTATTATATGGAAGGCATTCTGAAGAAAGTTAATGAAATAAAAGTTCTGTTGTGAAAACAGCTAGAAATAAAAAATCATCCTACCTTTTAAAATAAACACAAAATTATGTTGGAGAACAGTGCATTGGAAAACTGGTTTACAAAGTAATATCAGAAATGTGGGAACAGCACACTACTTGTTAGCCCTAGCACCTCACTATGCCTTTTGATGGAGGCAGGGCAAGCTAGCTTTTAGTCATACCCCAAAGATATGAGTCCCAAGGATCTACCTGAATTAATGCAGCAGACACTCAATATTTATGCTTTCACATCGCCAAATATGTGCAATGAAATGGATGCTTCCTTCACTGTAAACAAACCTTTCTTCCACCATACCCAGATTTGTTTCCACATTATTTAATTCTTCAAGGCTCCGTAGATATTCAGCCCCTCAATTAAAAGGGACTAAAACAAATCCAACCTCTGAAGTCTTAGCAGAACTCTGAGTCTTTCTGAGAAGGAATACAGATAGGATACCTCAACACTGTCAGTGCCTCTAGACCTCAGTTTCTCTGGCAATGTACTGACAGCCCTTTGGAATTGAGGAAAAATACATACACCTAAGGATCAAAGCTGTTCTAGTATCCCCTTGTTTCCTTGTAGAAGAGATCACATGAAAGCCTTGCAGCAGATATTCTTTCTCTGCTCGTTCAACCACTTACTGCCCCTCAGGAGGGCATAACATTTTTCTATAGTGGAGCTCTTCAGTTCTGTCAGCATCACACAAAAATCCCCCAGGACATAACTCTGGTAGCAGATATATTTCCAGGAACTGTGGCATGAAGTCTACGTGTTGTCAGGCTGAATGGTCAAGTCCTGGTTAGGGAAGACAGCTTAGAGGCTCTTACACTCTGGACCTCAGTAAGTATCAAGATTTTGCTCAACCCAGTCTTTTAGTTCTCCAGTAATCTGAAGCATTCAAGGTAGCAAGTTCTCCAAGTATGAAAAGTTGGAGATCTTACAGTAAGCAATGCTTATCTGTGGTAATTAATTTAGAGAAGAAAGCACAGCAAAAAACCTAAAGTGCATTTTAGAGAAATGCCCATGCATAGGATATCATTGGAAATATAATAAAATGAAAGCACATTCATTGTACATGTAGGGATAGATCCTACTTGTGTTTGTATAACTTCAGTGCTCCCTTTGGCTTGAAAAAACAAAACTCTTTTCCCCAGTTAAAGGAACTTCCCAGCCGTACAACCAGTTCTGTGGCATCTGGGCACCACAGCCCTTCTGTTCATGCATATGGGTATAGTATAGTGACAGCTTTACTGCTTATTAGTCATGCATCATGTAGCACATTTCTTGACAGAGGCAAAAGCAGTTTATGACTTGAAGCAAATCATTTTATCCCAAGGGCTACTCAGAGCCAGGCAAAAGGCCAGGGCTTAGGTCAACAAGTCAGGAGTTTGGCAACTGTTTCCTATCATTGCTGGCTTTGTGAGGGTCTGTTACCTGATCATATTGGAGAATGTGGCCGTGTGTTATGATAGAGAAAGCACTTCGAGACAACCAATAGAGAACTGCAGTGGCCATGAACAAGGGTTATTCAATCACAAAACCACAGAATGGCTGAGGTTGAAAGGGACCTCTTAAGATCAGCTTGTCCATGCCCACCTCTACGCACTCAGGGCCATCTAGAAATAGTTGTCGAGGACCATGTCCAGATGGCTTTTGAATATGTCCAAGGATGGAGATTCCATAACCTTTCCAGGCAACCTACCTGGGTGCTCTACCACTTGCTGCTAAATTACCTGAGGAAACAGGGCTACCAGGAGGAGGACACTTAACCTCAATATAAGGTGCTGTCTACAAACCTATACAGGCCATAGGCTAAGCATCCTGAAAGAGATCCCACCAACTAAAGATAAAGGCAACTGCACGCAGTGACGTGGACAGTTCATCTGCCCCCAAATTATACCATGCAACAAAGCAGGGTGCAGTGACCCCAAAGCGAGCACCAAACAAGCTACCCCCTAGAACTGCATCACCCTGCTGTTTTCCCAAGGCAAGGGACAACATGCACATATATGCAATACTGTGTCAAGGCAGGACACTTCTGAGCTGCCCACAGAGAAGATGGCTTGGATACCACTGAAATAATACCTTAAAAAGACTATTCAATGTAAGCATGCCTTTGATTTCCCTGTAAGTTTCAAAGGTAAAACAAACATGGCAATTTAAAAAGGAGTTAAGCAGCTTAGATAAAGGCCAGTCTTACTATGATAGATTCCATAGTGTATGAGAAGAATTTATGATACAATAGAGAAAAAAAAAAGCAACCACAGAGTAACAGATTCCAGTACATAGACATGTAATTCAGATTTCACAGTAAGAAACTCTGTACATATTCAACTGCCTCTTCACTACAGGAGTATATTGTATCCTACTATAGTTATCCAGCAAGTGCAGGAATATTAAAAATGCTTTACAAATACTTCATTCTTGTAAGTCATGCATTTGATAGAGAAATAAAAAATCCTGCAAGCTCCACTCTAAAGGTCATGCCAACCATAAAGTCTGATAAAAAATTTCCAGATGGCAGCAGCCAATTTCCAATAAGATTTAATTTGGTTAATTGACTGTCTTATTTACTAATTTATAGGAGTATGCAGTTCATTTACATTAACCTCAATTGCTGTCATGATTTAAGCAAGGTTAAACAACCTGAGATTTTTTTTTTTTAAAAGAATGATTCTGCCTGTGAAATGACAAAGAGGTTATTTTCCTATTTGACATACTAATACAGTTATTGGGACTTCAGAGGTTCTCATTTTTATTTAGAACAAGAAAAAATAGGAATTATTGACTAAATTAAGTTAGTGTATGAACTATCTAAGCATGGAACATTGTTGCTACAATTCCATTAATCACTTGAAAAAAACTCAACAAACCTCTAGGTGAGACAGGAAAACAAATAAGCCAACTAAAAGGAATAGGGGACTGGCCTCAGCATAGAGGCTTGTACAGAAAAAAATTCTCCAATGGACATGGTTCTCAACACCTCAGGTATAGCACCAATTTGTCACACCTTGGTTCTGCAAAAAGTTAATCCACAATATCAGCATTTCAGTACTGAAAACCTAATTTCTCTACCATCTTTTCACACTCACAGGAAGAATAAAAGAAATCTTTTTTTCAGCCCAGGCCTCAATGACAATTACCTATGTCTCAAAGGAAGAAAAAGAAAAAGAAATAAAAGGCAGTACTAGATTGTAATATGGCATTTGTGGACTTTGCTGATTCTGATTACTTTTTGGATTCATCTGGCAGAGTGCTTTGTTTAATCCTGAATGAGTTTAGCAAGAAAGGAAAGTTTTAACTGGAGAACAAAGTTAGTCCTTGAAGATATAAAACTTCTGAGTTCCTACAGACTGTTTCGATTAAAGGTTTTGTCTGAAAGCTGAAACTTTCTTCTGAGGAAAAAATGGAAAAGACCTTAGTGAGGTGCCTTTTCTTCCTTGCTTGGAAAAGCAAGAGAGCAGTAGCCTGTGAAGCCTGCAGAGATTAGGTTGGATACATGTCAGCTCCTGCCTCCTGGGCATCTATGTCCCACTCAGGCCACTCCTGGCTGTGGTACAGATCAAAGATTGGGGAGATTGTGGGATAGAAGAGACTGTTTTTTTCTCTGAATTCCTGAATGACACAAAGTTAGAAGAATAAACTTCTGTCTGTGCTCACAGCATCTTGATCAGTGTTCAGTGACCACATCCTTGCTTGAAAAGTATTTAAACTTCAGAAAGGGTTTTCTTTTTCATTGTTTTTATTTTTTCTTTTGCCACTGGATTTTAAGTTTCTTCTCTGCTATTTCCAGTTCTCTAGAGGAGGAGGGTTTTTGTTTGTTTGTTTTAAGTAGTGAAACCTAAGGAGTATGAAATAACATGAATGATGAAAGATCTGAAGCTTGAACAAAAAAGTTCTACAAATTGGAAAACCTTTGCTTTAAAGTCACTGACAATGACAACTCTCAGGTTTATCTATGTTATGAAAGACTGATTTATCCCATCTAGTGCACAAAACTATTCATGATCCAAAAAAATCTAATACACCTATAAACAGTACAGCTGGCTTCCTTTTTAATGGACCTTGATATATCTCCACACTAGGGAGCTGTTTCGGAGAAAACAGATTTTGTGAAATGTTGGCAAGAAACGTGCATGCCACAATGAAAATGCACTGCAAGATGACTTCTTGGAAGGTCAAGCACTGATGTGACCACGCTTTGCTCACTACAGTTCTCAAGTTTTCCTGACATCCATCACAATTTCCATCCTTAAAAGGAAATCTTCCCCAAAAATCAAATCTAAAATCCCCTGAATATATATAGAAAGCAGGCTGTGCATCAGTATAAAGCAGGAGAGGCTGTGTTCGCATTAGCATATCTACTGTAAACTCAGAATGCTATAAATTCAGGTATGACAAGACTGCTAAATAGCTAATTTATACCTGACACTGCAGAGGTATCTGGTGCTCACAAACAGCAAAGAGCTACCTGGGATGTTGAATTTGCCCTCATCACCTGATAAGTCTCATAAATGCAGTGAAGATTTCAGAAAATAATGATTTTCCTGTTCTCTGTAGTCTTACATAGGAGCCTGAGCTAAGACAGCTCACTTAGAAGCACCTCTAATGGGCAGGTAACAAAGCAATTATATGCACAGAATTTTGGTAGACCGCTTCTCCTGCAACTTTTTACGCAGCTTTCTTATTTTCAAGCAATGTCCTATTAGTGAGAAGTAAGAAGTGATAATTTCCAAACTCTGATTCAGAGAAAGGCCTCTGCAGTGTGCCCAACTGGGAGAGGAACAAGACGCTACTGACAAAGAAGACTCCTTCCCAGGCTTCCTGTCTGTGGCAAATGTTCCCTGGCTTTTGAATGAGGATTGACAGCATAGTGAAAACAATAAGAAAAGATATTAGGAAAAAGTAACACTTTTAGATTAAGTGTCATGCAGCTCTGCCTAAAACACATGCTTGTTACCATCTGCTATACACAACCTGTGTGCCTCAGCTGCACTCTGAGCACATTACTGTTCCTTGAGGCGTCACTGGGTGTTTTCTCACTCAGAAAATGTTGGATGTGGAAGTGGTTTGGTGGTATATCTAGCTAATTCAGAGTGTTACACATATATCTGATTAGTTTGGAAATAATTTATCTTTTGGAGACAAAAGAAAAGTCATTTAGCACCCTGCTACACAGATTGGACACATGTGAGTAGTTTTAACTAGGCTCAGATTTTAACCTGTGCAGAACTGGCACTCTACTGGCAAAGGAATGTATTAATTTCCTTGAATTCCAATGGTAATTCACTTGCTGATACATATAGGCTAAGACTGTCAGAATGTATTTGGAAAATACAGTGACTCTAATTTCAAATAACAAACTAGAGAGAGGTTAAAAGGATCCAAAGATGTATACAGTGCTTATTTTTATTAAGAGAATGTTAAGGTGTATCCATTTGGACACCTGAAAATGAAACAAAACAGTTTTAGCAGTACTCTGATAGATACTCTTCACTGCTTTGTAACCTGTTGTAGATAAGTTCTATTGTTTTTCTAATTTATTTTTTTTTTTACCATTTTATGTTTGGAGGTTTTTTTTCTACTATTTGCAGTGGTAAAGTTTTATGTTTTGGGGTTTTTTTTATAATTTCAACTCCATATGCCTCTGTCAGTGATGTTATTTTTGCATTTTGTATCTGCATGAACTGCAATCATTCTATTACTTAAATATTTACTATTTAATATGGCAAAGCATACATAGAAAAATTAAAAACAGAGCAAAAAGCAGCTAGTTTTCTGACAGCCTTAACACAAATGCCCCAAAGTCTTCTGCTCTTGTCAATGGTAATTTCTCTATTGACTTTTTCAGTTTTCATCTATTCACTTTCTATGTGCTTAGTCTCTTCCTACAGTCAGCATTTTCTTCAGCTTATTTATTTTTGCATCCTAGCTAATGTCTCCATAGATCTCCTCAAGTCCTGCCTCAGCTCAGTCATAACACTTCCCTTTTCTTCTTAGCCAAGAGAGAGAAGTATAGGTTCTTCTAAAGTATCCACCATTCCTTGCTTGCCGATATCCTCTACTTCATTTCCTAGACTCTTACAAACTCTGTGTGGAACACTAGATTCAGAGTATCTATAGGCACCATCTGCTGTTGTCTCAGAAAAGTTTGCCAATAACAATGACATGACTCCTTGCATTTTATTTAGGGTCTTTCTCTCAGTCCCTTAATTTTAATTTTTATTAATGTTTTAACCTGGAGCAAATCATAAACTCGCATGAAAGTGTCCTACAGAAAAGTATTTGTAAGTGAATTATTTGCTTATCATCTTTCTCTGTTGCAACAGAAATCAGTGAAGAATTCTAACTTCACTGGTATCAGAAATTGACCCTTTGAGCCAAGACTCAACTTCAATATCTTTTTTTGGTCTTTTAGCTTTAATTTTAACATTAGCTACTTGTGATCATTTTCAAAAAAGTTAAATACAGAGATAAATTCATTTAAAAATTTTAGTGAATGCTTTTCACCATTCCTTGAGTGGGGTTGATCTGATCCAGTAAAATAAAGGTCTTATTTTACCTCTTCAATCCAAGCACTCTTTGTTTTTTTTAAGGACAGTTAAATCTGTAATAATTTTTATTTGCTGTCTTAACTCAGATCCCTTATTTATGTTTGTAGTACAGACCTTTGGCATTATCTTGACCATAAACTTCCCTCTCAAATCTTTAGTATACTACCCACAATCTTTATGACAGCCTCTCCTACTGAAGGAATTTGTCTCCACTCTATAAAATAGTGGTTTCATGTCTATTTTCAGTATGTTGTCATTTATTTGGCATTCTGTGTCATCAGTTCTGCCTACTTATTAAGTTACATTAGTATTATCTTGGCCTCCTATATGAATTTGTTGTGACTCATGATGATGAAGTTTCACGGCAAGCGATCTTGTAATTCACCTAATTCTTAGTAAAGTTTAGCCTGTTTACATATAATATGCTACAGATGGTCTTCTGCAACTTAATGTAAAGCATATCAAATCTGATAGTAATTTTACACTGACTTTCATTATTTTTGGATTCAACATCAGGTTTTCTCATCACTATAAAATAATTATGCATAGAGAAGTAGGCAAAAATGACACTGGGAATCAAATTATAGTTTGGATCTTCTTTTTACAGCTTCAGAATGAGAGTATTCTAAATGTTCTGAATATATACCTTGACTGAAATGCATACGCTACATGTAAGTGGAAATGCAACTTTCAAATACCAAAGTTTATTTCTACACAAACAGAATCAGAACATATGGTCAACCAATAACAGTATATCAGTAAGCACATTTTACTCCTGAGATCATGCCTTGAAGAGAATGTGATGTCATATGCCCTTCTAGATATTGATTCTTGTCCCTGTTCAGCTATCTAGGCACAAAAAGAATGGGGTGCTTTTTGGAGAAATTGTAACATTGTTGATGTGATTGTCAAACTACTAAGCCTTGAAATATATACATTCTACCGTGAATGTGTTAAAAAGAGGGAAGTTGTTATGTGCTAAGAAAACTCTTCTCCATATCTCCTCTGTAATTTGACTTCTATCATTTAAGCTACTTAAGAATAAGATGATGCCTTCTTAAACTTCTACTATAGAAAAGAAAAGAAAAAAAAAAAAATTAGGGTTGCGCTACATCAGCATTGTTTTTTCAGTTAAAAGACAAAATTCTAAAATTTTTGAAGAAGTAATTTCCATCCTCTGAAAGTCAATGGTTTATTTGTCATAACAGGAAATTTTATCTGAAACATTTAGTAATATTTATTTCTGGAGGAGCTTAAAAAAAACCCAGCTGATCATTCTAGAATTATAATTGTTATCTCACATTCAAAATTAGGCCAGCTATAGCCTCACAAATGAGTAACTGGGAGGTATAAAAGATGGTGATGAGCAAAATATGATGCAGGTGCAGTTAGCAGGGTAAGACTGCAACAGGAAAAACAAAACAAAACAAAAACCCAAAACTCAAAAACCCCGATATTTTTCTGATTTTATTAGAGAAAAGAGTTTTGAGGTAGTCAGAGAAATATCTACATTTTAAACAGACTATTTAAAATATAAAGCTAATTATTATAATATTCTTTTTACGAATCTACCAAGCAAAACAGAAAAATGGACTTCTAGTTTTTAAGGTGATGAGTTGAAAAATCAGTACTGTTAGAAAAGACTGTTTAGGTTTTGTATCTGAAAAATCCTTTTCTAACCCCTATTTATGCCTATCAGAAGTCAGCTCTCTTGGTTTGCAGTTTGGTGTACTAGCAATAGTCCATCTGGTTGGAAACCCTGAGGAGGTTCTATGTTTTTGCAGATAAAACAGGAAGGATTGCAGTCAAGTTAATAGACTCAGGAAAAATGACATAGTGAACTTTCATTTTTAAATAATTGCCTATGACATAAAGATGTGGAAAGCAGAATACACAGAAAAAATAAGGACTGGATTAAATTCTATTTCAGGGTGCCTATTTCAACCTACGAATACATTACATACAACGAAAACTATTGTCATAACATGTTAAGAGAGTATCATAGAATCATAGAATGTAATGGCTTGGAAGGGATCTTCAAAAGTCACCTAGTCCAACCTAACACCCCCTGCAGCAAGCAGGGACATCTTTACTAAAGCAGGTTGCTCAGAGCCCCATCAAGCCTGACCTTGCATGGGGATGGGGCCTTCACTACCTCTCTGCACAATCTCTTCCAATGATCCACCACACTCATATTGAAGAACTTTTTCCTAATATCCAACCTAAATCTACCCTTTTCTAGTTTAAAACCATTACCCCTCGTCCTATTGCTACATGCTCATGTGAACAGTTCTTCACCAGCTTTCTTATAGACACCTTTCAGGTGCTGGAAGACTACTGTCCCCCCAGAGCCTCCTCATCTCCAGGTTGAACAACCCCAACTCTCTCAGTCTATCTTCACAGGAGAGGTGTTCCAGCCCTTTGATCATTTTTGTGGCCCTCCTCTGGACTTGCTCCAACAGGTACATGTCCTTCTTGTGTTGAGGGCTTCAAAACTGGATGCAATATTCCACGTGTGGTCTCACCAGAGCAGAGTAGAGGGCCAAAATCACCTCTTTTGATCTGCTGGCCCCACTTCTTTTGATGCAGCCCAGGATGTGGTTGGCCTTATGGACTGCAGATGTGTGGCTTATGACCAGCTTCTCATCCACTACTACCCCCAAGTCCTTTTCCTCAGGGCTGCTTTCCAGCATATCATCTCTTAGCCTGTATTGATAACGTGGATTGCCCCATCTTAGGTGCAGGACCCTGAACTTGGTCCTGTTGAACCTGATGAGGTTCACCTGGGCCCACTTCTCCTGCCTGTCCAGGTCCCTCTGGATGGCATCCTGTCCCTCTAGCACACTGACTGCACCACCCAGCTTGGTATTGTCAGTGAACTTGCTGAGGGTGCAATCAATCCCACTCTCAATATCATTAATGAAGATATTAAACAGCACCGGTCCCAGTACGGACCCTCGAGGGACATCGCTTGTCACTATCTTCCAACTGGACATTGAGTCATTGACCACTACCCTCTGAATGTGAACATCCAGCCAATTTCTCATCCACTGAACATTCCACCTGTCAAATCCATCTCTCCAACTTAGAGAGAAGGTTGTTATGGGGGACTGTGTCAAAGGCCTTGCAGAAATCCAGACAGATGACATCCACAGCTCTTCCCTTGTCTCCTGATGCAGTTACTCCGTTGTAGAAAGCCACAAGGTGGGTCAGGCAGGACCTGCCCCTAGTAAAGCCATGCTGGCTGTCTTGAATCACCTCCCTGTCCTCCATTTGTGTCAGCATAGCTTCTAGGAAGATCTGTTCCCATGATCTTCCCAGGCACAGAGGTGAAGCTGACAGGTCGTTAGTTCCCAGGGTCTTCCTTTTTACCCCTTTTAAAAATGGTTATAATGTTTCTTTTCTTCCAGTCACTAGGGACTTCACCTGACTGCCATGCCTTTTCAAATACCATGCAGAGTGGCTTGGCAAGTACATCAGCCAGTTCCCTAAGAACTCCAGGATGCATCTTATAATGTCCAAAGGACATGTGTTCAGGTTCCTAAGATGGTCACAAACCTTATCTTCACTTACAGTAGGAGGGACTTTGTTACCTTTGTCCCTGTCTTGGGCCATCACCTTGAGAGCTGTAAGGAGACAGGTTGCCAGTGAAGACTGAGGCAAAATGTTGAGAACCTCAGCCTTCTCATCTGTTGTTATTAGAGTATACCTGTGAAATGACAATTTGACCATAAGAAGTAACCCAAACACCAGCACCTGGTTGGTTCTAAAAATTATCCTACTGAAAGGTGAGTGCTAATGTATTCAGAACCATATATATATATATGGTTTTTTTCACCTGTTTAGTCATACATAATTACTGACTAACTAAGATTTACTAAGTTTTGGTGTTATGTAGAATGCCGTCATCAGTTACATTGACTAATGTACCCAAAAGTTGGTAGGTGTACAATGTAAGCATGTTAAATTACTTTTTAAGATTCTGGAAATAATATTTTATCTCTACCCTTACAAAATTTGATACCATATATGTGCCTTCCAAACAGGATCCACAAAATTGTGAGACATTCTTTAACTCTTGAGACACTCTGTTAAAAAATCAAGAAATATAGCTAGAGACAGGGTACAATGATTGTTTAAAATTTTTCAAAGGGACATTCTGTAGTGTATATGCAAAGTATATCGTTTTTGTTTAGGGCACAATGTTGAGTATTATAGTTCTTATTAATTCCAGACAAAATATGAGCACAGCACTATGTAGGGTTGGGGTCACCCAGTCATTCTGAACACAGTGTAACATTTTCAGCTAAATGTTTTAAATTGCTAAGATTTATACAGCATAACAACAGAAAGTTTGAAATTTACAAGCTAGAAATTTCAAAATTCACATGATGGCTTTTAAATAGCACAGACTTTGTTACTGGACAAAGAAATTGTAATGAATGCAATTGCAAACTACATTATTTGAAACACTCTAAACACTCTTTTCTATCTTCCTAATGAAATATCTTTAAAAAGAGAAAAATCCTGAAAGAGAATGGCATGTATTTATAAATCAATAAATTAACTTTGCAAGTTTTTCAGAGTAAGTAACAAAAGTAAATACTTTCAACATACCTAATATTTCTTTAAGATTCTTTTGAGCATAGTATCATAGAATCATATAATCATAGAATGGTATGGATTGGAAGGGACCTTAAAGATCATCTAGTTCGAACCCTTCTGCCATGAGCAGGGACACCTTCCACTAGACCAGGTTACTCAAAGCCTCATCCAACCTGGTCTTGAACACTTCCAGGGAGGGGGCAGACACAGCTCCTTTGGGCAGGCTCTTCCAGTGTCTCACCACTTTCACAGTAAAGAGTTTCATCTTAATAACCAATCTAAACCTACCCTCTTCCAGTTTAAAACTGTTACCCCTTGTTCTGTCACTACTGGCCCTTGTAAAAAGTCCCTCCCCAGGCTTCCTGTAGGTCCGTTCAGGTACTGGAAGACTGCTATACAGTCTCCCTGAAGCCTTCTCTTTTCCAGGCTGAACAGCTCCAACTCTCTCAGCCTGTCCTCATAGGAGAGGGTCTCACAAGGGTGTTAAAATTCTTAAAAGAGACCTTTCAGTCACTTTTAATCAACAGTCTAGGTGTTGTTCTCATCATTATAATTCATAATATACTCTTTGAAAATATTTCTACTTTCCTAGTTTTGATCTTTGCTTCATAAAACCCTAAATGTTGTAAAATCATTAGTTATTTATTTGCTTGTACAACCACAAAATGTTTTCCTACAGCACAGTTCCAAGTTATGAAGCCAGAGGTATCACATTGTGCCCTATCTGGAGTCTGACAGCTTCTTAAAGTGAAAATGTTCCCAAACAGTGCAGCACTGCCGTATGACTTAATTTTATCACGCATCTTACAATATTTGGCATTTTTCTTAAAACCTGCACCACAAAGATCTGTAAATTACTGGAATATTCTGTTTTCAGTTTGTATAGCTTATATGTCTGAAGTTTATGATTACCATCTGTGGCTGAATTCTACATCACACTGCTACAAACTCACATCAAGAGACCAATCAAAACATTCAACATGTCATGGCTTTGGAAGCCTAATTTATGATTTTATTTATTTTTTTTTAAGCATAGGTTTAGAAATTTTATTATAATCAACGCAATGCTGCAGCAGATTATTTGGATTCATTATAGCTCATATATTTCACCTTTCAATCTACAACTATGTTCTGTAACGTGCTGAGGATCTTCAAATCAGTGTTCAGAAATGGAATAATTATTGCTTCTGCTTATTTAGTTGTATTCATTTGAGGAACAGTATCAAATATTTATGCTCCTTAAACTTTATTAAAATAGAGCTATTGATACAGTAATTAAAATTGCATTTGTAATTTTTACTCGCTCTTCTATATTTATAGCAGAAACCTATAATATCCTAATGGCTTTACCATTTAAAAAAAAAAATGAAACTGAATTAATGTTTATAAATATTTGAAGGGTGAGTGTCAGGAGGATGGGGCCAGGCTCTTCACAGTGATGACCAATGATAGGACAAGGGGCAATGGGTGTAAGCTGGAACACAGGAGGTTCCGCTTAAATTTGAGAAGGAACTTCTTTACTGTGAGGGTAACAGAGCACTGGAACAGGCTGCCCAGGGAGGTTGTGGAGTCTCCTTCTCTGGAGACATTCAAGACCCGTCTGGACGCCTTCCTGTGTGATCTCATCTAGGTGTTCCTGCTCCAGCAGGGGGATTGGACTAGACGATCTTTCAAGGTCCCTTCCAATCCCTAATATTCTGTGATTCTGTGATTTTATGATTCTGTGAATTGGAAAATAAATACCTGCACTCATTGACACCTGTAGAGTTTTACTATAATCTGTCTCCATAAGTAGATTTAAATCAGGTCTTCATGGGGTGGAACTCCGACCATTAATCAGAACATATTTAAAATTGCAATCAACTTTTAGTGTCTGTGTTCCTTGCAAGGAAGATTTCTGTCTTAGGAATTAAATTCAGTGTTGTGGTAATAACAAATCATTTTAATCATTATGCTCATCAGAGATAAGGAATGATCTCTAGTGCCTTTTCCTGTCTTTATCACCTTTGTGAAGATGTGGAAGATGGAGAGAAATTTCATCTGAAGTAAACTGAAATGAAGACAATTAAAGCAATCTTTTTTTTTCTCTTTTTAAAAACAAACAGCAACAAAAAAAACAGATGAGAGTGAATGTCTTGAAAGCTATGAAGATTTAAGCTTTTTAGCAACCTAGATTAGTAGTTAGCAAATTTAAAGCATATATGCTTTCCATTTATTGCCATTACTTCCTAAATCAGAAATTATATCAAGGGAGTTTTATATTCACCTAGCTATCATGTTCTTATGTTGTTGTGGTTTCATTCACAGATTTGATGGCTGTTAAGGTGTTATTCTCTTTTTAGCACTTTTCAGTTGTGTCCCACGACTCTTTCAGGCTCCAGGATTTTTTCCATTCCATTATCTTGGAGATTCTTATTATATTGTGACTGTAAATAAGGTCATTGTCTGAAATATCAAGGAAGGCCTCTGAGTCCTATTTTATTATCTAGGATTTACGGATTTTTTTAAAAAATATATTTTAAAAGCTGTATGAGTGAGAAAGAATTTTGTTTATTATTATTTTTCATACAGAGTTTGGTGGGTTTGCTTTTTTTTGTTACAGGATCATTTTTTGTTGTTGTTTTCACACCTTTTTTTATAAAAAAGAATAGCTACTACAGAATGACAAGACTGTGCTTGCTGACCTGTAGTAGTGAATATACAAAGTTTAGAATACACAGTTGGAAAGACTATACCAAGAACTTGTATAAACCAATAGTGTAAGCCCATCAATACCAAATATATTTTCTTTCTCCATATTCTGTAACACATGGTTTCCTTCTTTTCAGTGCAAACATCCTTGTAATGTAGAACATGAAAACCAAAGAGATTTTTCTGGATGGCAGAATGCAGTATGCTCTGCTGTCTTCAGCAGACAGTGGTCTCTTTCATGTTCAGGCTTCTCCTAACTCTTCTGGGGAGGCTAGTCCAAAACCTGGCTGTAATAACTTTTAGGAAACTTCTTCCACTATTTCTCTGGAATGGAGTGTTTTTTATATGTACCAGCACTGCTGCTAATGATCTTTTACATTCATTGATACATATATGGACAATAAGTTCAGATTTTACTTATACTAAAATTCCTGAGGTAGTTTTTCTGTATACTTGTACTGTTTTGATTACCTACACTTTAATCATGGGTGTGTGGAGTCATCAGTGCTACAACACTACCAGTCCCTCAACTACATCAGAAATATTTTCACAATCTATGTTAATTTAGTGTTTTCCTTTTTCCATATGTGGATATTTGTTGTAAAATTTGATGCTTCTAAAGTTAGCTTCTGGACTGCGCTATGGCGTGCCTTGGCAACAGGATACCCTCATGTAAGGCTGCATCTGGAACAAAGGAATCAGAAAATATTTGGGTTCTGCTAATGATCTGTGATCAATTAAAGTATGGAGATGTGCCATCAATAACCTAGAAAAAAAAAGAGCTAAAAAAAAAAGGAAAAAAAAAAGAAAATGAAGAAAACAGAAAGGAATGTTTGGGGTTTCCATTATTGAATTTTATACAAATTTTTTACTCCAGTGTTCAAGGACATTCAGTTTTTCTTTTGTATCTGAGTCCCATGCATTTTTATAGTACTTGATAATTTTTGTTTTCAGTGAATGAATCCCCACATTTTTTTTCTCATTTACTGTTCTCCTAATAATTACATTGTAATAAATACTTTTCTAAGTAACATTTTACGATATTCAGAGAGATGTGAAGTACAATTCCTTTGTCTAGAAGACTAAAGTAAATTCTTTGAAATACCTTAAACTCATTGGAGTTTGGCACTGCAGAACCTCAAACCTAGCAGCTGGTTATTTACCAGTTTTCTACTGTGACCATCATTCATCATACAATACTCTCAAATTCATTTGGTAGAATGTGAGTACCTACATATTATTATATTTTTATATTTGGAAGTCAGGAGCATTACATGATCATGAAACTTTCAGTCTTCACCAGCAGTGTTGATAAATCAATTTATACATGCCTAGTCTGTTCTCCTATTCCTTCTATCAGGATTTCTAATAGAGCCTGTTTTGCAAGCTCACCATCAAAACCAGAAATTCAGTCTTAGGCTCCTGGTACAAGTAAGGATGGATAGATTAATTTTACATGCTAGTGTGTGTGCATGCAACCAAGACTCATAATTTAAAAAAAAACAACAAAAAAACACTCAAGAACTGTAATGCTGAGACTGTAATGCAGCTCACGCACTAACCTTATGCAGATCTAGTCAAAATCATATATGCATCTGACTGTGGCAATTGTGGATGGCTTTATAATCATCTCCCTAGACATGAGTGTGAGCAGTTGTAGTTTCTTTATATTCTTTATATAGTGCAATCAAAGGCACTAATCCTGTTTATGTGGGTGAATAACATTAAATATTTGAATAATCCCTCTGACTTCTCTCTGAAACTTCTAATGATCCAACAGCTACTTACATGTATCATCACAGCTTGTTCTTTCAATAACATTGCAGACTTGGTAAAATAAATACAGAAGCAAAAATTTTTACAGAAGAAGAAATCTTAGGCATTCAGTGGGGTAAATGCTCCTAAACTCTTGAATAGATTCTAGGTCTACTCATTCTTTTTAAGATTTGTATTTTATTTCCCATTCTTTTAGGGAAAGTGTTCATGTGTTGTATTATTTTGAATAGATGATTCTATTAATTTTCAGTCGTTCTTTTGCTATCTATTCTATTTATATGTACCCATCTATTTGTTTGCACAGCTTCATAATACATGGCCAAAGTAGGTCACTAGCAGGTAAAGAAACAAAGAATTTGCTTCTCTTCACAGGTAAATGTATCCATTATCCACTGTTCTGAGAAATCTATCACATGCTCATCAAAAAAACCTAAGAACTGTCAATTTGATGAAGTACAACTCGCATCTTATTAGTGTTGAGCATAGAAGCAATATTCCACATCAAAAATGACTGCTAAAATATTTGCAATTACCAGCTGTTCAGCATCCATTTTATATAGATAAAAAACATGTCAAATTTAATTTATCAGATATTTTCTGCTTTCATACTTCTTTTTCATCCAGTGTACTGAAAAGTTATCAAAAAACCCTGACTTTTACTCTAGACAGGTATCGTATAGGAAAAAAAAAAGTTATACATCCATGTACAACAGCTATATAGATGGATAATATTCTGAAAGTTTCTTCATTTTAAAAGCTGTATGAACATTTTTATCCTTAAGTGTGTGTCTTTTACAGAAGGGGTGTCAAAAACTTGTTAGTTTTAGTTTATTCATTTTGGATACTGCTGCTGCCATGGGAAAAATAAATAAAGAATTAATCATATCTCAGTATATATTATTTTCTAGTTTTCCTGGGGAGAGAGGGAAGACAGATTTCTTGTAAACAGCATAAAACACACCCTCTTTTGACTATGTGGGGCAGTGTGAGGAGTGCTTATTTAAATCTTCAGTGATGTTGTGGAGAGAAATTGACTTCTTAGTCTTCAACACATCACAGAGGAAGAGAGAACCTGAAGCACTCTGAAGGCAAAAACTAGTAGGTTTTTTTTTTTTTTTTAAATATTCAATATATGGGTGAGGAGTGCTTTTGTCATATTTTGAAGACCTCTGTGGGTCTGGGAATAACTTAAATTGCGCACCAGGGGGCAGCAACAAAGTTATACCTGCTCAGATAAAGTCCTGCATTACACTGATGTTTGGGGGAGGTAAATGGAGGGGATTATTCTTCTTTATTCTGTGCTTGTGAAGCTGCATCTGGAGTACCGTGTTCAGCTTGGGGATCCCCAGTACAAACTAGAGCAATCAAACTGGAATGAGCCCAGTGGAGAGCCACACGGATGTTTTGGGGCCATACAAGAGGCTGAGAGACCTGGACTTTTTCAGCCTGAAGAGATGTTTGTAATCTTGTGGCTCTGAAGCAGCCCTTCTGACCCATCTGACCAATCTGTGAAGGGTCTTTGGATTCATTGCAGTTACCTGCCTAAACTCAGCTGTACCACAGTGGTATAGATGAGATGTTACTGTCACTGTGTCCCTAGAGGATGAAGTAAACTCATCTGATTTCGGAAATTAATGCTGCAAAATTTTTAAATAACGTGTTTTAAAAGTTAGAATGTATGGAAAAGATTCCAGTTTGGTTTGAATTGAGACTGGATTAAAAAAAGAAAAAAAATTCTAAATAGAAACGTCATTTTTTCATCCAGTTCACAGGAAAGTTCTTCTATTATTTTTCCCTATCTGACAGATGGCAATACTGAGGAAAAACCTGCTGCCCAAGAAACTACAAGACTGTTAATAAATCTCTTTTATTTGTAGGTATCCTTAGCTATTATTTCCCAAATCTATTTTTTTTTTTCCTTTTCCATCAATAAGGTTTTTGTTCCAGAGTGAGAGCTCAGAAGAGTAGAAACCATTAGCTTTCATGAGTGCCCAGTACAGATATTTAGTTTTTCCAGGTTTCCAAATGAAGTTTGAAGCACTTTTATTGATTAAATTTATAGGGGATCCTCTAGCTATTCTCAGCATAGCACTTTCTGTTGCTGACTCCTAGCAGAAATGTTATGTTTTATTTTGGTTTCATGAAAGAAAACACACATAAATGGGAACTTGTCACCATCATAATCAAAATAACCACCAAAATAACCATCATGTTATTTTAAATCAGTTCCGGTGGGATTAGGAATTTCAGTCCTTTGCTCCAAGTATTTATTAAATACCAGAATGAAGCAACTAAACCAAATATCAGCTCAGTAAGTCTCCAGTTTGTTGCAAACTAATTTGATAGAGTTCTTAATTAAATAAATTACAGTGAAATAGTTTCTTTTTAAAATAGATATTGGAATTCAAATCTTTAGCATTTTCTCTTTGTTTTAGGTCTGATTACAGTGTAAATCTGTAAATTATCTACAAATATCCCAGTGATATGACCTATGACTTCAGACCCTTTCCTGTGGTTCAGCTTTCATATTTCACCGTAAGGACTTTCTTTCTGTAGCTAGAGACAATGTTGTAAAAAGATGTTGCTCTACATCTTTGAAATTGACTTTGTCCCTCTTAGTGCTCTGATTATCATTATTATTTATTTAGTATTAACAGTAGCTATACGTTTGCAATGTGAGGGAAACTTTTTGACCTAGAAAGATTGTAATCTAAATTGATTATGCCTTTTTTTTTGTCAAGAAAGCATTACAAAATATGGCCAAGTTACTGGATATGTTGTGTGATCTTAGTAAGTATTCAGTAAATGACAGAAAAAGTTTCGATCTATAAGGTCTTTGAATGTTGTTCAATTTAGCTTTTCATTAATCATTAAGTTGTGTAATGGGTATGCACATAAGTTTATTAATTCAAAAAGATTTTGCCCAAAAAGCATATGCACGGCAAGTCACATTCACATGGATGCTCATAAATACTGAGTAAGCTGGTAGGTATTGATTCATCTGGTATTTTGAATTGTAACAAATTCTTACAAACAACATGTTAGCAATATCTCATATATTCCTTTACTTTAAATCTGCATGTGCTAGTACTTTGTTACTATTTTCATTCTTCTAATAAGCACTACCTGAACACACTTTAACTTGAACAGGCAAACAAACTTAAACACTCCTTTCTGTTCTCCTCATAATAGCTCTTCTTGTCTTTGTTTTCCTAAAGTAATTGAAGAAAATCTCCCAGACATACCATAATTTATTTCCTAACAGTGGTGAAACCTTGCTCCATTTACCAGTCCCTTGACCAACTTCTATGTCTAACAGTCAGGGCAGCTGTGAATCATAAGCCACATTAAGTCCTGACTGCTTGGTTTTTTGTTTGTGGGATGTGAGCATATTGCACGCTCCTGTTAGTATCTTGAGTTTCCTTCTCTGCATTGTATCTGGATTTCCTGCCTCTGAAATGAAAGGATGAGAACTCAATATCAGTACAAATATGGGTCCATTAGTATAAGCAATCTAGACCCCTACATAATAACCTTTTTGTGTTGCAACTAGTCCAAACATCAGCACATAGACAGCTGCAGCTAGGATATCAAATAATGAAGATCTGTGGAAAAAATGTGCACGGTCTTGACTTTTCCCTGTTTCAGATGTCAAGTCATTTGCCTCAGATCACAAGATGTACACTGCCCTCTTTCTCCTTTTCTCTATATGCTTCTAGCCTGTGCCCTTCTGGATCACACCTGAATTAGGTGGTCCCAGACGCCTGAAGGGGTGTGTGTGATGACTCTCCTGAGCCACCATTTCCAGAAAGTTGACTATGGTGGGTCTCAACTATATTCAACTAAATGGATAGGCAATTTCCTTACAAAAGAAAAACCTCTTTAGAATTTAAAAAGTTTTAGTGTCCTCTGCATGGGTATTTCCCATATTACACTAGAAAAAGTGTATTTTTTATATACAAAATTTATGGTTTAAGTGTTTTTGTTCCAGCTAAATTTCTACTGATGTGAAATGTACTTAACAGTCCCCAGAATCCTGCACCCACTTTATGGTTAATAAACACGATATACTAAAATTCTTCAGTTCCATAATGTACTCTGCATATTTAAACAACATTCATAAAAATATAGCCTGCAGAAAAAGATTATTCAGGATCTCCAAAACAGAAAATCACACTGCATTTTCAGTTGCTGGAAGTCTTTAAAATGCAAATAAGCAAGAAAAACTATGCTTCAAGAAAATTCCTGTGTCATGGAGACTCTTATTAAATATTTTATAAAAGTTGTTACTGTCTAGACAGAAATCTGATGTAAGGGTTGCATGCCAGTAGCCACAAATAATCAATATGACAATTTTGGCATGGAAACATAAAGTCGGCTGCAACAAAATCAATAACAGTATGAATCATCATGTCCTGGTATGCTAAGTATGCTTCTAACTTTAACTATTAGTACCTGAATACAACACAAGTCAAGAATAAATCTTCTACAGCTGTCATTAGTAGTTAGGTGTTGACAACTAATTATCATCCTTTTCTGAAAGTACTAGATGTTTTATTAATGCACTGCATTGGTAGATTACATGAGCAGAAAAAAAAAATATTTCTCTTTTAAAAAATCCCTTCATAAATTTAAATCTGATAAAGTCTTAATAATGAGCTTCTATGTATTTATATGCTTTTAGCAGCTTATATAAGAAGGTTGCTGTCCATTTTACCTTAATCATTATTCTCTTCTTCAGTTCATTGTCAGATTGAGACATTTCACTATAAGTTATCAAACAAGATATTGTTCAAACAGCCTTTTTCAGCTGCCCTTAATACACCACTGAGAGGGTGGGCACAGATACAGGCAAACAAGTAATTTATGTTCCTTTCTATGTAGTTAATATTTGAGTAAAACACTATAGGAAGAAAAAATATCTGGAAACTCTAGATAATAAAAAATAGAGCTTGCACTGGTGATGTATAATGTATTCTTCCAGCTGCTGAAAGAGGTGTCTCATCATCTCACCATTTGTGGTTTTGAATAAGCTACAGTTCAAAGGGAAGTTTTCCCTATGGTCATTCCTGGAGTTTCAGCCTGAATTCACTGCATTAAAAAAAAAAAAAAAAAGAAAAAAGAAAAGCATGCTCACAAATATAATCACATATGTTTACAAAAGTCATCATTTATTTTGTTAGAAGATAATAACTAAGGTTCAAGATGATTCTGGTAGCCTGAAGTAAAGTTTGCCTTGCAGATTTTTTTTTTTTTTAATTAATAGGTAACCTTTACCTGTTTTTCCCCTAGTTCAAGGACAGCATATTAGTTCTATAAGTATTGGTGCTTTGCCTTACAGAGACATACTATGGCTGAGGTGAACAAGAACAAAAGATCAGCTCTAGGGATCTGGAGCAGATGACGAAACATTTGGAGAAGAGTAAGTATGCAGCAGTGCAGCATAAAATGACCTAGTAGTTATACTGGCCCACAAAATGTGTATTGGTCAAACAACAGCAACATGCTATTGTTTCAAGATAAATCAATGTCACTTTGACAGATTTAAAGGTAAATGCTTTATGAGGAACAGACTGATGCGAAGTCATCCTGATAGATGCTGGTGAAGTTTCAACCAGGAGATGGGTCCCAGTACACCCAAAGAAAAATTGGAGGGATCTGAGAGTTTAATACTAAACTCAGGTGTGTGAAAGCATCAGAAGTTTATAAAACATGACCTGTGAAGAAAAACTGAAGAAACTGGAAATGTCCACTGTGAAGGAGATGAAGTGGTGATATGAAAGCAGTCCTACAGCACTTAAAATTTTATTATTACATCAGAACAGTGGTCAGTTCTTTATGCCCACTAGGAATAGCACAAGAAGATTCCTAATTTATAAAGGTATAAGATATCAGCATGGGCTTTCTGCCTGTAAAAATAAGGAAATTCTGTATCAAAACAACTAGAGAGGTATTTGGTTCACTTTCACTTCATGTTTTTAACAATATTTATATGTCTGTCATGGATTATGAAGGCACACTTGATTTGACTTTGTAAGTAAGGCAAATGAAAACGAAGGATCTAAAAAAATGCCAAATTTGTAATGCAAGGAATGTTGGTGGACCTTGAAATACACACAGGATCCACAGCTAGCAGAATGCTGAGCATCTATATGATGAAATACATGAGCAATGGCATTGGCACTGGAAATTTTTATAAAATTTATTGCAATTGACGCAATCTGTCAAAAAGGGTTATCTATATCTTTAAAAAGGCATATTATTAAGTATATTATTAAGTAGCTCTTTTAGCATTTTGGAGTGGAAAATATCTATAAGTTTGTTCCAAATCACCTACAAACACCTGCATGTCTTGTTTGCCATGAAAAAGAAAAATTAAAAAAAGATCCCAAAGCTGCTAGCTAGTGTGACAAACATATACACAAAATTTATAATGGCCTGCCCATTTTGTTTATACAGCTAAGCTAAAGGGCCTCCAACAAATTAATGAAGATCTTGAAGTAAATAAAATCCTAATACTATGAAGACATTATCTTTCAAGTACATATTTGCTAAGAGTAACCTTTTTCTATACCTGCAATTATCTTAGTCTAAACTGATTGTTGTTGACATATGTAATTAATGCTTATAAAAGGACAAACCAGGAATTAAGGCAGGCAGCAATTATTTGAAGTGTAATGTCTGCCAGATTAATGTTGCTGTAATGAATGTTCATTGTGTATTAAAACTGCATGACAACTACAAGAAGAGCCCTTGAAAACTTGTTCAGAGGAAAAAGTTCAGATTATTTATATCTAATAAAAAATCAGACTGAAGCGGCTGCAACACACAAGTTAATTTTGAGTTCTCATCTAGGGATTAATTGGACCCTGTATATAAAAATGTCTCTTTGTCAACAGACTTTTCTTTATTTGTTTAGATTGTGCTGCACCAGGACATGACCTATGTCTATTGAAGTCAGTGGAAGAGCTTGCTTTTACTGAACAGGATTTAGATTCACATTTCTAATAGGCTCTTTTTGGCTGTGTAGAAAATGATGGTGTGCTTAATTATCTGATTTTTGCTTAGGTTCATGTATAATCCTACCTCTTATTACCAGGGCTTTTCTTTTGTCTGGGATTCTGAGAAGCTCAAAAAAGATGCTTTAAATAGACAAGCAAGCATTTAGCAGTTCATTCATACCTCCCTTTTTCTGTACTTCAAAACAATAATAATAAATAACCACCTAGCAAAAATATTCTGAAATAGATGGAATTTTCTTTAAAATTACATACATGCAGTAGTACTGCTAGCCAGCTAGCTAGAGAAAAAGTGGAAATCACTAGATAGTGTATATCTTTAAAGGAGGAAAGAAAGCTAAATAAAAACATAAATACATTGCATTAATGATTAATAAAGTCTTCTGACCATAAGCAGCAAATATAATTACCAAAATAATTGATTTAATGAAAATTGTTTCAGATCATTGATACCTATGAATAGTACATAAAAGTATCATGTACTTCTAACACTCACTCCCTCTGCCTGTGGGCAGAGAGGTTTTGTTCAAGCTCGTGCTTGGACACCCACACCTGTCTTAAATTGTAGGTGTCCCTGAGCCCAAATCTGTCTCCTGCTCTCCTGGTTTGTGAGGTTCCTGTGTAAACCTTGCACCTATGCTGTAGGTAGCCTTGTCTCCAGCCGTGCCTCCTGCCCTTCCTGAAGGGATCCTTTGTCTCACTTTGGACTTGACTTGTTACCTTACCTGGACTGTTGGTGGATCCCGTCTCTCTCACCAACCTGCCTTGACACATCATCAGGGACACCACTGCCCTACCCATGCTATACCTGCTCTTAACTCCTGGATCATCCTCCCTAATCAATTAACTGGCCTCTTGCTCCTCCCTGGCACAGACATGCTCTGTGGGTGCCTTTTAAAAACAGCAAACCTCAGGTTAGTATTGTTTACCATCACCTTACATTCCTATCAATGAAGTTTCAACACAAATACTGCTATGTATCTCAGTGGCTTGTAAAGTCCACAGAGAGACATGGCTTCATAAGCAAGGAAGTTTTCAGATGTGACTAGAATGGAAATATGATTAAATAGCTGCTGCATGCTTGTTGTGGTGCAGCAGCACTTCTTAAACTTTTTTGGAAACTAGAAGCTACACAGCTCACAGCTGGTTTATCATAGCATGGAGTTCGAGTTCTTTATGATACCTTAAAATTACAGAATTGCTGAGATTGGAAGGGACCTCTTGAGATCATGTACACAACCCACCCTGCTGAAGCAGGGTCAGCTAAACCATCTGCACAGGTCAATGTCAAGATGTCTTTTAAATATCTCCAGAGATTAAGATTCCACAGCCTCTCTGGGCAACCCATACCAGTGTTTGACCACTTTAACAATAGAAAAGAGGGTTTTGGGGGGGTTTTTTTGTGTTCAGATGGAATTTTACATTTCTTTATTTGTGCTCTTTTTTCTTGTCCTGTCTGTAGGCACCACTGAGAAGTCTGGCATGAATGGACCATGCAGCATGCAGCCTGGCATGTGGGTAGCATGAATGGAAGTATTCCTTTGAAAGGAGCCCAGGTGGAAATGCCTGGAGCATGGTAGGTGTTTGTTTCCATAAGCAGAGACTAAGAAGGAAACTTTTTTGAAATTTAAATTGATTTTTACTATGCTATTGCTTTTTAAAAAAAAAATTAAGAAGCTTGCATGTTGGACTCCACAGAAAACAACAAGCTTTTCAGAAATCAATCAGTGAATATAATACACAGAAAAGTTGTTCTCTGACAAGTAAAAAAGATCAAAGGTATGAATTAGTTTGGCGTGTTTATAGTATTGTGAGTATCTTTATCAATGTTGGAACTTGATTCAATGAATGATTGTCTATAAGTCAACATTAAGAATACAATACCCAACAGAAATATTTATTTAAGCTACTTACATACCGTGAAACTAAAACTTTCCAAATGATAACTGTTAAAATGGAAACAATAATTATATCAGCCTCCCATACTCATGCTGTTCTTTCTTCACCATTTAAGACTGTGGTAATTTGTTATGTAGTACTGATCTGATACAATATCATCTTTGATGCAACTGCAAGCTCCATGCTGTTCCCTCTTAATAGACCTTAGAAACATCTCCATGGGTATTCAGCTGAGCTTTCTCTGCAGCCTGATATTTAGCACAGCTCAGTGCATGGTAACTGGGCCAAAGTTAATGTTGTCTGAGCAGCACTAACTAAGTGTTGTAGAGTCCTTTGAGCAGCAGCTGCTGAGCAGTCCTGAAGTTGGGCTGAAACAGCCTCAGGACCACCTGTACAGCAAGTGCTGTTTCTGACATCCCTGCATTTCCTGTTGAGTAGATTAGAGAGAGGAATAAGATTCTTTTTCTTTTTACACTTCAGTGTTCTTCTCTCATCTGGCAGGCAACATATGAAATTGCACTAAGTATAGATCATTAAGAGCTGTTTGACTACATGAACAGGTTGTTATTTTTCTCTTTCTGAACATACGGACTATGTCTTTACTGAAATTTAAACAGTTATATTCATTACTTTGGAAACATTTATAGTTCCAGACTTGAGAAGCTGGACAGTTTAATACTTTCATGGCACTGAAAACAAGGTCTTCCAGACATATCCATTGTGGTAACCACAAGGTCATCAGGGTATAGGGTACAATTCTCAATAAAGAATTTATTTTTTATGAGATTTCTTTCTTAACTAAGTAAATGCACATGTAATGCACGTGCATAAAAGAAAGAGAGCAGTTAAGCTCCAGTAAATAAACAGGATTTTACATTTTGTCAGAAAAGGTGGATTTGGTATGAGAACAATTTTTGCTTCACCAGAGCCAAAGTAGATTTCTAGTTAACTGTAGTGTAGAAAAGTAAATAAACATTTAGGATTTTAAAGAAACCACATTATGACGTTGATATTATAATTCTCTGTTTTTTGTTTGTTTTTTTTTTTTTTTAAATTGCTCTTCCTCAGTATTAAATCTTTGGAAAACAGGCCCAAATTGCAAATAGACGTTTGTCTTGTAGCTTTCTAAAATCGCATTGAGCAAAGAAATTTATTTGAATCCTCAAAATACAGTTTGATGAGTTATAAGAATATTATTCAGTTGTTCAGGCAATAGACTCGAGAATTTTAATTTATCAACTCTAATAAATTTTGAAGTCATCTGCTTTTAGTGGGTTATTTTTACGTTAAATAAAAGATAACATAATTTTCCAGAGGCTGCAGAGTTTTTAACTATCATACTGAGAAAAGCCATTCACCAATAAACCCACTTTTGCAATTAAAAACAGACGTACATGAATTCACTCTTGCAGAGATATCTAACCCATGTATGCATACACTATCAGGGAGAGGAATCCTGGGGTAGACTTGAAATTAAGCTATGCAACACTGGAAGACTTTTTGTACAGTGTGGACCTGCAGTGATGGAAATCAACTAATTCTGACATTTCCAAGGATACAGAACATCATATTTGAAATGCTCTTGGCAAATGGGGGGAGGCAGTATTACCCTGTTACTGCCTGTGGTACTGGAGACTCCAGGAACTGTTTGTTCTTGGCTGTTTCTACTGTTTGCTGGAGCACTTATGCTATTGTCACCTCCGCATGCTTCCTAAATGGCACTGGGGAGAGCAGAAGGTCATTGGCTTCTCAAACATCTATCCACGCCCTAGGAATGCAGCTGTTTAAAGACTGGAAAAAAGTTTGATTATCAGTTTAAGATTATTTGAGGCTGGCTATAATTAAATGTTAGAGCTTTATCAAGCAACCCATTAATTTGTCCATTTTAAGATGGCAATTTTGCAGAGCTTCAGTTAAGAGAACTAATTATCCTTTAGATAACACAGAGCATCTTAGATTAGCATTTAGACAAATAACCTATTTTTCAACTTTTCAGAACATTGCTTAGTGTGTGATCTCATTGCATCAAGAAAGTAAGTGTATAGCAGGTTGTTTTAAAAATCAATGTGTTTGCTAGATGTTTTTCCAGAAAATAGCCATCGTAATAATAGGATGAAAAGTTCATTCACATCCTAGTTGTTATTTTGAATTTTTCTAAACTCCTCTTGTCTCCAGGTTTGTTTTACTAAGAGTTGAGACCTGGTGTTGACTACAATTAGACTTATTTAGTTAATCCTTTAGATCCAATGACTTCTGGAGAGCTTAATATTAATATGTAATCTCTTACTGTGGGGATGAAATCTCTTGACGCTGACAGTAAATGATGATTTGGATGCAATGTGTACTCAGGAGAAAAAATGATTGCCACAAGTCATTTTTACTCCTTTGGTCTTAGGGTTTGCAAGAGGAGTATAACGGTACTGTATTGCATATTGTATTATATGTTCCCAAACTACTACAAGACCTGGCTGTGCAAGTCATACAAATACTGTCAAGTAAATCTTGCAGTCTTCTAGTTTTCTGATCATCTTACTAGTTGTTCTTAAGTTTCCACAGGTTTTTTTTTTTAATTTGTCAAACTGCAATGCCATCACATTTTTGTGTTCTCTGTGTTCTACCAACAAAATTTCTTAGCAGATTACTTTACACTTTGAAAAATCAGCACATATTTTGAGTTTCTTTTGGAGATGCTTAACTTTCAATTTGTCCAAAGATACAATTGTAAAATGTTCTTTCTTGAGTTCTACTAATTGTACTCATGATTCTCTTGACATAAAAAATAAATAGCTAAAAAAACTGTAGTGGTGATACTTCCTTAGTTTGTTTTGCTCGATATCCCACATTCAGTTATGTTTATTTGAATGTAAATTCACAATATTTATGGAATTATTATTCCTGCTCATATTGAAGTAGAAATAGATTAAGAAATAAAACTAGTAGAGTTATTCACTGGAAACACCTTAGCTATATTTTTGTTGCTGTAGGTAAATGGAAATGACCGAACATTTTTATTCTAAGAGCTGTTGAGTTCAGTCTAATAAAATTTGTGTCTGAAATCTGATTTCAAATAATAAAATAACCCCTAGATTTGTAGCATTATAAAATTGTCCATATATCAGTTACCCATCCTGGCTATGTCCTTTAATAGGAATACTTAGCAAAATGGTTAATTTTTACCATATAAACAAAAAGTCAGAAATAAATCTGAATCCTTAATGGTTTCAGTAGCAGAAACACTTCAGGAAAAAGTAAGAATCAAGACACTAACTAACTTCAGGAGTTTCAAAGTAATGAATTATCTTGATATTACTTTATGATTGATTTAAAAAATTTAGGGAAAAAACTAATGAGTGATAATTAGCACTCAGACCCTCTTAAAAGCACTAGGTTCAATCATGCTCTCTTCTGAGTTTGTTGTTTATTTTTTTTGTAAACAGTGATCAATACAGGAATAAATATTTTAGTAGTAATGGACTATTACTAAATAGTGCATAGATGACCTTGCATACATGCTACATCAGAAAAAACCTAAATGTTCTTATATCTGTGTAAGTTAACCATAGGCTGATGTATTTTTTGAGAATAAAAATGATGTATGGATTTTCTGACAACAGTTAAGATACTCTATTTCAAAGTCTCGGTTGTAACAAATTATTTTTAGTAAAGAATTTTGGATTTTTTTTTCTTTTTTCCCCCCACTTTTCTTCTCCACTGACTTCTATTAAAGTGCTATCTTGGTTCAATGTCCTTTTTGAGTTTAAATGTGAGATTGATTGCTAAACAAATCTTGGCATCTCTGCTGCCTACAGATACAATAGAAGCCTTGAACACCATCGTTCTGGTCTTGTACTAAACAGCTGTGGGTAGCATGGCAGAGCAGTTTCTCAGATAATAAAGACATACTTTTGAATACTGGACTCTTCAGCCTATATTGGGAAAATGGCTAGAAAACATATTAAACTGACAGCTCTCTGCTGATGTACAGTGCTTTCCTGATCATTTTTTTAAAAAGTAATTGTAAAAAGTGCATTGAACCCCTGGTAAAACTCTCAGAGATCGCTGGAATGCATGAATTTCATGTAAACAGTTATGCAGCAGTGGGTGTTCTTTCCTATATTAACATAAAATACTTCCTTAAAAACTTTGAGAAAAATTGTTTTTTGAGTGGTTTTATGGTTCATTTCTATTATGAGGACAAAACTGGAAAAGAGGGGTTTTTTAGATTTTAACAGCATAAGAAATGGTAATACCAAAGTACAAATATGGAATGCTTACACTTAGGTTGGTGCTTAGACAGCTGGACTATTCTCTTGCATGGTGTTAATACTGTTATAGGTAGAGGTATGTACTGCCTTTTATACCAAGCACTTTGTTTTAAAAGCAGATTCAATAAGTCAAAATAATGTGAATTTGTGTCAGTTATGCTGAACTATTCATTAAGGAATAGAGTCTCTCACAAAATCTATAAACATAATATCAAGGTTTTAATCCAAAAACATTTTGAATTTTCAGTTTGAAATTGTTTTTCTTCTCAATAATTTCTGTAATTTTATTCAAGATAAAAACACTCAATGTTACTTACACCACTTTACAAGAGCCAATTTCAAACAAAATTTTGCTTTCATCAAAATAAAATATTGTGTTAGCTTAAACTGAGTTTTAAAATTTCTGAGCAAGATACCAGCCTTCACAGTCCATTATTTACCCAGCTTCACCAGTGATGTATAACATTCCCTACTAAGAATGTTGATATTTACTTGATTTTATTTCTGTTACAGAGAAATCACTAGAGGTTGTTATTGTGAGCAAAAATCTTTTTATTCTGACTGTTAGAAGCTGCATTTAGCAATCAATAGTGTAGAAGGAAGAGGAAGAAAGATCTTTGCACTATCATTGTGAAAGCCAAGAAAGCCTTGTTTCCAGTTATTTTTTGGAGGATAAGTCAGCATACCAGTTTCCCCCAAATTAATTTCAAATTATACATGGTATTGCTACACCAACATTGTACCCTATACTATGATTCAAACTAGTTCAGTATAGTGGGGTTAATTTATTTCTTCAGATCACACAGCTGCTCCACGATTTTGTGCTCAGAGTAAGACACAGCAAAAGATGCTTAAATACTTGCATCTGTCCCTGATTAGCTATCTTGGAAACTAATTAAGCAATCAATAAACAGAACAAGTACAAGTCAATGGCATCTCTGATAAGCATGCATGATCTTAAACCTTAAGCCACATCGTTGTCAGCAATTACAAGGAAAGCTATACCATCCTGAGGTTCATTAAGATACACTTGTACAGCTATTAAATGTCCATCTACTAATAGATTTTCTACAATACATAGGCGGGAGTGAGGGCTTCTCTTTAGCTTCACTGGTGTATAAAGTAAATTTCACTTAATCATCAATAAGTAACATAAAACATACTTGCATATATATATCAAGCATAAACAAAAACCTTTTTTCTTAAGAATATTTGAACATTCCTGTTAAACTTCTGGCAGTAGTTCTCTAGGCTTAGACCTAATGTTATTTAATGTGTTGCTATGGAAGCATTATGTTTCTTGCCATTGCAAAAATTATATGCCTGAATATGAAACAGAACCTGACTGATTTCAATCTTTGAAGAAGTCCTGACACATGAGTTCGATGATGAGATTTTAAATTATCATTTGCTTGTCAGAAAACATGTACAGATGTTATTTTCTGCTAAGCAAAAAATTCAGAATTTATCACAGTGCTTAATCTTATCAAGGATGTTATACATAATTACAAGGCAAAAAAAGGAAAAAAAAACCAATCCTCTCCTAATTGAAGCCCTATTACTAAAATAATGACAATGATCTTGCTGTACTTTGCTGTTCCTCCTGCGGAATCCCACAGTGATAGGGATGAACCATTGTAGCTGCTGCCTCAACCTCCAGTATTGCTGGAGCTGTACATTACTATATTGGCTTGCATATATGCATTATCCTTTCCAATGACATTCACCTTATTACTTGAAACAACAGATTCTGTTTCATCATGACTATCTTTAAAAAGAGTTAAGGAAATTCTAATCAGTTGCCTTTGCAATTGAGGTATTTGTGGAAGGGTTGAATGTTATTCTAAATCTGCTCTGGCTTTAATGTTAGCAGAAAAGCAATTAAGTAATTTGAGCTTTTAAAATTCACATCCTCTTTATAAATAAAAAATGCAATTTGTATATATGGAGCTTGAAGTTGATGGGGTTTTGCAGGTGCCTAAAACAGCAAGTACTCAGCTGTTTTAAGGAAGAGCATCTTATCTATGTGTTTAAATGTGCTTCACAGGATACAAGTGTACTGAAACAGAGGTACCACTCATACAAGAAACCTAGTGTGTCACTTTCCTGAATTACTAGCTTCTAAAATTCTAATCTGAATGTTACATGTAATCCTTTCTTGTATTTTATATAGAAGTTAAATTGCCATCCCATTGATTTAAAATGGGACACTTCTTTAATAGAGCTAATAAATGGAGTAGGGAGACAATTTGGTAAGGTAGATAAGCATGTGATGAATTTTGCACCACGCTCCAGGTTAGCCACCTGCTAATATCTAGGACAGTAGGTAAAAAACAGACTTGCCTTTTGAAATAGAAGATGAGATTGTCAGTAGGCAGAATGTAATTTTCCAGGTTGGCATTTGGCCAGCACAGTGGGTGCTCTACAGTGCAACTCTTCAAAAATTATCTTCTGCTCTTTAATGACTACAAGCAGTCAGAAGGTTGGTTTTCTGTTTCATCTGAAATCTGGCAGCAAGCTCGTATGAGCTCTAATCCAAAACACTGCAGTTTTATGAAAGTTTCAGGTGACTCAGATGTCCTTGTAAGGAACCATCTTTAATCATGAAGACTATTATTATTAGTAATAATAATAATAATGAAAAAATATATCACATTGTCAAATCTTCAGCCTTGAAAATAGTGTTTTTATGAAGGCAACATAATGATTGACTTTCTATCATTTATGTTCAGTTGTGATTAAAAAACTTTGTCCTTTTGTTATTGATAGGGTATTACCCTAAGATTACTGTTAAGGCATATTTAAATGCAGCATTACTATTTCATTATTTGATTTTAAGGACACCAACTATTACTGTCAACACTGTCAGTTGAATGCTGATATATAACCCATTGTTTTTATATTTCACATTTGCCTTTTATTTTTGTTTTATTTTATTGATAAATGAACAATCTATTGACTTAAAAAAGAAAAAGAACCCACAAAATCACAAAAATCCAAGACAACTTGAAAGATTATCACTATAAATCTCATCTTTCTACTTCTCTGTCCTGTTTTTATGTTCTTTCCTTTGTTATCCCAGTCTCCTCTCCTGTTTCTTGATTTTCTTAATATTTTTCTTATTTTTCACTCCTTCTCCTTCCCTGCATCTCTGCTCTGAGACTTTCTTTTCTTCTCCCCTTCCTTACTTATTTCTCTTACCCTTTCAAGTAACATATTTACAATTACTAAGAATCTTTCACTAATCCAAAAAGTAAATGAAGTAGTAAAAATCAATAATATTATTTCTTTGGTGTTCTGTGTGATTTCTTAATTAGACTAGATGACTGAGGTTTTTATTTAAAATCTATTCCATCATCTGTTTGTACGGCACCCACAAAAATGCTGAACACCGTGCCTTTTTTGTTTACATAACCGCAAAGTGGAAGCAGTTCCACTGATGTGAATGAAATAGCCCTGGTGTAAAATTAGAATAAAACCTAAAGTTTCACTGTTACTATATCACTTGTAAAAACCTTGAAATCTCATGTGAACTCTCAGAAAACCTTTAAATGCAAGAGACTACTCACATGGGCAGTCAAATTTGCTTAATTGTGGCTGCTGGCATTTGTAAAGTTGCTCATCTGTGTAAATGTTTGACTGATCAGGATTTAATACATCGCACGATAACGTGGCATGTGAATAGGAACTGAAAAAATTGAAAGGGACAGTATAAAGTGGGAAAATTATTGCAAAATCAAGACCACTTAGAGACTGAATCCACATCTGTTCCCACCTTGATGAACTAGTTCTTTTGTTTTTGATGTATAAAACCCTGTACTTATCAGTGGCTTTTACATACTATGTTAAAAACAAAATTCGCAAAACTTCATTCCCCAAATTGTCATGAATTTTCTTACCTTCAGCAAAGTGCTTTTCTATAAGGTCTTAACATTAGAATTCTTAATTATTAATTTGGCTACTAATGGTGAAGAGGCTCCTTGAAAAATCTGTTCTAATACCAGCGTGGTAAGGCCTAATGTATAGCTCCTGGCCTTAGAATTTGTAATGCTCAGTAGGACATATGCTCAAGCACCATCCTACAATTGCCTGTACTACTTAATTATTAACCCACTCCCGGACATGGTTTTGGTGTGGGCAAACTAGTACTTTCCTCAACCTTGCCAGGCACGGTTTGGGAGATGATGTATTCAAGGAACCAGTCAATATGGATGAGATTTGTTTGAGGACAAAGCTTAGACCTGGTTCAGGAGAGAATCTAGCCCTATAGATGCAAATCATGCTTTATGCTTATTGTGCCAGAGAGAATTTACCAAAATTAGCAAAACTTCAGGCTATCACAGTGCACATGGGCAGAGTTTGGTTCACAGCAGTCAAATAGCTTAATGCAAGGGTGTTGAAGGACCCAACAGGATAGGATGTGTAGACAAGCCCTTTCACTCTGAGCAATATTAAAGGACAAAATATTTCTCAATATTAATGGCTTTGAAACCCCTTTCAGGGCCATGACTCTGCATCAAAGATCTGCTGCACTTTTCTCCCCAAAAGACAGAACCTCAAAGAGGAGTTTCACTCTTGATGCTATCTGGGAAGGAAAGGCCAGGTTTACATTTTCTTTGCAGCCAGGGAGAGATTTCGAATCACATATCTGTTTTCAAAAGAGTGCCTTAGTAATCATCTATAGGTTGTTCCAGAAATGGAAAGGTGGTGGAAAAGGTTTCTTTCCCATTAAGGATTCACTCTCTATGCTATAATTACAGATTTTTTTTATGCAGAAAGGACAAGGGAGAATAACTGCAGTATGTTGGTTAGGCATACAAACAGCAGTTGCAAGTCATAGTCCAAATCCAAGCCCTGTTTCAAATGGTCCTTAAAACCAAGACAATAATTCAATTCTTGCCCCCTTGCAAGTGCCTTAAGCACTGAGCCTAATTGTCCTGGTCAAAGGAAAAGATATTCCTTCTATATCTGGGTGCCTGCTTTTTGTACTGTGAGCATGCTTTTATCATGCATATTCACCATACAATCTGTTATTAATTTTAATTATTTTCAGTATTAAAGGCCCGTGACACTATTAGCTGACCATTAAAAGTCATCTATAGCTCATTATCAGTGATTAATCACCTGCTGTCTTATAATTAATGTTTATTAGGGGAACAGCGGTTTAATAGCTGTTCCATATTTTCTATGTTAATCAAGGACAGATATAACAGACTCTCAAAAATTTCATATGGCATTTTTTGACATTGATTTTAAAGTCTCAGGAAATAAACTATAGTTGAGAATTAAATTTACTATCTAAAAAAGGTGTAAAAAAAGAAACCACAATAAAAACTTATTTTACCATAATGATAGTCACGGAAACTTTAATTTTCCCTTTGTTGAGACTACTTAAATTTCCAGATATATGAGAGTGGCCACGCCAAGATCAGTTTGCCAAATTCATCTAATAGGCTTGTGGCTATCTTTCAAAATTGTGTACTCTCTTTAGTTATATATCTTACTGGAGGAAGCCACTTTAATACTGATAGTCTCAATTTTAGTTAAAAATTAGAATGATCTTTCATTCATACTTTGTCTATTATTATTTAGAAACATTCAGTTATTCCTTTTTTTAATATGGGCAAATATTTATTTTTGCAAATTTATGCTTTTGGTTGTGTCATAGTTGAAAGGATGAAATAACCGCTGAAGTAATGGAATTAAATATGACTTCACAGCTTTTATTTATAGAAGTTGCTGTTCAGCTGTAAGTTAAGTTCAGTACTGGACAGTTTAGGGCATTTTTAAAATACCATTGATTTTAAAAATCTTCAATTTTTCAGTGCAGTTATGAATCTTGTTAGGCAAAAAGGGCCATGATAGGTAAAGTGATCTCATCTGTTGAGATGTAGACTCCATCTGCTGTCTTGAATCTCTGGGATTTGGGAAATCAGTATGCTACCACTGTGGTAGCAGATGTTTAACTTTGGAGGACTTTTGAACACACTGGAACAATGCAGCATCACCAGCTTGCAAAATATTGTGAAAATAATCTGTGTTTGTTACTATGAGGAAAGCAAACAGGAAATTTCAGCCTTAACCTGCCTGATCTTCACAGAAATTTCTTCTTAATCCCTATTAAAACATACAAGTAACTATCCCAAGAGGTATGTAATATACTGACTTTGTAATCCGTCATTGAATCTCCCACCTACTTGCTCCTACAGTGAGATGAAAATGACTGAGCCTCAGCTTCCCTGAAGCACACCCCGCTTCCTGCTGGTCACAAGAGAAAACAAGTCCCATCCCTTGCAGATGCCAGCTGTAGCATTTTTGGTTTTCTGTAGTCAGTTTTTTAATTCAATCTCCAGAACACCACTGCTTTAACGATACAGTATCTAATTTCTCTACCAAAATTTATTCTGAGCTACTTTAGATACATTTGTTCTACTGATCAGACTAAACTACATTTCAGATGGTTTTGATTTCCCTTTTTTTCTTTCCTTAGAGTTTATATGTACTCTTCTACCTACACACAGAAATTCTCTCCCTTCTCAACCTCCAGTTTATCAGGCCAAATGAAACAATCCCTTTCACACTCATCTGGTACCATAGGTTCTCTCTCCCTGCGATCAGTTTTTCAACCTTTCTCTGTACTTATTCTCATTTGAAATCGCATTTCCTAAGCAAAGCTACTGCATTTAACATGAGACCTTCCCTGTGGCTGTTAGGTAGGTGTAGTCATACCCTTGCTCTGTTGAAAACATCTCTGATAAATTTTAGTTACATACTGGTCTTTCCCATGGCTGCAGAATATTTGTGCCTGATAGTATTTCTGGTCCCCCTCTTTCTCAGTAATCTATTACTGATAAACACCTAATTTATAATTAGAGGTTTCATTAAGTAAACCCACATTCTTGGCCTTGCCTTTTACACTACTATACTTCAGGCCATTTCTATTACTCCAGTCTTTGATGTCATTAATTTAATTTATGACGTATGCCATTGAGTTAAAATTATAAAGGATATCCTTATGCTATTAGCAATCTCTATCAGATCTCAGCTTTTTTACAAGAGTTGTGGACTGAAACATTAATTAAAGCTAATTCTGAAGAACTCCCTGTGGGCTGCTCCCTGGCACAGCAGTTTTATTTCCTGCACTGTCTCACGTCTCACCACTGTGCTGTTCATTTTACCTTGGAAATCTTAGTCTCCTTCTCTCACTAATAGTTTTCACGTGAAAGAGGTAACTTTGAGCAAGCAAATTAAAGCAAGCACCTACATTTCATAATACATAATCAACTTGATACGGTTGCAGTATGCACACATTGAAAGGAATTTTCTTATTTGGAGCAGAGCCCAAATTGCTACATGATAATGACAGACTTTCCATTATTTCAGCAGTTTTGAGGATAAACATGTAGGGATTTGTATGGCAGATTCTCCTAACCATCATGTGCAAGAAACCTTAGCAACTAAAGGTATACTTAACTACAATCTGCTCTAATGGTTTTCCCTCAATGAAAAGCTTCATAAGGAAGAGCACTCATTGAAAGAATTCCTTTAGGTCAAAGAAAGGAGGAATATCACTTCTTAACAAATACCCTGAAGATCAGTTATTAGATGTTGATTAGTTATGATTTGCATTTCAACAAATACACAAATTAAATAGCAATAGTATCACCTTGCATACCAAAAACCCCTCAATTTGTATCTGACAAACACGGGTAGAAAAACAATCTACCATTTCTAATCTTGGCAGTTTTAAAATCAGTGAGTAAGAATGAAATTATAATGTATTTATAAAGAATTGATATAACTGCACTGCTTTTCTACTTTAAATGTATATAGTCCTGGACTGATCTGATGAAGCAAGTAAACTGAGACTTGTGACTTCTGCTGACTGATATTCATGCAATAAATTGTATGAAAGTTTGCCTGGAATATAGTCTATGGGTTAAATTGGTGACATTCCTTAATGCAGTAATATATATCTAATAAAAGACTTCATATTAATGGGAACATATGGTTCTCTCCACATACCTGGTTAGTAAGATTATTGTCTCTGGTCACCACACTTACGATCTCCCTTCCTTACAATACAGTGATCTGGAAAGTGTGAAGTAAGGCTCTTTTCTGAATCAGAGGAGGAATTTCAGCTAACATAGCACAAGGGCACAGTTTGGCAAACCCTTTTGGTGCTTGCCAGGCTGCTCACAATTGCAATTGTTGCTTTTCATAGGCAGGAGGCAAGCATATAGCCCTCCGCAACCTTCAGCTCCCACAAAGCAGACAAAACTAAAAATAAAAAGGGAAAAAGTAATTCAGCTTTAATATAGCACTTTTCACTTTTCTTTCCCTCTGTTTTCTCTTTGTACAGAAAATGGTCACCTAAAGCCAGAAACCTTTCTAGCTATCTGAGGTTGGGGATAAGTTTGGGAGACATCTGAGATTTCCAAGTTTTGACCACTGACTTTTTCCTTTGGAGTAAACTCAAGGCAAGTTGAGAAATGTCACATAGTTGCTAAAGGTTATTTTTGCTACAGAATGCTAAACATTGTTTGGTTTTTTTTCTTCACAAACCCCTATTGCTTCTATTATGAGGTTAAATAACAGAAGTCATTAAAAATTGTGCAGAACTATAAATTTATATGAGGCTATAAACATACAAATAAGCCTGCATTGAGTTGTTTTGCCTGTGATATTTATGGTGTTTCTGTTTCATTTATCTTTATATACAAAGGAATTGTTAGCCCCAGTAGAAAGAAGATTCTGCTTAATCTTGAGAATAAAGGGAGGTCTAGGGGTTAATGGAGAAGACAAACTTATTTGGGAGATAATGTTGCTCCCAAGTCAAATATTAAGAACATTTTGACTCCAGGATTAAGCTCTGGGAAAGCTCTGTGCTGGCACACAACCAGAAAGCTGAAGAGAACTCATTGCCCCCCTCATTTTAATTAAAAAATCTAGTTACCCATGTATACTTATTAAGCAAGTAAAGCACACCATCATGGCTTCTAAAGTTCTAATAGCAGGGATTAAGGCCATAATACCTTTATTACACAAATTTAATTTGATATTTAATAATAGGGAGGGTGAGAAAACAATGCACTATACAACAAAAAAACAGGAACAAAACCTTTGTATATTCATACTCTTTCAGCTGTTCATAGACATCTGGGATTACTAGTTGTCATCATTACAACAGTTTTAGGGAGGAATAAAGATCATGTCCTCATTGTAAAAACAGGGAAATATCTTCCAGGACTTCTGACTTCTATAGATATAAGTCTCATGTTACATGAGGAGCCCAGTTAGGATTGATTTTTCAGTTGCATATGTAAGCACTTAATGAAGTACCCTATAATTTTCCTTACTCACTGATATATTAAAAAAAGAGTTAATGCATTATGCCTTCCTATCTTACTAAAGTAATAGCAAGATGAGGAGCAGAATTAACGCTTCTTCCAGTTTCTGTGCTCTGCTGTTCCTGTGGGCAAGTGGGCTGCTTGCAAAGGACACAGGGTTATTACTATCCTGAGGAGATTTTAGGTGTAAAAGGTCAGATTTGGCTAAAAATTTCTGGGGTAATTTCTCTTGCTCTGATGCTCCCTTCTTGTCCATTTTGACCAACTCTTGAAGGTCGTTATTAACAAGTAAGTCTGTGCACCTTCTCAAGGTGCTATTCTAGTTTCAGAACTATTTTCATTTCATGACAGAAATACAAACAATTCCCAGTGCTTCAAATAACCCTGAGTCTCTCTAGTAAAATATGGCAGTCTCTGTTTCTAGAAGAGAAGTCTTATTTCAGGAAAGAAGCTTCCAACAAGTGCCAAATAGGGTCAGTTATTGTTCAAAAAGGCAGACTTTCTTTATTCACATAATTACATTCAGGACTGAATCTGTGTTGAATAAAAAGACAGCGATTAAAATTCTACCCTTCTCATTAATCTTTCATTCTTTATTATCAGCTCATTCTTTATTATGAAGTGGATGAATATATTGACTATCACAAGTTCACATATTTCCCACAACTGAAAGAACACATATATGTAGAATTAAATTTTCATCCTCAACACATGACTGCCAGTCATGTTTTGCAATACAGGTTTATAGTATTTCTATTCTTTTCCAGACAGAGAAAAAATTCAACACTACAATAGAATAAATGTAGATTCAGTGTCAGTCTTTATTTTGCCATCTAAATTATCCTATTTTTAAAAGTTTTTTAAGATTTTTTTTAATTAGATATCTGTGGCTTATAAAAAAATCTCACCACGTTAACCAGGAAATGGCTTCAAACTGAGCAGCCCCTGACACATCTTAGAAAGAAAAGCTTCTGCTTAAATTTATAAGCATTGTCTAACATGGTGTCACTATTCCAGTTAGGGAAGTTATCAGAAAGTGATACCTGAACTTTTTTACAAATATTTTCTTGAATTTTCTCTCTATTATATATTTCTAAATTTAAACTTCTAAAAATTATATGTTTTTAAACATTTTTTCTGTGGTGTGAGGTTTTCTTTAATTCTATTTAGGAACAAGACAAGGAAAAGAATGGGATTGGTGGTTAATGGTAGCAGTAAAAATAGCCAGTTATACTGAATAAGATAGGATAAGATATTCCAAATAATAGACACTAATCAGAAATAATTATCAAGAGGAAAACCCTTGTCATTTTTATAAAAGTATCAAGAGTTACAGTAACAGTCAAAGCAAAAGCACCTATATAACAGCTGGTAGCACTACTACATCCACATGTGAAACTCCCTGACCCTGCCTTTCCATGTCCCTGTTGTCCTGTATAGTTATGATCTTCATAATCAATATGAGACAATGTGACTGTTGTATATTGAATAACTGGGTACCAAAACTCCATATTCGACATAATTCTTATTTTTTAAATAAAATAGTCTTCAGAAATTTATGACTGGTTATGAAAAATTATCCTTTGAAATGATAATATTGAAAGGGAACCTGAAAAAGAGACTTGCCCATGCTTATATGTTCTGCCCTGGAGATTCATCTTCTTGTATCTTAATCAATCGACCACAGGATGAGTGTATAAGTACTGTACTGAGCCTAAAGCCATATTACCTAAGAATCACTGGGCCTGCACAGCATGAGAAAGGGAAATTGTTACTAAAGATAAGGCTAATGAGCAATGATTCAGTCAGGGGAAAAAAGAAATTCTGCTGCTGCAAATCATAGCATCATAGAATAATTTTGGTTGGAAAAGATCTTTAAGATCATAGACTCCAACCAAAAACATAGCACCACCAAGTCCACCTCTAAACCATGTCTCTAAGCACCACATCTACATGTCTTTTAAATACCTCCAGAGAAGGTGACTCCAACACTTCCCTGGGTATCCTGTTCCAATACTTGACAACTCTTTCAGTGAAGAAATTTTTTCCTAATATCCAATCTAAACCTCCTCTGGAGCAACTTGAGGCCATTTCTTCTCATACTATCACTTGTTACTTGGGAGAAGAGACCAACACCCACCTCACTACAACCTCCTTTCATGTAGTTGTAGAGAGCAATAAAGTCTCGCCTCAGCCTCCTTTTCTCTAGGCAAAACAACTCCAGTTCCCTCAGCTGCTCCTTATAAGACTCTTGCTCCAAATCCTCCACCAGCTTCATTGCTCTTCTTTGGACAAGTTCGAGCATCTCCATGTCCTTCTTTTAGTGAGGGGCCAAAAACTGAAGAAAATTCTAGAGGTGCTGCCTCACCAGTGCTGGATACAGAGGGACGATCACTTCCCTAGTCCCAGTGGCCACACTAGGCCATTTGGGTATGATTTAGAGGTGTTTGACAGACCAGGTGGAAACAGGAAGAGTCCAGACCATTTTTGCCACTTTCTAACTTGAATGTTCGTTCTAGTTTCAATGGAATACAACTTTCTTGCACGAAAGTAAAAGGAGGAATAGGATGATGTAATAAGAGGAAGCATCTCAGAACAGGCACTGTCTTGCTGTTCATTGGGAAACCCAAATTTGAGTGTTTTCACCCCAGCATTCTAAGATAGTCACAAACATAAATCTTCATTTGCAATATTCAAGGCTACTACCCTCAGCCCTGGGAAATCTAGGTCAGCCTCTTTTTACTTTCATCCAGTGAATATTATCTACCAACTGGGTAGATGAGGGCAGAGCAGTGGATATTGTCTACCTTGATTTCAGCAAGGCTTTTGATAGTGGTCAGTGGCGCAGAATCTAGTTGGAGGCCTGTAACTAGCGATGTTCCCCAGGGGTTGGTACTGGGTCCAGTCTTGTTTAACATCTTCATCAGTGACATGGATGTAGGGAGAGAGTCCACTCTCAGCAAGTTTGCTGATGATAAGAGGCTGGGAGGAGTGGCTGACACACCAGAAGATCTTACTAATGTATATAGATATCTGAAAATGTGGGGGCCAAATGGATGGGGCCAGGCTCTTTTTGGTGGTGCCCAGTGACAGGACAAGGGGCAATGGGCAAAAACTGGAACACCAGAAGTTCCACACAAACTTAAGAAAAACTCCTTTACTCTGAGGGAGACGGAGCACTGTAACAGGCTGCCCAGAGAGGCTATGGAATCTCCTTCTCTGGAGATGTTCAAAACCCACCTAGACACTTTCCTGTGCAACCTGTAGTAGGGAACCTGCTTTGGCAGGGTGGTTGAACTAGATGATCTCCTAAGGTCCCTTCCAGTCCCTACCATTCTGTGATATGTAAGAAAACAATAATAGAAAATCATTTTAAAATAGAAACAATTAAAGATATCCTAAATAAAAATACCCCCAATTGAAACATGTTCTTCTTACAATAAAACACACTGTGTTTTCATGCTACTTATAACCCTTTGCATGTATAAATGACTGGATGTAGTCTCATGTAGTAGGTTGTGCTTATGTCATAGGAGTATCTCAAATGAATCAGAGAATTTATGTCAACAATAAAAAAAAAAAGAAATAGACAACTAGTATGTGGGTGGAGAAGGGGGTAACATCTTCTTCTATGCCCAGGTATATTTGCAGAAGTAAAAAAAAAAAAACAAAACTCTAAGTGAAATAAATGTGCAAGTTTGGTGGACATCAGAAGGTTGGTGGGGTTTTTTTTCCTTCTTTACATATATATATAAATAGAAACTCCCACATTTCTAGGATGAGAACAAGAACCTTGTTTCACCATTGGTGTATCTGAGAAAATTGGTAGCAAATATATATTACACATGGTTTATGTTAGCCTTCAGCACTTCACCACCAATATAAAAGGAAATAAATGTTTCAGGGAAGAAAATTTGCAAGAAAATTGCATATACAAAGTATATCAAAGACTAGAAATTTAGTCAAACTAACGGTGAGTTTCACCTCGCAGATTAAGACACTCAAGTCAAGATGCCTTCATATAAGATTGAATTTATTTGCTTGAACATAGGCATCTTGAGACATCTGAGATTACTAAGGCATATAGATGCCAGCAAACATGGAGATATAAGGGAACTGCACCTTTATGGAATAGGGCTGGGATGCAGGAGAGATGCTCCAGATTGTCTCATATGGCACTATATACCTATGTTTAAGCAACTGAATCTTTCACTAAGCATCTACATAAAAACCATGTGTCTGAACCATCATTGTACCTAACGGTGATGCAATCATTGACAAAAAGTAGGTCTGTTGTAAGGTGATGTGAATATATCTCTAAGCTCTGTTGTCTGTATATAATGGGTAGTTAGACATGTAGTACATAAACAAGCACCTACATGTAGGCACCTAATTTAAGTGTCTTAATTTGTGAACTTAATCTTGTCCTTTATCTATGGATTTTTATATAAGGTACTGTTTATATCAGAATGCAAAATTCAATATTTCAATTATGCAGGTTTAAAACAACAACATATTCCTGAACAAAAAATCTCCATATCTAAAAGAGATATTCATCAACTTAATAGAGGCAAAATGACTTGATTTTGGTTTATTAATCAAATGTGAAATTCAGATAATATTTGTGGGCTTCATTTGGATTTAAAAAATCAAAGATAAAATAGTTACATCAAATTCAATATAACATTTTTTAATATAAATGTAAGCTCAAATCCAATGCTAAATGACCTCTGTTTTTTACGTGAGGAAAATAAGAGTGCAAGGTTTCTTTTTTACAATGATAGACTTTCCTGATCCATTTTAACAACAGTTTCTTGCAAGAGAAAAAAAAAATGGGAGAATGTAATCATGCTTATAAAAAGAGAAGTCAGGAAATATCTGGGGTATAAGAAATGCATAGGACACCCCAGTCAATTGATTGGAAAATTTCATTTCATGTGAAATACAGGGAAATTAAGTGAATGTTTCAGAGCTGCTCAGTTCAGACTCATTTTCCATTCCATATATCTTGCAAACAGACACAGATCTGGGGCATCTCATGTCACAGATCGGTACTTCAATCCTAGGATGCAGAGTAAGTGACTGATTCTTACTTAGGTCTCAGCTACACCCCAGATTTCTGCTCTAGTCAGTATGGAGGATAAAGCACTATCCAAGATGAATACACCTGTGAAAGAAAAAACACCACTACCTAAATTGCACCAAAGTTTGGGATTTTTTGTTTGTTTGTTGTTTGGTTTTGTTTGGGTTTTTTTTTTGGGGGGGAAGGTAATAAAAAGGTAATGTACAATTGATACAAAATGCAGTCAGTAAGAATAATTTGACACTGTGGCACAAATTTGCATTAATAAAACATTTTAGTTGTCTATACATTTTCTCTCTGCTTTTGGATGCTGTTATACTTCATAAGTCTACTCTAATCACAGAATCTTATCTTAGGGGTGGAAGGGACCTCAGGAGAGCATCTAGTTCAACCACCCTGCCAAAGCAGGTTCCCTACTACAGGTTGCACAGGAAAGTGTCTAGGTGGGTTTTGAACATCTCCAGAGAAGGAGATTCCATAGCCTCTCTGGGCAGCCTGTTACAGTGCTCCGTCTCCCTCAGAGTAAAGGAGTTTTTCTTAAGTTTGTGTGGAACTTCTGGTGTTCCAGTTTTTGCCCATTGCCCCTTGTCCTGTCACTGGGCACCACCAAAAAGAGCCTGGCCCCATCCATTTGGCCCCCACATTTTCAGATATCTATATACATTGATAAGATCCCCTCAGTCTTTTCTCTAGGCTGAAGAGTCCCAGCTCTCTCAGCCTTTCATCCTACAGCAGATGCTCCAGGCCCCTCATCATCTTTGTGACCCTCCGCTGGACTCTCTCCAGAAGATCCCTGTCCCTCTTGAACTGGGGAGCCCACAACTAGACACAGTACTCCAGATGTGGCCTCACCAGGGCAGAGTAGAGGGGAAGGAGAACTTTCCTTAACCTGCTGGGCATGCTCTTTTTAATGCACCCCAGGATACTGTTGGCCTTCCTGGCCACAAGGGCACACTGCTGGCTCATGGCCAGCCTGCTGCCCACCAGCACACCCAGGTCCTTTTCTACAGAGCTCCTCTCCGGCAGGTCAGCCCCTAACCTGTACTGACACATGCGGTTATTCCTCCCCAGTTGAAGGTTTCTACATTTGCTCTTGTTGAACCTCATCAAGTTCCTTTCCACCCAACTCTCCAGCATGTCCACATCTTGTCGAAAGGCAGCACAGCCTTCTGGTGTGTCAGCCATTCCACCCAGCTTCTTATCATCAGCAAACTTGCTGAGAGTGGACTCCCTCCCTACATCCAGATTTTTGATGAAGATGTTAAACAAGACTGGGCCCAGTACTGACCCCTGGGGAACATCGCTAGTTACAGGTCTCCAACTAGATTCTGCACCACTGATCACAACCTCCCGAGCTCTGCCAGTCAGCCAGTTCTCAGTCCACCTCACTGTCCACTCATCTATCCCATAACTTCTAAGCTTTGCTAATATTGATATGGCTTGTAATGTTTTGGGTGTGTAATAGGAGGGCTTGGTCTTTTAATGTCCTTGCCATAAAATCTTCAGGATCTATTTCTACTGCTTGAAATGAGGCAGAGAGTGCTGTGGATCCAAAATTCCCAGGGGCTGGGTATGAAGTTATACTTCAAAACTCTATTTAGAGAACAGAAAAACACAGGAAATTAGAGTCCTCTTTAGTGGTCCCTAAGTATGTCTTAAGCATTTATTTCCTAATCTGAACAGTTCATTTATTTTGCTCATTTTTTTATTTTTAAATGGGAGGCTATTTTACAAAATGCCAAGGTCAGTATTACAATATTAAGAAGAAATGACTTCTACTGCTTCTAACACCATTTACTTTCTCCTGTACTGCAGAGAATATGACATTATACACCAAAAAAAAACCCCACAACCCTTATTCAAACAGACATTTTCTGCTTTGCCGCTTGACTTTCTGTGAATTAGTAACCTTTCACATTGCAAAAAAAATTATTGAAAATTATGTCTCTAAATAGAGCTTATAGATACTACATGTGATGCTACAAAAGCAAAAGCGAATAAGAGGGAGAGAGATTGCAACCTGTCTTGTAAAGGTTTATCTGGAAAAAAGAAATAAAATTGTTATTGCAGTTCATTATAACTGCTGTGTTATGTTGTTATGAATGTTATGAATTAAATATTAAGATTCGTCTCATAAATATCAACATGGAGATTGTATTTCTGTTCATTTAAGATACTGTTGAATGTTTTTTCAAGTGTTAATCTTGCCTTCTGTATCTGGAACACATTATCATATTGCTTGAAAGATCAGCAGACATTTTTCTCCTTTTTTGCATGTACAGAGTATTGTCTGCAGGATTGAGTTTCCCATGCTTAGGTACAGCGCTATTGCAGCACACACTTTCTAGTCAAATAAGCATACCAGCCTAACATATAATTAAATTGTGGAACACTATCACAAGATAATATCGACATCAAATGCTTAGCATGATTAAAAAGAAAACTAGATATTCACAATTCAAAATGAAACTGAACTAACAGCTGTGGCAGGCTTTCAAAGCAATTCTCCTTAGATGTAGCCTGGCTTTTCAAAGTTTCTTAACTCCCCACATCAGCATGATTTCTTAAAATGAGATAAAATATTAAAGAGAAACAAGGGAGATGTACAGTCAAACTACAGTTGTCCAAGCACCCACAGATGAAGTCAGATACATAACAGCATGCAAGAATCACCTGATATGGATTGAGCACAAGCGGGAATTACAAATGTAATCAGATATATTGAGCATTCTGTTATTGGTCTCACTTGTCTAAGTACTTTAAAAAATTAAATCCTTGAACAATTTTAATCTAAATTGCATCTGAAAGAAGATGTGACAGCCAGATCCAGAAGAGGGATCTCAATGTGAGTACAGGTATCTATACTAAAAGCATTAGCAAGCCTCGGTTGCTACTTCTCAGTTGCAAAAGAACTCCTGAAACCAGATCTGGTTCCAACATGAAAACCATAAATGCTTACAGCTCTCACACACACCGTCACATGCAGCCTAGACACACACTTAACCTTGTTCCCAGAAACTCTATCAAAAGTAAACCCTGTGTTTTTTAAAAAGAAGATTGAAATTAGAAACAACAAAAAAAAAAACCAATGATAATATGGGCTTAATAATAATTATTACTATTCCCACGTACATGTGGCCAGTTCCATACATAAGATGAGGCAAGTATGAATTCCCAGCCAGTACTGGGCTAATATCTAGGCTCCCTTTCCCACAAAACATTGGAACAATAGATCTTTCAAGGGCCCATCCAACCTGACCTATTCCTATCCTATCCTATCCTTGACCTATTTCTATCCTATCCTATCCTATCCTATCCTATCCTATCCTATCCTATCCTATCCTATCCTATCCTATCCTATCCTATCCTATCCTATCCTATCCTATCCTTGACCTATTTCTATCCTATCCTATCCTATCCTATCCTATCCTATCCTATCCTATCCTATCCTATCCTATCCTATCCTATCCTGTTCTTCTAGTCCTGTAATTTTTGTGAAAACCTATTGAATAAAATGCATTACCAGTATTTTTTCTAAGCTGCAATTCCTGAATTCAGAGAGTTCCTACCTACAATTCTGAATGAAGCCTAGGACTAAAATGAAACTCCGTCTTTGTGGCAGCCCCAGTGGGAAGCCCTGCAGATGAGGGAGCATTTCTCTGGGCTGGTTTTTACATGTTCTTCTTTGAGGCATCTAACCAGGGGGAGCTAGGAGACTTGAAGCTGTGTTGGTTTTTATTATCTCTTTGGCTGTGTCCAGCCCTGTGTTTAACTCTTCCCAAGCACTTGCACAATGAATCTCACCTCAGTTCCTTAGTCCATGTCTACATGGTTTGTCATGGACCTTCAGCACTTGGCTGAATTACAAGTGTCCTACTCATGGACCTGACCGACTGCACAATGGCTCGCCACGGTGTAGCCCATATGTGCAGGTTTGTTCTCGACTCACCAGCACACCTGAGGGTGACTGCACACAGCCAATCCTCACAGGGGCACAGAGCCAAGAGCTGTTCACACAATTCATACTTAAACTCGGCCTGAGAGATTTAGAAAACATTGACCAACAGGATCCATTTCATATTCTTCCCTTTCTTCTACTGCCATGTCATTTTCTCTTGGATAACAACATCTCATACCTTACGCTAAGTCTCTTAGCGGAATGTTTGTGAAAATTATGGTGGCAGGGCCCAGAGACTGAGAAAGTGGAACCATAAACAACAAATAATAAAAAGTGACACATGACTGTTGATAATAATACATAAGACCAGAACTCAAAATATTCTAAACCTCATAAAGTTCCTTCAGGTATTAATCCCTTTGCACTTTACTGCATAAGTTAAATGGCAAGGAACTTATTCCAAGAAAATATGTTCTTTTCTTTTTTCCTGCAGAGTGCATTTCAATTTCCAAGAAACCTTAAATAGCTTCAAGTTGTGAATTTCCAATCATTGAATTCAGTATTTTTCAATCATAACCCTAAATGAGAACTCAGATTATTTTGGTGGTTATAGTATGCTGTGATGCAAGGAATATAATCATAAAAAGAGAGGTACACTCTTACTCCGAGTCTGAATTTTAATAAATGGTTTCAACAAAAACAGATTCATTACTATGATAGTTGTTTTCCCTTTTCTACATTAAACTACATTTCAAGAACTGAAATAAATCATTTTATTGAAATACTGAATTTATCCTATATTACGCCAAAAATGTTAATTGCTCACTGAACTAAGTCAAGTATTCTATAAAGTCTTGTTTCCCTACAAACAGATTTCCCATAAATTTAAGACTCCTTTATTCTCATCATAAGAGTACACTAGAGGAGAAAGAAAGAGAGACACAAAATAAAGGTGACTTTTACTGTTGTTTTTACTGTTGTTTTTAGCTAGCTGTAAAATCATAATATGTCTCTATAAATACACTAGACAGTTAACAGCTTCCACAACAGTTCTAACTAAGAGCAACGATTTTATACAACAGCCATTACCAATAAAATTTAGAAGAATACAAATGATAATGTAATTATGTAATATAAAGAAAGACTTCACAACTAAAATTTGTTAGATTTCAGATACACATGACAGAAACAACACAGATTTCCTCTTAAAGATTGGTTTGACCTTCCCCATTACTAGACTGCTCTTGAAGATTAAACACACAGAGTCCAGTAAAATTATGTCTTCAAAGTTCAGTACATGAAAATAGGTTTGTGCATAAAACTTGTAGAATATCAAAATGTTTTTGTAGGTTTGGGATGAAACTTTCTCACAGATTCATAACTCTGTAAATATAATACAAGTTAGTAGGACTCTATGCAAAAATCGCAGGAACTATTTGTTGTATTTCACTTTGGCTTTGTTTATTTTGATTCTGTATTACAGAGCTTTATATTATTATTAATTAGATTCTGTTGAAGTGAATTGTCTACATTTCTGTTTTATATTTAAGTTCTATCACTATGAATCATCACTTCTTCTACAAAAATTATCAATAAACAAATACTAGTTAATTGGTGACCACTCATATTTTTCAAATAATATGTCATAACAATGAAGTTGTATTGCTTAACTGCACTAGATTCCTTAAAAAAAAAAAAAAAAAAATAATAATAATTAGAGTGCTTGATACATGTTAAGCAGATTAAAGAAGTCACTTTGATGGCATTCAACCATTGCTAATCAGTCTGTGCTATTAATTAAAATTTAATTATCTGAATCTTTCTGTTATTTACAAAATGTGATTTATAATTACACAGGAATTTAAATAACATGGCTAAAGTAATGCTAAAAGGGCAAAACCTCAACAGTTTGCTTATTCACAGAATGAAGTAAGATCTCCTAAGATTGTCCTTTTAATTAATAACATAATTGGTAAACTTTCTCTTTGCTCGATAGATTTGATGACTTTATATACTTTTACAAATCAATCCTGCAGAAATACTCAGTGGAATTTTCATCTATACATTGCAGATACAATGGAAAGTGTTTTATAAGTAATTGCTTAAATGGCCACCCGTTGACAAATTTCTATTCAATCAGCTTTTTAACGTAACATATTAAGTCTTACAGGTCTAGTCTTAATGTGCAATAACATAATTCTTTTACATATTAATTATACTGTTTCTATTGAGGAAAAACAGGAGATATTGCCCTTGAAAACAGCTGTTTGCTACTACTCCAGATGATAAGACAATGTTTAAGCTAAGATTTTTTCCCAGTTCTACAGTGAATCTGAAGAATGAAACAAATTTTTTTCCAGCAAGTCCTGCGTTTTTACTACATAACCCTTTCAGGGCTCAGGGCTCCTACCTGTGACCTTCAATACGTCTTATTTCTCTAACTTGTTATTGATCCCTTCTTCCAGACACTACTGCCTCACAGCAAAGATAGAAGAACTGATGGTGATACTTTCCCCCACTGGGACAGGGCTGGATAGGGGCACAGGTGCCCAAGGAGGCTGTGCTGGCTCCATCCTCAGAGGTTTCTGAGACCAAACATGACACAGCCCTGAGCAGCCTGGTCTGAATTTACAGCTCTGAAAAACAGCTTGGACGGTGATTTTCTGAGCTCTTTTTTTGTCCTATTTGGGTGATAATAGGTTCTATCCTCTCCCACAGTTTGTTATTGTTGTTGTTGTTGTTTGTTTTGGTTTCTTCTCAAAAGTATATACATAAAAAAACTCTCTCCTGTATTTGTCTCCCTCTATTTGTCCTTCAGCTTCAAATTTATGAGTCTAAATGAAAAACATTTTCTTTCATCTTATTTATTAAATAATCCAAACCAATGAACAAACAGAAAAGTTTCACTGAAGACATTAGAGTTATGGGTAAAAAAGTGTGAAGTCTGAGGTTTTTTGCTGTTGTAAGGTATGAAAACAGATACTGAATACATGGATTTTATTCAATTTTTGTAGGTAATTAAATTAGTAATACCTGATTTTCATTTAAATAAAAAAAATGTAAGTAAGTTAAAAAGTGTCTAGCCATAAATGTAATGATCGAGATCAAATTTTGTTATAAACAGATTAATTTCAAGTTTTAAGTATTCAGGAGTATATACATATGATGCTGATTAAAAGGCACAAAAAGACAAAAAAAATTGTTTTTTAAAAACTTGACTTCAGGGAAAGAGATTTACTGGAGCTTGGAGCAACATCTTGAACAACTTTTAGGAAGACTGACAGCACTACTGAAATAAATGCTGCTTAACTGTTTGTAAAGATTTTATAGAATCATAGAATTATAGAACTATATAATGGTATAGTTTGGAAGGGACCTTAAAGATCATAGAATTCCAAGCCCCCTGCCATGAGCAGAGACACCTTCCACTAGACCAGGTTGCTCAAAGCCTCATCCAACCTGGCCTTAAACACTTCCAGGGATGGGGCATCCACAACTTCCTTGGGCAACCTGTTCACAATTTTTAAACCACGTTTTCCCGTGCAAATTACAATCCAGGTGTTAGTACTTGGCCTGAAGTGACTCTTGCTGCAGGTTCAACTGGGCATGGTACTAATAGGTACTTCCTATTAGGAAGATTAAAAGATGAGTCTGATCCGTTATTTATTTTGATAAAGAATAAAATCCACACATCTCCTCAGGTCCTACAGAATGCATAAAAGCAAGAAAGTGTATAAAAAGTTCCAGCAAGGAAAAACCTGAATTTGCAAATTTATACACAAGAAACAATGATAAGAAAAAACAGCTAACAGCATCTAGAACAATGATCAAAAGAAACTCGTTAGAAGATAAACTTTTTAAGCAGCTAACAGAAAAAGTTGTAAAATTGTTATAATTTTTTTTCTCCAATTAGATTTGTCCAATGAACTCATTTATATAGGTATTTTAATTTATGATGTTTTCTTTACTATTTATTTACTGGCCTTCTAGAAAATAATGACTTGAAACTTTGTTCCAACAATCCACTTTTATAAGACAAGGTTTATTTCGTTAGCTTCAATAGTGAAATTTAAAAAGGGATAAAACCCTCCCCATTAAAACTTTTCCTTCCCTTTTATTATAAACATTAATTAAATTCTGTGATTGTTCATTGCTCTAAGTGTTGCTATTCATCTACAGTCAATTCTATTAAGTATTGGTGCTTTGTGCCAATAAAAAATAAATTTCAATAGAATAATTTTAAGAGGACGTAATGTGTGTATAAAGGTATATGGGCAAAATATTATTAAGGAGTTAATAACTAAGCACTTGCACTAAAAATGCACACATTGGAAGTGAAAAATAAAGCCACTGTAAATATAAAATATTTTTATTTCTAATGTCAGCATTTTTCACTTACTCAGTTAAAAGGCATTCCCTCAAGACATGAAAGAAATACAAAAGTATCTATATGAAAGCACCATTGTGTACCTGACAGTTTTAATTGTGTGTTGCATTTGAAACAACGCATACATTATAATTAATCTTGTTAAATAAATATAAAATTACAAAGAACATTTTCCATTGTGTAATCCAGTCAGTCATTTTGAACCATGAAAAGATACCAAACTTCTTATTAAAGCTTATTAAAATACTTATCTCAAGTTTCTAGAAAAATATTTATCCCAAGTTTCAAGCTCCTTTCCTTAAAACATATTAGAAATTTGAGTATGGAGGGACGGTGCAACATTCCTAATACTTTAAGAATGTCAAAAATTTCCAAGACATTAAATGAAAGTAGTGAATGAATACATGTTCTGGCATTGCTCTTTATTACATCACTGAAGCTGAGATTTATCCTTATGTTGTAGGACCTAGAACAGAAATATCCTTCATAATTAATAAATTGAAAGACGTATAATGTTGGATTGCTAATCTGCGAGTAATAGTTATTCTCAACAAAGTATTTTTTAATTGGGTCAGAAACAAAAACTGAATCTGCTGGCCAAAGTGACCTAGTTTTCCCTGTAACCACAATGGAGTTACTCTCTTTCTTTGTCATGCAGTTTCAATTAATTCTTTTAATGACACAGTTAATTTTGCTTCTCTCTCTATGCGTATTTATGCATGGAAAAAAATGAGATACTAGAACAGAAGGGACGCTACCTAATCTCTCTGAAGGTCTGGACATTTGAAACCTCTCCTGTAGCAGGAAGCTGCAGCCTCTTCTAGCCCAGATCCAGGGTCATCCTGGGGCCTTTTAAAAAATGTTCAGCATTTATTAAGTCTTTTAAATTAAAAATCCAGGCTGCTGACAGGAATCTCAAACTGTGCAAAAATGTAGTTAGGGTATTCAGCTGTTAATTTTCTCCCTCCCAGAGGCTCAAAGAAAGCAATTGCCACTGATTGACATTTTCTGCTAGCTATGGAAGGCGGGTTCCAAACACCTTTACACTGTTTTTCAAGACTTTTTGTTATTTTTATCTCAAGCATTTAATTGACTTTGACTGCTTATGAAAATCCCACTGGGAGAAATCCCTGCTACAAAGAGAGACATTTCAAGTAGCTTTGACATTTCCCAGTTAATTCTATATTTCAAATGCGTGATGAAATTTTGCATTAACACCAGAAAGAAGTGATGTCAGAGCTCATTGTAAACAAGAAATACTCAAAGACATGGAACCCTTTTATACAGTTTTAAACTGGGCCATGCAACAGGGCAAAAACTAGTCTTGGGGCACGCATTATCATTCATTTGCAGTTCACTTTCCTAGAACTCTGCTCTATGATCCTGAAAGGTGGTGAGGCTCAGAGACACCACTGCTCTGTTACAGGAATTCATAGGCTTCAGAGAATTCTGTTTGAGTGTCTGGAAGATTAGATATGCTTATTTCTAGTACCATCCACAGCAGGAAGTTTGCATTCTGCAGTTATCAGTTTAAGATTGTACAAGTTGCATGAGATGGAGCAGAATTCATTAAATTTCAAAGTCAGAGATGCTCTGTGTATTCAAACTGAACTATGTCAGAGTTGTCATAGAGAAATAATTCTTGTCACCCCCTTTAGCATATTTTCTGCCAATTTAAAACAATTAATCAGTAAAATATTATTAAAATTTCTTATCCATATCTTAAGCAAAAATGTCAACTATAGAAAATAAAGAAGTATTGAGATTAGCTAAGAACAAAACAAGCTGTCCTTTTATGACTGTCCCATGCCCCCTAACATATTTGCTAGTGGTTATATATGACTTTGAAGAGTTCAATGCACAAAAAAAATGACATGTTTCTTCCTGGCTTGCTAAAAGGGAATTTCATTCATTCTCAGTTCTGTAAAAGAGAGGATAGTATTATTACTGCCTTGACTGTCTTCTTCTTCTTTCTACAATTTATGTTTTCTCTACTGGCTCTTTTAGAAAATGAATGGTGACTTCCAAAAAACACAAAGTATTCTTTATATGCAGTAATTTTCATGCTATTTTTCAAGAAACGTTTAGGGAAATCAGAGAGATAATATGACCAGCTTCCCTGTTAATCTTTAGAAAATCCCACTCTAGCTGATTTTTCTTAGAGCAATAACTATATCTCTTGAATATTTATTTCAAAACAATCAGGTTCCACTCATTCAAAATAATTTTCTCATTTTATGCATAATTCTTACTAATTGGATATAAATTATTGGATACAAATTATCCAATTACTTCAAGAAATATAGGTTTGAGAAATATAATCATCCAAGTGATGACAAATAATTATGTCAGTTAATTACCCTTCTGTTCTTCCTGATTATTCCTGTCCATTTCCCAGCTCACTCTTTCTCCCCTCCCACCTGTTTCACTATGATTTTTCTTAGCCCTGAGTAGACAGCAGAAAAGGAGTCCTAAGGCAGCACAGACCATTTGTTCTTGACCTAGAGAGGAAGGCTTGTTTTCAGAAACTCTACCTATGCATCTATTTAAGAACCACAAGAAAACAGCATCTGACATCATCACGAGATATCTTCATGAATTCCAGATTACTTAATGAAATCTGGCATGCTCCTTTAATTCAAAAAATATTTTATAGAGTATTTATTAAGTTCTATGATTCATGAATCTTTTGGAACTGATAGGTCTCTTCTTCCAGAGAAGGAAGGTGGGGGACCTTATTCAACATTTCACTACTTTTTCTTTTAATTTTGACATTTCTTTAACACTTACAAAAGTCACTCTTCACCTCTACAACAGTCATGCAAATTCTTTATCTAGCATTCTGTTAAATGCACCTTATGTCATCAAACCAGGTTTTTCTTTCTCTTGCAGAGTGTGAAATGTTTTCTTTCTTGTGAACCTAAAGAATATAGCTGTTAAGGCTCAAAAGCAAACCAGGTTTTGGGGCCAGAGACCTGTGAACTCTTTCAGTATAAATACCATTTAGATTAATCTTGTCCATTAACAACCTCAGGACTTTCCCTAGTCCTGCACCTTCAGGGATCTGTCTTGTTCTGGTATTATTACCTTGTGATGTGCCTTTATGATGGGCCAAACTACATTAAATTAATCAGTATGTCCAGGGGCCTGCTGTCTTTGGGCAGACACGACCTGAACTTCATCCTTCCATGGAGAAATTAAACTGTCTTACTGAACAGTGGGTAAAAGAAGAATTCCAAAGTAGCTTCTGTTTGGAGGGTGCTGACTACAGACTTAGTTGTGGAGAGATCTGTAGTGCTCTTTTTGAGCTGAGTCAATGCCTGGCACTTGTCCTGCATGATCAACACTAAGGGATAAAGTAGCATATCTGTAACTCACCTGTACTTGCAATAACATTGATATCAAAGATTAAAAAAAGAGATATATATGCAGGTGTTAAATTTGTTGTCTTCCTGAGCTATTCAAGAATTCCATGTACCCTCCTGTCTCTTTCCAGGTATTTCTGTGGGCACTCTATAACCTTATCCTTTGCATGATATGCATCTCGCTTTATAATTTTAGTGAAACTGCAAAATCCAATGAGTTAAACATTGCAATAGAAAGAATTTGGAAGCTGATATTATTCAGAAATTCTGCCCTTCCATAAAAGCTTTAAGTAATTCAGTTACTAATGTGATAAATGGGAATTTTCTGATTTGGTTCTGGTTTGAAGGTATTTAATATGAGCTCATATTATTTTAGTATATGCAACAAAAAGAGCCTAGGCAGTGATGTATCAGATTTATATGCCTTTTTCCTTCATCTGAGATAAACTCTTTAAAAATATTAATGGCAATATCACTTTCATTTTTAGGGTTTTATACAGCTGTGCTAATGAGGTAGGGAAAATATGCTATTTTTGTATGCATACTAAAACTAGGAACGACATGAGCTGATGTCCAGAAGACAGAATGCAACTATTTAAAGGTGCTTCTAGGAAGAAGTGGTATCACTTTTTTATTTTACTGTCACAGCCACAACAATCTCACTACTTAACAAGTTATTAGAAGGGTTACTTAACTGTGAATTAATATAACCTTCATCTTGTTAATGTGCGTGACTGTAGTAAGTATACTGATTTTGTTAAAAATGTTGATTTCTTTGATTTTTGGCAGACACTGATTTTTACTATGGGTTGGATTGTAGGATGATAGTTTTAACATCATATAGTAAATGGTTTTCAATCAAATATTTGCCGTGTCTGGGAACAGGCAGCATTACAATCCCTTCTAAAACTGTAATGGTTTAGGTTACTGGGAGAAGAATTTTATTTGCAAAACATCTTTTTTCCCAAAGTGCAATGGAGCACTCAGTGAGATATTCCAGTGCCTGGGAGCTGACACCATGTAGAAAAAAAGGCTTGTGATTGCTTCAGCTAAAAGCATTCTAACAAGCAAAACTTCTGCAGGTTCTTCACAAAGATTTTCTGTGCAGAAATATAGCTATCTGGGGGAACATTTCCTGCATCATCACATATTTCACACTTTCCACTACACAGTTCTCCATCCTGTTCCTACTAACAGACATGGACCAAGAGGTGTAGCTTCATAAGCAACAATTGTCTCATGTTATCATTGATGACATGGCTCTCTAACAACAGGACCAAGTAAATAAATAAATAAATAAAACATCCAGAGTAGAACAGAGTTCAAGACATGTTAGTATAATGTGGTTTTAGTGCTTTGGTAATTTTAATGTTTTTTATGAAGTCAGTGAAATGTTCATAATCTGTGTAGTGTTACATTTACATATATAGTTCCATATAATTCTTCTTTGTTTATTATATTTTGTAATAGCTTAGTAATATAGTAAAAGAGATATAGGCATTTATCACTAAGTTTATATGCTACTGCTTTACAGAGTAAAGCAATATTTTTTTTTTAAATTCTGTGACAAAAAACAAAGCATAATGCTGTCCTTGATCAATGACATTTATCAAAACTCATTAAGTACCAAGGTAGGCATATAATTGTGTTTTCATACACAGATCTTAAGACGTGAGCAAGGAAAAGGCTTGTTATGAAAACCCATTTACTGAAAACCAGTTGGAAGTCTTTAATCATCCACCATGAAGCAGACATGTGGTTCTGGTCCCAAGGAAGGATGAGACAAAGGTGGAGGACAAAGACTTTTGTCCTGTAAAGATCCAGAGGGGAATGGAGAGGTAGAATGGAAAAAAGCATGTGGTGGTGATGAAGTGAGAGACTGGATCAAAATAAATACATGCCTGGGATGATATTTAAGGTTGCCTGAGTAACCTTAGTTCAGGTGTTTCAGAATTTCTGGGTTCTTCAGTTGCAGCCTTAGTGTTCCTTTGGCACAGTACAGAGGCAGTAAAATAATAAGTCTTTACAAAAAAATTAACTGTATAAAGCTACTGAAAGAAGCTGATCCCTTTGGCTACTCAGCAAAGACAATCATGCTGAAGTTTCTTCAAGTATTTGAACCAGTGATGACACTGGTAGTACTGTTAGCTTCCAGCTGGTCCTATCCTTCAGGGGATGAAGGCTTAATTTAAATTTCTTAAATTTCTCTGCTATTTTCTAAAGAAGAGAAAGAAGACATTAATGAATGATGGAATTAATTTCTGTATCTTAAACAAAAATAAGTATATTCTGGAGGTTAAAAACACTTCTGCATTAAGTTTTCCATGAGTCCTGCCCTTACTCTGGCCTCCTATTTAGCTCCTTTTCTACTAAATTCCTCAGCCAACTTCTGTTTCCTCAGCCAACTCTGAGGCTGGAGGTACAGGTTTTATATTCTTTAACTTTCTTAAGAAAGAGCTTATTTTAATCAAAAGTTTAACAAAATACCTGAGGGATATATTCAGCATAGAGTATTAGAGCCACAATGGTTTACATTTGATAGAGCTATCAGTAACTGAAAACACAGGCTTATGATTGAAAGCCTCTGGCAGCCTCAGTTATTGGCATCAGAACTCTGCCACCTATTACAACATGCTGTTTATTTAACATTTTCTGTTAAATTAAATTACTTATCTTTAATAATGGCAGATATATTTATATCTATTTTAAATAGCCCTCCAAATGTTTCTTTTAATTCTTGCACATAAATTTTAGTATAATGAGGCAATACTGTTGCATTTTCATGATTATAATAAACCTCTTATGGTTCAGTCCAAGTTGAATATATCAAGGGAACGAGGAGCTGGTAGAATCAGAAATTAAATCACATTCAAGATTTTAAGTTTTAGAAAGTACCGAGGAAGTCCACAGTGCAAGGAGGATGAAAATTACTTGGAAAAGAATGGTACCTTAATTTGTAGAAATATTAAAATATAGACTTTAAATTTATGAGTCTGATTCTGCTGTCATTTATCCTTGTAAATATTGTTTATTCCTCATGTAGAAGGAGTAGTGAAATCAATTAAATCAATGGAAATAAACAGTAAAACTAGAATCAGACCCTCACAAATGTAAGCAAACAGCATAGAAAAAGGAAGATGATATTTTCGACAGTACTGGAGTATTTATGTAGGAAAGATCCCATCATGAAATGTTAATGTTGTTTAAGAATTTAAAAATTATTAGAAGGGCAAAATACCAAAAGCAATAGTTGAGATTATTTCCTACCTGTAATTGTCGCTTGAAAAATGACACTTCTTTATGTACAGAGATGCTGTACATATGTTCAAGATGTTTAATATCTTGAACAAGATTTTACTGAAAAAAGTTACCTTTGAGTGGGACAGCATTAAAATCAACCTGTATTGAAAATACCATCAACATCTATATTTTTTTTTTCTGAATTCAAGTACAGTGTAACTATCTCACCACACACTGTTGCCATGAAGTACTAGTGATTCACAGAAACATAAGCAGTATGAAGGAAGACTAGAAGCAAAAAGGTCAATTATACAATCTTGTAATATCCCAGCACTTGTAGTTTTTATTAGGTGCATAACATGGCATTGTATAAAATGCTTTTTCTTTACTCTCTTACCATTGTTGTTCATGTGAATGTGAAGGTCTTCCAGACTGAATCCTACTGACAATAAGTTTAATAGTTCCACTGTATAGCTTCTTTCTTTCTCAAATTATTTTCATCGCAAATTCATGAGTTTTTCAATATATAAAGGCTCTCATCTTTATTGTTCTTTGAATAAAGATTACAAATCAAATTAAATGCTGGAAAGTGAAAAGGAGGATAAGTGAGAGCAATCATTTTTCAAAATGTGCTTTTAGTATATCTCCTTACACTGGCCAAAAAGTCATGATGCCTGGAATTGAGTTATATAATAACTTGAGGGTGAAAATATACCAGAAAAGACTGCAGAGTAGTGAGTGCTTAAAAATTATTTCCCAGCAGTGCAATATATCTACTATTTTTCTTCCTCCTTCCCATCAAGAACAACAACATAAGCCTTACAGAAGACTACATCAGTCATTTGCTCCCATCTGCATCCAAGCAGAAAACTCCAGGTTGTGAGCAACTGCAGCCCAGCAGCAGCCCCTAGCCCTGAATGAAACAAAGCATCTGCCTCTCTGCTTTGCCATTTGCTCTGCTCACCTTTCTGGAGCAATTACAGTGTTTTCTTTGCAAGTCTGCATATAGGCCAACAAAGAGGCATTGCTCCAGTCAATACACAAAGAGGACTATTTTAGACAGTCTTCTCCATTGCATGATAAACCCTTGATCACTTAGATGAGGCTAATAATTGGAGGTAATATATCTAATATATTAGAGAAAAAGTTATTTGATCTAAGTACATCACAAAGAATAAAATTATTCTTCATTTTTAAGTAAAGCATTACCAGTAGAATGATAGCATCTTGACACAATCTTTTTATGCTCATTTTAAATCTTTCTTGCAATTATCCTGCTTGATACTTCCTTTGCTTATAAGTGATATTATATAAAATAATCCAGCCTTTTCTTTTTCTAAAGTAATTATTTGTCATGTTAGAGATGTAATGCATATAGATCTAGGCTGATAACTAACATAGCAGTGCTGCTGCAAGCTTTCTGTTAAGCATATCTAACACCAGCAATTAGTTCTCATGATGGGTTGATTCAGTGATGCTGAGGTGCTATTTCCTTATATTTTATCCCCATCCTATTCCTGTATTGTGTCAAAGGCAGTTCCCTGCCAAAGACATTAAGCTAATTAAAATAATAAAGCCCCATTTAGCTGAAACAAAGACTATACTGAAAATTCTCGAGAGCAAAGGCAAATGAGCTCACTTACAGATGTTTTGCCTTACCTACCATTTTTCTTCTGCATATTAAGGTGGAATGTCATAATCTCACCCATAGTGCACTGAAACTCGTGACTTATAGTTTATTTCCCTATCTTCACTCACACTGCCAAATACAGCCTTAATAACATATTGGAATTTTTCTACCATGTTTATCAAATAAATTGAGAGGAAAAAAGAAGGTATTTTCCCCCAACAAAATCTAGCTAAATTCCATTATATATGATCAGGTACTTGAGTAAAATCAAGCATCCTTTAACTGAAATCTTAATAATTGAAGACTATTTAAGCTGTTAGCACTGTTAAATACTAAATGGCATGCATCTGTATCACAGGCACATTAAATGATAACTAACTCCTCTGGGAGATTCATCCAACAGTCAAGAGCTGGCCACAGATTAGGCAAAATCTATCCTCTGTGTGCCATCTCTTAAACAGCAGATGTGTTGAGAAACACTTGTAACACATGCACTTTTTTTGTAAATAAATTGGAAACTTCAGTATTTTTAATATATTTCAGAGTTTAAATAACACATTATTTGAAAATCTTCAAAGGAAAATAAAAGCCAAATAAGCTTGTTGTCAAATTTAATTTAAAGGAAAATTTCCTGGTTGAAGAAAACTAAAAAAAGTTCTATTCAAATATATGTATTTATTATAGAAAGATAGCTTCAGACCTGAAACAATTTTCATTTTTGTAAAGTAGCATCATAAATGACAATAGAGTACCCAGTATCAGTCAAAGACTCAACCCAATCTAGGGAAATAAGATTTACACAAAAAGCAAGGAAACAAAACCCGAATAAATATATTTTCATCACTTTCTACAGCCTTTTTCACAACACCCACAAAGATACCTTTTTTTTTAAGAAGTATACCTGAAATGGCTAGAGTACATGTAAATAGCATACCCCACTTTATTTTCTCACCCACAAAATATTAAAGATATGGCACTAAGCTGCATTCATAATGGAGGCAAAAAATCTATTTTAGTGGGTAGACTTTAGGCTATCTTAACTGCAAACTCAGTCACTCTGAAAATAATCACCTCAGCTAACGGTCTTTTTAATATATAAGGTCCATGACCTTATTACATAGCAAGATAGGATGCTCAGAGAGCATGAATATAGTTTATTAACAAAGCATCAATGAAACCTGATAATCAGAGTATAAGAATGAAGGATGGCAAGTAGACTTAGTCTTATAGATATATTGGCAGAGGACAGAACTACTGTTTTCTGAAGAAAATCAAGCAAACCAAAAATAGATTAATTGTTAAAATAAAATATGTATTTTCTTTTAACAATAAAGAAGAGAGGAGGACAGAAAACAAAACACAATATTTGGGTGATTGACTTTTATTCATAGCTATAATTTCTATCAGCTAATATGTCTACTTGCAGACCTGCATTATGCTGTGCTAAATTCTTTATGCTGTATTTTACCTGCTCCTGCATGTGGTAGACATGCCAGGCCCTTTGCTTGATTAATCCTCTTTGAGAATACAGGTGGTTGATGGAAAGAGGCTTAATTAGTTTTCCGTATCCTAGGTAATTCTTAACATGTGGCCTGAAGTATGCCTGTGAATGCATTGTACTTGCTTGAAATACCAATGGCTGGCGATGTGATGGGCCCTCCAGTACGCTAGCAATAGCACCCCATGTTGCTGAGCCATGAGGGTGGCACATGGGACCCTTTGGAGGACCAGAAGTGAATTCACATGCATGAGGTTTGCAAAGCTAATCTCAGCGATGGCCTTGGGAACCCTCCCAGGGATGCTGTGCGGCTCACATTGTCAGCTCACCCTCTAATGCCCCTTTGACAGGTTTCCTTTTAGCAATTTAGCTGAAAAAGCTGATGTCTAAACTTCCTTAGTTTCCTTCCTTAGATCAGCTGGCATGTTCTTTGTTTGTTTGTTTTTTTCCCGTAGTGACCTCCTAAAACATGGCAGATAAACTCAACAGCAAGAAAAAAGGTAATTATCAGTATTATTACCAGTCTTTGACATGTGTATATTTATAGCTCTGGTTTATTTACTCTGCACAAGTGGATTTAGTGTTTCTATGGGAGGAGACATAGGTGCTAGACAAAAAATCCACCAGGACTTTGCCATGACAGAAAACGAGTGGGCTAGCCACTTCCCAGGGAAGCTGTGGATATGGATTGCATACAAAGTACTAATTTTTTTCAAAGCCAATGAGAAAGCTGCCTTGTAACTGGACTAAATTGCCTCTTTCATGGGAGAGCAACAAACCAGAGCAAATTGCTCAACAGTATCCCTCTTAAAATGTCAAAAGTACTTTGTCAAGCAGAATCATTATTTATATCATACAGACTTCCTACATCTGCTTTTACTCTTATCATGGCCCAATTCAGAAGTATTCAGAGAAAGCATCACCTACAAAGAAATAAAGATAAATGGTGTAGTTCACAAAACAGAACAACATCATTCCATCAGAAACTTATATTTTGCAGAGCTCTGGGTTTTTACTTGATTCAGATTTCTTGTTATCTGTGAAAGATTAAACCCCTAGAGAGCTACTGAATCTGCTGTTTTCAGGTAGAAATTTTCTTCTATTTTATCTAAGAGTGCAATAGTCAGGAGAAATCATTATTACAAATCCCTGGAAGAGTCTATTTTTTTTCAGGTGTTCTCATTATTTCTAAATCAGCTTCCATTTTGCATAAGGACCCTTTCACATTTCAAGGAAGATTAGATACTGGAGGAGAGGGGAGGAAATGTTTTCCTTTTCCTGTTTTCCTATTTAGGTCAGATTTTGTGCTTTTGTAAATCAACATAATTAAACTGTTTTCAACAGAACTTCGAAAATTACTCTGTTTGAAAACACAAATCTTTGTGAAAATGAAGAACTTTCTGTAGTCAGACTTATTGTCTATGAAATCTGGGTTTTTTAATTTGATGTTTATTGTCCAATTTGTCCATACCACTATAACACCTTGCTTTTTAATTACTTTGTCCAGCATGCTTGTATATCCCCTGATCTTCCATGACACTGAGGAATTCAGTATATGATGTAGTAAAAGTGTAATAAAATGCTTCAAAATCCTTGAGCACAATCACCTCCTCGGTTATCTAATTAACATTCAGTGTGTGAAGTTGGGCAGTGCAATGAAGGTGGCAGGAGGAGGCATTAGTGGAGGTCTCATTAGTCCCCATTTCCTCACTCATGCCCAGATGTAATGCTGGCAGCCAGTCCTGTGTACAACTGTGTTGTACTCAGGCCTTCCTTATGGTGCTCCTGTCAGGCATAATTAATCAGCCCTTTTATTGATTGCATTTTGTATATTGGCTTTTAGACCAGAAAACATGCAGAAAATAAACATCTTTCCTGAATGTTGCCCTGCACCAGCACTTCATCACCTAGTCCAACACAGAGATAATTTCCATTGCATTAGAAAGGTAAGATATGGAGGGGTGCTGGGGGGACAGATGCCATCCAGAGGGACCTTGACAGGCTTGAGAAGTGGGCCTGTGCTAACCTCTTGAAGTTCAACAAGGCCAAATGCAAGGTCCTGCACCTGGGTCAGGGCAATCCCAAGCACAAATACAGGCTGGGTGATGAGTGGCTTGAGACCAGCTCTGAAGATAAGGACTTGGGGGTGGTGGTGGATGAAAAGCTCAACATGAGCCGGCAATGTGCGCTTGCAGCCCAGAAGGCCAACTGTATCCTGGGCTGCATCAGGAGAAGCGTGGCCAGCAGGTTGAGGGAGGTGATTCTCCCCCTCCACACCGCTCTCATAAGGCCCCACCTGGAGTACTGTGTCCAGTTCTGGAGCCCCCAACACAAGAAAGACATGGACCAGTTAGAACGAGTCCAGAAGAGGGCCATGAGGATGATCAGAGGGTTGTAGCACCTCTCCTACGAGGACAGGCTGAGAGAGTTGGGGCTGTTCAGCCTGGAGAAGAGAAGGCTACGGGGAGATCTTATACTGACCTTCAGTACCTGAAGGGGCCTACAAGAAAGCTGAAGAGAGACTTTTTACAAAGGCAGGTAGTGATAGAATGAGGGGTAATGGCTTTAAGTTGAAAGAGGGTAGATTTAGATTAAATATTAGGAAGAAATTCTTCACTGTGAGGGTGATGAGACACTGGAACAGGTTGCCCAGAGAAGTTGTGAATGCCCCATCCCTGGAAGTGTTTAAGGACAGGTTGGATGAGGCTTTGAGCAACCTGGTCTAGTGGAAGGTGTCCCTGCTCATGGCAGGAGGGTTGCAACTAGATGATCTTTAAGGTCCCTTCCAACCCTAACCATTCTATGATTGTATGATTCTATATCCTAGATGTTAAGCACATAACACTTCCAGGACTGGTCAGGCTGCTTTCCCATCCCCAACTTTTCATGGCAGGGCTGCATATACCCTACTCAGAGAAAGCTCTATATCCTGTATCATAAACTGTACGGGTGGACATAGTAACAGGACTGATATTGAAAACTTACTACGTATTGCCTTCTGAAGGAAGGGAACCAGTTACAGGAAGAATTTATTTCACCCTAATTCAAGGCTTACCTAAAAAGCAATTCTTAAATAGTACAACATAAAAAAAAACCCAAAACCAAAACCAAAAACAAACAACAAAAAAATACCCCAAACTTCAGGGTTCTCTTCTAGGCTTAAAGGCTGGCACTTCTATACTCCGTGCTTACTTGGGTTCATAGAATCAAAGAATCACAAAATGGTTTGAATTGGAAGGGACCTCTAAAGGTCAACCAGTCCAACTGCACTGCAGTGAGCAGGGACATCTTCAACTAGATCAGGTAGCTCAGAGACCATCCAACCTGACCTTGAATTTTTCCAGGGATGGGGCATCTACCACCTCTCTAGGCAACATGTTCCAGTGTTTTGCCATCCTCATTGTAAAAAAATTTCTTTCCTTATATCTAGTCTAAATATTTTATTTTTTAGTTTAAAACCATTACTCCTTGTCTTATCACTAAAGACCCCTGCTAAAAGGCTTTTCCCCATTGTTGTTACAGGTCTCCTTTAAGTATTGAAAGGCTGCAATAAGGTTTCTCTGGAGCCTTCTCTTCTCTAGGCTGAACAACCCCAGTTCTCTCAACCTTTCTTCCTAGAAGAGGTGTTCCATCCCTCTGAATATTTTTGTGGCCCTCCTCTGGACCCACTGTAGCAGATCCACATCTTTCTTGTGTTAAGGACTCCAGAACTGGATGCTTTATTCCAGGTGGAGTCTCACCAGAACAGAGTAGAGGGACAGAATCTCCTCCCTTGACCTGCTGTATCCCCACGTCCTTCTTTGCAGGGCTGTTCTCAATAACTTCATCCCCCAGCCTGTACTGATAACCAGGGATTTTCCCAACCCAGGTGCAGTACCTTGCACTTAGCCTCATACCTCACGAGTTCATCCAGGCCCACTTCTCAAGTTCGTCAAGGTCCCTCTGGATGGCATCCCGTCCCTCAGGCAAAGGGTTGTCCTGTAATTTGATTTGCTTCAAAAAGTACTCCATACAGCTGAGGTTCTCAGCTTGTAGTCATCTTAGTCTGATGTCTAGCTTCTCCTAATTATCTTATTATTGACACATTCACCTATATTTTCCACAGGCATAAAGTTCAAGCCATAACTCTGGTAATACTAAAACATTTCTTACTTGTTTTTAACTTCTACTCTACAACATGTACATTTACTGAGAATTTTGCTTTTTTTGGGGGGAGGAGAGCAAAATTTTGAAAGGGAAATGAGTTACCATGCTGGATCTGGTGCCTGTGGTAGAAGACAGGGCAAAAGGAATGAGACAACAGGAAGGAGACTTTCTTAAGGCATAATGGTCTAACTGGATGAAAATGAGAGAAGATGAAGGGGAAACAGTGACAGGATAGTCAAAGGATGACATAAAGCATAAGAAGGAGATCTACACATCCTAGCCTGGTAGCAAACACCACATCTTAACACTTAAGATACTTCTGTGATTTTTCTTTCTGGTCTGTCACAGACTGCTCATTCAAACACTTTGTTGGAAGATGATTTAAGAAGGGGAAAAAACAGTCAAGAGTCACATAACATCACTGCCTTTAGCTAGTCACAGGCATGCCTCAACTGCAATCTTAAACAATAAATGTAATTCCGTAAATGATTGCTCATGAATGTGACATTACACCACTTAGTGGAAACTGGTACACATTTAAAACATCAGCCAAAACAAAACTTTAAAAATACAAACAATGGAGCTGATGATCAACCTTAACTCTGCTCATAGTGCCTCATGCCACACGCACACTTCTTCATACCAAAATGGGTAAGAGCTGCCTGCTCTGGTAGCCTAGTACCCATCTCAGGGATTAAGGTTAAGGCATGGTACCTTCACGTGCACCTTAATTCCACATGCCTGATTTTCAAGGTTTCTGTTTTTATAAACATCATATTCAGAAAGACACAATATAACACTATTGTCTTCTGTGGGAGTACACAAATTGCCTTTGCCAGTTGTATAGTGGTTTAGATCAATTGTTCTGGCATCTCAAGCCACATTCCCAACACTGCTGCTCATACACTTTAGATGAAGAGAGAGAAGCCATTAAATGCAGTTTCAAGTGCTTTAATGAGTGAGTGCAGCCAACGTGATGTGAAAGGCCAGGTATCACACAGTGAGTGATACTCCTGGGTCCTTTCCAGCATTCCCATGCTTAACTGTGGGAGAACAGTCACGAGTGACACTTTCTGCTAGACCTGTCCCACCAGCTATTGGTGAGATGGTCCAAGACAAATGTAAAGAGAACAAGGCAGGCAAAGAGATTCACAGCCAAAATGGAACATGCCCCCTATCGCCTCTGCATGTGAAGAGCCTACCTAAAAGGATATACAAACAGTAATGATGTTCCTGGTTATCATAGTTTGTTGTTGAGCAGTTCTCCAAAAAATGTTTCTTTTCCTTTCAAGCTCCTAAATTAAGACTTAGTGTGTATTGGAGAGCTATTTAATGCCCCTATCCATGACTCACACCCTGTTTTAAAGATTTAAATAGATCATTATTGATGTATGGGGATTTGCATGTTGCAACCAGTGTTTTCATTTAGTCATTCAATATTATAACATGAGAATGATAACAAGCTACTAAAGAGACCATCACAGATAAAGATATGACCTGTAAGACATTAAATTTTGTTTTTAAAAGGATATCTTTTTGTTCAGTTGTACTAATTTCTACAGATAAACATAAGAGAAGCAAGTATTAACACATTTTTATTGGCTAGAATCCAGAAAACCCAGGTTCACTAAAGTCTAACTATACACTATAATTAAACTGTCAAAGTTTTCCTATTAGATAATTAAATACAGTATCAAACCCAGCATTAATAAATTGGGTGTATCGTGTCTCTTCCTGGACAATTTGACTGAAGAGGCTTTGAACCATGCTTTCAATTCTCTTATTCAGTGGACTGGTTTTGCTTCTTATCCAGAATCAGATGAATTAATATTATTAATCAGTGCAGATGATAAACTACATATATACATATATATATATGGTATTATGACTTCACAGTTATTGTCTGTCATTAAGATAATCTTGCAACACTACTGACCTGCTCCATATATTAGCACAAAAAAGTCAATACAAACCTGATGAAAATCAGATTTAAAGCAGATCCAGTGTTTGTCAGATCAACATATCACCATATTATGTCAACTAAAAATATATGAGCAACGTGAGCCAAAAACAATGGTAATTGTTGTTGCAAATAGTAAAATAGAAATTATGTAAATATGATCACAAACTCGATGTTTAGAGAGTAGTTTTCAATTTCTAAAGTAGTCATTATCATTTTTCTATAATACATATTGCAGAGTTTTGCTGCTTTGCATGAACTGGGAGACCTAAGATGAACCAGTGATACAGGAAAACCTGAAAAAAAATAAAAAAACAAAACCCAAATAAGACTCATTTCTAAACACACAGTTTACAAACTGTATTTTGTCTATTAAGAAATTAAGATGGTCATTTCATCTACAAGTACTAAACAGGTCCTGGTGGGCACATTTCCACTGTACATGCTGTTTTTCTGGAATGAATTAGGCCAACCACCAGAGGAAGGAGTGGAACTATGGATCTGTTTCTGGGTCTCTTGCTAGGTGAACATATTCAGCCTGGATGGTGACCATGGACGGTATAATCGGTTCCTGAGCAGACCTGAGCAGTATCTCTTGCTATGTGGATCACATTTAAACAGTATGTCCTGGCAGCATCCTGTGTCTGTGATTAACTACTTAGGTACACTCATGCCTTCCCAGGCCTGCTTTCACAGAGAACATGATTTTGCTGCCAATGTGCAACATTCTTCACAACACAAATACATATGCACATCACTGACACATCAAAGCCTGGACAGCTGGCCTGAGTCTGCTTTTACACCAAACCTGCTTGATGATTTAAACTTCTAAACTGTGCAGTGTTTTCCATCAGCTTCTGTGTGACACTGAGTAGTTGTAATTTCTATTGTTACATACCGCAAATTCTCAGAGCAGCACATTTAATAATATTTCAGCAAACACAAAGCTCTGCTTCTGTCTTTGTAAAACTTGGTCAATACACCGAACCTACACTGGCAGAAAACAACTTATATATTGGAATCATCCCTCAAATTACTAATTAATCACAGAAATATCTATCTGTTAAGATGAAAATAACTCAGCATTTCTGATTTGTATAGCTAAAAAAGTTATAAATAGTATAGAAAATTTCAATTTTAAGATCTGAATTTCTTTGCCCAGATCAGTGAAATATTAGGATTTACACCAAATCCACAAAGAGGCTTTTCAATATCTTACAGTGCTCAGGGGTTTAATAAAGCTATTTCTGTGGATTGTCTTGAGGATTCTCTTTAATTAATTAACTTAATTAATAATACTATATGAAGACTTTTAAGGAGAACATGCACTCTGTTTAATTTCTTAGCACAGATAAGGTTGCCAATCTGTAAAAAATCCAACTGAAAGCAGTGCTCAGGAAAGGAGCACCAATGACAACAATACCTTACTTTGCCACCTTGAACTATTTGGACTTCCTGAGGTCTGCCCAGCTTCCAACTTTAGCCTGGGTGAGCATAGAAGAACCATCTTGCCTCCCCACTTGTTTCTGCTACCTCCATGACAAGTTAGGTACGACTGAAATCTTAACACTTAATGACATCAAAGAAAGTAAATTTGCACAGCATTGTCCTGGTAGTCAAACTTGTTCTGCTTACACCAACACTACTAGCACACAAATGAGTTTTGAACCATAGTTATTGTCTCTTTCAAAGCACCAGCTAAGCTCAGCTTAGTGTCATGCTGGAGAAAACACCCTATTTAACATATTTTTTAACATAATCAGTCCCTTGTTACAGAAAAGGTTTCTATGCCAAGCACTTGCAGCTTCCACAGATTAAAATATTTTGGCAATACTTTAGGCAGTATTTTATGTTCTCCCTCAAGTACTCATAGCATAAAAATGTTCATGCATACAAATATGCATTATCATAACTGATTAAGCTACAATAGTACAAACAAATTAGTGAGAAAGTTAGATCTCAAGCAGAACTCTAAAGATCAATGATATATTTATATATATATCAATGTAAGATGTCATTTTATAATTTTTAAGATAGCTACCTATGTAAGAGTCAAGAAAACATCTTTTTATTTTCTGACAGATTCTGAAATATACTTAAAACAGTTAAATAAAATGGAATACACACTTGTTTTTTTAATTACTGTATTTGGGACATACATATACATATATGTACATAGTTACACAGGATGTCTAGCACTATTACTTGCGTTTTAATATAAATGTTATAATAAATTGCTTTATATTTCCCCTACAAGATTAATTCATGAAACCATATTGTGGTTGATCGTGGCAGCTGAACTCCTCAATAGAATTAATTAAAGGATAATCTCCATTGCTTTGTAGCATACAAACCAATAAATGGCTGCTGAGATTAATAGCTGAAGTGAAGCTAAAGTATTTAAGGAGTTTCAAACCCCATTTATTATACACACCCTACAAAGCAGTAGAGATTATAGCTGTACAGAAAACTGGAACATTTAAAAAACCCAAAAACAAAACCAAAAAGAAGCCCACACAAGGAAAACATAATTTTCTTCCCTTGTGAATATATGAAAGTGATGCTTCTTTGTTTGACAATTCTGTCACATACAGATGAACTTGTCTAGAATGAAAAGAAATATGGATGAAGCTAAAAATGTATGCTGGCTCATTTGATTGATCATCAAAAATGAGGAAGACCCAGGGAAAACGCTTGAAAAAAAAATTAGAGCGGGATATTTTTAGCAAAAGTATAATTAGATTTTTTAAAGACAGTTTGCTTGTGGAAGTTTAAATTTTTATATTTCAGACAGTATTACCCAAACACAAACTGGGAAATGATAAGGCTTGCAAGGTGTCTGGAGAATATTTTATTTAGAGCAGTGACTGTGGTATCCTTTGGATGGAATTGTTTCTACATCTTCACTGAATCTCTTGATCTGACAGAAATAAGAGCGTATGATTTTCAGGCCTCCATTTGGCTTTGGTAGGAGCAAATGGGGTATAGGCGTGTGCTACAGCAGACAGGATGTTGTGTTTTGAAAGTCTGCCCAAGTGACAATTTTTAAATGTAATTTTCAATGGAGTTCTGTAAACCTTTGATAGCAACCAGTTTATTCTGGTTTTTATCAAGTTAATTGAAGGTTGGTTTTAAGTACCAAAACACACTACTTTGTCACACATTCCCTTTGCATCAAATATTATCCTTAGCTTTGTTTTCTTTCTGAATATGTCTAATAAGCACTCCCTACAAGCATTTTATTTAATTCTTTTCATTTTATTCTTCCATAAACATCACTAGCAAATTCTGAAATATCCATTTTAAAAGGGATTTTTACTTTCTTTTTCTGGCTATAGAAAATTAATGATGTGTAAAGTTAATGAGGTATAAAGTGTGGGTTAAACTCACCTTACCCACTGTGCATCTTTAAAGTTCATGATTTCTCAGCTTTCTAAATAAAATGTATTGTCATCTAAGGACAAAGACTTGTTTCGGGATAACAAAAATATTTAACAGAAAGGGAAAAAAAAAGTGAAGTATATGCATCACTGTCTGGTCTGCTAGCATCTGCTCTGTTTTCATGTATGCCTGAGAAACCTGCCTCAAGAGCATCTCACTCTCTCAATCCATCTGTGTGAGAGGGAAAGAGAAAGAAAGAGAAATCTCCCAGGATATGTGGCCACTTTATCATTCCTTCTGAGCTTAACCATTTGGAGAGCAATAGGAAACACTAAGCCTGGAATGGAAGAAGCAGAATACAAAGGTTCTCACTTCTGTTAGCCAGTAATGTTTTGAAGGTAATACAGTTACACTAATCAGCTGAGTTAGAATTATAACCCATGATGCTAGGTCCACAGATATGTTTGTAATAATAAGCTGAAAAGGTAATTCACTGAATTCTCTTTAATATTGTTTTCCCACCATTAAATTCAGAGTAAATTTTCATCAGCTTCTTTTTTTTAGCCCTTAATTACACATGTGGAATTTTACTGCATTACTGCAAATTATTGCTAGGCATTCAGTAGAAATGTTCTTGTCAGTCTTCTTTTAGATTTCCTTAAATCCACATTGCTCTAACCTGATTTTAGAAGCCTTTTTTGAATAAAAGCCTACCATAATGCAAACAACTTGTCAAACAGGAATGCAGAACTAAACCAGGAAACATAAATATGAAAAGCACTAAACTGTTCAAAACATCACAAAAATGTTGAGGTTTGGGGTGGTTTCTTTATTAGCCGGATCCTAAATAAATCTGAACTATGAAAAAAAAATTCAGCTTTCTTTTTTTTTTTTCACATATCTCAGCTCTCTTATTTTATTTAAAAGATTTCATTTTTTTTTCTAGAAATAGATTTTAAAGTCCTACCTTAAAATTAATATATTAAAATATTATCTTGTCAATCCAGAGGCTTGAGATATTTTGAACACTCAGAGTTTAATCTGGTCAGGCACCAAGAGTTTCCACCTCTTTCAGGAGAGCTGAGGTCTTTTTCCTGCTTTACTGGCTGAGATCTTTCTCCTTCTAAAGATCATATTTAGTCTATAATTCTCATATAAATCTCAGTGTATCCACTAACCAACATAAGATTGACACTGCCTCATATGAAAGGTCTGAGCTTCATCCCAAGTGATAACTTAACAGGTTGAAAAGCATTTTTAGATAGTTCAGCTAAAGCATATCAGGTATTATACACTACTATAATTCTTCTATAAACATGTATAATATTTGTTATCCTCTCTATTTAATCATTATAATTTGAGTCCAAAGTCAAAGTGGAAGTTCCTTCCATTGATGTAAACACAATGTCTATTTGATCTGCAGATTATTAATCTCTGACACAAATACTTCCCTATATCCTTTTATACATATTTTAATATATTATCAATTTATATTATATTATATTTGTATATAATATAATATGTATATTATATTTAATATACAACAGAGCACAGCTGAGAAGTTTTCCATTCATTATGTGAATATAATATAGCTTACTGGCAGCATGACTTTTTGCAGTCCCAATGTTCAACCCTATGATGTACAACATTCCTGAGTCAGGCAGGATTCATCCCAGTTTTGGCTTTTGTTGGACAAGAATCTTTACCTAAAGCTTAACTTTAAATTTAAATTTGAGAAAGCCTAGTTACCTTTGAAGAGATGTTGAACATGCCTAAGAAAGGCTTTGGAATGAAAACAGAGACCTGAGTATTTTAAATAAGCCTTGATGAACTAGCTGCCTACAGGCTCTTTCCAGTTTAAATTTGACTTGGTCTTCTGGTGAGTACGGTAGGGAAATGGCCATATAAACAGGCTGCAGAGGGCTAATCTGTTGCAAGCAAGATAGTAAGATGAGAAAAATAAATTTATTCCATAGATGACTTGTGCAACCGGTGAGCAGCAGGAGCCCCTAGGGTGGTATACCCTGCTCCGGACACATTCCCCCACTCCCATTCCTCCAGGCCAGTTTATTACAGTTGCAAAGGATCTGCCATCTACCTGTCTGCTATTGAAGAGTACGGCTTGATTCCTTCACCTTTATATGTTTCTAAGCACAAAGCTTCCACCAATTTCTGTGCATTCTTATACCTCAAATCAAAATCACAGTGATCATTCTGGAAATGGTGATGCAGAGCCTTCTCTTCCTTGAGTGTTTGGGCTTATAGCTTCTCTTTGACCTATTACTCTTCTCTATCTCAGAAAATTTTATATTTTGGCACCTGCAATACCCTTCTGTGAACTGTCTTTATCAAACAAGATTGCTGGTTCCACCTATGAGTGCCGAACTAGAATCAGGTGAATCCCTAATACTAAAATAATTTTCTACAGTTACCTTATATGATGAAGCACCATTCCTGGGAGACAGTTTCTCAACAGAGCTTCAACAGTGCTGCCCATCTAATCAGATAAAATAATAAAAAACAATAGGGAAAATGTACTTTAAATATTTTCATGCATTATTTATGTTTGATGCTTTTATTTTGTAATACTTACATAAATATGTAGGGCAAATTTCTTGATTCTGATAAACATTGCAAACCCCTGTAGTTCCAAATGCTTATATTCCATGCTTATATTCCCTTTAGTGGCCAATAAGAAAATAATAAAAAAATGGTTTACACATTTACAAGACCTTTCATCCAGGAGTCTCCAAGGGGCTGCAGAGATATGTTCATATCAACATTTTCATCTTATAGCTAAGGAAATCAAAGGCTAGAAAGATTAAAGCCCAAACCTTTAAAGATGCCTTTGGAATTAATTGGAGCCTTGAAAACCTTTCAGGATCTGCATCTAAATGACTTGTCCAAGGATGCACCCTACACACAACTGGAAAATAAAATACAGGTGTCATTAATTCCCTTTTCATTATTTCAAGGCCACCATAGAGGAATTATGCATATAGAACAAGCATAGCTAAATGACTTAATGCAATTCATAGAAGAGAGATTACCCCATCAAATACGGTCCCATAGCACTCATATGACATTCCTAGTAAGCTTGTTGATAGCAAGTACAAACACTGTATATAAATAAATAGATTCTAAAGTGCAATGTACAGTCTTGTCATCCACTGCATCTGGAGACACCTCTAAACATGCAGGAATTGCCATCATAGGTCATGATCACATGTGTGTGTGCGTATGAGTATATACGTGCACATGCATTCATTCCCAGAGGGTTACTTGTGTAGCAGAGGGGAGTCAGGCTATGAAAATTTTGACCACTTAAGCTTGGAAGACTAACTTTCTTATCTAGGCAGCAGAAAAAGGGCTGGTTCTTTCAAAAGGTAAACAGAGTACTGAAAATAGTTGTCTGAAGCTGGATGAAGTGAATATATTACTGAAGAGACCCACATCTTGAATGAGGTCCAGTTGTTGAGATGTTCCCTTTATGTTCCATGCTGACACACAGGGAAATGTATCAGCAGAAAGGGAGAGGAAGGAAGAATCAGGTTTCTCTAAGCAATTTTTTTCCAGAATTTTACAGAAATTTTACAGAAAACTTGTATACATCACAACATGCTGATTTTGTTTCTGTCAATTACATCAACTAAGATGCAATTCTGCATCTGTTGAAAGTGCCACCATTTTTGATGGTTTACAACTGGACTTTAAAGGCATTTATATATTTTATTAAACATTCTAATATTAAATATTCTGATAATCAAGTTAAAAGCTTATAAGATTAATTACATTTATATTCAACAGCTATAGTCCTCTTTGTAATTTCACATATATTATTATATATTTCACATATATAATAAACATAAGCTGCAATATAGAATTTTACCCTATAGGATTAAGCAAAAAATATTGTTATCATTAAATGGCTGCATTTATTTTCAGGATTTTTTAAATTTTAGAACTGCTAACATTTCTCAGTTTGGTGCTTTGAAGAAAATATTGACTTAAAATAGTACAACATGCTTTGAAATTTACAGGTATGAAGAAAATTTTAATTAAAAAGAAACCTCCTGGGTGAAATTATTCAACAGAAAACATGGAAACACTAAACTGGTCATAGTTTTTGAAAAAGGAAGAACCCTGGAGCAGGTGAGATTTGCATACTAATTAGAGACAAAGTTTATTCAGGCTCACAGGCCAATCTATCTTACATCACAAGACAGTATCGGTTTTAGAAGATTCAACTCCTTTTAGGTTGGCTGCTGGTGTTATAAAAGACAAAATATTTTTCAGCTTTCATTATATATTTTTGCTTTTAAGGGTTTACAGTTCAGTGAGTCTTACTTTTTTTCATGTTTAAAGTAATTCTATTTAGAAGGTTTTTTTATTGAAAAAAAATAATTTCATCATTTTCCAGTTTTGTAGGGTAAAAACCTACAACCTACAACCAAAAACCTACAACCAAACAAAAAGCCTAAGTGGTGTAATTTGCAAAAGAGTTAGAAATCAACCAGAGGCAGTACAAAAATATAAACTATCCAAAATTAGTAAGAACAAAAATATACATGACTGAAAGGGATTTTATAGCTGAAAAGTGATGTTGATAAGTGACCCTCATTTAATATTTAACTACATTTCTATCACTCCAATCCTAAAGGCTATTCACCATCTACTATATAATATCTCGTCCTTCTCTGTATTATTGATGTAATTCTGCCTATCTGATATGAGCAAATTTCACCAGCACACTCCCAGTATATACCAATATCAACAGTAAAACTATTAAATAAAAAAAGTATCTCAGGACTATTTCCACAAAAGTTCCCATTTTAAGCTCCCTGCAGCACAATACATCCCAATGTAACACTGCTGTCATCTGCTCATTTCCAAATTCTTTGCCTTCTTTATGATCCATTTAACTAAGTCCCATGTTTTCCTTTCTAAATACTTCCAGTGTAGCACTGTACTCAACATATATATTAGTTTCCATACCAATTTTATTATCTAAAGATATTAATTAATTTGGGTAATCTGCATTTCTGGATATCTAGCTTGATTCAATAACAATGAAAATGCTTAGATGAAAATATGTTTTTAAATGTTTCAAAGTGAATATGTAGAAAACTTCAGGAGCCTAATAACTTGTGAACTCAGTTGAAAACTTGTGCTCAAGTCCCACAGGAAGAAACTGTGTCAGAAAATTCAAAAGAATGAAAGGAATAATAGTGTCAGTTACTTTAATTAATCACTTTAATTCACATTAAAATGAAGTATGATATACAAGAATATTCTGTTAGCATGGATTCCTCTCCCACAACACAGCGTAGTCACTTATGAAAAAATACAGTCAATTATTTCTTAGATATAAAATACTTTTACTGAGAAAATTAGTTTTCAGCACTCATACACATATGTGCAAGATCCACCTGAAATGTCTGATCAGTCCTCCAATTTTAAACAAACATGATGCCTAGGGCTATCATGCTCCTTCTTCTCCAAGATGGGATTTGTGTTTCTACCTGATTCCCCCCCCCCGCCCCCAATGACATTTGAAGGCTACAGTCTTCATTCACAATTTCCATCTGTTCAGTCGCAGACACAACAGCTCTAATTTGAACATATTTGGCAAATTTACTTGACTCCTGCATGCTTCCTTGGAGACAATGATCAATCTTTTGCACCCAGTCTTACTAAACATGGCCTTCTCACCTGCTGGTGAGAAGAAAAAACACTCTCCCTTGTCTCTATAAAAGCAGGGATTATAGCAGGGTCACTGGAATCTCATATGCTGTGAAAGTAGTTGTTGCCTTTACTAGACTTGTATTCTGACCCAGAAAAGCAATAGTAATAATGGGTTTGGTGGTGCCATTCAATCCGTCATCTTACCTTGCCTTCATACAGCCGACTCTGTGGCCAAAAAATCCACTATGCAGTATGCCCTGCCCCTCTCAAAGAGCAGTTTCATCAAATATAGGTAATTTAATTCATCAGTCAAACCCCTGTTTAAAGCTAAAGGGTGTTTCACTCATGTAAGACTTGAGATTTGTCTTCCTCATTCTACTGAAATGCAATACTATACTATTGCACCAGTTGTTAAAAGACCATGATACTTCAGCAAACACAGATCTGAGCAGGACAATATACATTTTTCCAGCATTAAAGAGAATGACAATTAGCTCAGTGCAGCTAATGTGAAAAATGTTCCCTCATTACAAAGCCACATGTTTTGAGACAGCTGTAGCTATTTATCTTGAGACATGATGCCATTGTCAAAACTTCTGCTTGTAGGGAGTCTTTGCATATCTTGTTTACTTTGTTTTTGCATAAGTAAAACAGATTTGGCCAATGGATCTGTGGCTACATAGATTGATCCCAGTATAAGTCTGTCTAGAAGAGAAACAGCTTCAGACAGGAAGATCATTGCAATGCAGCAGAGACAAAATCATGGGCTCTCAGATGTTAATGGAAACTTTGCCTTTAACTACCCCAGGATGGAGATTTCACTCTCTCTCTCAAGTTTTAACACTTGTCTCTTCAAGGCTTATTTTACAACCATGAATAACTGTTCACCTACATCCAACAGACAGGCTTCAGAGCACTGCAGTTGCTTCACATTGTGCTAATGGCAGAAAGGAGGACGCAGGGGTGATGAGCACAGCGTGGAGAGATCCCGCAGTGATGCTGAGCTGCTGGAGCGAGGCCACATAGTTTCCCATCCTCACAACTAGTACAGAGAATGGCCAGGGGAAATAGGACAGGACTCAGACTTCATGGCAGTCTCTGAACGTGGTAATAACTCCTTGGTTACTGGCAGTAAAAGGAATTTTTGATCAGCCCTCTGGCACAGAGAACCACTTTAAGGAGTGCAAAGATAACCATACGTCCTTTTACACAAATAACGTCACACACAGCTGTTTTGAATGAATGTCAGGTAGGAAGAAAAATATTTTCTCATGATTGTGTATCATATGTTCCTCAGTTTTCAAAGTGGTCCCTGTATAGTCTCCGTTTTTAACATTTTTTTTCAGTCACTGTAAAATCTTGAGATTATAACCATAAAGATTATGTTTCTCCTTCAATGTACTCAAGTTAATCAAGTTCTGTTATTTCAAATGTAACAAAAAACTATACACTCCAAACTTTAAATATAATTAACAACAAAATGCCTGCTTGTTATATATATATACACATATATATATACCTTTATTTCATAATGTTGCAATGGTGTTGAAAGGCATAACTGAATTACACGTTGCCATGAGTGCTGAACTTCAGGACAACAGTGTTTCAGCTCTTTTAATCAGAAACTAATTTTTCCTTGCTGAGAAATACTCATCTTCTCTATGGTAAAATTTAATTAATGTTGTCTTAGGTTCCTGAGTGTAATATTGGTTGGTATTGTTGCTGGTATGCAGTGAAACAACTAACATTGATAACATTCTGTATTTCCCATCTTTTATAAAAGACTGAAATTCTAAAAGGACAAAAGAGAAAAATAAACAGAATAGACAAGTATATAACAGATAAAATATAAACTCAGTCATATACTGTTGAATTTTAACAAGGGCTGCCTATAATATTTCACCCATATGAAAATGCATTGTATTATTCATTACTTCAATTTAATTACAGAATCATGAAAGTGAATTAGAAGAAACTTCAACAAGTCATCCAGTCTATGCCTTGACATGTGATGTCTGATCTGGGGATTAGTCTCAATATGTAATCAATCAGCTTTGCAAACTGAAGAATAGACACAATTTTCCTTATATTACTAACAAAAATCTGTCTCAAAAGTATGACAAAAATCACCATAGAACAACTATATTTTAAGTAGGGAATCCCACGTTAACTACTTGTGCACAAACAGCAGCTGGCCATGATTCATGACTCCTTTTTGTCCAGAATAAATTACCTTGCCTCACCTTTCTCACCCAATGGCATAAACTGCGGTATGACCTAATTAATATGTTCTGTATAATAATAGGTCTAGGTATTAAATACACGCTGTAGCAATTTATAATAAATGAGGTGTCACAGATAGGAAGCAAATTAAAGAAAATATTACTATTAACTAGAGAAAACACTATAATAATTAAAGGAATGACAGTAGCCAGGTTACTTAACTTAGAAAGGGATGTTCTACTAAAAAGGAAAAAAAGCATACAAGATGCACCCTACATTATTTTTTTTACTTGTCTGAATTATTACTGAGCTTAATGAATACTTTTCATGAGGATTGGGCTGACTGATATTAAATGAGGGCAATTACCTTGACAAAGTATTAAGTAAAGAATTTCAAATGTGTGACGTCAGGAATTGAGAAAGCACATTCACAATAATATTAACCTGATCGTTTTTATAATGTAACATACTTTAATTTCCACTTGACTTTCTTCCTGATTTTTTAGAGATAATGAGTACTATCAGCTGCAAGTCAATAGCACCATATTTGTCATTTCTGAAAATCTGACTCTTCACCTACACCAGAGAATTTAATCCACAGTTAATTCCACATCCAGCATTGCAATCAACACCTAATAATCCCAGTACTGCAATAGGATGCGTGGATAAACACAGGACATACTGAACCAAGTTTAAGAAACAATTTCTAAAGAGTGTCTCCTATTTATTAACAATGTTTCAATAGCAAAGAACTATAGTAATGCCTACTAGTACTTTTGTACTTTCCTAAAATATACCTACAGAATATTTAAAGCATGATACTGCGTGGTTTATCCTACGTTATTAAATCTGAACAATCTATATCAAATCAATGTAGAAAGTATATTTCTGAACGATCATACTTGCTGCAATTTTTATTTATAATTCCGAATTCACACAGGGTGTCCTAATCATTCAAGCAAATTAGCAGTTGTAATCAGTGGTGTAACTTTAGAAATGAACTTGTTTTATAAATTACACAAAATTAAATGGAAAACTCAATCCTCAGCTCATAAATGTCAAGTGTAATTTTGTTGCATGTCAGACACAACTATACATTCTATGTATGTAAAGAATTTGCCATTAACATAATCCAGTTTTGTGGCTGCAGAAAATGCAACGATGTTCACTACTAATAAATAAATACATTTAAAAATACAGTTATATTAAATTGAGTTTCCACAGTGGGCCAGATCTAGCACAGGAGTAAATCAATAGAACTCTATAGAAGCTAAACTACTTCTGACAATTTGCTCTGAATCTGGCCCTCTATGCCTCACTGAAATAATTTTTTTAAATGATTAAGTAAAGTACTGCACATGTAAGGATTGATTTTTATCATTGATTTTGCACTGGTATTTGAGCCAAGCTTAAAAAAGCTCGTGCATTTTCTGTATTTACGGCTGTCTGTTGGCAAGGAATAATTCATTCACTCCAAATGAAACATGTTCCTGAAGCTTATAAAAACCAGCATTTTTCTAGACTAGATTTATAAACAGTTTCTTCAAATAAAAAGTTAGAAAATCTACTTTAAATCACTGAAACAAAAGCAGGGCTCTGTTCCTTGATTATTTTTTTTTCTGGCTTGTCAAACAAATAAGACAGATATAGATTATATTTTCCTCCCAAGGGAGCGCTGTGCCATTGGCAGAGAGCAAAGATCAATGATGAATCATCGTCTCATAAGAAAATATTTTCAGTGACAAAATGAAGCGTATTTTTTAGTATTTTTTTGGTTAAATATGTATGTAGGGAAATTGTGATGGCCTGACACTGTATTTTTTCCTAACCAGAGAAACCCATCCACCATTTACCAGGGAGAACAGTATTTCCTTTTTGGCTGATCAGAGACAATTTCAGACACCGATCTACCATGAGCAGAACCTACCTCTGCTTCATATCAAAGCCTCTCTTGTGTCACATTCTAACACAACAAAAAAAAGTTATTACCTATATGAGAATATCACCCTTACAGAGACCACCGCCTATTCATTTACACCACTCAGCTCCCCGAAGTCTCATCTCAAACAGTTAATACGTTATTCCAGAAGAAAAAATTTTTCCTCCCTCTTTCAGAACATGTGTCTCCCAATGCTAAAGTAGAGAATAAGGCTTGCTACAAGGGCTTTGCTAAAAAGGAAAGAATGAGTGGTAACTCACACCTTCTAGCTACATAGTTCCCTTTCTACCAGTCTGAATGACCTTTGGCTGAGCACAACATCCAGTTGTATTGGGGGCTACATTTTTGACATATCTATAGACAACTTTGCGACAGTGGTTGAAAACACAGCTGCTAAAATATTTGCTTCAAAGTCTTACGTCACTTACATTACTTAAGAGTGATGGATAGCTCAACACATGAATCATCAACAATTTTGATGATGGAAGGTCTTACTCCCATTTCAATGATGGAATAAACTGAAGCAGAGACAGCACAATTCAAAAGCATTAGAAAGACCAGGAGAGTCAATAGACTGACATGCAAACCTAATTCTGTCCAGGGTGAAAACTAATGATATTTAGGAAACATGAACGGGGTTTACCTTCAAGTTTTAGATTGATTGAAAACCCCAGGAAATCAGCTTTAAAGGCACTGTTTACAGAAACTCTCACAGGTAAAAACACCAAATGTAAATCTCGGATTCCTCTGCCAGATGTCTCTTAATCGGTGAGGCAACTAAGCAGTAGTAACCACTGTAACCACATGACAAGGAGCTCTTGTGTACTCTTTCATAAAAAACCTGAGAAAAACAAGGAATGTCTATACCATATTTGTCATCCATAGGTTTTATTATTCCCATACTTAAGCTATTATTCAGTAGTCTGAAAGCTTTTTCTGTTCAATAAACAGATGTGGATTCTTTCAGTTTGCATCCTGTGCTGCATCAAGAGAAGAGTGGCCAGCAGGTCAAGGGGGGTGATTCTTCCCCTGTACTCTGCTCTCGTAAGGCCCCACCTGGAGTACTGTGTCCAGTTCTGGAGCCCCCAACACAAAAAAGACATGGACCAGTTAGAATGAGTCCAGACGAGGGCAACAAGGATGATCCAAGGGCTGGAGCACCTCTCCTATGAGGACAGGCTGAGAGAGTTGGGGCTGTTCGGCCTGGAGAAGAGAAGGCTATGGGGAGATCTTATAGCGGCCTTCCAGTACCTGAAGGGGCCTACAAGAAAGCTGGGGAAGGACTTTTTACGAAGGCAGGTAGTGATAGAACGAGGGGTAATGGCTTTAAGCTGAAAGAGGGTAGATTTAGATTAAATATTAGGAAGAAATTCTTGACTGTGAGGGTGGTGAGACACTGGAACAGGTTGCCCAAGGAAACTGTGGATGCCCCGTCCCTGGAAGTGTTTAAGGCCAGACTGGATGAGGCTTTGAGCTACCTGGTCTAGTGGAAGGTGTCCCTGCTCATGGCAGGGAGGTTGCAACTAGATGATCTTCAAGGTCCCTTCCAACCCAAACCATTCAATGATTCAATGATTCTATGATATGCTGATATTATGATCTCAGAAATGTTCAGAGAAGATTGACTACAGCCACATTCTAGCAACAACCTTGCCTTTTTTAGCACTGAAAAGAGATCAGGAAAAGTTGCCTTTTAAGATATTTAAGGATCCCATGAGTACAGGAGAATTAGCAGCAGCTACAGCTTGTAACCATATCTTACCCCTTGTGATAATTTCACTAGGCTAGCCCTTGGCTAGCAGCCAACACAGCTGTTCACCCACTTCCTCCCCACCCCCAGGGGATAGAGGAGAGGATTGGGGGCAAGGATTAGGAGGTTTGTAGTTCAAGATAAAAACAGATTAATAATAGAAATAAAAGAAAACTTAAAAAACTCTAATATTAAAATAGTAGTGATAATGATAACAGTAATAAGATATGCAAATGAGTGATAACCCAGTGTAACTGCTCACCACCTGCTGATAAGTCTGGCCTGTTCCCAGATAACAATCCCAAAGAAGCAATAATCCTGAACCACGATCCCAGAAGAGCAAGAGCCCGAGTGAAAAACCCGTGCGAATTCCACCCCCCTTTCCGGTCAGCGACAGGTAATATACTAAAGATGACATGATATGATATGGAATATTTCATTGGCACATCCAAATGCCAGGTTTGAGTTTTGCTATTCACTGCGCTTCTCCCTCCCAGTCCTAATGCAGCTGTGAACCAGCCAAACACGATGGCCTTGAGCTTCAGCAGCAACCAATAATATTAGTACTTTTATCAATGACGTTCTCATAACAAGTCTGAATCGAAACCAAAACACAGCTATTCTAACTACTGAGAAGAAAACTAACTCTATCCTAGCAAAACCAGGACACCCCTCTACTCAACAGAACATGACATGACCCTGAAAAATTATGACCAGAATGTCCCATACTTCAACAATTTCTGCCTAAAAAATCCTTTTAGGGAGCCAATGGCACAAACCAAAGCAGATGCTAATCTGAGGATTTACAAGACTGAAAAGCAGTCCAGAAGACACCTTTATTTCGACTGTCAAAATTCTTAGGTCTGTCATGAAGTGCAGTTTCCTCAAGCCCCAAAATCGCTTTCAATAGGAGCTAAATAAAACTTGGCATGAAAATGTTTACTCATTACATTTTCCAATTCACACATTCACAAAGCTTCTTCAAAGTACCTTCATAAAAAATTAAAATTTTGTCTTTTTTTGATTGTTTTCAGGGATCTTACAATATCATCTTAAAGATCTGAATTTATCAGTCTTGAAAGAACTTCCAGCAGTGCAGATATTGCCTGATAAAGTGAAAGGAATTTGTCTTAACACTGTTTTTTTCTGCATAGTTCCTCTTTTATAATTGTGGTTTCATTATGATACTTTACATCAACAAGAAGGTATGTTGTTCAAACGCAAACTACTTTGGATAACAAGAATAAAGAGGCTAAGAAAGACTATGTGATATGCTCACACCACAAGGTCAACAGCAAAACCAAATCCTACTTACTGTCCCATCTTATACTTTATCCATTATGTGACAGCTGAGGCTCAGGTTCTATGCATATATTTTCAGGTTTTATCCATTGTATATATTAATTCTCCTCCTGCACCCTTTCTTTCATACTGAAAATCTGAGTTTCAGAGAGATTAAGCTAAGTAGCATATATTAACTATGGCTCATTACACATACCAATGGAAAAAAAAAAAAAATACTGGTCCTAAAACATATAAGAGGAAAAAAAGTGTTACAATAATGACTTCTTCAGCTTACGGATATTTTTCTCTTTATCAAAAGAGAAAGAGTCTATTTTTTTTTTTTCTTAAAATATTTAATCCTACAGGTAAAATTGCATCTTGCATGGCATGATCGTTTAACCCTTCTCTGCCATAGTGGTTCCAAAGCATACTTCCCAAGCTAAACTGCAATTCTTGATCCAAAGCAGAACAAATGGTGTTTTTAAAGCTGAACATCTGATGACTGTATCACTTGAACCCTTCTATTATTTAACCCTTCTCAAGATTTAACATAATGAGATGCTCTATTGTATCTCTAATAATCAATATAAAAATTGGGTTATCAAATGGTGGCAGGTTTATAGAGCACCCTTTACATTAAAGACCTCAGCAGGCCTAATTAATGCCAAAATTTCTAGGACTCATTAATACACTCTCCTTGTCAATGCAATTTTTGCTATGTAGGGCACACCTTAGTCTATGTAAAATGTTTGATTGATTATAATCAATACACTATTCAATACACAAGATAGATTCTTCTGCAGTAGTGTGTAACATAAAAGGGCTAAAAAATATGCAAGCTTGTGTCCACCACCCTCTATCAGGAACAACTGACTTTCTAACTATTCTTTTGCTATGAATAATACATTATTTTAAATCTGCTCAAAATGCAAAGGAGAGGCTCTAGAGCTAAACAGCTTTCACCGAAAATATGGTTTCCAAGTTTATTGTTTCTGTGCTCAAGTTTCATGGGCAACACATTTTTCCCCACCTTCCAAATACATGCATCACCTCAACATTTTCAAAGCTCTGTTTGTCATTTTGCAGTGAGACTAAAATGGTCTTCTCAGTGTAGAATTAATCAGTGTATTTCCCACAGCTTTTCACTAAAAGGAAGCAAACCCTGTTACATATGCTATGAACAAGTTATGAACATAGAAACAGGTAATCAATTCTCCACTGATTTAATGGACACATCCTACCAATTTATGCCAGCTGCAAATATTGGTCACTATGTTTGAAAATGTCCAGGCCATAATATTTCTGAAATTATACCTTAACTTCAAAAAACATTAGCTTTGGTAGCCTTCCTGCTTTTTTTTATTTACTTATTCATATTTGATTTTGCAGGATTAATGAAAAGAGTTCAGATATGTTAGTAGCTCTGTAGAAGGCTACTAACATACAATTAACAGAAGGCGGCTTCCATATGAATTTTACCCTTAAATATTGAAGAGAGGAAAGGAGGAGACGAGAGGGGAATCCTAGTGAAAGTCCAGGCACTAATTGTTTCTGTTGTGTGTACATATCCTTCCACTAGATACTATGCTCTTCTCACTGTCCAGTACCTTTGCAGTGTTTAGCTCAAAGGTCAACTGTAGTGCAGGCATGTAGAAGAAAGTAGGACAATTAAATAAATGGACATCAACAGGAAAATTATTTTCACACTATCAGCTTTCTGAGATACCCCATATCTGCACTTCAATGATTTTTTATTTCTATGCTTTTAAAAAATATGAAAAAAAAAGTAACTAATACCAGTGTTTATTTTCAAAGTGCAATCAATATCACCTTCAGCTCTAATTATCATAGGAAAGAGACTAATAGGGAAGTCCCGATTAGATGAATTTATTAATAAATATTTAGTAAAAGAAACAAGTGTTGCTGAACCAGTCTCCTGTTTTACAGAAAATGCCTTTCATTCCAGTTCAATAAACAAGGAAATTCTCTTTATACTGTAATTTGCTATGGAAAAACTGTGCTCAAAGCCCAAAACACAAACTGTGCAAACGGTTTAGGGAACATTTGTTAAAATGGGAGTTTTTACAAAGGACTGAAATGGAAAGGCAAGTTTGAGCTGTGGGTTTGAGCACTGAGTTTGACCTAATAAGCCATACCCAGAGTCTTCTGAAAGTCACATAAACATTACAACGTCTGAGAGATGTTGGAGTGGGCACAGGGGCTGCACATGTGTCTACACCACAAATGTGTCCTCAGAAACAAAGATTAAGAAAAAGATTTGGAGGAAAAATGTTGCGTAAAAGAAGACTAGAAACTGAGTGACAAAGCTCTCTCCCATTGCCTGCCTTCTGCTGTGTACAAGAAAATTCTTCATTGATCATTTTTCTAAATAAACATGACTTCATAAAAATAATAAATCCATTAAGAATATTATCTAAAACCAGAAAGAACTTATGTAACCCCCAATATTCAAATAAATTTTTTGCAATGTTTTTGAAAATTACTGGTTTAGATTATAACCCTTTTCTATATACTATACACACAGTATCACCACAATCCAAAATACTCTAATTCAGAGTTTTATATAGTGTGATGGGGAAAATTCCTTGAGATTTGGTAAGGAAAAGTGTTTTACATTAATAAAAAGTCAGATGACATTCCTCCAAGTCTTTATGGGAGAAAAAAAAAAAAAAAAAAAAAAAAAAAGAATTCTGGCTTATTTTATTTTGCAACAAGATTTTATTTTAAACTGCACCCTAAATGTTTAAAATTTTGGCTAGGCCTGACACACAATTTTGGATGCCAAAAAGTGTCAATTGTAGATGCCCTTCTATACCAGCCAGTTGAATCTAGAATCTCAAAAAATCTTACTAGTTAAGTCTGACTTTAGTAATTGGGTGAGAATCTGACTACAGAAAATATCAATACTGATTTACAATAAATCACTCTCTATCTTATTTGGTACTACCTCAATTTTCAATATAGTATTGCAGAATAAGGTGCTATGAAGGGAATTTTCCCCCAAAATGCGACACTTGCATTTCATCTGCACAGTAATTTTTGTCCACAAAATATCTAGATATTATTCCTAGAAAAACTGATGAGTTGTAGGATTAAACCATATTTAATTATGTGATCATGTAAAGTATAAACTTACAATATGAAACCTTAAAAGATGTGTGTGTCTGGTGGTTGGCAGGAAGGAAGTCTGTACCTCAGGAGTGAGTTCCTGCACAAAGGGAATCCTGACCAAAGCCAAAAGACACATCACTCCCTCCCTTACCACAGACACTGCATGCATTGTATCAGCTACACAGAGACTAAAAATGCAAATGAAACTACATGTTTAAGCCAGACTATTAGTTCATGCAGTATCTTTCCATGAATTCATATCAACTAATATTTGGTTTCACTGAAAGAAAATTATTTCTTTTAGTCTTGCTTTTGAAAACAGCTATCTTCCTTTTTAGTGATTCCTAATATAAGGAGCTGGAAATAAAACCAAATTTACTCTCTTTGTTGTAATTAAACAGAAATTTACATTTCATCTTACAACTTATACCATATAAAATAAGATCATGTAAGATATAGGATAGATATTTTAAATATTTATATGTATCTCCTATATGGTAAATGAAGGAACAACTTCAGTAGCTTCTTATAGGTTCACTTTAATTGTTGGGACATAACTACTTCCATGAAAGTCAGCTCATTCAAAAATCAAAATTAGCTGCATACCTTTTAAAAATTTTGTCTAAAAAATGTCTGTAGAATTTTTCCTGAAGATTTTATTGTGATAATGTCACGATTTGTTAACTTGGCTTTAATGTTTCCTTCTGCTCCATCTGCTTTGAAGTATGCCGTTATTATTTGATTAATAAAGACCCTTTTTTTTTCTTTTTTTTTTTTTTTCCTGTGTTAAAAGGTCTTGAGAAAGATAGTAGCATAAAAAATAATCTCAAAGTGAAAGAAATATTGGAAGACTTATAAAAATAATAGAAGGACAATGATACCATATTGCAAGTATAAAAGAAGGCTTATATACAAAATATATAGCATGAAATAAAAATTGCTAAGAGTAAGAAAGAGTATTTTTTAATGGATAAGGATATTTTTACTTATTATATTTTCAATATACCAGTGGTAAGAGGTTGTGATTGAATGAGTTCACAGAGGTAATGCATGTAAATACTTCAGATGATTTCACTTTGAAAAGAAATTAAATATTTACACTACGTACATTATTTTGAAAAAATACTTGTTATTACTGAATACATACTCTACTGCAGAATCCTGAGCACTCATGGTGTGTTGCAAGCTGCATATAATATGATTTTGAGGTTGGAGCTTGCCCTCTATTTTTTTTAATAACCTGCTAGTCTTGTTTCATGGCTGGGTTCCTTTGCACTTTGGCAACACAAATCAATAATAGTTTTCTTTTGTTATCGTTACTTAAATGATAAGCATTTGTAAAGCTTAAAGGCATTAAAATCCTTAGACAAAATTTCACTAATACAGTAAGCCCTTAAAGAAATTTTACTGTTCTGAATGTGAATAGGCAAACACATGTGGAAAACAAGTTCACAAACACAAGAGGACTTCCTCTCAAGTGTTTCTACTGGATACAGATATGACCAAGCTTGAGTGGTCTGCTCTGTTCATTAAAGCATGCTTCTACTGTGCAATCTGACTGTTTTACTTCCTTATACAATGTGCAAATAGAAAATATGTGAAACTTTCATATTTATAGCTTCAATAAGAAGCTACAGGGCAATGCTCCAAAACTATTTTCATAAATAGCTGTCTTTTTATGCTATCATTGTTACATAGTTCATAATGAAAGTTCAAATATATGCATCTAGACATATAATCTCCCTCAATATAGTAAATACAAATTGTATACATATACATAAAAAAACCCCCCTAGCTAACCAGGTCAGCAAAGTCAAGGAATACAAAGTTAGGAAGTGCCAGAATTCAGGAAATTACAAACTTTTGAAATTACTTCAGGAGTTTGATCTGAACTGCAATATTAATTTAATAATGTATTCCTACTTCTTCATCTGGCAAATGAATTTTACTTATTTTTTTAATTTTTAAAAACATGTTTCTGCTTTGAACATACTTTCTAGAGAATATTTTGAGGTTTTGGTTTTCTACAGAATATGAAGTTGCTGTTAATTAATATGGTCATTAATAAATATTATATTTACTTTGGTAAGATAGTGTGATCTGTCCATATATGTAACTAACTGTACTAGGTATCAATTTCTGTATCAATTTATTAATATTGATAAACTAGAAAATAAGCTATAAATAAACTATAGGCCAGTACAGTTTATTCTTGCACCATTATTCTGTTATTCTATATATTCTTTTAGGAAGCAGTCTTTTGCAAGGATACATTTTTTTTCTTATTCTTTACTACCAGCAGAAACAGAATAATAAGCTAGCTGGACCTTGAGTTTGACCCACTACATCAGCTCTTTTTCACTTTTAGTGTATCGGAAAAAATATATACTAACATTTACTAGGAAAAACAACCTTGGCTTTTTTATATTAAAACAGATTTTTATTATGCCATCTTCAGAACCTCTGATTCACCAGGTAACAGTCTGACTGTTCTATTAAGTTAATACCTTGTTCCGTTTTTATATCAGAAACACATCCTATTGTATTGAAAACAGAAGCCTGATCTTGCTCCCAATGAAATCAGTAGCAAAGTTGTTATAGACTTAATTACAAAATGAGGAGTATCTTTGGATATAGTTTCACGGGTACAGTTTCTACAAATCACAGTACACTTTGTGCTATTAAAAATACATGCGACTGGGAAAGATAGACTTTTATGAGAAAACATCATGCACAATTTCTTATCTGTAATATAAATAACAAACAAGAAATTATGTCTGCAGACAAAACTCCGCTGTGGTGCAATCCAAATGGACTCATGTCAAAAGTGTTGCAAAACTGCAAGTGAGAGCAGTATCTGACTCCCAGTTTCTATGTGGGCTATGTCTTGCTACAAGCCAGACATAGAAAGCTATATATTTTATGTTCAAAGTGTACCTGCTATGACTTGTCCTTGGCATATTTATTTAAAAAATCTTTCATATATGAAGTATTTTACTGATGATGATGGCTGTCTTCATTCAGCCTTCTTTCTACCACAGTTCTGTTTTCTAGGCCAAATAGAGATTGCCATCATATTCAGTAATCTACATTCTGCACACATTAAGTCTTCCACAAAGATGCTGAGGTTGTGCATTTAACTCTCTATTTAGTAGATGGCCAAAATTCTCTTGATTTTTAAAAGCACTTATGCTTGTTGCTCTGTGTGAGCAGTAGTTAACAGGCAGGTATTGTAATTTGGAAATCTTGCTTAGATTTTCATGGATGAAGTCTTAATACCAGAATACTAATGTAATTTATTTCCAAACTTACACAATACATGTAGCACTTGATACCATGAGATATATTTTATATCACATTCCAGAGGTCACAAAGTATTTAATTTGAAAGAGGCAGATTATAAACATATGTAATGAGTACTATCCTTTCAGAACAGGATCAAAGCTTTCAAAGTTTTCATTAGGAAGTTCCTAGCTTCAAAAGTTCCAGCTCTGTTACTCCACTTTTCTAAAGACACTCCACTGATGCACTGCAAGGCTGTAAAACATAATAGCAAACAGATGGTCATAAAAGAAATTGATGATTATGGATTACACTGTAGTTACATTTTGAAGTGAAATGGCAATTGCTATGTGAAATTATTTTGTCACACTGAAAGAGAAGATAAAAGATGCAAAGCAAGCTACAAAGTTAAAATATATAATATTTGTGGCAGAGATTATACCAGGTAGGACTGAAAAAAGGCAAAGGATTTGAGTCAGTCCAAGGAAGTCATCATCCCTCCACCCATGATTTGAAAAGTATTTGCTTCAGATCTGTTTCCACAGCTCCTTCTTCATCTTACTTTTGTGGGCAGTCTGACTGACCTCACCAACAGCAGTGGCATCAAAATATCTACTTACAGGAGAAAGAACCTCAGATTTCTCCGCTTTGCAAATGACTCTACATTCTGAAGCGTGGTATGCATTGCATCGCACTTCAACAGCAGTTGAGAGCAAGTTTCAAATTGCATAACTTTTGTTGTATTGTCAGCTAAAGTTATCTAAAGTTAAGGTAGGCTTCCCTTGACTCACCTTGAATGTCACCTAAGGCTCTAAAGCATAGTCTAAATCTCAGAGAGGTATGTAGATTGCCTGCTCTAGTGCTACCGCCTTAAAAAAAAAAAAAAAGCTCCACCTCAGACAAGATTCCTGAAGGCCCAGGGAAGTATTCTGTGAATCCCTCTCATTAATGAACCCCAGGGGAGGGATGTGCTGAAAGTAGTTCTCTGGTTCAAGCAGGACACAGACATGCTCTGTGCCAAGCATATCCTGGTGTATGCAGGAGCTCCTGTTCATCCTGTGAGACAGCCAGAGCTCTCACTATGGTTCTCTAGGGAATCTGGGTACATCCCTGAGTTGTCCCACTTTTTGTAGACTGCCCAGAGACCAAAGTACCAAGTTCAGGGGCTCCCAATACCCTCCTGAAATCAGAAACCTACTTTTCAAGTATGTGACTCAATAAGCTGAGCACAAATAATCAAAATCTAAACAAAATGTAAAAACAATACATGAGGCAGACTTCAGCATCAACTGAAATGTAGTTTCTAATCAGGTAATGAGCCAACAGTCAGTTGCATCAGTTTACAGTGCACGTTTTAAGAAAATATAAAATTAAGTTCTCCTAAATGTTACTAAAATTTAACTTATCCTTAAACATAAAAACCCTGAAAGAAGTCATTGTTTTCTTGCAGTTTTATGCACTGTATTTTTATTTAATAGCATGTTTGCATTTGACCTACTGTATCTAGATATGCATAATACCTAACACTTTTGTCTGCAGCGCTTTTTTTTAAAAAAAGATTTTTTGGGATATAAAATTTATTTCAGTCTTTTGGACCTGATTGTTCTGCTCTGGACTTCGTTCCATCAGCATCTGTAATAACTACCTGTTCCATCCAGACTCGGCTGACATCTAACACTTTTCTTCACTCAGTTACCATAACTGATTATAGTATAAAATAAACAACTAGGAATTCTTAGTATTTGCCATTTAAAGAAATAAATCTGCAAATTTGCAACTGGGCTTTGGTTTTTACTGGCTCAGAGGCTACCCTTTGGCTTTTTTGTACCAGGCAGATTGGTATAGATGAGTCATAGGACCAATTTTAAGCTCTAGTTTTATGAAATACCTTCTTAGAAAGACCAATTACTGGATCTACTCAGTCTATTAACACTCCTAAATCAACCTGATCAGGTAGAAGGGATTCCTGGTGGGGACAGCTGTGAGAAGGCTGGTACTCATGAAAAGAATTTTGGCCAAAGAATCCTTTTAATCTGAGCACTCCTTCACCTTCACAGTGGCCTACTGTCCATCTGGGAAGAAAGGGCAGATGCCAGGACCAAGCTGCTGGACCAGCACTGAGTACCAAGGTCCCTGTTTCTGGTCTGTCTGACAGTCACAGTTCACAGCAAAAAATCATATTACATTTTTTACTCTGGTGGGAGCATTTGGCGTATAGAGCTGAATAATACACTGCAAATTTCACACTAACTGAAAGAATTAGGAATAGTTTTTAATTTATACTCCTTCTAATATGATGAGGAGTAAGGAGGACTCCTGAAAATAAAGCTTTCACTGAAAGAAGAAGATTATAAAAAAGAGATAACTAAATAAAGGCCAGTAGAAAGTCTGCTTCTGGATAGAGATGAATAAATTGAAACAATCCCATGTGCACTCTGATTTAAAGGGCTTACCTTGGACATAAAAAGAATGAGAAATATATATTTTTTTTCTTTTTCTCATTCCTCAAGTATACAACCATTCTATACTTTCATAGTTAAAGATGTAAGTTTACTTTACCACCTCAACAACCAATTTGTGAGGAGAGGGTTATATTTTATTATTTGCAAGACTTTAATTGTTTTGCTTTTGTTCTTTAATAAAAAAATGGGAATAAGTAATGATACACCTGTAGTGCTGATGAAAGCTAAGGTGGTGGAGAGGGAGAGGGGTCTGAGCCCAAGGGGAAGGTGAGGAGGAGCAAGGACTGCAAACATCCCCATTGTCTGGAGCCTTAATTGAACCACTGAGGATTTTTTTCCTCCATTTCTATTGCTGCCCCTCTTCCTTCTCTTTCTACTCCTCTCCCCTCTTCCATCCCTCTCCTATTGCTTCCTTTTCTTTCATCCTTCTGAGCTGTGCCAACACCAGGGGAGAGGTCCAGAGCAGGAGGGAAGGTCCAGCAAGTCTGAAATAAAAAAACATTACAAACAGAAGATAAAAAGGATCCAGAAATTCAAACGAATACATATAATATTTTAAAATATGCTTTCCTTTTTGTCATTGCAGACCAGTGTGACACGAGTTTGTATGTCAGGGCTAATTTTGATCTCAAAAGATCTTAAAGTGAAAAGTAGCCAGTCTTATTCTGATTATGATGAATATTTAAAAACAATACTATTTTTGACCAAGTATCAAGAATTTCTGAATCCATTTTAAAATTTCTGAGAGGAAATGTCACACTATATAGAATGTTAATTTGTGCACTAAAAAAAAAAAAAAAGGCTATTTCTTTAAACTAAACTAATTATTTTTCTTGTCTCTCCTTTCACAAGCATGTCCCTGAAGAAGTATTCCTCATTCAAGGCCCCTGGATAAATTTACTCACCTGGAGCAGCTAACAGAGTTAGGCTCAGGCACATCAAATAGCAGAGTTAAGCTTATATGCCCTGCTCTCACTGAGAAATTCAGTTGTGCTCACCTATGTCCTGACAATCTATGGTCAAGAGACCTTTATATTCGCGTGACAACACTATGCTCCTAACTCTGAGCCGAGACACATGAATGAAAAAGGAAATATTATGGTGCATAAATGAAACAGGGAAAAGAGGTGAAAACTTCATGAAGTCAGCAAAGGGTTTTACCCTTGTAAATTGGTTTTATGTGAATACTGCTCAGACAATGCATTTTTGAGGGAAAGTATAAAAACCTAAGATAGAAATATAGATACATTGCAAGGAACAAAGATGAAGACTAAGAGGTGGTGAAGCGTATGACATGACACGGTAGCTGCAGCAAGCAGTGTATAGCCCCTAGAACATATTACTGCGCTTATTGAAACAGTTATTTCAAAGTGCTGAGAACTCCAACTTTTGAACTCCTCTTCTCAATTCTGACAAGTCTGTAAGATTTCTGAAAATGAACAAATTATTGTAATGTGGCTGTTAGAGCTCACAGCTGTCATGGTGGTAAGACTCTGGTATTTGGGCAATTAACTTGTATTATGCTGAGTTTTATGGTTATTCCTATTATATCAAAAAGTTCATTTGTATTTTGGACTCAGCTTTTGAGGATGATATCCTGAACACTAGGCAGTGGCATAAATTGGCTAGTGCTTTTGCACCCTGCTCCTGACAACTTGGGATGGATCTAAACCAAGTCACTGAAATAAACTTTGTCTAGGAGATTATTTATACAAAGGTTAACACTCAGTCTTATAAAATTCCAAAATTTTATAGAAAATTACCTGAGACAGGGGAAAATAAAATCTATTTTGATACTCAAAAGTACAGGTTTTACTGGAATCTTTTATAATGAGCATGTACATGAGGGTATTAGTGGAGTAACATCAAGAGCTAAATACTTAACCTATGTTGCTTAGACCACCTCAGTTCAGAAACTACTATTTTTGCCTGTTTTATGTTTCAAAAAACCTTTTTCAGAGCCATCTAAAACATTCAAAATCAGGTCTTCTGCTGTTTGTCGATTGACTATTTTTTAATGCTGTGACTATATATCTACATTCATTTACATAAGCAAAGTATAAGTAGCTGATTCCATTGCTACCTACATAATCCTTATATTTTGATTCTTTTCAGTTTTCTCAAGTGAGGTCCGTGATTGCACCCAAAAGCTCAAGTCCCTGGTTTTTAGAAGAGGACTCTGAGGAGAACTCATTGAAGGATTAGATTGTAGGATTACATTATAAACAGTCAGAAGACTAAGTGAAGCAATAGGAAAAAAAAAAGGTAAGAAATCCTGGCCCCAACAGGAATCTTTGGGAATTTTGTCGTAGTCTGGAACGGATTCAAAGTGTTTTAAAAGACATTTGCATTTCTGTAAAAAATTACTGCAAAAGTAGAAAATAAATACAAGTAAAAACTTAAAGCCATGAAGAACCTATTGAACAAACAATAAGTTTTCAACCCTATATTTCATTAAGAAATTTGTATTTTGACACATGGGGAGAGAAAAAAAAAAACAAACCACCAACAACATGAGATTCATCTCCTCTAACTTAATGCATCAAAAAGTTAGAAATCTAGTTTAAATGTCCCATCTAGATTCTCTCTCTCATCAGTGAAGAGAGAGGTGTGTTTTAGGAAGGTTTTTCACCTCAGCTATCCATAGATACCTCTCTTGGGACGTAATCTGTAGTTCTCTAAAGGTGTCTATACATCTCGACTACAAAGCCTTAAGCAACTGTGTTAGACTTCATTGACTAACTTTTAGATGGATAAAATTATGACTAGCTCAGCCCTGAAAACCTATTTTTTAAACAGCAAGGTTAAGTGAGATGAATTGAGCCTATTGTGCAAATCACTTTATCAAAAATCTCCAGAAAAAAAAATATTTTGACCAGCATATGTATACCTGACTGTAACAGGACCAGCGTTTAATTCTGCACCTTTCTGTTTCATGTGCCCACCAGGGCAGGACACATGCTGACTAATGGCAATACAGTATGTTTTTCTCATAAAATAATGGACAATAAAAATAGCATCAATGTCCTGATGAACTATCCCCCTAAAGCAAAAGTGACATAACATCAAAATTCAAACGTAGTTTCTCTTTTCATTGTGTATAATGTACATTAATTGCCTACAACTTACAAGTGCACAACTAGAAGATGCTAACCTGTTCAGAGCCAATCTTGCAGATGTCCCATCTACAGAACTCCCATTTAACTTGAAGTTGTATATGCAGGGAAAAAACAAAAACAAACACAAACCAAAAAAAACACAACAAAAAAGCCCCGCCCCCCAAAATTACATCCTTCTTCTGCAGTTTAAAAAAATTTTATGTGAATTTATACAGTACAGAATACTTTAGAACACTGACCTACTGTGTAACAACTCAAGTGCTAGGTTTTACCCTGTGAAATCAGTGGCAAATACAAGATGATAAATGAGATAATAACACTGATATTTTTGTTACTTAAAACACAGTAAAATTAATTCCTTTTGTAGGTAGCCAAACAGGAAATTTTGTTCTAATTATATCTTCAGGATATCTATTTCATAGACGCTGCATGACAGTTTGCATAGAACATTTTAAAATATTATATAATTTCTACCCTAATATTTATTGGGTGAAATATCTTTTGATAAACTATTGTAACTAGGTCGAATTTCCTTTTCTTTTGTAAAAAGTACCTCTGCATTACAGATCAAGCTCAGAAGCATGACACTGCAAGTACTAAAAATACAGTGTTTCACTGTAAAATTCAGTGAGTTACTATTAACTCACTGTACACATAAGACAATCTGTCAGCATTCAGTAACCCTTGAGAGCAGGCCCAGTGTGCAAAAATGCACAAAACTGTCCTTGTTGCATTCATGCATTTTAGTTTTTGCATTTAATTCATTCATATTGTTTAATAAAGAAGATACCTAGAATAGTGCATTTTAGTACTTCTGAGTATCCAACTCCAATAACACAACCAAACAGAAAGAAGGACCAGCATTGCCAACACTACGCAAATATAATTCTTTGAGACTGAAACTCCAACTCTCAAGTCAGCTTAAAAATAATGCATGCAAGGTATACATGTGCAATGCCTCTTCCAAATCCTAAAAATTACCACTATTTAACAAGATGTGTCTTGTATCTATTTGACATAGATGCTCTTCAGCTTCTATACAAAACTCTTAGCAAAAACAGAGATGCCTTTTGCTGAATGAACTGTGCTAGTGCACTCTTTTTCTAGAGAACAAATTTAGCCTTGCTTCTTTCAGGTGAAGAACCCCATTAAAATTTGATCTGTGACAGATAGCCCATTTTTGTTGACCCTGCACAACACAAAGCGCATCCTTGAGTCAAAGGAGGTTCTTGACGAAAGCAACCAATGTGACTGAGCAGGCTGAAATAAAGGCTGTTGGTATGGGGCACAGTTGGAAGACTAGAATCTGACTTTCACCAAGTCATTTAACAGTTATCAAGGTCTAAAAACTATCATTGGATCCTTTATGATTTCTTCTTCTTTAAATAATAATAATGGCTTGTACCACGTTTCATGAGCTCTGGCTGTCCAAGGGACTATAAACAGTTCCCAGAGGAACACAGAATTACCCAAGCAAAGTCTCAGCTGTTTTCAGAGCTCTGTATTGCCTCAGTTGCTCAGAGACTGCACGTCAGCAGAGGCAATAATCGCTGACATCAAGAGAGGGCCACCTGGGAAGAGCCACTGATGTAAACCAAGTTTAATCAGAGCTTTGGATATTTGGGGAGAAAGACTCACAAGTGTGCAAAGGAAAAATAAAGAGCCTGGGGAGCGTCATTCATATTCCACCATCTTCATACCCACTGCTGGTCGTCACTCATATGAAATCCACCTCTGCCTCTTCAAACCTCTACCAGCCAAGTCAGAGTAGAAATTATTATGGTTACTACCATAACTACGAAGAAACTTCACCAGAGTCAAAGCTGCACAGAGGAAGTTAAACAATTCCTTCTTAAACAAAAATGTTGGTTAAACCCTAAAGGGTAATTAATTAATGTACAACTTCTGTTATTTCTCTATCACACTAAAAATATCTCTAAAAATATCTATCTATATGATTCTATCTATCCATCTACCTATCTACCCTTTTATCCCAAAATATCACAATGATAAAAACAAATTAATTGTATTCACGGTAAGCAACCTGTGATTTACTTAATAATTTGAAGGTCTACTTGATTATTTGTTTCAATTATGCAGATGATTTACTGAGATGGAAAATTACACTTCATTGTGCAAAAATAAACTTTCTCAGAAAATACTTCCAAAACTGCAGTATAAATGCTTTTGAAGGATTAAGTATATCATAGAGATGAGTGTCATTTTGAAATAGGAAAGAGTAAAGACAAGAAAAAAAACAGTACAAATTATTCTAATGTGTGTATACACAACACGATAATCTTCAAGTCATTTTACTCCAGCAATTGTTAAAAGATCATGAAATAATATTTGTACTTTAACGAAGGTGAAAATGTTACGATGTAATCTTCATACCATTTAAAAGTAGCATTTTGTTTTCTTCTGTCAGTCTGGAACTGAGTTTAAGAAAGCTACAAACTGGATGAGTATGTAGACAATGTCACAGATTACAGAATTTTTCATCAGGGAATAGTCATCTTTAGTCTTCTGTTCAGAAATTCTAGAAGTACTTAAAACAAAGAATTGAGCTCCAGAATTTGACAGAGCACCACAACCTCTACGATCACCACGGGAAGTTAAAAATATTCATCTGAGGGCAGATCTATCAGTCTTTGCAATCTTACCCTTTAAACACTATTAACTTTTTTATCTTTGTATCTTTCAAAATCACAATGCAGGAAATGAAGAGAATAGTAAAAAATACACTATAAAAGAGAAATGTACCGCTTTTAAAATAATGCTTTAGAAGGCTAGAGAGCTAAGATATAAGGAAGCTGGGAAGAAAATAATAATGAAAAGGTGTTTTAAAAAGCATTGTAGCCAACTTCCACATTTATTTCTGATAGAAGACAGTCCCTGATACAGCACTGGTTCAAGCTCATTCAAGTTCCCCTGGCTGGTATGAACACAAAACACTAAACAAATACACTGAAGATTCTTAGGAGATGAAAAAACATGTTTCGGAGAAAATCCTGAGAGTCCTTTGCTGTTACATTCTAGCCAGAGAAATTCAGACTTCTGGTTAGAGCGAAGGGAAGGTCTACACTGTGCAAAGCCTGTTTCACCAGAAGAAAGCATGTCCACAAGCGCTGCTCCAGGTGGAAACAGTTGGGCTGATGTGAGAGCCAGGAACAGGGTTGCTACGTTTGCAGCTGAAAGCAGAACAGACCTGCTTGGGCAGAAGAGGATTTGATTGCAGCTGCCCGGGTTCTGCTGCAGCATGACTTCGGCCAAAGCTGGTCTCAACATCCCTTCCTGTCGCTGGCCACACTGTTGGGAAACTCTCCCCAGTAAGCCCAGCAAATGTGAGTGAAAAGAGGCTGTGACTGCTCTCTAGAAATATACTCTGAAGAGAAGCAGAGACATGGAGGAGGAACCTTACTGTTTAGGGACAGCACTGGCATAAAAATAAAGGAACGTAAACTGTCTGAAAATAAATTTAGAACAGGAATTACATTTCTAGTAGCCCGAAGAGTGAGGCTCTGCCCAGTCCTTAAAAAGGTGCAGTGGGAGTGATGCTCCAGCTAAAGTTAAACTGGACCTTGCTGAATCTGAACAAAATAAGATCAGCCTAGCATCACAGCAAAACAGAGCTGAAGGCTCCACAGGCCTCTCTAGTCCTATCTCCTATGCACAAAAATGTGAGAAGACAAGCTTCTGTTGCCAATTCAAGCCACTACAGCAGCTAAAAACATATATTTATGAGTCAGCACTCGGGGCACTATACAGTTAGTAACTTCTGTTCAATCTGTTCATTTTTATTTGCTTGTAAGTACTGCTAACAATAGTTAAATTAGGGAGGAAGAAAAGAAAAATTGCTTCTCAAAGCTTTTAGTTTACAAACCTTTATAAAGGTATCTTAAATTCTTAAGCTCTCCTGAACATCAAAACAGATGGAAAGAAAAACAGATAAATGTAATTTAAGTCTGGACACTCATCATTTTCAGGAGCTAGGGCAGTACATGTACATCCCATACTAAATATAAAAAAATATAATTACATCATCACTTGTAGAAACAATGCTGGAATTCTTAGACAGAATTTTAATTCATCTCAAAAGTACAAAAAGACAATAGTCTTTTACATTACCTAACACTTTCAACAGCATTAGTCATACCATAACTATGGAAACACCAAGCTGGAACTGATTCCACAAACCCACATCCTACTGTGCCTACATACAGCAAGAGATAGAGGTATTATCTTTCAAAATTAGCTCCTTTATTCCTATTTTAAGGTCACTAGGCTGTTTGATATATATGAATCACACAACCTCAGATTGCTGCAAATGAAATACACATATATTAATTACCACGCTACTGAGACAACAGGTGCTTTGTAGATGAAATCTGGGTGCTGAAAATAGTGCATTTCTAAAACTTTCTCAGACTTCAGGATAAGACTAGATGGGCAGGATTAGATCTTCAGTCAGCAACTATCTGTACAAAATTACTCACATGATACACCTGCAATATTAAAAGAAAGGACGAAAGGAACATCATTCTGGAAACTGCTAACCTAGTTACTTTATTTCAGTGCTTTAGCAATATCAAAAATATTTCGCTTACTGGCTGTTCTACATAATTTAAAGAAAAAAATAATTTTAAAATATGGAGGGATGGAAATAAAAAGAGGGGTGGAGGATAAAGTTTCAATCACTTGTATTTTAATGGCTTGCTTTCAAATTAAATAATAAAAAATAAGCAGGCTGAGTCTTCTTAAAATGTGGAGTATTGACTCAACAGATCATAACTGTTTCAGAGAAGTCATTATAATCTATCATGCAAATATCTAGATATTGCTTTTTAGACACATGGATTATTGACCCCGGTATACTGCCAAAAGAATTCCATCAAGTCAGAGCAGAAGCCATGTATAAATAAGTGCTAAATATTTTTATTACATTCAAACTGGAAAAAGCCACATAAAATACATAGTAAGATAAGTTTCTACAAAGACAAATAAATGTATTTATTTTTCCGCACGACTAATCACACAAGAAAACACTGAAGACTTCTTATACACACTTTCTACTTAAAAGGAAACTGTTACATTACAAGAATGTAAATATAAGTGTTTGAAGCCTCAAACTTCTAAATGCATTTGTAGTCGTATGAATTATTTTTGCTTATATCAGAGTGAGAAAATAAATATATCCCTTGTGACTTTAGTTTCCAAATACACAGCATACCTTTATAGTCAGTTATAGATCTCTAAAAGCTGTTTATATAAAATACATGAAGCAATCGCATCACAATAAAGTAAACAGAGAACATTGCAGATCCAAGCATTTAGCATTTCAGCTTTAGCATAATATTGCACTGTATCTCTTTCTGGGGAAAAAAAACAAAAAACAAACCAACAAACAAAAAAAAAACCAAAACACCATAAACAAACAAACAAAAAAACCCCAAACAACAACAAAAAAACCCCATCATCTGGAAAAATCTTTCCAAATTGTATTTTAGAAAACCAACATCCTGTCTCTACATCTAGGGCAGCCTACGCTAAGCATTTAAGTGCTCTCAAAGAAAAGTAACAGTTTCTTCTTCAATCCTGAACTCTCAGTGACCGTCAGGGAAAGTAACAGTTTCTCCATTCTCTGTCATCCAGTGGCATTAATAACCATCAGAACAAAACGAAACACCTTCAAGCAAATATCTGCTTCTGATTAATCTCCATCCCAATGAATTAAATTCATAAGAGGCAACCTGCTGCCTTGTTTACACCTTTTTAATATGAGGAGCAGAAGTCGGATGTAAGGGTTTTGCTGCCCTTAGGGCTACAAAATATGCCTCACGTGGCAACGAGCCAGCTCTCCAAGGGAGCCTCCTTTGCTGTTTCCCTCACAGCTATTTTCTAATGGATAATTTTTAAACAGCCACACACAAACACACAAGTCACCACAACACAGGGCTGGGGTTTTTGTTTTTTGTCTAAAGTCCTGTAAGCATTTGTACTCATAATAAGGATCTCAAGGTTATATCCAGTTTCAGTTTGGGGTTTAGGGTTTCTTTTAAACGAAAGGAGCGAGGCGGGGAGGTGGTATGGGTGTGTATCTGATTTATTTATTTATTTATTTCCCTCTACCTGCCTTCCCCCTCTATACAGCACAGCACATTAAACACCTCTCTTCAGCTTAACCGACCTGGGCTCAATTAGTGTTACATTTTGTACACATCCAAGCAACCACAAGGCAGAGATATTTAGTTCAGTCCTCAGGTGTATTGCACAAACACCTTTAGTTAAGGGTGGAAAGAGATTTCTTTAAAAAAAAAAAAAAAAAAAAATCTCACAATGTAATTTACACAGTGTGGAAACGCCTACAAGGAGATGAAGTACCTGCACTGGGGAGATGTTCAGTTGTTCACTTCATCTTCCGTTGACAAGGAAACCAAACTGCACTTCATTCTCCAGGAAAACCTTCCACTGCCATCATTTTAAAATGTATTTATTTGAATATATGTATATATCTATCATCATCATCATGATAATAATAACCATCATAAAATATTGCTGGCAAAAGAATAAAAAAGTCAGGGAGCAAAATGTGCAAAAGTAAGGATCATCTCTTTGGCTTTCTGTTTTGCTTTGTTATCTTTGAGGAGGAAAAAAAGTATTTAAAAATTATAACTGTAACACGCTGCAAGAAAAGTTACATGTTATAAACAGGCATCAAAAACTGAAAAAGAAGAAAAAAAAAAAAACAAACAACCCTGCTGATTGCACTGAGTGTCAAAAAAAAAAAAGAAATAACAAAAATAATAAAATTAACATCTTGCTCTGTGGCTTCCACCAGTATTGCAAGATTACAAACTCTGTAAACACTGCTGTAAAATGCATTTCCAATTCCCATCTCTTTATGAAAAAAACCCTTAAAAAACACCCAAAAATAACAATAAAATAACACCAGAGAAAATCCTCTGCAAAAAGAGTTAGAAACATGCCTTTTCTCTTATCTTAAAAAATAAGCATCATATTTCACATCTCTTTTCCGTGCCACAACAAAACCAGTTGCATATATAGATATATAGCTACTAAATGTATACCAGTTGTTGCTGGACTGGCAAGTCTGTATTATTAATATTATCATTTTTCATTCCCTGTGACTCCCGGCCCCAGCAGCACCTTTTGCTCACAGTTTAGTAACCATCGCATGCTAGGAAAAAAACTTGTCATCAGCAAAAGATCAAATCCATCTAAACAATAATCAAAGAGGAAGAAAAAAAAAGGGGAAAAAAACAAAAACAAAAAACCCCCAAAAAAAACAAAAGGAAGAAAAAAAAACAGGACAAAAAAAGGAGGACAAGAATGTCAGCGGAAAGGTACTCACCGAGCGGGAGTAAAAGGAAGGAATAAAAATGAGAGTTACTATAAAATACAGTATGGCGGTGGAAGAAGGAATGAGGCGCTTTTTTTTCTCTCCTCTCTAGTCTCTGCCTCCGGCAACCGCCACGTGATCCGGAGCCGGGCGGACTCGCAGCCGGGAGGGCGCAGCGGCGGCGGCGGCGGGCGCGGACCCAGACCCAGACCCAGACCCAGCCCGGACCCTGCCCGCCCCGCGTCCGCCGCTCCCGCCTGGCTCCCGCCGCCGCTCCGCGCTCCGCACCCGCGCCGCGGCAGCCGCCCGTCCTCGCCTCGGCAGGTGCCGCTCGCACACGCACTCGCACACACTCTCACACTGAGGCGCAGGCACGCGGCCAGCTGCGCGGGCGAGGCGCGGAGGCGGGCGCGTATTGCGCGGCAGCGCAACTTGCTCGCCGGCGTCGCGCGAAGTTGCCGCCCGGCGCCGCCCGCCCGCCTGTTGCCTTCTGGCCGCGGTGGCACCGCCGGTGCGGCGCCGCTTGCCCCCGGGACTGAGGCAGGAGAAAGGTGGAGCGCGGAGTGGGGCCGGGGTTTGCCCGGGTGGGGGGCGCCGTGCCCCGGCGGCGACCGCAGCTCGGCGCCGAGCTCCGCGGTCTGTGCGCTCGGGTTACCCCTCCTGCCGCTCCGGCTGGGGCTGTGCGCCGGGGTGCCGTGTGTGTGCGCAGGCAAGGGGCGAGCCCCACCGCCCCGCTCGCCCGCCCGCCCGGACTCCCCGCGTCTGCTCGGAGGTGCCCCTCCCGCTGCTCCAGCTCAGCGTGCGTGCGAGGGGGTGCCCCGGCTCGCAGACGAAGCATGGAGGGTACCCCCTCCTGCCGGTCCAGCCCAGAGTTGGTGCACAGGGGCAGCTCGGGGGCTGTGCCGGGGGTCGGGGTTGTGCAGGGGACTCCCCTGCTGCCCCTCGGGCTCCGGGTGTGTGCGCCGCCGGGAGCGTTCCCGTGCCGTGCGCTGGGGTTGCGGTTGCGGAGCCGCCCAGCCGTGTGTGAGCGGTGCTCCGATGTCTGCTGCCGGAGTACGTTTCACATGTGCAGTGGGGAGAGAGAGATAGGTGCCAGCAGTCCCAGCTATTCTTTGGTTTCGTTTCCTGGCCTCTGCCCGGCTTCACGGTCTCTCCCCCCTCCCCTCCGGCCAGTGTCAGTGCTGTCACTTCCCATAACAAAGTTACTGGCGGAGATGGGAAGGAAACCAGTGTTTTCGGAGGGTTCACTCACTGCGGGGAGCACTCCCGCGAGCAGCCCAGGGCCGCCAGCAGCGCGGCACAGGCCGGGGGATCGGCGGCACGGCGAGCCCAAGCGGGCACCCTCCCACGTCACTGATGGCAGCTGCCCGCGGCCTCCTCTCACCGCGGTGGAAGAGTCTGGGTTTGGGCCCCAAAGCACACAGGAGTAGCCCTGAAGCAGCTGTGTGGTTGGCTGAATGGCAGCTCTTTCCCTTTTCCTTTAACAGACATGAAGTATACTGGAGCAAGCTGTACACTAATGTCGCTGAGAGTTTCCTCAAGACGTTTGCTTTCCTTTTTTTAGCTCTCCTCGCCTGTCTCCTGATTAACAAACACAGCAGTGGCAGTGAGCAGCAGTTGGGGTTGAGAGCAGCTTTGCTCTGGCTCCAGCTGAAGGAAGACCAGTGCCCAGCACTGCCAGACCCCAACCCGCTACCTCGGCTCAGCCTGCAAAGGTTGCCTTCTCAATGCACTGGCCCCCAGAATGCTCACTGCTAACAGTCTCCCCAAAATTTTACTTAATTATTGCTTCAACAATAGGAGGAAGAGCAGGAAGTCATCTCTACGAGATAAATTAACAGAGGAATAGAAGTGTACATCCATAAGCCAGGTGCTGTGATGGAGAGCAATCTAGGCAATATTTCCCCGCTGCCTCCTCCCCCCTTCTTCTGCTCTCACTTCTTTTTTAGAGCCCCTCTCTTTTCATCCAGGTCAGGAGGCAGGAGATACAGGCAGGTTATTACTCTATAAAAATTACTGTGTCCACTAAGAGGATGCCCTGCTATGTGAAAGACTGGTGAGGGCACCAGCCTGCCTTCTTCACATCCTCACACAAAGCTTTTTCCCTTGCCCTGACCATTTCTTTCTTTCTTTCTTGCCCTGTTTCTCTTCCCCAGTGTTTCCAGAAAATGAAAAGAAATGTTCCCTTTCTTCTTGGCTCTTAACTTCTTTTATGAAGTGTTAAAAGAACATTGGCCGAAGTTTAAAAATATATATAAACAGTTATGTTTTCTTGCTTGCTTTTTATTCTGGCACTGGGCTTGTTCTGGCATTTCATAGCAGTCCTAGTTGTTCTCCCCCTGCTAAGTTTGGCTCTGAGGAGTAGAGCTGTGCATCCAAGAAGGTTTAAAAGAAACAAACAAACAAACAGATGTCCTTGAAGATACAAAGAAATGATGTTTGGTATGAAAACTAACCAACGTAGCTGTACAATGTTTTACGTACAGATGACAATGAACTCAATCATATTGTCGTGATGGTGTCACAAACTACCATGTCTTGAGATTTCAGGTGTGGGAGATGTATTTCCTTGGATGGTGCACTCTGATTTTGAACAGTATTAGGTACTGCATGCAGAAATACAGTTCAATGGCTGAGGTTTTTTTTTAATGTTATTTAATATCAAAACATATTTGCAGAATAAGGTCCTAAATAACAATCCTATTTTGTTGTTGCTTTTCAGTTTCCATTACTATTTATGTAATTTTGAGCACATATGTCTTTTTGACATAACAATAACAACAAAAGTTAAAGGATGGTGGTTTAATAATCCAAAGTTGTATAACCGATCTGACTTGTAAATTAGGATCACGTTGACACATATGTAGGAAACTGGATACATACACTTTGGACAATATGTTTTATGTATTATTCACTCAGTAGATTCCAAGAACTAGGAATAAGGCAAGCATGCAAATATATATGTTTTCCTTTTCAATGTGTATATATCGATTTAACTATAAGGGAGTTAAAAAGTCACTACAATACATTGAGTAAATTTGAATGTCAGCACTTAAAGGTGCAGGACTTAGGGTTGGCCTTAAGACCAGGGCCAGTGCAGTGAGCTGTTCCAAACTACATCTAGAGACAGAGCTGAGTGGCATCCAGACTCAGAAATTGTGTCAAAATCACTTCCTGCTATAGTTAGCACTGTAAATATTGTGCAAATGAACTGGTTCCTAAGCACCTAACTTTAGGTTTACCTAAGGGATCACCAAAGTATGCTTCTGTTACATTTCTGCTTACAGTCCATTAAGGTGAAGTAAGCATTAGGGAGTCAAGAGCTGCAAAAGTTTTGGCAAGAATATGTTTGGAATAGGTTATAAGCAAGCAAGTAAGAGCTTGAGAGAATGCTACTTTCACAAAATCCCAGGAAGCCTTTATTCATCAGTTGTCTACTTTCTGCTTACTCCTGCTGGCATTTTCCTCCAAGAGCAATTTTACACTTGATGGCAGACCAAAACGAGGGAAAGTTCAGCACGTTGTACACGTTATAGCCTGGTTATGCACAGTGCTCTACAAAGTATACAGTAAAACAATGCAGTTGAAAAAGAAGAAAAAGGAGTGTCACTTAGATAATTTTCAGGACTTAAGTGTTCATGTGCAATCCAAGGCATGCAAATAAAATGCCAGCTGGCATTTTTTAGGCGTTCAATTTTTAGGCTTTTCCAGGACAGCAGCTGAGCTCCATTGCAACATGACTAAGAGTTATTCTTAAAAGTAACCAAGAATTCTGGGCAGAAAGTGTATGAACCAGCACTTCTGTGCCTCTTCCTTGGCTACCATCTCAGAGATGCTTCCTAAGGTTCCCAAAACATTGTACTTCATAGTCAGTGCTCTGTAGGTTATGCTGGGCTCACTATTCTTGTTAGTCATGCCATACATTCCCAATATTTCACATTCCTTTCCTGCACCTCTGCACTACTACTGTTTTCCCCCTTTTGTCCCCCAGAGGAGCAGAAGTAAGTACATGCTAAGATTACTTCATTGCCTGTAATCTGTTTTTCTTGATTGCATTTAGACATCTGTGCTCTGAGCACAGAGCTGCTGCTGTATATATACCTTGTTTCAGCAATTTTCTTCCCTTTATACTGATGCTAGTATTGGAGACATGCACACTTTTTTTTTTTTTTTTTTTTTTTTTTTTTACACATCACTTTCACTGCATTTACACTTTCCTAAAATAAAGAAGCTTCTCTTTGCAGGTAGTAGGCGATTAGTTGGAGTCCAGCAATAACACTGTCTTTGCACAGATCCGTCCGTCAGCATGACTCAGCAGCCTGCAAGCCTGAGCTCAAGTTGCAGTTACTAGTATCTCCTATTGCACTGGCAGAAGTCAGCTAAAGCAATAGCAGATGCAACAATAGAAACAGTAATAATAACAATAACAATAAAATAATTAGTGGTCCATTTTGCAGAAACAGCTACCTGACCTTGCTTTAGTGGCTAACTTGTATGTGACCTCTTCAAGACCATCCAATATTACTTTAGGGTTATAAGCTTGTGAGGTTTTTTTTTTGTTTGTACATGTTGTTTGTATCTACCATGACAACAGCAAAGGGAAAACTGTCAATAAATACTAAATTAAAGAATTACTTGAAATTAGCCAAGGTATTATATTGTTAAACTGTTAAAGAAAAATTGCATTTCTCAGACTTTCAATACAGAGTTAGCTTTCATCATGTAAATCCATTAATGTCTTGGTTTGGTTTTGATTAAAGTCCTATACCTTAGAGAATATCAAACTGAACTACTTCACATTTTTAAAATCAACTCCAGTCCATGTTGGTAAATATGGGATATTACTTTAGACTGAGACATATATTTAAAAGACTTTTCCTTAATTAGTTTTTCTTTACATGTTATCATTGTTACTCTTTCTTTTTTTCTACAGAATCATTGTTAATTTTCACAAAATTCTGCACTTTTTCTCCTTCTATTTGTCTTACAGTGCTTTAAAACACTGTGTTTATCTATATAGTGAAGCTAACTCACTTCTATTACCACCTTTTCATCTGAAATTTCTAAGTGGCAGAGCACAATGCAGGTAAAAAAGTCTGGTAATAAATGAAAGAGGAAATAAAAGCAAGGCAGCTCTTTTTAAGGAAAGCAAATAAAGTACCTGAATGTTAGACCCACTTTTTTTGTTAGGTTTGAGAGGGTTTTGATAGGGAGTTTTTAACTATTGAATGCTTTGTACTCTGGGATGTTTGGTCTTTCAGCCCTTGTGTACTATGCTTTTTGAAACAATAATGAGCAGAGCACACAGCATACAAGCTTTATGTCCCCAAAATTACTGTTTTCACCTGCTATTTTATATAAATAAACTGAAAGTGACATCTACATTAAAAATCAGGGAGAATCTTATGTATTCCAAACATCTTCCCAGTTTCAAATTTGTTAGCTTTTGGGTTTTTTGTCTTTTTATTGAAAGGGTTAATTAACGAGTACAACTTATAATAAGAATGTCTCGGTTTGTGAGTTTAGCAATAAATAAGTCTGGGAACAGTGTGAGATAAGGCAGCTTATGATCAAATTCACTGGTGTGCACCATCTGTTCTTATGCGTTAATTTTCTATATGGCAGTCTTTCTGTAGAGCATTCAAAACATACTTTCACAGGTTTTTTGGGGTTTTGTTTTTTGGTTGTTGTGGTTGTTTGTTTGTTTGTTTTAATTGTGGTGTATCACCCAGAATTAAAGGATAACTGATAACTGTCACTTATAGTTCAACATAATAACACTGAAAGCTGAAGGGTTAATCAGACATAACATCAAAAAGTTTGCCTTTGCAAGAACAAGTAGTAACTCAAGAAGAAATGCATATATGGTGCAGAAGATTAAAAAGAAGGAGAGAAAAAAAAAAAAAAACCACTAAAAATTTCTGGCAATTTGAGCAATGGAATTGGAGAATGTCATTAAGAAATGACATCTAAACTGAGAAACCTGGCTTTGGTAGAAACCAAAGGAAAGGAGAGCTTTTTCTTTTGTGAATCAGATCCCACATGCTCAAATTGGACATCCATAATATGAACAAACATACATTATTTTAATCTTTTTGAATCTAGTGATTCAGCAACTGTAATGTACCTCTGTGTTAGTCAGAACTCATTTTACCAGCCAAGTATTCATCTCCCTAAACTTAGAACAATCCTTGTTCTTCTTTCTTTCTTTCGGCTGCTTCAGTTTTAAGAGATGTGAATAAGACATGAGCTACACACAGTGTCCTCCTTTACTATTCGACATTCTTTTGTATCCTGAGTACCATTCGTGAGTATTGCATAAGGCAAGGATAAATTAAGAAATAAATGTGTGACTACACGGCTGGTCTTTGTTATAATGATCATGCACTAAGAGGTGAAATAAGGTTGCAGAGGCAATTCTAATCCAGGAATTTCCTCAAAAAATGAGTTATTATTAGCATTCCTTAAACATTTTCTCACATGTAGGAAATGCGCATATGTCCTTACATAGGTACACTTGCACACATCACCTGTTTTTACCACTTTCTTTTTTTGACCCTGCATTCTAGTTATGAACAGTAGCTAATCTTAGCTACTTAAGAAGATCTGACATGATCACAGTCCATAGCAGTATGGCTGGAGGCTAGAGGATTTTTGTGTATTGTGTTTATTCATGTGTTGTCCTGGAGATGACTGGAAACATCAAGAGTGCTGAGCACTCAGTGTCAGCCTCTAGGCCAAATACAGGTAAAGGACTCCTTCGAAATAAAATTATATAAGGTTTAACTTTTTTTTTTTTTTTTTTAATGGAAGGACAATTTGTAGTAGAGGAATGTCTGACTCTAACCTCATCTGCTCAGCATAAATACAGAGAATTTCTAGACAGAAGACTTACTCTGTAGTTACATAAAGGAGTTGAAGTTAGTAAATTTGAAAACGTATTTCATCATGCTGAAGAGTATTTATTAATTTATCAACCTTTATTTTTACCCTGAATAGCACAAGCTCTTTTTCACCACCACAATTTTCTCCATCTCCTCCTCATCAAGTATTATGTTCTAGGACAGCATCCCGTTGTTCCTTTGAGGTAAATCGTTAGCCTGTGAGGCCAGCTAACAAATCTGTACAAAACAGATTTCCCTTTTTGCCCCTTTCTCAATGCAGCTGCACTACAATTTTTCAGGTTTTGTGTTTGGCTGTCTCATATAGCTAAATTTCTGGACTATTGCAGCTATTTGAGCGCCTTGCAGCTTGTAAATGACTCATGTGGCACACTCCCTTCCCTCTAGCCAGCACAGAGAAAGCCTGGAAAACTGTGCTTGGGAATGTTCCTCCTTCTGGTTTACATCACAAATTATTTCCATTACAGGATAATACCCAAAGGCACAATCCAGCCTGAAATACATAGTCATTATGAAATGTACAAAAACAATTGCTCTTAAAAGAAGTTTTAAATCTAGAATCTTGTACAATTCTAAACCCAAATATCTTTCAAGTCTACCTTTACAAACTTTTAAACTTTGTTTTCTTTTTTAGTCGATGCCAATAACTGTCAGTTATTATGTTTGATGTGACTGGACTATGTTACTAGCAAATGGACATAAGATATACAAAGTCATCCAAGCAAATCCCATTATTTTCCATGAAATTAAAGCAGCAGTTTCAGCACAAATTAATCTTAGAAAAGATTAAGATACTTCAAATCTGCCAGCTCCTTTAGATAGGTAATTGCTGCAAAGACCACTGATACTCAATTCAATCTATATTCTGCTTACCAACTATTGCCTGAACACCATCATCTCCCTCAAAAGAAAGAAATAGGAAATTTTGCAATGTATGTTCCAGTTAAAAAAAAAAAAAAAAAGTTTTAATGAAATCATCAGAACCTGCTGTAGTCTGATCTTCAGAAACTCCAATTGACCATGTCATTGTTGTTATGGGTACCAAATCCTTCTGACAATCATGCCCATGCTGCTTAAGAGCATTACCAGTTTAGATATTGAAAAAATTTCCACCTTTCTCTTAAATACACCTCACTGTGAAAGAGGGACACACTTGCATATTTTTTCCCTCTATATATTCCACAACATGACTGCAAGTTGGAATAAAGTGCATTCCTATTCAGATATTTCTCTCTCATCTACAGAGCATCTTACTTATCTGTTCAAAAAGGAAGTATATATTTTCGGTTTATAGTGACGCTGACAGGGAGTTGTGCTGCAGCTCAGAAAGAATAATATAAATCCAGGAGAAACTAGTGAGTTCTAGTGACTATTTTTGTGAATGAGAATGACAAAAATAGAGGGAAGAGAAAAGGAGGTAATCGAGAAAAAATGAACCAGCTGAATATTACCAAATGTAGTGCTTTTGATAATGTAAGCAATCTGCTAGAAATACTAATTATTGATGGTTTCTAGGATCATAACTAGAATAAAAGCATTCATATAATTTGTAGCTACAAATAAATTTATGCTCTGTAAATATGATGTTCATTTGTCACAACAAGATAATATTTCCACCCCTATCTACACTTTGTAATTGTCTGCATGTAAGAAGCATATTCTGTGATTGTTATCGAATATTAGAATCTTCCAATTATAAAAAAGCTGTGCATCAATATGAAAAACAATTTAACTTTTAATCTATGCAGCACATACATTTTTATATGTCCATTTTCTTTTCATGAGTTAAAATAATATGCATACACATGATACAGAGAAGCAAAACATACCATTTAAATAATTAGGAAATAAAGTTTCTTAAAAATAACAGGAGTTTCTGCATTGCAAGCATTTATTTCAGTGATATTCTTACAAATAGCAGTATTGATTTGAAGTGAATGCTTTTGTGAATAAACATTAATTATATTATTAAGAAATTTCAGTAACTGTTTCCAACCCTGTGGACACCCCTTTTGGCCCCACCATCACTTCACGCTGTGGGAGGAATTTTTACAATATGGATTGCCATTGGCTTTTTAAAGCTGGAAATACTCTTGCAGCTTCATCAATATGCAAGATGAGATTCCGGCTTTAAAAAGAGTTTGAAGTTTCAAGAGGAAGTAATGATGGAGTAGATGGATAAAGAAATGAGCAAAGGCTTTATCATGATACATTTTGTTTATCCCCCCCTTTTTATTTAATTTTGTTTCTTTGAGGGTGAGACTTGGATTTAAAGAATTAGGCTACTGGTAGGCATGTCACTCTGACTTCAGCCTAGACAGGGTACTCAGCCAACCCTCATGGCTATTTTTCTCTGCTTCCCACCTCTCTCCTGGTAGAGGTTCCTCAGATACTCTACCGTAACTATATATGCAGTTGATCTGGTTTTGTCAAAATGATCCAGATGTAATTTTTAAGAGATCCATTGTTAAAGCATTGAAGTGGATAAGGACCACTAAATACTAGCTATACATGGCATTATGCTGGGAAGCCTGAAGTGATGGTACTAGCTGGAAAGGATCAGTGGTGACAAGCAATCATCTTGTAGATGGCAACCTTTTTATGAGAATCAAGAAATCCAAAGAAAATTTTTAAAAAGTTGAAGACTAGAGGAAGAGGTTTGAATTTGGATAATAAGCCAGCAAATAACCTGCAAAAAGGTTTAGAAGATAAGTTGTATTTTTTTTCAAACTCTTTCTGAACGTTTTTGAGAGAGAGAATATAAACCATGTAATAGAGGTTAGGGAGAAGCTGCAGGAGATACAGATGAAATCTGTAAGAATTAGAAGAAAAAGGATGGAGAATTAAAGGCAAGAGGAAGTAATGAATGCAAATATGGAAGAAATGCTTGGGAAAGTAAAAGGAGTAAAAAATCAGTGCTTAGAAATTGCCTGAAGTAGGAAAAGTGAAAGATTTTAAGTAAGGCCATAGGTAGTTCTAGTAAAGTGAGGATGTAAAATAGTTTTTTAATTCAAAATTGCAGTAACGTAAAAAAAAGTTGGTAATCACAGAAGCTATGTGAGCGTTTTAAGAAGATAAGGAGTTCTGTGGAGGATATTGGCCTGCACTCCTGATTTTGCTAGGATGGAGTTAATTTTCTTCTTATTAGTCCCAGGGGAGCTGGAGAGGGTCCAGAGCCAGTTCACAAGCATGTCCGCTGACAAGGCTTTTGTTCAAAAAAACAAAACCACATGGACCATCTACAGTCATAAACCACCTCACCTGCTAATAAAGATGGAGTGTGCCTCACAGCAGTAATATTCCTCTTAATAATTTCCCAGAAATTGTCTACTGGCATTTTTGGAAAGGTAAAGTAGAAAGCCATAGGTTGGGAGGTATTCATCTGCGGCTGCCGAGATTTTATATGATCTCAGAATGTGCATAGTGCTTCATAGACTTGGTCAGGAGACAGGACAATTGACAACAGGAAAACAAGTTGCCTCAGTAATGTGTGTGATGTACAGCTGTCATTGAACTGGCAAATGGAAGAGTAAAAGGAATTTAATTTTATTTGATTTATGAATCAGTAAATCCTTACCATGGCAGCTGGACCCCAGAAAATATTTAGATTTGCTTTTGTAATCTGTTCAAAGACTAAAGCTCTCTATTCTCACCCCTTTTGCAAAGACAAGGAGCAATCATAAAGTGTGTCTCAGGAGTATCTGTAATTCCCAGAGTTTGAGCCTGCATAAATGAGAGTAAAAAGCTTTCTTTAAGCTGAAAGGTTCCCCACTGAATCTGTTGGCTGAATGCAAAATAAGCGTGCATGGAGAAATGACCACTCTTTAACTGCCTTTTCAATGAGGATTGGGTTCTGGCTCACACATCTGTTGGCTTCACAAGTAATTTTAACTATTTATGCATAGATGAATACATCTTTACAGAGAAAGAGAAATTTACTGTGCATGTCCACGGTGCATGTCTTATATGTGTGAACAAATTCAATAGCTCCTTTTTGTTAGTATGTATTTTATTAAGATATTTCACTGTAATTGCTCATGTGCAAATCTTCATTTGAAAAAAAAGCATGCAATAAATTTCTATAACCTCCCAATGCATTGTACTAAATGTTAGAGGGACTGGAAGATCATTAGATCATTGGAACATTATGAAAAACACAGCATGGAGCTGATGTTCAGGTGCTTCTCTCTGTTTCCACATATCAATTTTCCTTACTCAAATAAGCCATAATCTCTCCTGCAAGAGACATAAACATTGGTTGCAACAAATGTTGCCAAGAGAAATATCATCTTCAGTATTCTACTTCGACTAGCACAGATTTGTCACAATGGAAATACTTTTCTGTTTGGCTTCTTCTTACCAGGTGGACTAGAATTACATGTGTAGCATTACACTAACAGAAAGCAGTGGATGTACAGCCCAGGAAACTCTTTTACTTCCTCAGGGATAATCAAAAGATCTTGGGACTAGTAGCTTTTGTGTTTGTAAATAAGGCTCTTCAATATCTACATGTGAGATCTACAGATAATATGGTGGTTCTTCTCAGGAACACGAACAATACTGTTTTCTAAATTTGAAATATTGGAAGTACTGCTGTTGTACGCTATTTGGAAGTGGATTCTCTAAAATAAGTAATGCTACATTGTTCCTTGTTTTGTCATGAACATTGACTAGAGACTCTCAAAGATTATAGAAACAATAGACTTTAGTTAAGATTGTGTGTAGATAAATATACTATGCACAGAACTTGAAGACATTAAATATATGCAGAGCATATCAATATTATGCTTTAAAATGCTTTCTGTGCTGGCAGTACACTAGTTTATCTTTATGGGAAGTTGTGTTGGAGTAAGCAGGACATAAGGGGAGTTTGACAGAAGCCAGGAAAAAACACGTCTTCCCTCCAGAGAGGGGATGTGACAAACAAAAAATACTTTATTTCTCTTCCTTGAACATCAGAGTAAATAAAAGATGATGAACTCTTAGCTGCCTGGGAAACCCTACCTTGATGCTTTGCTTGAGCAAGCAAAGGCAAGACTACATGTGAGGTATAGTCAATGTCTTGTCTTTAAAGACAGATGTCTTTGGAGTTCCAGTCTTCTTAATGGAAGAACACACTTTGGTAAACATTGTACTTCTGCAAGGGTGTATAAAGGGAGAAGACTCTTCAACCAGACCTGCAGTTCTTACTGAAATCTTGCTAGGCTTTGGGTCTTTTTTTTTTTCAGGTTTTTTTTTTTTTTTTTTTTTTTTTTTTTTTTTGGTAGACCTGTGTGGTTCATCAATTGTATATAGCACTACAGCAATGTTTTTCTTTACTTTTGATCAGCAGCAGGGATTCTGCCTGCCTTTGGGAGTCCTCCCTGTGTGTGCTAATGTTACAGCTCTCGTTTATGTGAACTTGTTCAGCTGAGCCAACATAATGACAGCCTCTACAGAAGGGCAGAGGAAGGTGTCACATCCCACTCCTCACTCATCCAAAGGTGCTGTCAAAACTCGGAATTTAATCTTTGAGATTAATGCTTTAAAATTTACGGCTTTAGAGTCAGGATTCAGGATTCATAAAAGTCAAGCTATGTAATTGTTTGTAAGCTCAGTGGTCAAACCCAAACAGCTCAGACTTTAGCTGAGTGCAGCTTTTAATAATGTTAGTTTGTTATTTCTATAAATGCACAAGAACATGTGTATAGTATAGGATAGCATAGCATAGCGTAGCATAGTATAGTTACTGAATAGGTATATTTTCCTGATTATAAGAGCTGATAAATCAGTTAAATGCATTAGCATGGTATATAAAACTTTTGAATGATGTTATCCATGAGGCAACAGTCTAGCCTCTGTGTACAGAATATGCTTGCGACAAAAAGGAATGATCAAAGACAGCTCAGATATGTATAGATCAAGGCTTGAAGATCCTGACTGTAGTGAACAGTCTCTGAGAAACTGAGCATTGTGGAGAAAAATTAATGAGTTCAGGCTTCTTTATCTAAATCTGAGTTTTTAAAAGTTTTAATGAAAGATGGATTTGGTTGGATTTTTTTCTTCTTTAAATTTTATTAAGAGTTTTAATAAGAACACATTTGTTTTGCTTTTTGAAAAAGAAATTGACGTACCTTTTAAATTGGAATTTCAAAATATTGGGTAATATTTTCTCTAAATATGTTTATCAAGTCTTTACAGATGCTTTTTTTTAGACAGCTAGTAGTGTGAAAATAAAGCTGGATGTTTGACAATGTCAGTGAACCTCTGTTTCTTGTGGGATGGTTTCAGATTGCTGGAATTTTGTTGACTGAATTTTGTTGTGATGTCGTGAAGCAGTGATGATGGACATATGTACTTAAACAGCTGAAACTGAATATCTTGAGTACTATAATTTCATAAAACACTAAACTGTATGAACAAGTAGTTTAAACAGTTTTTCAGTACAATTACTTTTATGAAACTTTGCAACCACTGATCAGGTCAAATCCAAGGGAAAGGAAATCTGTTTCTTGTCAATCACTTGCTTATACCTACTTTTTGATTCGCTTTTTTTTAGCTGTTTCTATGAGATAGTTGCTGATTAATGAAATGTCATGTGTGTAAACTTTGTTTTTGGTTTTATTACTGTTTCTGCAAAACATGATGTTGAATATTTGACTATACTGCATTTTGATAAGTAGTATAGAAGCAGCTTTCCACCGTAATTGAAGTTGTATTTAGTCTGGTGTAAGTGAAAGCAGAATCTGGATTGTTTTTCAAACAAATCTCGTTTTCTAGTGTTATACTGATCTATTAAGCCTATGTAAAGTATTTACTGTCTTCAATATTGAGTTCACTTTTACAGACTATTAGTTTCTAACACACTACTAATTCTTAGATCTTGGCATTCTTGGTGACATTACTGTATTCAAGATGGGACAATATTGGGAAAGAAGCAGATGAACCATGAGATTTCCATTGTCTGGAACTCTTTTTTGGATCTGGGGCTGATGTGTCTTATTATAGCTACACCAAGGTCTTTTAAAATAGGAACTTTTATATATTAGGCTTCTTACATGCATATTTAAATACTTGAATAAGTGAAACAGTTTAGTAACTGCTGATTACTTTAGAGTTCATTCAATTAATCTCATTCTAGTGGAAACAGGATTCAGTCAATCAAAGTTATGTATTCCTGTCCAAAGTTTTTTTCTTGTTTATGGAAAGATGCAACTGCAAAAACCATAATGTTAAAATTGCATTGTGAGAGAAAGTGTTATTTAAAGTATTCTCATTTTAAAGATTATCAGTATAATTGTTTTCTCTCTTCCTCTCAAGGTCTGAAACATAATAGAGTAATTCTAACTTGCATGAGCAAGATTAATTGGATCACTTCATTATTTTCTTATCATAGTACCTCTTGTTTGTTAATGTAGATTAATGGTAACATTAATAGTATGTTGTCTATAAAGCAACACAGATGGTGATCAAAACCAGTTAAGGTTTTTGACTTAAGCTGCTGGAGTTTGATTTAGGTTCTTTGTAACTACTGTGATAGATTGTCCAGTTCATTAATACTCAGAACGGTAGAGAAGTGAAAGAGAATGGATTAAAACAAGAAAAGTTGCTGGAACATAAAAAAAAGGGGAGTTGGAGAGGTGTCTTTAGGACTGAGGTTTTCTTCAGCTAGAAGTTAAAACACAAGCGCTTGCATTGCTGAGGACAAGACAGGATTTCATATGACCCTCTTAAGTGTTTTCCTAGAACAACGAGCCCTTGAATAGTTGTGATGATTCAACATCATTTTTATTACATATAATTTCTGTATGAAACTTTTCTTGACATCAAGTGATTTAGAAAAACAATATTCTTCAGATGCTGTGGCTTAGAAGATACTGCAAGTAACATGTTTGAAAGGAATTAGTTTTTTAACTTCAAAAGAAATCTATAGATGACATTAAGATTATGATGACTATTATTATTATATTAGATCCTTTCAAGAAAACAACAAAAATAATACAGTGCTCTTAACATGTCATGAGTTTGACAGTGTTTCCATTAAGTCAATGATACATCTAGAAAGGATGAACCTACCATAAAAAGAGATTGAAGTTAACATGGAAATCCCTCTGGGTAGGAATAACTTATTGACTAGTACTTGAACAACTTTTTCTCTTTTACACCCCTGCATTTTGTTGGGAAAAAGTCCATACTTCTTACTTTCCAGCTGGCTAGTTCCTCTTCATTTGACCAGCCCCTGACAGATCCTTGTTGAAAAGAGCAGCAGTATTCAGGCTTTTCTAAAAGAGCTTTGACTGCCTAATTCCTGCCAGACGTTCACATATTGCCCCTTTGTCTTCTAAATATAAATAGATTCCAACAGTTAAAAGTGGAAGAGAAATCAAGATTAAAAAAAGGTATCTGTTAAACAGATACAGCAGAAATTAAATTTCCTTAACATTACATGATGGGTATCATATAAAGATTCGATCCCTCACTTTTTCATTTTATTCTGTGCAGAATCCTGACCATAACAAGAGCACACAGTAGTAATGCAACCAGGCAAATTTATTTGGGAAGAACATTTATTTTGAAGGGAGAAGGTGAAACTCTTGAATTATTGAGAAGGCCAGAGTGATCAAACACACTTTTTCTAAGGAACTCCTATCACTTCTGTTCTACTTTCAGAGTCTCATTTTATTTCATCATGAACACTTTGCATTTATAAAGTGCCTACCACTGTGGTATGTGAAGCCATGAAAATACCAATTGGATTAAAACTGTGAAAGGCCCAGGCAAATCAAAGAGTTTAAGTAACATGATTCATAAACTCAAGAGACTGTCCCTCAAGGAATAACATTATTTTAGCACTGAATTATTTATGTAATTTCTCTTTATTTCTGCATTTCAAGTGTATGTCCTGGGGGTATTTGAAGCCATAGAACATTAGATAAAAACTTCAGGTGGCTTTAGTCTTGCCGTAGATACTGTCCTGGTCTGCTAGGTTGTGGGAGGTCTCCTGTGCCTTATGCTTCCTTTGTCTCCGTTTTCTTCAGCTCTGTGGCACAAGACCTCACACAGTCCCCCCATTTAGCAATTCATTATTCGGTGTCCCCAGTCAACACAATCTCCTCAGCCACATGTCTGCCCATCACCAGAGAGACACAGTCAAAACACTGATGGCCTAATTCATCTCTATGGGATGAATGAACAAGGAGGAGGAGGAGGTCCAGTGGGTGATGGCGGGAATAGAAAAGACCCAAATCTGTCTTGTGCTGCAATTTTATCCAGGGGATGAAAGTCCTACCATCACAGGGACTGATGTTGCAGAGAGATAAAAAGATCTGCATGCTCACTCACAGCCCTCACTGTTCAGAGAAATATTGATATAATATCATGATATTTGATGATATACTACTTTTGGGTATCAGCATCATGAAAGATTCAAATAGTAACATCCAGAACTGCTAACCATAATAATGCTTATGAACCCCCTTAGTTCTTCATTTGGCCTTGAAAACAAACTGTATGGGAACATTTACGGCAGTGATTCCCAGAACAAAGTAATCTCAGATACTGGCTACAGTATTTCAACTTGCTCATTGTGGAGGTGGGTACTCAGTGACCTCCAAACAGCAACTTCTTCAGTGCAGCTACAAGTCAGCATAATATAGTTATTTTGTATTTATTCAGATCAACTAATAAAATACAGAATATAAAAATAGGAGGAATGTATTGTGAATTTAAGTAAGATTAAGGAATGCAAGCTACCTTGATCTCCTTGACACTAGGTTTTTTTTCAAGCAGACTTTACCATACCCACTAACTTAATTTGATTAAAAATCGAGTCAATGGGAGTAACTGCACAAAAACTGGAGAGCAAAGTTGAACCTTAAGTACAAGGATGCATTTTTAACAAATGGCAGTTACAAATGCAAAATAAATATTTAAATTAATTTGACATAAAAACTCTATATCAAACAGATGTTGTTATATAGTCAAAAAATCACAGAATCACAGAATGTTAGGGATTGGAAGGGACCTTGAAAGATCATCTAGTCCAACCCCCCTGCCAGAGCAGGATCACCTAGATGAGATCACACAGGAAGGCGTCCAGGTGGGTTAGTAATGTCTCCAGAGAAGGAGACTCCACAGACTCCCTGGGCAGCCTGTTCCAGTGGCCTGTCACTCTCACAGTGAAAAAGTTTTTCCTTATATTTACATGGAACCTCCTATGCTCCAGCTTGCACCTGTTGCCCCTTGTCCAACCATTGGACATCACTGAGAAGAACCTGGCTCCATCTTCCTGACATTCACCCTTTACATATTTATAAACATTAATAAGGTCCCCCCTCAGTCTCCTCTTCTCTGAGCTAAAGAGACCCAACTCCCTCAGCCTTTCCTCATAAGGGAGATGCTCCACTCCCTTAATCATCTTTCTGGCTCTGCACTGGACTCTTTCAAGCAGTTCCCTGTCCTTCTTGAACTGTCGGGCTCAGAACTGGACACAATGTTCCAGATGCAGCCTTACCAGGGCAGAGTAGAGGGAGAGGAGTATGTCACTCAACCTACTAACCACACCCCTTCTAACACATCTCAGGATGATATTGGCCCTCTTCACTATGAGGGCACAGTGCTGGCTCATGGGCATCCTTCTGTCCACCAGGACCTGCAGGTCCATTCCCCCTATGCTGCTCTCCAACATGTCTGTCCCCAGCCTATACTGGTACATGGGGTTGTTCTTCCCCAGATGTAAGACTCTACACTTGCCCTTGTTGTATTTAATTAAATTTCTCCCCAGCCAACCCTCCAGCCTCTCTAGGTCTCTCTGAATGGCAGCACAGCCTTCTGGTGTGTCAGACACTCCTTCCAGCTTTGTATCATCAACAAACTTGCTGACAGTGCACTCTGTTCCCTCATCCAGGTCGTTGATGAATATATTGAATAGTACTGTTCCCAGTACTGACCTCTGAGGGACTCCACTAAACAGAGGCCTCCAACTAGACTCTGTCCCACTGACCACAACTCTATGACTTCTTCCTTTCAACCCGTTCACAATCCACCTCACTATCTGATCATCCAGACCACACTTCTTCAGTTTAACTGTGAGGTTGCTGTGGGAGATGATGTCAAATGCTTTTCTGAGATCAAGATAAACCACATCCACTGCTCTACCATCATCTATCCACCTAGTTATGTCCTCATAAAAGGCTATGATGTTAGTTAAACATGACTTCCCCTTGGTAAAACCATGTTGACTGCTCCTAATGACTCTCTTACCCCTTATATGCCTAGAGGTTGCACTGATGATAAGTCGTTCCATCACCTTTCCAGGGATGGAGGTGAGGCTGACCAGTCTGTAGTTACCTGGGTCCTCCTTCTTGCCCTTTTTGAAGACTGGAGTGACATTTGCCTTCCTCTAGTCCTCAGGCACCTCTCCTGTTCCCCACGACTTACCAAAAATGATGGAGAGTGACCTAATAATGACTTCTGCCAGCTCCCTCAACACCCTCAGGTGCACTCCATCAGGACCCATGGATTTATGGATGTCCAGATGGCTTAACTGATCCCTAACCCAGTCCTCATCAACCAAGGCAAACTCGTCCTTTATCCTGACTTCCTCTGGGGCTCTTGAGGACAATCTCCAGCAGTGTAGACAGAGACAAAGAGGGCATTCAGTAACTCTGTCTTCTTTGTATCCTCTGTCACCAGGGCACCCACCCCATTCCACAGTGGGCCTATGTTGCCCCTAGTGTTAGCTTTGTCTGCAGTGTATTTGAAGAAGCCCTTTTTGTTGTCCTTGACCTCTCTTACAAGGTTTAATTCCAAGGAGGCCTTAGCTTTCCTAGTTGCCTCCCTCCATCCTCTGACAACAGTCTCGTATGCCTCCCAAGTGATCAGTCTCTCCTTCCATAATCTGTAGACTCTTTTCTTCCACTTGAGTTTGTCCATCAGTTCCCTGCTAAACCATGTGGGTCTCCTGACTGCCTTTCTTGATTTTCAACCCATTGGGATGCTCTGATCTTGAGCTTGGAGGAAGTGGTTCTTGAATGTTAACCCACTATCTTGGGCCCCTTTACCATCTAGCACCCTGTCCCATGGGATTCCCCTAGCAATTGCTTGAAAAGGCCAAAGTTGGTCCGGATGAATTCCAGGGTTATGATCTTGCTTGGTGTTCTGTTCCTACTGTGCAAGATCCTGGTCTCCACCATCTCATGGTTGCTGCAGCCAAGGCTGCCCTCATCCTTCACTGCTTCAACCAGACCCTCCTTATTAGTGAATATAAGATCCAGCAGCACTCCTCTCCTAATTGGTTCATCCAGCATCTGCATCAAGAAGTCACAATAATAAATAAATGTATAAGGAAAGTGAGGAAGGGACATATGTGGAAACATCATCACATGAGAGAAAAAAGATGAAAATTAATTTCAACATGCCTAACGAAGCAAGGAAGCTTAGAAGAAATCCCCCCAACTCACTCACAAAGAACAAAGAAAACAATTACCCTTTCCAGGCACGTCAGCTGTGTTTTGGACACTTGTTAACTATCTTGTTTTACAAAGGCAAAGATTAACAATTGTATTTTTCTAAAGTTCTGGTGGATTTCAGCATATTTGGTAAAATCCTCCTCTGTGTATAAAGCCGTAATTGTCTCTCAACATATGTTCCTTCCTCACTTCACTTATATATTTATCTATTTTTGTGATTTCCAATTTGAACTCTGGGGAGAGAATTAAGGGCATGACCATGTGACTGGAAAAGCATCCTTCTGTACTGCAGTTCTTACTGCAGTGTTTTTTGCAGGGGGTGAAGGCAGCACAGGGAAATTCTGGAATCTTGCAAACAGTTCCTGTTTTGAAAAAAACACACTTGGGACATTAAATTAAAATTAAACTCAAAATTCTTAGTTTGGGGAAAGTTGCTCCCAGAATTCTCTTGCCTATTATCAGTAGGACTCCAATGGCAGAATTCTTTTCTGCTGGAACTCACTTTATTCTGCTGAATATCCTGTGCCTGGCACATTCAGGCCTCTCCACTGGAAACATATTTCATTGTATACAGATATCATTCCATAACATTCCACTTCTTCTAGACATTTTAGAATATTTGCTCAGGGTCTTTAGAAGACAGCAGGAATAAAGATCATCATGTTAAAAATTCCTTCTCATGGAAATTTCAGTTCAGTTCAGTGTTTGCAGTTGAACTTGGGAAATACAGGTCATTATTCTTAAATTCAGTTTCTGCTAGAAAGCTAAAGTACAAAGCAGGTTCATTGTGGCTGGAATCTGCACATTTAGGAGGTATTTTCGATATGTATTCACATTTTTTTTATTTCTTCAAGCTTTAGATACTAAATTACTAGTTTCGTTACTATGATAGAAACACTTTAGACAAAGCTTAGGCCAAAATACATTTATTTCTATGACTTTTCATAAGAGCCTTCGCTACCTTTTTGTAGATGAGTCACATGGTGATACTGACAAATTTTAAAATAATCTTCTTATAGTGAAGAAATTCCCTAAGCCACAACCTTTGTATACCAATCTATATTGTTTTGTGGACAGAAATTAAGAAGACAATAACAAATTGAGTGCAGAATTCTGAATTAACTTTGATAAAAAGTAAATCCAGAACATCAAAGCACTAAATGTTTATTCCAATATTTTCAGGAAGAGAATACAACTTCACACACACAAAGTCTTTGCTGTGATTATTCATACTTCTCTCATTTGATGGAATCATTGCTGTTTCAGTCACAGTTTGTTGTTCTGCAAGTTTCCGGTTTCCCTGAATTCCTACACTGGACTACAGGTATAAAAAAGTTAGAATGGCTATGTTACAACAGATCACAGACTTATATGACTTCACATTATTTCTGAAAGTGGTCAAAAGCAAGTGTAAAGGTAAGAATATAAGAACATAAGACCTGGACAAGAATATATGATACTTTCTCTTACAGCACGCTTCTAACCTCCAAGCACTTTCATCTCAAGAACTTCAAGAGTTGAATATACTTTCTGACTATTTAGTAATCATCAACTGATCTCCATAAATAAGTCAAGGCTTGCCTTGAGCTTATGTAAACTTTTGACATCCTTTCACAAAATGTTTCATAGCTCAGCTACCTTTTGCATGAAGAACCACATCCTGGTGTTGAATTTACTTAGCATCCTTATAGTGTCATCCACTCATAGGACAGACTTAGGATATACCAGATGGTGCCATGGATTTTTGGCAAGTATTGTCTCAAAAACATTCACTTCAATTGAAATTGAGGTTGGATAGAGTGCCAATAACTGCCGTGGAAGTTTACAGAGTACCACAACCTGGATCTTATAAAATTGCTAGCATGGAGAGGTTTGATAGTTGTTATTTTTGTTACAGGAACTACCTGATAACATTCCAAGAAATCCAGGAGTAGCTGAATTTACTCTGGCATTATTAGCTGTAAATTTATTCTTACTCCCTTCTTCCTTCATAAAAAGCTGGATGTATACACTGGACTGCTTCACTGATTAAAACTCTAGGCCTTTTCTTGCTTACTTTGCCAGCCATACATCTATCCTTCTAATGTTTTATTCCTCTTATCCATTTCGTCTTGTTATAAGACCTGGAAGATGTGAGTGAGAACAAACTTTTTTAGTTTAGTCCATAGACTGCTCATTTATGGACCACGGTAAAGTCATTTTTAATATAGGTCTCTGACAGTCTTTCAAAATGGATAACATGATCATAAGAAATATTTTATCAGGTCTCTCCTAATTTAATAAAATTTGGTAGTACAGGTGAAGTTCCCTGATTTGTTCTGAACCTACTCCTTAACTTGAAGAAAAATCTGTTGCGCATTAACTTTTTCTTCTCTGTATCTTTGTGAAGTATATGAGAAGAAATTATTTTATAGGATGGGAAAAGTTAGACTAATTTTCTTTTTTTTTTTTGTGGGAGTTAAAATTAAATTGTTACTTTTATAATTAACACAAGATTACTTGTTAACTATATGGTAAGGATGCTTGAGGCTTGAGATAAGCGTTTTTGAATATTATGTACAAATCAAAAGAAGAAAAAATCAAATTAAACAAAACCAAGGAAATAAGACCCTTGCAGAAGACTGGAAGAAAAACAAGCTTTATTTCCTCCAAAATTGTCTTCTAGATTATGTGGAAGTTAATTTTTCCCTCTTTTTAATATAAAACCTGAGGGTTGCTAATATGTTAATCAAAAAAACAGAAACCAAAGCTAATCTCGTATTTTAACTTGGGGATATTTTCAAGATTTCAGTCAGACACCACAGGGAGATTACCTCAGAATATCTGAATGGATTTAGTTTATTTAGATGCTTAGTATTGGTAAGCCCCATTGCTCTGATCGGCTGTAGCAGACAGGCAGTGCACAGGCAAGGCGCTGGTAGGGGTCTTAATGAAACCCCAGGAGATTTTCTTGTTTTTCCAGGTCTGCTGGGAAATGCTGACTCATTCAGGGAAAGCTATTTCTGTTTTAAAAAATACTGAATTCACCAGAAATATGCATATTCAGAGGACTCAAACAACTCACAAGCCTGGGAAGAATTCAGCTAAGTCTCAGACAAAAACATGTTTTGTATTATGAAAAATAAAACAATATCTTATAAAAAATTAAAACAATATAACTCAGCAGTTAATTGCAATCTAAAATAAAGAAAGCATAGCATGCCTGCATTTACAATGAAATTGTAGATTTTAGTTTCACACAAAATTTAATTGGTTATGCTTTGTTTTGCTGTTTGAGGTCACTAACCTCCTCTTCCCTTGATTTTTGGTTCAGTGACTGAACAAAAACATCTGTTATTCCCTGAGTTCTAATGAAATTATTTTGAAAAGGAGGTAAAAACTGATTTTTTTTTTAATATAATTTGCATAGGGAACAAATGTATTGCTATTACTGCCTCTGAAAGAACTGGAACTGAGAACAGAGTTAAAGGCATGAGTGTGGGAGAGGGGGGAATGAAATGTCCCTATCTCAGTGGGGTTCTTTATCTCCCCAGTATACAACATTTCAGGTTGGGAGATTCTCAAGGCTTAATTAGACTTTTCACTAAAATTTATTAGAAGGCATTGGTTGAGGGAATTTAAGGGATATTAGATCCTTTGTTTAGAATGTGAGTTGACCTTTTAAGAATGCAGGGCTTTGAGGACCCTTACATATGAAAGTACGTAAAGAGGTAAGGTGGCAGCCCAAATAAAGACTATTCACTACTTAAAGCATGAATTGTATTGTCATGTTATCTCGTTTTATTATTTCTAACTACTAATTTATTATTTTCAGTGCAGTATCATTGTCAGAGAATGAAATGAGTTACTGAAGAAATAACACTGCATGAACTAAATCCTGAAATCCTATTCAGTTTTATGCAGATGGAACTCCTATATTAGCATGATTTTCATACAGTATCTGCACTGTGTCAGCAATAGATTTGCCATATCTGTTGATAATAGCTTTTAGTAACTTTGGAGTTGTCATTGTTCTAGAAGTATGTATTACTCATTAGGAATCTTTGAGCTGTTAAACTGCTTTTTATCTCATAGCTTAATTTAAAAATTCTTTGAACATGTTCAGTTATTTATTTTTATCCAGCAAGGGAAGCATTTCTTACACAAAGTAAAATGTTCTTATAAATTTCTATTAATTTCCTTGGAGAATTGTGGTTGCTCACAGACTTCTGTTACTTTGATTTTCTCCCTGTATGATTTAGAGTATGCTTTCCTTACTATTAAAAATGATCAGTGTAGTTTGAACCATTAGGATATTTTTCTATGTGGCAGCAGAAAATGTTTTCTACTTTTCTTCAGGACTTAAATTCATTTATTGTTTAATATTTACAAGGGAGAAGCAGCCCTGAGTAATCATTGCAAATCAATTGATGACGTTGCACAGTAGGTTTTTGGAGTGTGGAAGTGAACTCCATCAAACAAGGGTGATAAATCAATAGAAGTCTATGGTTGTTTTGTGAGATTTTTAGAATGATCTCACTGCAAATAGCTAGAATGTAAATTTCTAACTACAATGACAAATTAATATAATGTAAATTTATGGACACTTAACTTCAGTGTCAGATTACAAAGAAATATTGTGTTGTCTGATATCTGTAAAAACAACATCACAAGTGTAAAACATGTTTAGTGTAACTAGACCAAGTGCATTTTATAATCACTGACAGCTTCAATCTGAAACACAGAAATGGGTTACATCGTCTGTGATGCAAGAATGGCAGCATGGATCATCAGGTGGGCAAGAAGGGCAGTACCACATAAGTGGAGAAACACTGAAAAAGCTTCGAAATAATTTTTCTAAGATACCAGAGAAAAAATTTAGAACAACATTGTAGCCAGTTCAGTTAATTTACAATTGCGGTCACATATTAAGAGGAGCAGTAATGTATAAGCTGGGGAATAATATCTAAGCCCTTCTGACCTCTCAGCAGAATCCCATGCCCATTTCTCAGACTATCAGAAATTCGCTTGATTATATATGGATGTCACATTCTAAGCCAGTCACCATAGACTATTTCTGTAACTTATAAAAATCTGCCTGATAAAAGTCAATGAAGCCTTAGGTACAATTCACAAAATAAGTCTACCAAATTGTGCCTCTTTCTATTTTGGGTAGTAAGAATGATCTTAACATACCCATCTCAAAAGTTAAATGAATACATCTACTTTATTGTCTGGGCGTTTCCCCAGAGACTACCAATTGTTTCTTAGGGAGCACGGTACTAACCAACAGATATCAACAAAAGCATTTTCATTGACTTTTGAGACATTTTGAAGTTGCTATGGCCTCTGATCTTAAACCAACCTTAAATCCAACAATTAAGTTACATACCCTTTTGTATTGCCCATCCCAGTTTAAGTATTAAAAACTGTCTCTTTCTAGGAAGCACTGAGTCTGGGTAGGGCTGATGAAAATTTTAATGCCTGTGAACTGAGGATAAAGTGTGATGATTAAGGAATTCTTTGGGGAAATACAGTAAAGACCAACTGTCTTTAAACATTTGATAAAGTATATGAACTTCCAGTGTTTAACCAAGATAGTAAAATTTATTCTAAGATGCATTTGATCAGAGTCATACTCAGACTGCTGTAAAGATTAAGGGTAAATACCTCCATATTTGTGACAAATATGAATTGCCCTTCATGTTATAAATGCACATGCTATGTCTGGTTTCCATTTGTTTGGTACTAATATCCAACAACTGAAGTAACATAGCTTACATCATTGTCATTTAATTCAGAGAAGATTCAGATGTTGCCTGAGACTTGAGACAAACAATGATGAATTAAAACTTAGATCATTCTCTTTATTAAAGCCAAAACACTTCTAAAATATTTTTTATTGTAATGTTGTTGTATTTATACACATTGACACTTTTACTATTGTCTAGTTATCCATACAAAGAGATACATTACCATGAAAACCTCAGTTTTCCATATTACAGACTACAAGGAGAGTAGATATACATACCAACAAATATATTAACTTCTATTGTATATTATTTCTATAGTTCATTGTTAGCATGGTTATTTGCATGATACACTAAGTTGATTTTTTGTTTTGTTTTGTTTTGTTTTATTGGACATCCCTAAATATTTAATTAACACAAAAATTGCTTTTTAACTTTTCTAAAGAGAATTTAAAAATGTTAAGGAAATTATGTGATTAGTCACAGGTACACTTTCTGTTTTTCAGAAAAGAGGTCATTTATGTATTTAATTATTAAGTAGTCTCTCTCCTTAACTTTATAAATTAGGAAGCCTTTAAGTTCATATATTTTGCAGAAAATATGAATAGGGATTCCATTGTCTCAGAAAGAGCTTATTGGTGTTTAAAGATCACTCATTTTTTTTCTCAGCATTTCAAAAATTTTGTTCAAATACCTTAATGTATTATTTGCAACACATTTTAGAAGGGACATAGGAAAAAATATCAAAGAAATAAATATTTTGTAAAATTAAGTACAGAGCTTTCACTGGTCCTTTTAAAAAATGTTTCACATTTTTGGTTATGGACTCCATATCTCATTTTGTTTTGAAAGAAGGAGCACTTTGTGAGATCTGTATGTCATTGTGCCCTTATGAGATACGCATCTCATATCCTGTCACTTATGATAGGTCTGGCAAGAGACATATGACACTGAAACATTAAGTTTTGCAGGACTCTAGTTTCCTATTAATGTTTAGTGCTTTTCAGGTAAGTGGCCCATATGAGTTGTCTAAGAATATCATATTATCTCTGAGTTTAATGACACAACCTTTGAAAATCTACCTTTTTATCTTATTGGAGAAAAAAACCCTCAACAAACCAACAAAAAAACAAAACACGAGAAAAGAAAAAGACAACCTCTGGAACCCATCTTTCAGCCCTTGACATTAAAATTAAATGCCTAAAACTGTAACTAAAGTCATAAATATTTCAGCTAGTTGGAAGACAATGTTTTTTTCTTTTGTATAGAGGACATCAGTTTACCAAAAGTGAAACAATTTGTGAAAAAGTTTGTCTTGCAACATTTTTGAAACATACATTATAAAAGAACCCCAAAACTGGATTCCAGGATTTTTAAATTTAGTTTTACTCTTAACATGGAAAATTGGAAAGTTTTTAAAAAAAGAAAAAGAAAAAGAAAAAAGAATGTGAATGAAATGTTATAATAAACTAGAACTAGCCACACTGAAAAAATTACCACCTTGAGCCATACTGCAAATGCCTCATATTTTTGGGTTTGTTGTTTTTTGTTTGTTTGTTTGTTTTGGGTTTTATTTTTTACTGAGACTTTGCAACTCATTTACAAGGATTTTTATTTTAATTTTTCAGACCTTGAAAAATCAAAAAGCAGCTTTGTAGTGCTTGCATGAGACTCTACTGAACACAAGACAAGTATTTGCTAAAGGGGATGAAGTCCATAACTCCTACTGCCTAAAAGTTGAAAAGTTATTAAAATTGAATGTCAGTCAAGAGATATTTCTTAAAAACTGTAATTCTAGGGAACAATATTATCAGTTCATTTTCTGAGAAATCACTCTGTCAAATACTATGGGAGGAGATAAATGTCTTTCTGGGAAAAGGCTTCCTGAACACAAAAATGGCTTGAGAAATTCTCTATCACAGTAAAGAGCAATGTGTTTAGCTTTTGTAAGACAAGCATGAAAATTTCATGCTTATCTAATATCTCAAGAATCTTTGGAGTTCTAGAACATATTATTTTCTTTCATATAAGTATTTAGATTTCCAGACTGACATAATAGCCTACACAGCTACCACAAAGTCAGAAATAAATAAGACAAAAGAAAATATATGAATAAAATGGCGTTCCTTTTTGTTTTGGTTTGGTTTCTTGTGATGGTCTTTGAATTTGGGATAAGGATGATATAGTGCATTTCTTACATTACTTACAACTAAAGGGAGCCCTAAATGAGAATTCTGGAAACAATTTCCCAAAAATTGTAAAAAGCTGGACTGAGATGGGAACGTTGTAGCTGTCCCCCTCCAGTACTAACTTTGTCCATTTCAAAATGCATTCATTCAGCTCATACTTTCTAATAACTTCCAATATTCAGATATATTTCAATATATTAATTTTTATTTTAATGGAGGTATGGAAATACTGTATTAAGCAATGACTCATTCCTGATTTTTCTATAAAGATCCATAATGTATTTTGTGTACCTGGATGAAGCAGTAAATTATTCCTTTTATTTAATTTCATTTGTCTCATTTTCATCACATCTATTCCAAATTCCTTTTTGTTCTTAAAGATTTCTGCTTTCAAATTTAACAGTTTTAATGACAAACTTAATGTTGATAAAGTAGACTGCAGTGCAAGGATGGATAGAAATGGCTTATTAACTATACACAATTTGATACTTGAACATTCTGCATTTCTGTAGTGACTCACCACAAATCCACTGCATACATTTTTTGTCTGTTAGAAATGGAGAAAATTCTGTATCATACACTGGAGGGCTCTGAAAGTCGGTAATATTAAATGTATTGAGATCCTAAATATCTAGAAAAAAAAGATGATAGAGAATCTGATAATTTTTCTTTTTTTTTTCTCTAAATATGAATTTTTCAATCTTGTTTATTTGTGTAGATTTGTTTTTATATCTATTAATGATATGCTGGTTTAAAAATACATTTTACTATGTCACATTTCAACTTTGGAGTTTATGCACACTATATCTTAGCTATGACAAAACTGCCATGGGTACATGCAAGGTTACAAACACCAAAATACCCTATTTATATTCAAAGGAATTCTGATATTACATTCTATATAGACACAGTTGCAGTATACAGCATTCCTGCACTTCCTAATCTGGCATTTTTTAAGACAGTAGAGACTCTTTGTTGGCTGTTAAATTGGAATTCAAGACTTCCAATTGCAGAGATCTATTTCTAGCTGAGTAACTGGTTCAGAATTAAGAGTCTGTTGGTGGACGGTGCTTTTACAGCCCTCCAGTTCGGAGTCAGTGCAAAGCCTTTTCAATTTTGGCACAAAATGTATGATGCAGCAGCAAAAGGTCTGATTTGGCACTGTTATGCTGAAATCTCTGTTTTTCTGCCTCAATATATCTTACAGTTACCTTTTATTTCCTCATTTGTCTGTTGCCTTTTGGGATAAGTGTTGTTTTCTTTTCTGCTTGTCTAATATTGTGTACAGTGATGTTTTGGTCTCTGATTGGGATGGTAGATGTTACAGCAGCAAACAACAATGAAATCTGAAAGACCATTCTACTATCTGGAGCTTCTTATAGGGCAATATCATTTTTCCCATAAGCACACTATATCAGTTTGAGAAGTTGGTTACAGCAGTCCACAGTCACCTGCAGATCCCAGACAAATTTGAGATTACTTTAACGATTGAAACTAATCACATGGAAAAAAAAATTGCGTAATGTTTTCCTTGCCTAAATAGAGAGCAATAATACAAAAAGACTAGCTGTATTATCTGGAGTTTCAAGTAGTCTGTGAATTAGTTAAGGTTTTTTTATTATTATTTTTCACTTTACTTATTGATCTGTGAGTATCTATTTCCCATGCTGTTCTCAGTTCATTTCATCTGAGATTAGTTCTTAGTCATATTTTCTTTACTTGTTTTCTGTAAGACTAGATGGTCTTAATAACTGTTTTAAATCCAAGTCTTAAATTATATTTATATTATCCCAGTTTTTTATAGTTATCCTATTCTCTGTCCAATCCTTTTATTTCTTGGAAATAAAAGCATATTCATAAAAAAAGCATTTCAGAGAAAGAGAGTAAAATCTCAGTGATTTTAACTCTATGTGAATCACAAGATTCATCTTACATTGCATTACCAAGGAAAATATGAAGTTGTTTGTTTGAAAACATAAAGTGTGGAGAAATACTCAAATTAGATAATCTATATAATATATTTACAATGAAATTTCTATGGATTAAACAAAGTGGTATATTAGTCTTTGCTAATTTTGATTTCTAATTTTACATTGAACATAAGAATACACAATGTTGGTTGCTATGTGACCACATTGACTGGCATTCAACTCATAAATTTGGCAAATAGTCTGAACAAGGTAGCCATTTTGGGAAGAAATTAACTCAGATGAAAGTCCTCAGTCCTCTTTCTCAACCGGAATGGTAGCCAAGATAGCAAACTTTCTCTACACACATAACTTGCAGTGAAATTAAAGATGTGTTACAGATCATCAGTTTGGAAGACAGAACAAGATGAGCAGCTCTTTACATTTTTATCGATATTACATATAGAGTTATATAATTTATCTCAGCTCAAATGTTAAGGCTCTATTAGCTATTGAAATTATATTTGAATTTTGTAAAAAGTAAAACAAACAGGTGTAGTAATACTAATTCAAACTCTAGAAGGTCTCGTTGTTTGCTGTACTGCAAATTATGGTTTGCTTGCACACTGGTTTATTATGTTAAGTGAAAAATGCAGCAGCATGGTCCCAGCCTATAATAAATATCTTGTTACTCTAAAAGGGTCAGTTTCCTGATGCTGAAATCCACCAGCTGCAAAATTGGGTTGGAAGAATGTTAATGATAATGGTGAAAGTGAACACATTTTATTAGATACCACCCATCCCTCATAAAACACACAATTATGCTTTCACAGAAGTTGTCTCTTTTATTTTAAAAGCTATTTCTGCTAAGAGAAAAAGCTGTGATTAAACCTAACAAAAATAACAAATGGGAAAATATCTGGGAGTATAAGTTAAAAGTGTTTACGAAAACCAGTTTATGGTCAGGATCTATTTCCTTTACTAAGGACATGGATAAAGTACACATGAAATTCCAACCATTTTATCACTATTAACTTAGAGAAAGCAGATAATTTACAATAATTCAGAATAAACTTAAGCAGTCAAAATGAATTCCCATTTAGTATTTGGAAAGAAGAGCAGATACAGTAGTTACCAAGGGGTTCACCGAGGAGCAGTTGCTAAATATTTATAACACAAAAGTAAAAGATTACCAGAAGTAACAGCTACTGAAATAGCTCTCTGAAACCATGGGTACTATTTATTATCCTCAAGTAGCAAGCTAGTAAGTTGTCTAAGGCCCAGTGGAACTACTCCAAAAAACTGTAACAGTACTTGAAAAAACAGATAGATCTGGATGATAAAATTAACTTTAGGATGGTTACCAACTACTAAACAATGCAAAAAGTCACACAGGAAGTAAAAGAACATAACAAAATGGACTCTAAACAGTATACTTTTATGGCCAATACTTGAATAACCAACCTAGTACATTTTTTAAATGAAATTATGGGTTTGGTTGAAATGTGTGTTTAATCAAAGCTTGTATAGTACTTTCATTGAAAATAGAAGCACAATTAAAAATAAAATAAATTTTACCTAAATTAAATTAATAAAATACCACATATTGAAAAAAAAAGCCAAACCAAAACCCAAAACAAACATTTAGAAATGGGAAAAACTATTTTATAGATAGGAAGCTTGACACAGAGGTCTAGTGTTGGCCCAAATTATGCTCCTTCTGCACCATTTTCTCATTGTATAGAGTTTAAAATTAAAATATGTTACTATAATCATATTTTAAAGCTGTGAGTGTTTCAGGCCCTGTGAATAGCAGAGATTTATATCAAGGGTAAATAGCACTTACCATAAGTTCTAAGTAAAGGGTGTGAACAGTTCATGAAACAGCCCAAAATAAAAGTAACCAAATTGTGACTCAGGAAATCACAGCTTGATGTTTATTTTTTCAAAAAGAAAGGAAGTCCTAAAGCTTTTGCCTCCATGATAGTTTAATTGTGACAGCCACAGACTCTGATATGAAAATTATTCACTGCATTTTCACACTGCCACGGTAGAAGAGGAGAAGCACCCTAGTAGCATTAGTATTCAACACCTAAAAAAACAGACTATGAATTATGATCTATCCATTAGTGAATTCCCATTTGTCTGATAGAGTGATTTGAGGAGGAGATAACATCATATGCTAGATGAAAAAGGATGACACCATTGCTACAGTGGATTTCAGGAATGCAGTTTGCTGTCCCTGAATCTTTTTACCTAAGAAACAAAAGAAATCTTAATGTCTACAGCAACTGATGCAGTTCCTGTATTCAGTCTAGATCTGTCTCTTACTGATTTTAACTGCATAATTTTTAAGTATTGAAAGTGGAATGGTATTTCATACCTTCTTCTGAGAGTCAGGAATTCAATCTCTAATAACATTTTCATTCATACTAGTTTTGATTGTTTAATAAATCAGTTTATCTCCCCCTGTCTCACTTCCTATTTACTTATAGTGCTTAACTCTCATACTATAGTATTGTAAAAATGTTTCTGTACAAAATTTATTAATATGTTTCAGTCTCAAAATTTCAGAGTCTTATAGGATATGAGATTTTATGCTTTTATTTCATTTTAATTTGATTCTATGAATCTGAACAATGCTAAATTTATCTATCAGTTACTAGTTATCAGTTTTCAGCTCCTTAGAAGGCTATAATGCCACTGAAATACAGTTCTTAATGTGTTTATATAGAATTGTCTTCAAATTTATGCCCTATAAACAGGCACAACCATTTCAGTTTAACAATTACTTTAATCAGTATTTCAGAATGACAACTTAGAATTATCCTATTAACTTTGTTATTGCAGCATTTATAGCCTTTGCAGTAGATAGCCGTTTGTATGCTATCACTGTATAACTTCATTTGAAGAAAATAGTGAAAGGAGATAAATGCACAACTATAGTTTGTGGTGCAAGAATGTCCTTTTATATTTTACAGATGTCAATATTTGTAGGTCATTACTTAGTAATGCTGCTAGTTGTAGAATTCCATATGATTTACTTTTGTTCTTGAACATATTACTATACCACTATTAACCATAAAAAGATAATACTTTTTAGTGGTAATACAATTTTAAATCTTTATTTTTCAACTAAACAAAACTGTTCTATAAATTCAGAAGAAGAGCCAGAAAGATATTTTTCCTTTACATCCTCTTGACAGCCTTTATACAGCTATCTCATCAGCCTCTCTTGGCTACAAAAGCACAGTGTCACAAGGAAACAAGAATACGTTGGATTTGTGATGCACCTTATCAAAATGTAAGATAACAATGTAAAGAAATGACAACCTCTAGACAGATCCTTTAAGTAAATACATTTCAGTAGCATCTTTAAGTACTGTTATTTGGTGGCTTATGCCTGAGAAAACAGATGATACCATAGCTTAAGGGTCCGTGTACTGGCTGCACTTTGAAAATCCAGCCAACAGAGGAAATCCCTTTTCAGCTATAGTGAAAGCTAGTTGAACTGCCACAGGCAATTAGTTTTTAAGACTTAGAACCTTTGCCTCTGCTATCTTTCTCACTGGTCTTGCCCTTTCACGTGATATACTTAATAAGAATTTTTCAATAAAAGTATGATTTCTTAAAAAATAGTATTTTTGTAGTATATGTCTTTAGTGGTACTCACACACCAAACAAAGCATAATAAAGAACTACCAGGAACAATAGAGACTAAGTTATCACCAATATAGAAAGGAAAAAAAAAAAAGTATAATTCATGGTCAGAGTGGTCTTACCTCTGGTATTCTGCTTTCATCACTGTAATACATGAGCTGATGTTAACTTGATTGTGTTTCAGTTCAGTGCCATCATACATGTAGATCTCATCTTGCATAACTTGTTGTTTGGAACTCAACATTTAATAAGCCTGTCCTCATTTAATTTGGTCACTTTATTAAAGTTTATGATGAACCTGTGTAACCACATCATTGAAAATTTATCCATATTTGTGCTATTTCTGAATTTCTTTTGCCAAGGAGTCATCAAGTTCCCATCTTTCAGTCTCATTCTTCATTTAACACTCTTTTTTTTGTCCATGCCCTGCAAAGAAAGTTGCACTTCATTCCCTGTATATATGGAGGGGATAAAGTCCCTCTCCATTCGCACTTCCATCCTGACTGTCCTATAATGTTTCAGATAGGTCATTCTTGTGAAACATGGGATATAACTTCATATACTCTGAAAATTATAAAAACTTGATTTCAAGTTGCCCATATTCTTGTTCCATGGAATGACCTCTAAGAATTAATTTATTAAATAAAAGTACATCCTCTCTCTAAATTAATTTTCTTTCCTCCCAACTTCTCTCCTTCACTCTCCACTTCCTTCTTCTCTAAAGGAAATCTGGTTAAAGCAATTTCACAAATTTGGGTGAAATCCAGTTTTGGGATGAAAAAGACAATAGTTCTTCATAAACTTATTTATCTTTTTTTTTTTTTTTTACTGCTTGAAAATGGTAGCATAATTTGGCTTCATTTTTACACATAAGGCAAACACTGAAACAAATAATGACTCTATTCTTCATTTGGTGAAATGTAATTCTGCCTCTAATTCTTGACAGTGTAAATTAATTAAGGCAGATCACCACACTAAAGAGCCTATACTGACTCTAATACCTAAACTATCATTTTCAAAGATAGCTTGGATTATCTTTATTTGGCACTCCTTTGTTCTATGTGAAAGAACACGTTCCTTTCAGACCTCCTGGCCACTGCAGAAATAAAGCTGTTACATGCCTCAAATCAAAATCAAATTATTATATGTCCTCTGAAGAGTGGCTAAATAGAAGATAAAATGTGTTTTTAAATAGTCATTAATAGCATATTTATTTCTGGATTGATGAAATTGCTGAAATGTATGCTATTAGCATGATTTTCAACAATTGAGCTGGTGTGAATTGTTAGTAAATCAGGCCTGTAATCTTCAAACATACTCCCTAGGCCTTGAATCTAAAACCATCTGGACAGTGTGACAGTGTTCTATTTATTACATACAACTGCTTGGATACTGCCAATGCATAAACAGTAATTAAGCACACAAGCCAACCATGCATGCCAGATTTGCTAGAGCTATCCTTTGAGTATCTTAGAGTTTCCATGCCAGTGAGCTTATTGAGGCATTGGCTGGTGATTAAACATTAATGATTTATGGTGCAAGCAGGGTTCATTTACTGCTTACTGAAATATGTTTGACAGTATCTTTGTGATATTTTAAGAAATAATGCTTTCAAAAATACTTTTTCTGACTCATTTTCTATACTGTTTTCAGTAAGAATGTGACAGAATTTCATAGGATAGTTGTTTATATGTGTGGTTCTCTTGCTGTTGTATATTTTGCAACAAGAAAATGGGTTAAATGCAGCAGGAATTGGTAACTGTAATAAAATGTTCTTTTTCCTTAGTTTCAGGGAGCTTTCTAAAAATTGATTCCAATGCCCAGTATTGCAGGCTCTTAATATTGGACTGTGCATCTGTACAGATGGGTTTTTCCACTGGTGACCTTCCTATGGTCTGTATTTAGGGTCTAACACACTGTTCACAGGAATATAAAAAAAATGTACATATTGGTAATCTGTATAGTGGTCATGAGAAAAGCCTGACACAAACCAGGGACCAAATGTCCAACTGATCAAGAGAAAATACCCTGTTACTGCATGTGGGAGATAGTGAAACACCATCATTAAGGAGCTATCTGTCATTACTCAATGCCAAGGGCCATTGCCTAATGTATCATGTTTATGTGCATAGCAAAATTTCCTTGTAGAGGCAGAAATATTTTTGGTGACCACAACCATAAGTTTGGAACTGTGCCTGTGATGTGTGTTTGGAAATTATACTAGAGGACTAGGGACTCATTATTATAGTTTCAGAATTTATACCAGTAGATAACTGCTCATGTGTGTCAGTGTCAGATGTCTCCCCCTTCACAACACCAATCCTGATTTACTAGTATTTCAAATTCCCCTAGGGAGCTAGGACAGCTAATTACAAATTTGCACATCTAATCATGGAAACAAAGGTATGATTCACTGGCTTGACAACATATGAGACTGCTGATCAGAAATTCCTGGGTTTTTAATCTTAACTCTGACATCAAACAGATCTTGAACCTGAAATAAATCTCAAACTCTCCAACTGAAAAAGTATTTTGTAGAGAATCCCTTAATGCAGGTTTTGGTAGCTTCTGTGGTTGTACTGATTAATATCTAGTTTAGTGCCAGTTCTGGAGGTATTAGCCTGAAATTTCAGAATCACTGGTATGGAGTGGTTAGTAGTATAAAACATACAAAATACAAGGCTTTGTTGAGTTTTTACCTTCCAGTAATATTCTATTTAAGTCTGAGTCTAGGGACAGATACTGACTTTCCATTTGGATTACCTCCAAGTTTCATTATCCATGCAGAAAGTTTACAAGAAAAAATGAATCCCCAAAATAAGGTGGGATGGTAGTTTTCCACAGTGTGGACAGGCTAACACAATTTAAGAAACTAAGCCATATGTAGGACTGAACCTATCAAATAAACAGTAGGCTGTGTTGTCTTTCTCAGACATAAGTCCCAGATGGAAACAGTAGAAAGATTCCTGAAACAGCTCAGTAACATTTAGCTCAGAAATTGGAAGCAATACAGCAATATTAGTGTCATGCCCCAGATAATTATCTCTGCTGAGACATAAGGGTAAATTAACCTGGAAACAGAATCAAATTAATGTGGTTAATACAGCTTCCAGGATGCAAGCAAATATTTTCTTTCTTTGCTGCAATTTGCCACATGAATACACAAACTCTTTCAAGACTATCTAAGGTAAGTTTTATGGGGGGGCACCATTCCCCCTGTATAAATGTTGTAAAACTCTGCACCCCTGCTAACAATACAGGGCTAGCTTACTGCCCCAGAGTAGGACGTAAAGAGTGATCTTCCCAGTAATGCTCAATAATGCTGTCAATGACACTACTTCACTTGTGAGTTTCTGTACTGAAAAATGGCTTCATTTTACAAAAAAACACTGCCAAAATTGGAACCTGAAACAATTGCTCCAGAGTTTTCTCTTGTAATTTAATTAATTAATATAATTTGTTTTTTTGAAGAATAAAAGAAAATTGTAACCACACAGCAACAGAAGTCCTGGCTCCCCTATCATTTTCTGCTAGCTTCATTCCAGAAGTTGCAGGAATTTACCTTGAAAGGTAGCATATAAACTTCTTGCTGCAGTTGTGAACCCCACGTCTCATATGCTGACACCACTCCAGAAGTCTATAGCTGAAGAGACAGTCTGTGAAGCAAATACTCAGGCTTGCAGGTAGCCCCTGGCTAGCTATCCATGAGCTGCTAACCACGGGCTATATAACCTTGGATTACTATCTGCCTGAGATTTACTTTGTCCTCAGTTTTCACTAATTTGAAGTATTGTCCTTCAGTGTTTATGGTTTTTAAAGATACTTTTAAACAATGAAAATTTTTCTTTTGAGTTTTCTGTGGTTAATATTATCTTTAAAGAAAAGAATATCTGAACAGAGGGAGAGGTGGAGGATCACTAAGTAAATGGAAATCAATAATGCTGATCTCTATTTAACATGGTACTCTCCTTTCTGCCCACTTCATTCTCTGCTAGCAGGCTGTTCAGTAAATATTTTCTCTTCAGGTCCATGGGTGATCCTCATAGTAAGTCACAGCCAGAGACTTCAGGATAATTGGGAAGTGGGTCAGTGCAATAATCTTTTCTCTCTGGGGATCAGGGTTAAAAATTTCACCCAGAGCACAAGTCTAGTGGTCTCATACTGTTACCATGTGCTTATACCCCTGAGCTGCCACCACTGTCAGCCTTCTGTAAGGAAAACCAGTCTCTCAAAGCTGAATTCGGAGTTAAATGAGTGTCTGCCTGCACGTGTATTCAGCTAACTAATGGATAGGATATATATTCTTAGAAAAATTGTTTTAATTTTTGACGTGGAAGCCTCAATGTTCATATAAATAAGACATCTATAGATAGAATCTCCTATGGACGTCCACTGGCCCAACATCCTGCTGAAAACAGGACAGTTACTGACATGACTTGTGTAAGAATTACATGAAGTGGGTTGGGATCCTGACCGGATGCTCTCTGAACATGCCAAAGTGGAACAGCCTCTCCAAGTGACCTGTTCCACTCTCTGGCCATCTTCATCATAAAGAATTTATGCATTTTATCTAATTCAAATATACCTTGCTGCAACTTGTGTCCACTGATCCTGTCCTTTTACTGTGCATCTCTGAAGAAATTGAGCCCTGTCTCCTCTACCGATGAAGTAGTGGAAGAAAGCAGTTAGACTCTGTTCCTTTTTCCTTTTCCTATTCATGCTGCACTACCCATTTTCATCCCCTGTGAGCCTTGCTTTGTTAAATACACATTACTTTCGTATTAATGAACAAGATAGATACCATTTTTCCCAAGCTAAAGCACTAACAGCTGCTTCCCTGCATGAAAAGTAGCTAACTGTCTTTTCCCTCTAGTCTAAGGAAATATTACTGCCTTTTTTTCAGGACACAGTTGTATTGACATTACTGATGTCTGGTAGGAAACCAGACAGTGTCTCTGACCACTGCAATACATCACTCCGGTGTCTCCTCCCCTCTACTCCCTCTAATTTATGGTCTCCTGAAGATGTCCACATCAGCAGCCACAGTCCTTAACCTCCCCAAGGTGCAGATTTTTTTCATCAGTACATCATTTAACAGCAGCTTTCGGTGTCTTATGCATCTCTTGCAGACACAGCCTTCACAAGGATCTTTCTGTAAAGGATTTCATCACACATTTCTTTAACAAGGGTGGCTCATCATCCTAATGTAAATGACTTTCACTTCATTCATTATGATTTGAGAAAAAATATAGATCTATACCAACGCTTTTGTGATATTCTGGTCCAATGTCTCCACCATATTTCTGTGCCACAGCATAAATAATCTCAGACAATGTTAAAAATTGTAGCATTCAGGTGGTCTGGGCATTCAGCTTCATCAGTTTAGATATGTTCTTTCCTGTGTGAAACTCCTGTAACTATGATAACTCCCCTCTTTTTCCCCCTTTGAAAAGGCCATGCTTTTTTTGTGCTTCAGATGACCAACTGACTTGATTGCTCCAAATTTGAATCCATATAGTTACTCTTCCTAGAGTAACATTAAGCCATGCAATGCTTGATTAAACTTTGTCTTCAGTGCAGAATTCAGCCTACAGAAATTTAATCTTTTAGTACAGTTTACCAAAGAGATGAAAAGAAAAAAAAAAGAAAAAAAAAGTTTTTTTCTTTTATGTTATCCCAAGCCTGCACTGTTCAGATAAAATTAACAGATACGACTTTGTGATTTGGACTGCATGCTGAAGGACTCTGTTTCAAAAGACCTTTTGCACTTTCAGTTCAAATAAATAAATTATATATAAATAATAAACTTAATATGATTTATATGGCCATACAGGTAAGAAATGCTTAACCTGTACAGCAACTGTATACTATTACAAAGTTTCAATGAATGTTGCATGTGTGGTTCAGCTTTGAAATCATAGAATCATAGAATGATTTGGGTTGGAAAGGGCCTTAAAGATCATCTAGTTCCAACGCCCCTGCTGTGCACAGAATTATCAACTATTAGATCAGACTGCCCAGGGCCCCATCCAACCTAGCCCTTAATGCCACCAGGGATGGGGCATTCACAGTTTCTCTGGGCAACTTGTTCCAGCGCCTCACCACTCTCTGGGTGAAAAATTTCTTCAAAATATCTGACCTAAATCTCCCCTCTCTTAGTTTAAAACTATTTCCCCTTGTGCTATCACTATCTGCCCGTGTAAAAAGTCACTCTCCCTCCTGTTTATAAGCTCCCTTCAAGTACTGGAAGGCTGCAATGAAGTCTTCTCGGACCCTTCTATTCTCCAAGCTAAACAAGCCCAGCTCCCTCAATCTTTCTTCATAAGAGGTGCTCCAGCCCTCTGATCATCTACGTGGGAACCTCCTCTGGACCCACCCAACAGCTCTACATTTTTCTTGTGTTGGGGGCTTCAGGCCTGGACACAGTACTCCAGATGGAGCCTCACAGGGGCAGAGTAGAAGGGGATAATCACCTCCCTTGCCCTGCTGCTCGCCCTTCTTTTGATGCAGTCCAGGATACAGTTGGCCTTCTGGGATGTGATTGCACATTATTGGCTCATGTCAAGCTTCTTGTACGTCAGGACTCCAAAGTCCTTCTCAGCAGAGCTGCTCTCAATGAGTTCTTGTCCCAGTCTGTACACATATCAGGGATTGCCTCCAGTCAAGTCACAACCTTGTGCTTGGACTTGTTGAACCTCATTAGGTTATTGTGGGCCCACTTTTCAGGTCTCCCTGGATGGCATTCCTTCCATCTATTGTATCAACTGCACCATTAGGTTTGGTGTCATCAGCAAACTTGCTGAGGATGCACTCAATCCCACTATCCAGGTCATTGATAGAGATTTGGAAGAGCACCGGTCCAAAGGCTAACCCCTGGGGGACACTACTCATCACCAGCCTCCATCTGGACATAGAGCCATTCAGCACAACCCTCTGGCTGTGACTATCCAATCAATTCTTTATCCATTGAATAGTCCAGCCTTAAAATCCATATGTCTCCAATTTAGAGATAAGGATGTAACATGGGACCATGTTGAAGGCCTTGCACAAGTCCAGGTAGATGACATCAATTGCCCTTCCTTTGTCCACTGATGCTGTCATCTGTCGTAGAAGACCACCAGATTGCTCAGGCATGATCTGCCTCTGGTGAAGCTGAGTGCTGTCTCAGATCATCTTGTCTATCATGTGCCTTGGCGTAATTTCCAGGATGATCCACTCCATGATCTTCCGAGGCACAGAGGTGAGTCTCACCAGCCTGTAGAAGGTAGAAGGAGAATTGTCAGACCACAGTTTTTCAAGCTAGAGGCTTTGCAAGACCCTTCTGGAAATATTTACCTAGAGTCAGTATTCTATAAGTACAGGAAAACTAAAATATCTTCAGAGTTTTATTTCATAATAGCAAGATAGCATAGAAGAGCTTCAGAGCTATGTGAGAAAACCAGAGAAATACTTGTTGAATAGTGTAGGAGACAAGTGAGATAGAAAACAGCTTTAAAAGTCTATGATACTCACAATATAACTTTGAAGTCTGAGGAACTAGGCCAAAGTGAGGTGGGGAACCAGAAACAAAAAAGAGAAGGTCTGTTACTACCGACACTCTCTCAAGGGCTAAATGGGTGACTAAACCTGAGCTATCTGGGCTGACAGCTTCATGACCCCACAAAACCTTGTCATTTGGAATCAAGGCCTGTCTGACATCTAATCTTAAAATACAGTCATCTGAGTATTGATAGTGCCTTTAAAATAAAAATATTTTTATTTTCTTTAATCTATTACTAACATAAAAAAGGATAGAATTGAAATGTATTTCAGAATACCTGGCATACACCAAAAAACTGCTGTGAGGGCACTGCTGTGAGGGCTACTCTCTGTGCTCATATTTTTATTATTTAAAAAGAATTTTAAAATGTGTATTTCTCATAACCTATTGTAGTAGTTTAACTTGGCTGTCAACGAAACACCACACAGCTGCTCACATCCCCCTCTTCCCCACCCACCCAGGGAACAGAGTAGAGAATTGGAGGGGTAAAGGTAAGGAGACTTATAGGTTGAGATAAGAACAATTTAATAATTGGAGTAAAATAAACTTAAAATAGTGATGATGATAATAATAATATATAAAAATGAATGATGCACAGTACAATTGCTTACCACCTGAGGAGTGAAAGGGCACCCTGAGCCTGAATCCACAATCCTGGAAGAGTGATTTCCAAGAGAATCTCCCAGCTTTCTGGTCAACGCGTATAAGTATACTGAACATGACATAATATGACATGGAATATTACATTGGCATATCCAAATGCCAATTTGGGGTTTTTCTAACTACTATGCTTTCCCCTTCCTAGTCCTCTGCACTTTTAAACTAACAAAACACAATGTCCTTGTACATTATCAATGTTCTTCTCATAACAAATACCATACTGAAACTAAAACACAGTGCTTTCTAGCTACTAAGAAGAAAAATTATCCTAGCAAAACCAGAACACCTATATGTTGGTTTCATGGAGCATAAAACCTGGAACTGATTCATCTAGGACACAGTAGGTTCAAAACAGCCGAATGTTCATATTAATTTGGAATTTTTGGCTGTTAGTTATATTCCCTCAAATACCATTATTGTAAGTGTGATGGTAACAATCTAAAATTTATTTTGGCAAAGAACTGTAAACCAGTAATGACTGTGATCTTGAACCTGGGAAGCACCAAGGAGGCTTCTGAATAAGATGTGGAAGATCACTCAGAAAAACAAAGGAAGTGAAAGATGGATATGATATGATGCAGTACATGAGTGGTCATTTTAATATGTCTTTCTCTAGAAGAGTTTGTGAATGGTAGAAGATTTACTCTCTTATTTATTCCTTTTCTTTAACTGCTTTTCCCATTTATTTCAGTTCTTTAGGTTCTTTTTCTATCTATTTCTTTTCAACTTTGATTGTTTCTCTCTTGTTCATTTCAATATATGTCAATATATTAAATTATTTTATTTATAATAAAGTATTAAATAAAAACCCAATAACTGCATTTCTTTTAATATAATATTTTAACTAAGTGATAGCATGACAGATTAGATTCTGCATGAGTTTGTAGAAAGCATACTCAGTAAGGATGATAGTCTTCCATTCTTACTCAAGGTTAGCGTAACCTTTCCTTACACATAATTTGATTCATGTAAGTGGAAATGTTAATGAAATTTTGCTCAGTTGTATAAAGATAAAGAAGTCTATCTTTTGCTGATTCTGTTTTAAAAACATTAAAAAAATCATTAGACCCAATAAAAATCAGGATAAAGGAAAGTTTGCACACATATACAAATTAAAAATGTGTAGAAATCACTGTTAAAAATAGACAGCTCCAAACCCTACAAATTCTCTAAGTAAAGATCATCAGTTATCTTTACTTGGCAAATGAAAGGCAATAACAGTAAAATTCGTATGAGTACTGACTGTGATGTGAAATTTAAGCCTCTAAAACTTCATTAAAATCAGACTGGTAATGATGTACCATATGCACTGGGCTGCGTTTGCCTGAGGATCTCCAACCTGTGGCTCATTTCTTCTGTCACTCCACCTCTTTATAAAAATGACTCAGAGTGCTTTGTTGAAGTGCTTAGGGGCTGACAAGCAGGGTAGGTGTTTCAGAAATAATCATTTGCTTTATTATACCCTAGTGGATAATAGACATTTTCTGTTTTAGGAGAATCTTAGGTATTCATTTCTAAAGTTAACTGAAGACATGAAACAAGGTTGTTAACAAGTATTCTGACAATTTATGCTATCTGAATAGACAACTTATTTTTTATAGCAAGAAAAAGGGATTTTTTTTTTAATAGCCTTTTACAGAAATAACTGATAATGAATTTGGATAGCACATTTCAGAGGGATTACAGAAATATATTAACCAGGTAAGATAGATGGGTAGACATCATAAGTGAAGGGCTGCATATTTCATTACCAGCTCTTGAGCAATTTAGCCCCCCTGTGCTTGTTTTATTATTCTGGTATTTTAGTCACTTACTTGCAGATCACCATTTTAAATTATTTAGAGCTTTTTTCTTTTTTCGATACTTTCATATATAGCTCGCATTAATGCCACAGCAAGCTGTAGCTATATGTGGAAAGCAAAATAAGTGCTTTTATATGAACCTTCATCTTATTATGATTAAAGGTAAAAGAAAGCCCATGAGAAAGCAATATTAAGCTAAATTATGTGTTAAGAAGGATGAAAAGTTGGTGGTACCTGAGTTATATTAATTAAGCTGAAATTAATTTGACACCTGGTTATACCCTAGTCATTAAAAATTAAACTTCTGAACATACATGGAATCACCTCTAAACACTGACTTTTAGCAGAGGTGTCCAAGTTCCAACTCAGACTGTCTCACAAGAGACAGCCTGGTGGGGATGTTTAAACAGCCTCCAGCATGTCTGACAGTCACAGACCCTCAGAAATGGAGACAAAAGAAAGCAGTAGTGGTTGTCTGTTTGGTTCATTTGCTTCCAACGTAAGAAACCTGCTGACCAGGCTGTTTATGCAGAGTAGGAAAGCTTGTGTTTAAGTTCATTTTCAGAACAAAAAAGTGCCTTAGCCACTTAAAGAAAAGCCTAGGAAGAGTGCATGTTACTGACCTTGTAGCCGAGTAAGAGAAAAAAAACATGACCTTAACAGCTAACACAATCACTTAGGGAGGTCTAGAGCCTTATTGGACATAGAAGTATCTACAAAATCACCTTTCCTTTTTCATGTAATGAACCATTAGTGAATACATTTTTTTTAAGAAGTATTTTTTCATTTTTAATATTACAAAAGGAATTTAAACATATTTTTCATAGTTCTTTTTTTTCAGTTTTTCTGTGGTGCCATTTCAACTAAAAAATCTAATATTTTACTGAAAACATAAATATCAGATTAAGTTTTGAAACTTTTATGATCAGTTTGCATAAAAGGGACACCACAGGTGAATAATAACTCAATGTACAGTATAGTGTTACTGGTATCTGACCTTGTACTTTGAACTGAATAACCACTGGTAAAAAAAAAAAAAAAATCTTATATTATAGGATGACAGTAAATAATCATTGGACTACTTATTTTCCAGTTATAGTGTTTCAGCCTTTTAGAACAATATTTACCAGAAGGGAATTATTAAAAGTTCATACTTTTTTCATTCTGAAATATTTTAATTAATCCTTTGAGTAGCTTCATACTTTGTTATATCTTTCCACATCAGTTCACAGTTTAACGAAAATAATGAAGGAGTACATAACATTCATATTTTACTGAGAAGTGCATGCAAGAAATGGTGAAATGCCTTTTGCATTTGACTTTGGCTAGTTAAAAGTGAACAAGCTGGTCAAAAGAAAAAAAATCAGTAATGAGTGTTTATACCTCATCTAAATTCACAACACTTTTAGAAAATGATTAAATTAAAAAAATTCTGTTCTTGAAAATCAAATTTTCATCATAGTCTGTGCCTGTTTTGTGATTGCTGCCATGGAGTCAAACATTACCCAGCTGGCTAGAAACCTAGACAGCTCTAAATCTGGAGCTCAGACTGAAGGACCTCTGTTTTCAGTACAACTAGTTTGGATATCGAGAGACTACATTTCTGTATTTGCTGTGTAAAACCAGAACTACCCCAAATGGAGTTCACTTAAAATAGGAAGAGAAGCTGTTCCTAAAAGACTAAGTTTTATAGTGAAGAAAAATAAGCACAATATAATTCTTGATAGTTAGTAATATAGTGAAAGTGTAGAAGTGTACTCATGACTGAAATCTTGAATTTATTTTCTTGGAATATCCAAGACACCAGTTTAATTAGTCAATAAATGAATAACCATCATAATCTTGTTTTAGATTATTTGATTGGAAAAATATTAAGTATGATATCATTGCAAACTGAGTTACAGTTACAAACTGAGCTTTGGGTATAGAAAGAAATCACTGCAGTACTATGGATTCATGTTTGCATGCTATAAGGTTAAGTGTTCATGTAGATGACTTGAGCAAGACCATCATCCTCAGTGCTGCCACTTGAGTTCCCTGGATTGAGTGCATGTAAACTGATGACTGATTATTTTCAAAATGCAATAATGTTTATGGACTGGTTTTATATCCTTTAGAAAGCAAAGTAAGTGTTATCCATTTCCCAGTGTTCTGAAAGCTGAAGAAGAGAATATTACCAATTTGTTTTATGCTCCATTTTTATCTGACACTGTGTGTTTTTAAATTTGTGCTTTTTTAATGAAATGTAAAGTTTCATAATAAATCATATGAAATCAAGAATAATGTTTCTCTTTTTTAATCAAGATGATTTGGTAGTCTTATCTGACTATAGCCTCTCCTTTGCTCTGTTCTGTATTCCCAAATTAAAATAAATAAATGAATAAATGAATTATTATATTTTTTTCCTCCAGTATTGATTCCACAATCCTAGTAAAAATTTGGCACTGACTTCTGTTGGAGACAGAATGTCTTAATAGTTTGACCTAGGGTTTGGTCTAGAGTAACAAATATTTTGTTTCCAGGGCTCTACGACTAACAGCTAACAGCATGTCAGCATGATATAAAGCTGGACCTCTGGGAACCTTACTAAAAATCTTGTATATGACATTATTCCCAATAGGAAAGAAAAAAATTTAAATAGCTAAAATAAGAATGAAGATAAAATTATTGCATAAATACATTCCTGCATTTGGTCTTCCTTTTCTTAATGACTTGAATAGGGTTGCTCAGTTATAAAGAAAAATAATCCTTCTAAAAATGTTACTTTATTAATGACTTAACATTATTCTGTTGCTAATAGCACCATGTTACAGCTTCTATATGTATTAAAAGCTCTACTAATGTACATTTTTACTGCATATATATAATGGCTTAAATGACAATATCTTAAAAAGAAAATTAGTGGAGGCAAATTTTAAGAACATCCCATAGCAGAGTTTCTGTTGCTTATAATATATCCATCATTTAACAGTGTAGAAAATATTAATTAATTCTTAAATTAATTGATTGATTAACTTTCAAATATAGGATCAATTTCTGAGCAGTTACACACTATAAAAGTTGATCCCATGACTAAAACAATTCTGGTTGAAGCAAATATTATTGAAATGGAATAACTGTATTTTTTTTTCTTCTGACAATAATCTATGATCTCAGGAAAAAATATATCATCTTGCATATCTGCTGTAACCAGATATTTTAATTTTTGTTGCACATTTCAAATGCTGAAGAAGTTTAATAACTGAATATATAATCAAAGAACATCACTTTGGGGCTACAAAACATTCTGTGAAACATTCAGTATTATTAATAAAAAAAATAACTCTTGATGGATACATAATTAAATGCCCTGGTAGTATTTTAAATAATATATTGTTAAAATTTCAATGTGTAGGTCAACATACAATAGATATTGGGAAATCAATCCATCTGAGTTACTATGAGGCAATATCTTTCTTGGGAGAAACCCTGCCTAGCAAAGAACAGTGAGTTTTCCAATTCATCTCATTTATCATTTTGATAAACACTACAGGTTATCTCAAGTTGCAAAATTCACTTCCAGATCTGGAACTGCATCTCACCAGTTTTGGAAAACTTATACTGCTAAATATTTTCCCCCTTATTATAAACAGAAGAGCAAATTCTACATAAATTATAGTTTGTATTAAATGACCAAAGTATGCAGCTGTTTAACATCATCTTTTTTGTTCATTCTCATCTGAAATATAAAATCAACAACCGCTATCCCTTGTACTAATGTCACTTCAGAATGTAGTACAAATCACTGATGCTTATCCATTGCCTCATGTGGCATATTATCATGTCTTGGGGGCAGCACAAATCAGAGCATCTTTCCTCTAGGATGTAAAAGAGAGATTTACACTGTGTGTCACCAACCCAGAAAAAAAATGAGTTGAGAGAAAATATATTTACCTAGTAAATATAACTTCACAGGCAGATCTTCAATGCTATCTACTTTAAATTGAGGCCCCAAATAATATCTATCCTCAAACAATCAGATGTCAAGAGGAACCAACAGATTTGATTTCACCTCTTGTTGATAACAGACCATCTAGTTTCACCCAATTGTGCCCGCAGAGTGTAATAACTTTTCTTAGATAAAAACTCTTCCCTTGAGTCTGGTTCCCAATCCAATCGACAGAAGTGGCACAGAGGATCCTCTGCTTCTCAGCACTGTTTTTTTTTTCAAGTGTTAATTATTCTCACTGTTTTCTTTATAATATTTAAATAGAAATAAGGTTATTAAACCCTCCTTTATTTCTAGCTGGATTTCTTTTTTAGCTTTGCCCCTAGGCACTGGTTAGTTTTTTAAGCTGTATTTTCTTTGCTAGATCAAAAAGCCTATTAGAGCCTACTGATTATCCTCCACAACTGTCCTTACTCAGGATAGTCAATTTATGTCATTGTTCCAGATAAAGTAAGTAGGTTGGGTTCTTTTAAGCTTACTATGTTATGGTAAGGTATTGTCTGCAGCCCCTGAAATGTTCTGTGTCCTGCTTTCACAGACTCTGGGATTTCAATATCTGCTATTAAAGTATCAATACTAGATGTTATTATCTCATTAACATTACCAGTGCTAAAAACAGAAAAAAATTCTACATCCTTGTTGTGCCTCATTCTACCACAGTACCATACTGGAAGTTGACAACCAATTGCTTATTTGTTATAACTTTAAAACAACAACAAAAAAGAAAGACATGAAATGAACCTACATCTTGGAGCCACCTCATCAGTCGATCTGCAACCTCAGACTCTTCTCTGATGAAGTAGAAAATAACTTTATATATTGGTCTATGTAATTTCTAGGTTTCTTTCTCAAAGGTTGAGGGAGTCATGGGTACCTTTGGAGTAGTACAAACATGGCAAGAAATGTGACAGCTGTCTTCATCCAGGCAAAGGTCAGCTCAGCTTTACTAGATCTTTGAATGATGTTGGCACCCAAACCTTTTAAACAAAAACCAGCAAAACTTGATATTGTTCCAGGCATTCATTGCTCTTTCCACGTTCTTGCAACAATCTGCACACAATCTGTAACCAGCACATAGAAGATTCCAGATTTTTATATTATGAATTTCCCACCTTGTTTTTCCCCATGCATTTCTCCTAAAATTCACCAAAATAATGGGAAGTACTTAGGCAAGTAAAAGATTCACAGAAAAAAAAAAAAAAAGGAAAAAAAAGTTGCTTAGATTTTACAGCTTTGATTTTTTTCAAAAACATACAGATGAAAATAACCTTTGTAGACTAGCTTTTCTTTCATTTTCCAATATAATCTGAATGACACTTTCATAAAAGTTGTTAAAAGCTTTTATTTATTTGTGTCTAGAGTGTCTCTGAATGGGAATAAAATTTACTTCATAGTAATGGTAGGTTTGATTTGGCTGGTCATTTCTGTCTGGATAGATACTAGAGATAATACTGAGAATGAGAGAACCATGGAGAATTAAAATTGTTCATTTATTATTAAAACAAGGTTCATTATATACCATTCCTTTATTTGGATGAATCCACACATTGGCTTTTGTTGTACAAAATTATCTGAACATTGTACGGTAAACTAACTAAACAGCCCACATAGACACCCACAAGCAAGATTAATAATATGTCCTCTAACTTTCCTGTCTTCCCTTTCTGAGAGAATCTAAAAAAAAAATCCTAGATATTCTTCACTGCTGCTTTGAGAACCTCACAGAAAAAATTCAGTCTGAGAGAGGGTAGACAAGCAAGTGGAGACTAACTTGCTACATTCTCAGCTGCCAGGGTTCTCTAAACACCACAGTATTTTTCCATGGGCATAGATGTCTTGCCATCAAGTCTTATAACCTCTCCTTGCCAATTCCAGACTCCTAATTCTTGTGCAGCCCTTACACTAACATAATGTGGTTCTGGGGAAAACAGCAGTGTGGTTCCTGCACCTGGAAGTTTTTTTTTACAGTGCAGCTGTGACAGTTGAAGTACACATAAAAGGGCCTAGTGAACTCCTGATAACCAAGCCCACCTGTTTCACATTCTATTTGTAAAATCCATGTGATTGGTCAAAAAAGAAGTGTCACTGCTTAACAGGTGCGCACACACATGTGGGTGTTCATGTGGGTGTTACTAAATATATCCTGATGAAGGAGACATCAGACTTCTGGCTGATTACTGAACTCACTGGACTATATAACAAGACTAGAAACTAAACTAAAAGTCACAATATAATTTCTGTAGGACTCATGGTTTGATCTATTTAATTTTATATGGATCTATGTATTATTTACCTTTTAGGCAGCTCTAAGTAGTCATCATGTTTATATTTTGATCTAATTTCTGTGTGCTCAGCTGGGCTGATTGAATTGATTGCCTTTTTTAAAGTAAACTTTACAGATCACGTTTTAAATTAAAATCTCAGATTTAATACAGTAGCACTGCAGAAAACTGATTTAATGATTCCTCTCATTACGGAGGAGAGGTACGAGTTTTGGAAGGAAAGTAGCAATTCAGAGATGTTGGAGATACTAGGTCAGTTGTCACCATGGCATGTCAGAGACAATTAAGAAATCAGTGAGGGAAGGAGCTGTAAATTAAAGATAAGAATGAGCCCAACTCCATAGTACAAATCTCCTAGTTGTCAAAAGTTAGTATGCCCTAAGCTACCATAGCTCATGCTGATCCCAGTACTTTTTGTTTTCTTGGAAAGAAATGTATGGTACATTTAATGGGAAGGTGATCCTGATCCTGAAGAGATTTACTCAGGTGCATACTTGTAAATATATGAGAAACCTATGATCTTAGACTATACTCCTTCATATAAAAAGGGATTTCTTCACTTCCGTTAAAAAACAAAACAAAACAAAACAATGCACATTCTAGGTTTATGGAAGAGGAGCTAGCTTGCCTTGGGCAGCATGTCAAGGGTAAAAAATAATCCTAGTTTTTGATCTTTTATTTGTCATGCAAATAAAAATGCACAGTATGTAATACAACAGCTAATGCTGATAGAGAAGACAATAGGTAGGTCCTCCGGGAAATGGTAGTTGACATCCTTTGCTCTTCCATGCAAGACCAACAGCAAGCCTATCCTTTGTGGATCTCCACAATCCTTTCTCTGGTCTTTTTGTTCTAATTTTACTTCTTTTGCCTTTCCATGGTAGCAGCAGTCAGACTTTTGATCCTTATGCAAGAGAAGGTAAAATTAGTCCATCTGGCTAAGAAGTCTCAGACCAGCCCTGATGAAAGTTGCATGTTCTGTTACAATTCAAAATCAAAACACCATGCCTATTATTTTCTCATATGCTACAATTGCATTTTCTCATCCAAGCCTAAGGAAATATTTTCCTGAAATCCCATGAAAAATGAGCAAACAAAATTGGCACAGAAACTGATCACACTGTGAGCGGCCAAGAGTAATTTGCTTTTATATCGTTGTTTTATAACATAATTTTGCTTTATAACAGATAATAGCTTGCTGTGTTTTACTGAAGCAAGTATTCAGATTAAAAGGAGAATAGAATAGCATCTATGCTTACCCTAGGCTGGATAAAATTTTAGGATTATCAAACTTGCTTCTAGGAGATATACAGTGATAATCATCTAACATAAGCACAGATGGTGAAACAAAGAATCAGACATTGCAATATTTGAAGTATTGTGCATCCACGGTGAAACAGTGAACAGAAATGTATACTGAAAACATATGAGCTCATATAGACACTGAATATACTTTATGGTGAAGCATTTTGCCTAGGCTTCTCTAAGGGAGAGAGAATTAGCTTGTAAAGAGCACATTGATACATCCTGTGCTTTCATATTTCAGAAGTTAAGTTCCTTTTATAATGCAGTAATATCTCACTCTCCTCTTTTTATTCAGAAATACTGGCTAAAAGTTGCTGCAGGCATGAGACTTAACAGGCTGTTCATAATGACTGACAAGTTCCAGCTGGAACAAAGAAAAAGGTAACGAAGCGCAAACATAATAAGCCTTAAGTAAAGAAACAACTTCCCTTTATCGAGATTAGAATGGGTGAGGTGGTTAGTGCTTTGGAAATGAAATGAAACAATTAATGTAAACCAGAATCTTATGATATTGTTCTTTTGTTTTGGATTACAAGACAGAAAAGACATTAAACGTGTCCTATGAATCTGCTATTGGATCTCTAGCAACAAAATGTAAATTTTGAACTTTGAAGGAAAAGGAACATACATTTCTGTCAAGGGTAACTTCCACTGAAATTAGTTCTTTCAGACTTAAGTCTGTATCTCTTTCTTAGTAAATATAACTTCACCTTTATTTCTGTTATATTTTTTCCATGAAAATATATTTCTTATATTTACAGTCCTTTGTAAACAAAAGCTTTCATCTCTTATAAATCTGATTACTACTTTTGTGTTCTTAATCTATAATTTTCTGAAGGAATTTAATAGAGGTCATCTAGATAAATGATTACCCTGCAGAATTGGAGGACTTTTTGATCAGTAAATAAAATGGAAGAGAGAGATATTATGGGGAATCCTAGCTAGATTATGGAACTTCATCAGGAGATAACCTGTGTGTCTCAGGCTTGCACCATAGCTTTGCTAAAAACTCTGTGTGAAAACAATGCATAGAGAAACTACTCCAGGAGCTCATCATGACACATAATAGTTTCAATATGGATAAAAATCATGCCACATGTAACAAATTTGTAGCTTTTTGTTGTGTTACTTATGGTAGTAACCAGAAACCAAAACCGCATTTTACAAAAGTCTGTAAAAAGTGATGACTAAGGAACCTATTTGTATGATTCCTACTAATTTCAGAAGATTGGGGCATTACTGGGAAATATTTTTAGAAAAAAAGAATATTTAAAAAAAAAGTTATGTGCAGTGTGAAAGATGATATAGTTTTTCCTTCCACAGAACTAATTCCTTTCCAAACTTCAGTAATTCCATATAACCCCTCCACCCCAGATCATTCTGTGATTCTATAAAACTTGTTTCTTTGTCAATTATCACACTGCTGCATTTTTTTAATTCTTTTGCTTCACACTTTTGTCATTATGTGACCAAACATAGGCTACTTAACTTTAAAATACATCCACTGTCTAGCTGGTATGTACTAATCAATATCAAAAAGTCATAATCTCTGTAGAGTTGTCTGATGGTGATGGCCTTATTTATTCACTAATAAGTTTTCAAGGCCTTGGCCTTCATGCTTTCTCCATCAGCACCTAGATGGTCTCCTCCTATACTTTTTTTGGCTAATATCATGGACCTTCATATACTCTCTAGCCTTTGGTAGCTGTGTTTGCATTTGTGTTTGCATTTCCCAGTGGCTTGCTTTCCTGGTAATCCTCTACCTGAGTGATCTTAGACTATCAGCTCTTTGATGGAGACTTTCTATGTTCTGCACCTCTACAGTGTTATAATACTAAAACAAAAAAAAAAAAAAAAAAAAAAAAAAAAAGGTAATAGAGATGCCACAAATACACTCAGTGGATTAAATTAGAAGCATAGAGCTTCCAGATACATAAAGGATAAAATGTGCAGTTTGTAAAGACCAAAGAAGGAAAAAGCATCAATAGTCAAGTTACCTGTCAATTTATTGTTCTTTACGATTCTTTGGTAAAGTACTACTTCTCTCTTTAATGTTTTCATTACTTCTACAAGCCAGCACATGCATGGCTCTGTGCTTCTTTTGCTTTATGCCTGCAGTGTACTGTGTACTACCTGTGAACAGGGAGATGTTTGGATGATTCAGTTTGCAGAATTCCCTGTGTGGTTTACATTTGAACTATAGGTTTTCTATAAACTGTAAACAGTGCATAGATGAACTACTCCAGGAACATATAGCAGATTGAGTTGAAACTACAAGAGCTATCTAATTTCTTCCAGCTGCATATTTAGGATTGAACATGCCTTCAAAATATGAAGGCAGATCACTCCTAGTTTCTTTGCCTGAAACTTACCAGCTGCTATTTCAAAAGCCAGCTATTCAGAACAAGTTGGACAGAGGAAAAAAAAAAAAAAAAAAAAAAAAAAAAAGAAGTGTGTTTTGAATTTAAGTAAATATTTCAACAAGGTCTAAAGAAAGTATTTCTTTAACCTTGCTCAAAGTGTGCATACAGACTGTGTAAACAATGCTCATACTATGTACAGAAAAAGGGAAGGAGTAGGTAACCTAAAGCAAAATATTAGTCGGGTAAATAATACAATATTGGAAAATGCAGTCATTAATGAAAGTTATTCATGTTAAGACATCTCTGCTATGAAATTTAACCACATATAATACTAGGACAGCATTATGCAGGGAGCTACACAGGGGATTAAGAATGTCCATTTTGTCTTGTGTGTTCACTTATTATTAAAGTCTCAATGAAGTCCTCCAAGTGTTTTGGGCACTATGAAGAATATTTCACAACAGCCAGTTCTGATGAAATGTCATTCATTTTGAAGGTACCTCTTATTAGAATTATGTGCTATGTCCCAAATTTGTATCTTCTGTACAGTAGGTTTAGGATAATTAATCTACTTTTTTCATAGAGAAAGGCAGGTATCTCATGTTATAAGGACGAAAAAGGCTGTTCTTTCACTTGACTTGGAAAATACTGCATCGTGCTCTTGGCATTTCAGTACAAGGAAAATGTGAAGACACTGGCAGAATTTCAGAGGAAAACAAACATTACTAAGGGGTTTCTTCATTTCCAGTAAGGAAAGTTGTGGAAGTTTTGTCTTCTACAAATAGAATTTTAGCTGCCCTTCCAGAGTAGAGCTTTAGTCAGAGGTATACAAGAATTAGTAGTACTGTAAAATATAGCCATCCCACAGAACACATTGCAGGATAGTAATGCTTGAGTACTAGGAGCAGTCTGGTTGGGGTAACACAGCTCTCTGTTGAGGGGAAATTATTCTACAGATAAATTAACCATTACAGAGAATCTCATCATCATTGCAAGCTTCTGGGAGCTGAACTAGTTAGGCAGGATTAAACTAAATGTATACTTGAATGGAAAGTTAGAATATTCTTCATTCTTTGAGAAAGATATTTCAGGGCATTTTCCTTGTCATTTCACAACAGGAATTACTTCTTTGGGTTGTTTTGGTTTTGGGTTTTTTTTGTCTTTTTCTGAGGGAAAGATCTGAAATGTTTCAGATCTGTGGTATTGATTCCTTTACTTGTTTTGAAATGCAGGCTAACAAATGGGGTAAAAGATACCTTAAAATGTTGACTTTTGTCCTTTATAAAAGCATATAAAACAGACAATAAGGTTCAATTTGTATTCAGATATAGATATGACTGGTAGCAGTGTGAAAACAGAAATGTACTAATTAGAATTTCCTGTGCCTAATTATCTTCTGTTCCTCTTCTTACAATCTTGATATGTGAAAAATAATCTAAAAATTTTAACATAGAATCATGGATAATTGTATTGTTATAATTCATTGTACTAACTATTTAATTTCTGTATCTGTATTTTAATTTATTTTTGGACTTTGTAATTTATAGGTAGTACAAGCTTTCTGTACATCTATGAAACCCTATAAGAATAAATTAGTTTAAGTTATATGTACTCTTTAAGACTATTCAGATTTTTTTTTTTTCAGAATAAATATTGTATTATAAAGCATCAATAAATTATTTTTGTTAAAATTACATTTCTAATAAAATATTCAATTTCTTAATTTCATATCTTTATAAACTATTCCAGTAGTTTCTGAGGACAAGAGAAAATACTCACATAAGTTTCTGGAGCAAATATTTAAAATATCTTCTATTTATATTAAATTTAAAGAAAATAAATATCACAAAAACTTGTATGAAAATATTTTTCTGACTAAAGCTGCCTATGAGAAGTATATGAAATGCAGTGCATTCAAATAATTGACTTTCAACAGCCCATAAATATTAAACTGCAAAAAGCTCCATTAGTGTTGGGAAAAGGCTATTTCTTTCTTGACTTACTAAACGGCATTTTGTCCTTCTGATGTACTGATATTATATCAAATTAACTTCAGTTTGCCAATAGTTCTGCAACTGATGTCCTAAAATGCATCTAAAAATCATGCTACCACTGATTTCTTGCTCTTTAGACAAATCTGCCACTGCACTGAATTAAACATAGCAGGCTTTATTGCATATTTTCTGTTTGATTTTTCATATAAATAGAAAACTGGATAGCTTCGGGCTAGTGTGCATGGAGAAGATATGAAACATTAATGTGAAGCCGTGGAAGGCATGAAGATATAGTCTGTATGTTAGTTCAGTTAATGCTATCACTTCCAACCACATGAGTGCTTTTAGTTAGCAATAGTCATATAAGAGCACTCTATCGTCATTACTCTCCTCTGTTTATGTGTGTAGGGGGGTGCACAGAGAGGTTTAACTTAATTTCCAAGAACATTCTTTTCCATTTAATTTCCATACATAGTCAAATGATAAATTCCTTAAGAAAACCAAGGCAGGTCTATTTTGCCACATTTAAAATTTTCTATTTGCAAAAGCAACCTCCACTGGCAAAGTGGATATTAAAATTCTATCCATCACAACTCGTTTATGGCTGGAATATAAATGTGTTGCTTATGTGTGCTCCTTGCAGTCCATTGAAGAATAGTGTAGAAGCTCCTATCATGTCTCATCTATATTATAAAGGTTTATTCGCAAATTCATAGAGAAGACTGAGTCAGGATCCTCTGTAAAATTTGTTTTCCAATAAATTTGCATTTACAAGTAAACAAAGAAATTGTAAATGTAAGATAATTACAAAAATATTTGGGTTTTTTTCCTCAATATATTGATTTCTCTGTTTTATATTTCATATATTTAAAATGCAAAGTTAAATGTACTAGATTGACTTTATCAAATTTGGAAAACTCTGACAATGACCTCACACCTTATGATTTAGAGAGAACTGGCTGGCTGGCAATTACTTTCTAATATAACCTTGGTTTTGTAGTAAATTGAAAATAAACACATAAAAAGCACGACAACTGAAGTTGAACTGTGAATATATGCACATAATAAGGTAGGCTAAAGTGTTTTTCTTGTAGACATAGAAGTAGTATGTATAACAAAATGAGGAATTTATTAGTTAAGTGTCTGGATGTGTTGTCTATTGTTATCAATTTCTATGCAAATGCTTGCATAGAAGCAAGAGTAAGCAGGGTATTTGGGGATCAATCTTACTTTTACTGCATTTCATAATGAAACTTACATTAATTTGCAATGAATGCAAGATGAGACTCTGGAAAAATACCAGTAAAGCATCCAGCATGACCTGCTAGACAAAGGTTATTGAGATGAAGAGCAATTCTGAAAGTTTAAAGAAGCCCAGTTATGAGGATATATATTTAACAGGTGTTAATACTTGTAGTCTGACTCTTCTTCCCTCTAAACACCTTCCCGGAGAGTAAAAGCAAAGCTGTCTTTGTATCTACTAAATTCACACGAACCCTTCACAGAGACAGGAATGATGGGGCAGGAAAAGAGTTACCAGCAGCCCTGTGGTGGACAGGATTGATGATGGAAGGGCCTGGAGTGATATGAACAAAAGAAACACAAAACCAACACAGTAGGGCTTAAACAGGGTCTCCTCAAGCATTTGCACATAAGCAAGGAAGTGTCTACTAGGCACCATTATGAAAAAAACCACACAGATAATTTCTGGGAAACCATCATGCTGGCATGCCTCTCTGAAGTGCCTGTACACCAATGGATAGAGCGTGGGGAACAAACATGAGGAATTAGAGATCTGTGTGCAATTACAGGGCTGAGATCTTGTTGGGATCATGGAGACATGGCTTGCATCCCAGCTTGGAGTGCTGCAATGACAGAGTGCAATACAAGCTCTTTAGGAAGGAGGCTGGGAAGATAAGGAAGTGAAATTGTCCTTTACATGACAAAGCAGCTAGAGTGCATGGAGCTCTGCTAAGGGATGGATAGTGAGCCATCTGAGATCTTATGGGTAAGCATTAAAAAGCAGACTAGTGTAGGTGACAGTGGAGTGTGTGTCTGCTATAGGCCACCTGACAAAGAAATGGATGAGGTTTTCTGCAGAAAGCTAGAAGTTGTCTCATGTTCGTAGGCTGTGGTCCTCATAAGGAACTTTGGCCACTCCAATATCTGCTGGAGGAACAAAATAAAAGGACATAAGTAATTCAAGAGGTTCATGGAGTGGATAAATTGACAGCTTCCATACACAAAAGACAGAGTAGCCAATGAGAAGAGGACCTCTGTGGTTAGAAAAGCCAAAGCCCAACTGGAATTGAATCTGGTGAGGCATGTCAAAGGCAACAAGAACAGCTTCTCTAAGTACATCTGTGGCAAAAGGAAGATTAGGGAAAATGTGATCCTGCTGCTAAATGGTGCAGGAGACATTGATAAGGCTGAGATATGGAAGGCCTTCTTCACCTCTGTCTTTGCTAGTAAGATCAGCCTTTAGAAGTCCAAGGATGCAGAGGCTACAGAGAAAATCTGGAGCAATGAAGACCTACTGTTGCAAGAGAATCAAAATAGAAATATATTTAAGCAAATTTGTTATACTTAAGTCCATGGACCCCCATGGGATGCACACACATGCAGCTGAGGGAGCTGACTGATGTCATTGTGAGTCTGCTCTTGATAATCTTTGAATTAACAAGGTGATTGGAAGAAGTTTCTGAAAACCAGAGGAAAGCAAATGTCATTCCTATCCTCAAAAAGGGCAAGAAGGAGGATACAGGGAACTAGAGACTGTTCAGACTCACCTCAATCCCTGCAGAGGAGACAGAACAACTAATCCTGTAAACCATTGCCAGGTACATGAAGGACAGGAGTGTGATCAGAAGTAGTCAAAATCAATTCACAAAGGGGAAGTCATGCTTGACCAGTCTGATAACCTTCTGTGATAAAATGAACTGGTAGATGAGGGAAGCACAGCGAATATTGTGTACCTTGACTTCAGGAAGGCTTTTAACATTGTCTCCCATAAGATCCTCATAGAAAAGCTGTTGAAATGTGGGCTGGATTAGTAGACAGTGATATGGGTTAAAAACTGGCTGAAAGGCCAGGCCCAGAGAGTGGTAGTTGTTGTATGAAGTTTTGTTGGAGGCCAGTACCTAGTAGTGTAACCCAGGGGTCAATACTGGCTCCAATCCTGTTTAATATCTTCATTAATTATCTGGAAGCTGGGGCAGAGTGTGGCCTCAGCAAGTTTGCTGTTGACACAAAACTGGAAGGAGAGCCCAATACACCAAAGTGTTGTGCTGTCATCCAGAGGGACCTCGGTAGGCTGGAGAAATGGGTTGACAGGAACGTCATGAAGTTCAACAAAAGGAAGTGCAAAGTCCTGCAACTGGGCAGGAACGAACCTATGCACCAATATATGCTGGGGGCCATCCATCTTGAAAGCAGCTTTGCAGAAAAGGCCTTGAGGATCGTGGTGGACACCAAGTTGAACATGAGTCAGCACTGCACCCGTGTGCCAAAGAAGGCCATCAACATACTAGGTTGCATGGAGACCAGTGTTGACAGCAGATCAAGGGATATGATCCTACTCCCCCTACTCAATCCTTGGTGAGGCCACAACTGGAGTAACGTTCAGTGTGGAGAAGAGAAGGCTCAGGGAAGATCTCATCAATGTATATACATGAAGGGAAGGCACAAACAAGATGGAACCAGGTTATTTTCTGTGGTGCCCAGTGGCAGTACGAGAGTCAATGAGCACAAACTGAAACACAAGAGGTTCCATTTGAACATCAGGAAATGTTTTTTTTGACTGTGAGGTTAACCAAGCACTGGCACAGTGATTCTGTGGTCTCCATCCTTGAAGATATTCAAAAGCCCCCTGGACATGGTCCTGTGCAACTAGCTCTGTGTGGCCCTTCTTGAGCAGGGAAGCTGGACAAGATGAGCCCTGGAGGTCCCTTCCAACCTCAGTCTTTCCATGTTCTGCTTCACAGTCATGAGCATTTTTGCAGCCAGGGTTATAGGGACAAGGTTTGGTCCGTATCAAGCAAAGAGCAGATGTGGCACTAACTGTCGATTTATTAAAAAATGAATAGTCAGAATAGTCAATTAAATATTTAGACCAATTTTGTGACACTTGAATCTGTAAAAGAGTGGATATACAGTATATTAGTCATATTAGGATATATAAAGTAAACCTTGCTATGTAAAGTGAGCAAAGCACTAACTAGACAAACAGACCACTTGAAAATATTGGTAAATCAAATGTGAAACCAAGCTTTTCATCATCACTGGAACATGATATAAGAAAAATTCTTAAAAACTCAAACACATTACTGAAGGAAATTTTATCAAGAGTTGGACTGCAGAATGAAATGGTAGAGAAAACAGAAGAGAAAGATTGAAAGGATCAGATATGAGGCAGCTCCCAAGGTGTACATACATATAAAATAATACATGCAATACAGAAGGATTAATATATGGCAGATAGTGGAACCAGAGAAAGTAAGAAAATATTGTCTATATATATTCAGAAGAAAAATATCATTATGAAAAGATAGAAACTCTAGGAAAATGCAGTAGGTAAGAAGTAAATGAAAAAATCTAAAGGTTGAATTTTTAAACATTTTTATGATTATTTTTCTCTTTAAAAATTATAAAGAAATGTGAGAATATTGTGAAAGAAGCAGAAACAGTGATTAATTACAATAGTTGGAGAGACTGAGACCAAAGAGTAAACAGAGTATCTGACCACATGCTGTTTGAACAGTGAATAGTTCATAGAGAACTATCAGGATCCCACTGTTGTGAAAATTATTTTAGGATCCTCCTTTTGCAGTAAGACATTGACCCAAGACCTAATTTTTAAAGTTAAGTTTATGATTCTCTTGGAGAGAAGAAATGTCAGAAACAGTGTAAAATACAGCAAGTGGTAAAATTACAGTACCAGTAAGACTGAGAGGTGTAAATTGCCTTGCTCCTCATTCCTTCCAGAGTGTGAACTCCAGAAACCAAGCCGGGTATCTTAAATGCCAGCTCTTAACTATCCAGATGCTGAAATTTTTGAAGTTTCCTTTAGTTGTGACATCCAATTAATGTGACTACACAGTCCTGAAACATTTGTCCATAGAATCAGCAACTGAAAATTCAACTTTCTTATTATAATTGATCTATGAAAAAATTTTTGTGTGGCAAATATAAAGAAAAAATACGGAACTGAAGCCAAATCTACATGACAAGTTTGTATGCCATAGTTTTGTGAAGAGTGGTATAAGAATATTTGATTGACATCTTTAAGAAAGTCTTGATGTAGCTTTTCTTATACACACAAACATATATGAATGCATACATTCATATTTATGTATACACACTGCTTTTGCTTTTATACTAGCACATTCCTGTAGTTTTACTAGCAAAGTTGTCCAGCTATAGAATTACTTTGACTAATGCCATTAAAGCATAGACATGTCTAACTTACATTAGGACACAGAACACATGGTTCAAGAGTCATGAAAATCTTTGAAGAAAACAATCCCACTCTGCCATTCAGCAAAGTTACTTACAAAAAGACCCCAAAAGGCTGAGTCTATTGATCTCACTAGTGCATGCATCTCTGATTAGAGAATCATTCCTTTTTTGATTTGCTCTGTTATGTACGGTAGCCTCTTTATAGGGGATCTTTTATTTCAAAATCTAAACAATAACGAAGCGAACGGTATAGGCATCTTTGCTGATGCATGATACTAGATCTACCCCGCTCCAAGAAAAATGTGAAATGTTAATTTACAATACACTGAACTTATTTATTGGTGAATAAAACCAGCAACTATGCAGTGTTTCAATAGCACAGTGGATGACTAACACTTAATCTAATCTCATTTTAAATCATTCATATAGATTAGTTTCATTCACCTGCCCTCATGCTAGTCATTTTAAAAATAACTTGCTGCTTGTCACTCTGCTAACTAATGAATTCTCATCAGTTCTGTATTCCTTTGAGAGTTTTTTTGAAATGCAATCTGTTTTGTGAAATATAAGTTCCTGATTGATAAAAAATGCACATGAGAATATGAATTCTAAAATCATGGTGTCAGTTTTTAGAATCAAGCTTTGCAAAACTCTTCCTGCCACCCGTGAGTAGTCAGTCAGTGGCTTTCCCAGATTCCTTGTGCTCCTGCCCGCTCCCACAGATCTCTTGCCAGGAAGTGGCCAATAGCTGGTTCAAGCATATTTCCTCTCTCTTCGGTGCCCTTTTCCTCCCCATCATTTAGTCCTTACTATATATAGCTCTGAACATATTTTACCTGAGAAAAAAAATCTATATATCTTGAAGAAGCTCCAGGGGTTACAGACCCAGGTGAGACCTGTTTCAGAAGACAAGTTGTCATGAGTTTGTTAGTGTCCTTATTAATCCCACTTTTCTTTGAAAACAGGCTCATTGAGACTTTTAATCATCTGATTGCTTATGGCCTGAAATACAAAGAACTGAACATGTTCTTTATTAATTTGAAAATTCCAGAGTGGAAACACAGTCACTCATGTGCCAACAGTTTCATCCATGAACACTGAACCTGAGAGGGTCCTGCTCATTTTTAAGGCTGCACCTGTACTGGCTATCAATTGTAAATTTGGCAAGCAGGAAAGCACTGATTGATAAACTGCTGAAGAAGAGAAGAGACAGCTGAACACATCAACCTCTGGTGCATTCTGGAAGCAACAGAAAAACTAAATCAGAGTTTGGTGGTTATTATTTCCCAATTAAAATTGTTAGAAACAAAAAAAAACCTCGTAAAACAGCCATGTCTAGTTTACAAGTTGTCAAGCCCAGGTTTGGTACAGGTATCAGCAAATTTGATTCTTAGATGTTCAAAGAAAGCAATGAGAAGTTTCATCAGTGTCCTAGGTCTGCAAAGTTTTAAAAACTTGATTTAGTCCTAAGAGACCAAAGGATTCTTCTAATTAAAAGTACTAAATTTAGGATGATGAAGATATTAACAGTTGATTTTCATACTATAATCCATAATCACAGATGCTTTAGCCAGAAAGCAGACCTACTGTTTTTTAGTAAACTCTTTCTTTCAATAATTTAATTAATTCTGATTTTTGTTTGGATTAGTCCTAGGTACAGTTTTTCATTGTTTATCTCGCTCTATATTTCAGTCGCTTGTCAGACTCATTATGCTAATCACACAGAGGAGGGCTGCAGCTGGCCTAAAGTAATATGCATTTATTGAAGGCAGCACAGGTATGCTACTTTGCATCAATTACAGGTCAGATCCTGTGTTCAGAAGACAGTGCATATGCACTCATTCATGAAATTACCTTTGATGTATTAACATAAATGCAACTGACTGGGATGTAAGTAGCATTCTGTGTGCTCAATCCAACCATCCCTGTCCACTCTGATTTCCTTGGCCTGCACACTCTGGGTTTCACATTGGTTTAAGCTGATACTACTGAGTAATTAGCTCTCTTCCTGCATCTATAGCTTTATCTCTAATTATGTGGTCCTAAATCTTTCCTATACGTAACCTGAGTGGTTTATCTGACCCCGTTGTGAAGCTCATCACAAGCAAGGAGAAAAGTAAACCAGCAACAAAACAAATGAGTGGCTTCCCATTGGCTTGGTGAGATGAGATCATTCCTCAAAGGGTGAGATTTGTTCTGGTGTTGACACAGGTAAAGAAGGCAGCATTTAGGGATGGACCATCACAGAATCATATTCTGATCTTATAATCAAAAAATATATTTTTCTCTTTATTACACTATACAAAGATTAGCTCAATATAACCAGGATTACATTTATGCAAATGCATTTCACATGATAATTTCATGTTCTCAGTGATTACATTTGTTTGTCCATTGGTTTAATGCTTTGTATTTTCGACATGTAATCACCCTAATTTCATTGGGTATTTTACTTGTGTGATGTAGTTATCCAGGGAGAAGGCACTTTGATGGAGACAGAAATAGAGTAACAAACTAAAAGGGGATACCTGTTTTCTTTAGGTTTATCTTACTTCTTTTTTCTGGTTTGTCTGTTTCAAAAATATTACCATCTTCAAAAGTAAGGGAAGCACCTTTGCTGTAATCAGAAAAGTACAGTTGCACTATTAAGAAAAGAATCTGAAAATATGTCTTTGATAGTAACAAATTCTGGCATCTTTTTACTGTAATTAGTTCCTGTGCTTATGTAAGTTATTTATGGGGTTTTTTTAACTACACTCATCTTCATGCCTTTATCATGTTGTATTTTTCTCTCATCTTTAATCAAGCTTCCTTTGCTTAAGTTGTCCTGCGGGATATACTCAGATATGATACAAAAAAGACTCCTAGATAAACTAAAAGTGTCCTGAAGTAGGCAGGATGGGGCAGTCAAGACTGAAGATAAATTTGGACTAGACTGTATTCTTTTCGTGTCAAATCATGCCAAACTGCAGGCAATAGGGAGTTTTGACCTATAGTTAAGGTCAGATCAGGTGAGGAAGCTATCTTTTATTCAGCAGAAAGGATAGAAAACATTAAAAATACAGAGACACTGCATGATAAGAAACAGAGAAAATATTCTCAGAAAAAAAATATTATATGACAAAAACTTTTAAAACTGCCAATGTGAATATCTGAGTGACCTATCTGTATACTATACACACAGTAGTTAAACCTGTGTTTGGAGAAGTTTTAGCCTGCATTGGTAAAACATTCCTCAGTCTTATGTTTGATAAGTGTTGTTTTCATGTAAATTTGCACAGGGGAGTTACATGACATGATTTTCCTCTTTACTGTGGCCAACATCAAAACATGTCAAGACAAGAAAATAAGTTATGATTTTTTAATTTTTTTTTTTTTTAAGAAAAAAGTGTTTGACAGACTGGAATCAATGTTTCATAAAATGCTTTTGCAGACAGAAAAATAAAATTACTTTTGAGAATTTGAGCCTCATAGGGATTTTTGTTTTGTTTTCTTGGGGGGGGGAGTTGATATTTCTAGGTTTTAATTTTGGTTGTGGGTTGTTTTTTTTGGTTTTTTTGGGTTTTTTTTGGTTTTTTTTTTGTTTTTTTTTAAATAAAGACAACTAATTTGCAGTAAATTAAGTTTAATCTTTATATTTATTCCGCATTCAGAAGTTAACTTGAAAGATCACAGACAAAGATGAGTGACCCAAGTTCTGACCTTCTCAGTGTTCTGATGACTTAAATGAAGAAGATGTACTGCTGCAGTCACACCATATGTAAACCAGAGTCTACTGAATCCATATCCCATACATTATACTTTAAGGACTAGGATATATAAATTCTGTTTATAATAGGATATATAAAGGATATATAGGATATATAGGATATATAAATTCTAGGATATATAAATTCTGCCAAGTGTCTGAAATATTATTTGGAATAAAAATTTCCTACAAATACATCTTAATAAACTAAAAGGAAAATAATTTAATTCATTGGTTGTGAAAAGTAGAAATAGAAAAAAAAATTGTTGATGAATTATTTAATAATTTCTAACATTTATTTTAGGATTAAAAAAGGTAGCTTTAACATAAAAGATAAAGAGAAAAAAACGGAACAAAATTTTGCTTATTTTGAGAGAAATATCCACTACTGGCTTTACTTTATGGATCATCTGCTTGAATGTTGGTTACTGTCCCACATAACACTGAGCTGGATGAAACCTCTCATTGAATCAGGACAACTATTTTTATATTTCAGAAAAGAAATTTGTTTCAGCTTTCTCAGTAGACAGAAGCAGGAGTTCAAAGTTACCCTTACAAAAATAGTGCTGAAAAAGATACTGGAAGGAAGTTATATCTGTTTGTCACAAACACAATTGTATGAAAAAGCAGAGACTTTGAAAAGGAGACAATGCTTAGACCTGTTTTATTATCAGAAAGAACCAGAATTCAACTGCTGATGCACTGTCATCATACAGCAAGGAATGGTTAATATATTGGTGAAGATATGCAATTAAAAGAGAGTAAAGGTCTATATCTGTACCAGTGTAGGTCACATGGCCTCATCCTGAACCTGTAAATAGTTGCTGCTTCTGAGCTCACAGAGGTTTTCCCAACACTTCTATCAGCATGGCCTATCAATGTTTTGTTTCTTAAGACTGTCAAAAGAAAGATGAGAATAAGGTTTTAGACTCATCTGAAAGCTGTAACCCTGGTATCTGAAATAAAAAATCATAATTCAGAAATTGCCAGTCAAGCAACCGAGATGTTCACAAAATGACCAATATAAAATAAACCAAGAGTAACATAACAATCAACAGACAGGCTTTGTTAGCAGTCCCATCATATTCTCCTATCCTCTGTTCTCACAAACTAGGGGTCCTTCTACAGTACTCTCCATCCTTAAATTAAATAAGACTGCTATGAAACATGATTTAAGAGGGGTTGATGAAAACACAATAGATATTAAAGAATGCTGTCATGAAAGGATTAGTTTTGTTATCATGAAACTAGAGCACCTCCCACACACACAAAAATTTATTTAATTTCGAATTTTAACTGGGACATTAGCAGGTAGGAGAAGGTTTTGCTGAAGAAACCATTAGCTGAACATACTGGATTTCAATTGCCTAAGAGAGTGAAGTCCAAATGAAAAACAGAAATGTATAAACTGACTTTATGTTGCAAAGTAAAACATAGAAATCTTTATGTTGTACAGGGAACCCGTAGATAGAAACATGTTAATTCAAGCACTTAAGAAAAGTAAATTCTTGATAATTTCTGGTTTTGTGTTTGCCTGTCTAAGGAATCTGGACAATCCATACCGTCCTAAAATTTTCCAGTTATACATGAAAAAGAAACACAAAAGGCAAAAATCAACTTAATTTGAGAATCCATAATCAAGAATTCCTCAAATGTACCGTTAAACTGAGAAAATCAATAAACAGACAACAAAGAAATAGGGCTGAATTCTCCTAGTGCTAACTTCTCACAGTTTCCTTACTCAATTTAATCCATGTGTCTATACCAAAAATCCTCAAAAAACCAAACATGAGGAATAAATAATTTGCTCACCTCTTTCAATGCAATGTGAAGCCGGGATTTTCTCAACACAACCAATTTAATTCAGAATTACATAACAGAATTACATAACAGAATTACACACAGCTCTTCATTAACTTTCTCTGACTTGAGTGAGCATGAAGATCACAGTGCCAGAAAAATTATTTAAGATCTAAAGCTAAGAGGTCCCCAAACTGACCTCTGTATTTCTGATGTTGCACCCAGAAGTCGAAGCATTTTGTAATTCATATTTAACTACTTGTAGGCTGTATACAAAAATGAGCAAGTGGGTGGAAATGCAGAGGAAAGGGTGCCTGAGAACCTTTCCTGCCGCTGCTGTGACATTTGGAAGGTTGACTGATGGATGAAGGGACTGAGTTGGAATTAAACACAGACCATATCTCAAACTATCTCTACTAATTGCAAGTTTTGAAGGGCTCTTGGTAAAACCAAAATGCAGCAAGGCCTGTCTTGTTTCCCTATCAGTCTGTTCTCCCAGATAACTGAAGCACAGACAATGTATTTCATGACTGTTAGAATGACGTAAATTCATATACCATGAGCTCACCTTGCTCTCCCCTGGCATTCTCCTCCATTGCTGTGTGTTTCTGTCTCCTCCAGGACTGCTGAAAATACAAGTATGAGGTGAACTGTTTAGGGAGCTGGACTGGAAACTTGATCTAAAATATCACAAGATGTTCTCTTAAGATTTCAAAAGGTAATCTCTTTGGAGACTCCAGCTCATGAAAATATGATTTTTGCCCACTCCAACAATTTAAACTGTGATATTTCTTGTTCAAAGATTTTGTTTTTCATGCATCCTTTCTGAAAATAGAGTAGAAATTAGTAAATGCAAAATACCCATAGCTATGGACGGGAAGAGAAAAGTGATTCTTAACTTGGATTGCCATAGGCTGCCTGCTCACCTTTCTCCTGACCAGAGTCAGGACATAGTGAAAGGGAACAGCTATACCCTCACGTAAGGAAATCACAGTAGTGGGCTAATCAGTTGAGAAAAAAGTTCACTTTAGATATCTAACTGTCCTTTTTGACATTTATGAATGCACTTATGAAAAGTCTCATTTTTTTCTGCCCACTGACCAGAACTAGTCTTTCTGTAAGGTAGAATTTTCCTTAACAATGGGTGGGAAGAAAAAAAAAAGAAGGTACTGTATTTTGGATGAGTTGTTACAATCTGAAAACTAGGCAGTCTGTACTATTGTCTGATGGTTCTAACTTCCTTTAACAGGAGTGGCCTCTCTGTTGGTCCTGCCATTCCTTTTTTCTTAGTACAGTATGACCTTTCTGCTGAGGAGCCTGGCTTCCCACGCACTGGCTTCTGTGACCTTTATGGTATGGAAGCCTTGGTAGAATGACTTAGAGGCACACTCAGAGTACTTCACTCCTACTGAGATATATAAAAAAACCATTTTTATAGATCACTTCTGTTTATTTGCAGCTATAAAACAAATAGAGTAATAAGTAAAAGTAAGGATTATTTCTGAGTGGAAAATCTGAACATGTTAAAATAAAAACATCTTGACTAAAAATACATACAAGAAAGTAAAAAAAAAGTTATATGCAACCATTTGATCAATACAGGGTTCAGATGTTATTCTTTCCTTATTCAATACCAAGGCTATTTGAATTTTCCCCATGGCTCTTAGCAATGCAGTATCTCATCTTCCTCACCTACTACCAAGATTTGACAAGGACTTCCTTTCACCTTCAAATACACTAGTACAAATTTACATTGAGCCTTACTTTTCTAGTAGATCTTACAGAGAAGCACTAAAAGTCTCTTTTCTGGATCTCCACAGACAAGTTGAACATAAGAAAAGGATTTCTCCATTTTCCTTCTCTAGCTGTGAACAGTTTCAATTTCATTTATTTATTATTACAAGTGAGATTTTACCTAAAAATACTACCAAAAAATGTCACAGACAGTAGATCAATGTCCATGGTTATTTTTTAATGTAAAATAATCTCAAAAATTCAAATGGATAGAGGAAAGGAAACTTGGTGGAAATCATTTGTTAATGTTAGACACAGAAGCCAAGAGAGGACTGAAAAGGATATTGGAGAAAGTTAGGAAAACTCAGTAAATACACACTCTGATTGTTAGGCATTTGGTCAAAATGACAAGTTTACTCATATAGCTACCTATTTGTTTAAACTAAAATTATGTCTGTAGCTCCTGAAAACAATAAGAATGAAGTAGCTAAATCTCTTTTAATTTAAATGTTCTTTGCATGTAAGAATTGTTCAGAACATTAGTGGTGTTGGAAGCTGCAAAATCAGTTTTGGGCTTTTGTAGGTATATTCAGAAAAGCTGTTTCTTTATTCCTCTGAAACAATTCTCATTTAAATACACTACAGACTTGTTTATAAGGATGTATGTGTACATAAATATTTGATCCATTGATAAAATACTTCAAAGAAGAGTCTTATTGGAAAATTAAATAAACTTGTAATAAAAATTTATAAACTTCTAAGTTTTATTAAAACAATTGAGCAAAAGGTGTGCATTTCAATTTCCCTTTCTCCTGAATGTCTTTCAATATATGCCAAATTGGATGAAACAATAGTAAATAGTGGATAAATTAAATGTTCAGCTTAAGTTCAAATGGAAGGAACAAGTGGATCAATAAAAGCGTAAAAACTCTGAAGCTTGCAGTACAAGAGAATATGAAAGGACATCAGTGAATCAGAAAATAGAGAGGCTTATGAAACAAACAAAAAAATAAGAACAAATACAAGTAGTATTTGTTACTAGGTGGGATTTTCAAAAGCAGGCTGTATGCAGGCTTTACTATGCTTACATTGAAGCCAGTAATAAGACTCCCACTGAATTAACAGAGAACAGATCTAAGCCAACACTAAGCACTTTCAAGATCCCACCATTAACCATGTACTAAGCCATCAAATGATGAAGGAAAGCTTTCATATTCCTTCAGATAGCAAATACCAATCTTAATACATTATTCTCTGAGAACCTAGTAAGGTCAGAGATTACTTCAAGTATATTTAATACATAAGGCACCAGTGTTTAATATGTTCAATAGCAGATTTCCTGTGTATTGTTATAAACAATGGCCTGCAGAGTAATTCTGAAATCAGAATTACCGGGCTCAAAAAAATCCCAGATGTAGTCTATCATAAGGAAGGAAACTGTCATTTCCGTTATGAACATGTATCAGATGACCTCAGTCCTCCTTGGATAGTTAGCTAGATTTGTTCACCAAAGAATTAAAGATCTGATCCTCTGGTCTGGAAAGCTGAGTATAGTTTTGGGACTCTTTGATGCATTTCAATGTCATCACTGAAATTTAATAGATGCAAGTTACCCCAGTATGGATAATAGTCAAATTATATATCAATCCACCACTATTGGGCATTTTGCCATTCAAAATAAGGATGGCATATTACCATCTCTGAAGCAGTAACTTCTTCTGTAACTTCAATTTAATACTATAACAAAGGTGAGTTTTCATCCCAAATAGTTAGTGCACTGAAAATTATAAAATAATGAGTTATGAAAAATTTTCACATATAATGTAGTGGAACTAGTATATGTGGATTTACAGAACTTGTGATATATAAAAATCAATATAAGAATTACATTTAAGGTTATATAAAATAGTAGACATTAAAAATTATGCTACTTGTGTCTTTAACATGAAGGGGTTGAGTATTTTTCAAAGAGTGACTAACAGAGGGAGGAAAGACAGATGCAGAAGCTGAAGAAGTATGAGAACAGATAATAATGTACAGGAAAACATTCACAGGACATTATACGAGTAAGCATATATTTGCAAAAGCTAAACATAGTAGGGATGCAAAATGTGTAGAAATAATAAGATAACTTTAAATACCAGATTTCAGGCCTGGCTTTCCAGAGGGTATTTTTTAATATAAAAGATCAGTTTGGTAATGTTGTAAGTAGAGGGCAAAATAAATATTCCAACTACACATTTATTGTAAATTAGGTAAATTAGGAGATTAAATGTATTTTTAGGCAGTAGAAACCTCAACCTCACTGTTTTTGAAAGGAATTTACCAAAAGACTCACCTAAAGCTCTCAGGAAATGGAAACCTTTTCTTATATCTCTTTCAGAATTCACCAAACAACTTTTGGTTCTGGCTTAGAATCAGACCATAAATTATTGGTGATCATGATCTGCCTCTGGCTTAAAAAGGACTTGTGAAGTTAAGGTATGCACCAGTTTTTGTAGACCTTAAGATGCAGTGGAGTGATTTAGCTATTATTTTCAGTTACTTCTGACTCTTCAGTGCAAACAGCCAAGCACAATTAACATGCTTGGACTTGCAAGCCTGTGAAAGTGATCAAATATGCTGAATATAATGTCAAATCCAATAAGATGCATTTTTGTTCAGCCATAGCTCACAAACTGAAAGGCAAAGCACCTTTAACTTGTAGAAGACCACTTCTCTGTAGCAAACATAATTTATCACCTTCTCCGCAATGAAGAAATCAATGAAAGAAGAATAGAATGCAGAGGCAAAAAAGAGAGCATGAGCTGAGAGCTCCTCCCAAGGGTCACTCTGTGGCTAAAAAAAAACCCCAAACCCAAACAGAAAAAACCCTTGAATAAAACAAACTCCAAAATCTTACAAAATAATAATAATTTTAAAAGTACACTGAAATGCAAACAAACAAACAAACAATAAAAGCCCTGACCTCCCAAAAAAAACCTCAAACAAAAAAATTTGGTCTTTTCAGGCCTCTATCCTATCCCAGACTGTTCAACTGAGAGGAACAGAACTGCCAGCAAAATACTTTTCACTTTACGTAACTTCATTTAAAACACAGTGCGAGACTGCTCTGATATTAGCTGCTGGAGTGGCAAGCAGAGTGATGGGTGCAGCTAGATAAGCATTCATGTTTCCAAACTGTTCAATCACAGTTTAAAGAATGTTAATTAGTAAATCAAACCCCCATCTCATGGAAAATCTGCTCAGTTCATGTAGTTTAAACCAAATCAGGATTGAAGTGGTTTTACTAATTTATTAATGAGCTGTAATTAACTGAGAATCAGTGAACAATATATTCAAGATCAATATTAGCAATACAACAGATAAACCACAATACTGTTGCAAATGTTAATAAGCAACAAAGCATTTTCTATATATCTTGTATAATCCCTCTTTTTATCCCCAACATACTGATACATGCACATGCGCTCCTTCAGAGGCCATGGGTGACACAGACACCCCTCATCTGGGTATGTGGGACACCCTGCCCACACCCCCTGCTCTGGGAGATGTGAGTGTGCCCGCTGCTCCCATCCTCCTAGAGGTGGATGACCTCACATCCCTGGGGTGCAAGTCTCTGAATGCCCTCATGATGTCTGTGGGAGAGCTGGAGGCAGTGGCTGAGGGCAGAGGCAGTGGCCCATTGGCATGCCATACTGCCAGGACCAGGCAAGAGCCTCTGGTGCCACAGGGCCATATCTGGCATGGTTGCACCAGTGCCATTGATGCTCTGCTCCCCCCTTTTCCTGTCCACTACAAATCCTTGTGTTTCACTTAAATATCTGTTTAGATTACTTTTTTTCTTATTTTCCCAGAGACCTCTTAATTCTTCAGTTACTGTTTAAACAGGCTAATGGTTGTCTTCCTCTTTAGCACGATCAGTTTTGGGCAAATGTCTACTCAGGCAATTTGAGCAACCCACTCATTCACACTTGCACACACATTCCTGTCTTTCTGGCTGTTGTTGTTATGAACTCTTTGCTAAGGCTGCACCCACCAAGTGTTGGTAACACATCAAGCTATTAACCATTGAAACATACCATGAAGATTGAAAGCGGCAATGGGACAGAGCTGTTATGCATCTACAGTTTCTATGCTATTGTCATATTTGCACAAATAGATTCCATATCTGCAGCTACAGAAAGTAATAAATCTTGTTACCAAAATATAGCATCTGTTGTTTTGGTTTTTTTTAATCTTGCTAGGATTTAGGGTTCTTGAACAAAAAACATCAGCAGTTATGGCTGACTTTTACATTCTGAAAGCAAGTCAGCAGCTCAATTCAGGGTTTTTAAATGGATGCTTTTCTGTCATTTTATAAATATTTTAACAGTTCTGAGAACTGAAATACCACTTTTGGAACAGAAAAGAATGTGACTACACAAATTCAGAAAATATTTACAGCTGTACTGAAATCCTAAAGGTGAAGAGAAGACTACATAATACAAATCACAACTTTGAGATTGCAGAAGAAATGCAGTTATGGTGCCACTAAAGATAAATGAACAGTATAACAAGTTTAGTCATTATCAAAGAGAAATCAACAATTCTTTCCCTTTGTACAAGCTCTAGTGGAGAATCAGTAAACACATCGATGCTCTATTCTTTGTTAATAGTTGTATATATTTGTTGTGCTTCTGCAAAATCCTGGAACACCCAAATTAAAAGTAGCTTGATGCATGTGAATATCTGTGTAAAGAAAAAAAGAATCCATTAAAAGCAAATCACCATTTTTCAGGATGGTTTAATTTTAATGACAAAAACCAATTTTTGCTTCACTGCTCAGAATTTCTAAGTTCTTGCCCTCTTAGCTCAGAAACCACTGGACTCTGAAAGTAACAAAGAATAAATGGGGCAGCCTAAAACAAACCTAGTGACACTGTTGATTCATTTCTTGCTTGGTAAACTGAGTAATTACAATCACATATGTATATGGGAATAGAATATACCTTTCAGTATATGCATGGTTAAGCGAAGTAGCCTTATAAATTTAAACAGTAGTTATACATGCATGGTAAGTGAAATCTAATAAATCTTTCCATGCAAAGACTCAAACAAATAAACAGTTACTGATGGATAATATTGCACTTACTCCATTTTATAGCTTAAAACATTATGTTATATTCTCCTCTAGTGATAAGGACATTTTCCCCAATTTTATAGACATTTCATAGAATCATAGAATGGTTTGGGTTGGAAGGGATCTTAAAGAGATCATCTAGTTCCAACCCCCCTACCATGGCAAGGATACCTTCTACTAGACCAGGTTGCTCAAAGCCTCATCCAACCTGACCTTGAAGACCTCCAGGGAAGGGGCAGACACAACCTCCCTGGGAAACCCGTGCCAGTGTTTGACCACTCTCAAAGGAAAGAATTTCTTCCTAATATTTAATTAAACCTGCCCTCTTCCAGTTTAAAGCCATTTCCCCTTGTTCTATCACTGCCTTCCCTTGTAAGAAGTCCATCCCTAGCCTTCCTGTAGCCCCTTCAGGTACTGAAGGTCACTATAATATCTCCCCCAAGCCTTCTCTTCTCCAGGCTGAACAGCCCCAACTCTCTCAGTCTGTCCTCGTAGGAGAGGCACTCCAGCCCTTGGATCATCCTCGTGGCCTCCTCTGGATTTGTTCTAACTGGTACATGTCTTTCTCGTGTTGGAGGCTCCAGAACTGGAAGCAGTACTCCAGGTAGGGCCTTACGAGAGCTGAGTAGAGGGGGAGAATCACCTCCCTTGACCAGCTGGCCATGCTTCTTTTGATGCAGCCCAGGATATGGTTGGCCTTCTGGGCTGTGAGCACACACTGCTGGCTCATTTCATTGAACTAATATGTGTTCCCACAAAAAAACAACAACAAAAACAAACAAAAAAAACCCCAAAAAACCAAAACCAAGCCAAAAAACCCCAAAACAATCAAACAAACAGGCAAACAGAAACCCCAACTTATAATTGCTGATGTATTATACATAGAAATAGTTATTTAAACCCTGGATTTTAATTGGTATTTTTAGACTTTTGACATTATATTGCAATCTTGTTTCCAGTATCCTTATGTCTGCCAGCTTTTCACTCTAACTTTTTTGCCTCACAGAATTTAAAATGGTACTGGTATATTTATGAATTTTAAAAATACTCAAGGTATTAAAACCATTCCCATATATATTTAGTACACAAAATTTTTTCTGTTCATCAGGCAGTTGTCAGGGCAAATTGCAGGGAAAGTTGGTAGATGGATCCATCTATCCATTCTATGTAATTTCTAACAGCAGAAATTTCATAGATGACTGATAATAGCCAATTGCCTCTCATGTATTTTTGCCAAGCTGTCAGAGAAACAGAATAAAGCATCCACAGTGCTGTTCTGCTATATTAACTGGGAGACAGTAGCAGGACTGTGGGGGAACCTTCCTTGTCACCCTTCTAATGAATGCAGCAAGCATTCGGAAAGGTTATATACTGTAACTTTCCTTTCTGTATTTACCTAAAACTTACATCTGTTAACATATGTTGGGCTTGCCTATAGTTTTCCAGTAACAGTTTCTTGTCAATGCAGCCCTGTAGCTCCAGTGTATATGTCTACCTGCAGAGAAAGATGAGAATACCAGAACTCCAAGGTAAAGCAACGCTTAAGGGAAATATTTGAACATGGACCATACCTAGAAGATAGTATGTTTCAGCGAAACAGTTTCAATTTAATATTTTACTGGTGCTAAACTGGCTAGCAGACATACAGAGACAGACAAATAAATTACAAAGTAGGTAGTTTAACATCAAATTGGAGAGTTTTTAAAGCTCTGAGATCAAAGTGAAAGAGATGCATGAGAAAACCAGTCTGATTATGGGTTGTCAGTGTGGCTCAGGAAAGGATCAAGATCATGCCTGACTGGTTTGTTTGAATCCTTTGAAATGATTACCATGAAGGCAGACAAGGTGACACAGTGGGAGCTCTCACTCAGAGCTTCTCAGTAAAAGCTCTTCAGCCACTTCAGGGGAGTCTTGTTAAACAATGTATTTATTTTTAAAATTGAAGTCAGACATACAAACAAGATCAGTGGAGAAACTGAACACCAGGAAAAAAATGCAAGAAACATTTGTGGATATTGTGTTAGTAGCCCACACTCTGATTAGTCCCAAGATTGGTCTGACAGCTTTCACCGCCACCATGTAAGTCAACAGTCCGTACTGACTCCCCCTCGAGAGGCAAATGTGCTGCCTTATACCACATGATGCCTCAGAGGATCAAAGAATCCAGGGAATTAAGTGCTACTGACTCTTTTACCCTTTGAAGGGCAACTTGTTGCAGATTCACCTCTGCAAATGGATGATAAGTTGTTTTGGAGGGGACATGTCTCGCTGTATTGGATATAAATGACAGAGTGCTGGCCATCAGGGGCTGCAGGGTGGCCTCTGTGAGGAGGTTGGGGCTGCCCCGTGTCAGACACCACTGGTTCCAGCTAGTTCTAGCTGGTGCCAATAGACCCACCACAGGGCATAGCTGAACCCCTGAGCTTAATGGGAAGTGCCTCTGGGAAAACCTGTTTAATAAAGGACAATAAAATAACAAAAGAAAAAGGATCAGTGACATGAGAGCATACGAGATACTCCATGTGGACCTGGCAATGCCCACAGAGGGGCTGCAGACAATGGAGGACTCTCACCAGAGACACCAGAGAGGGGGAAATGAGCATGAAGGAAGGAGCAGTGGCAGCGTAAGGAACAAGGAGTGGCAGAAGACACCACTGTGCTCTGATCCCAACCCCCTGCCCCATGTGTAGCCTCAAAGGGACTGTGTGTAACATGCAGCAATAGGAAGGTGGGAGGAGAGGCCTGCAGTGCTAGTGAGCTGAAGAAAAGGGGATGATATGTATTTTCTCTAAGTGTTTAAATGTTTGTCTTCTTTGTTTCCCAATGCCCAATTCAGTAATTAAATGTCTTAAGTTAAATTCCCTAGACTCAGTCAGAGTTGAGTCTGCTTTGCTTGTGACAGCAATTGCTGCACGACTTCCCTGCTTTTATTTTGATCCATGGGTTTTCTCACCCTTGTTCTTCCCCATCCTGCTTGCGTGGTAGTGGGGGAGTGAGCAAGCAGCTGTGTGCATGCTTGACTGCCAGCCGGGGCCAAGCCACCACACTCACCCAGCCTCAGATAACTAGAACTAGTTATCCAGTCACCTGGACTGCTTCCATAAAAATAGCTACTGGCAAAGAAAGATTCATCCCCTTTAAGGTTATGATCAGGGAAGTGGCCTCTCCATTTTAAGAAGGTTGCAAATTATGGTTCTTTTCTTTCCAAGGCAGTGTTCTAACTGTCTTGATAGAGTGTGTTTTGTGAAAGTACAGGTTTCATAATCTGCTGCCCAATAATGACAACTATCCTCTTGTTGCAGGGAGACTAGTCTCTCAAAACTTTATTTTAATATTTAATAAATCAATCTTAGCCCTGAAATGTGTTGAAGACTGTGACAGTTCAGAGTAAGCAGAAAAACAGACCTAGAAATGCTTGCTAAAATTAAACATATTGGTAAAATCTTGGCATCAAAGTATGCATGGATTTGTAGGTTATCCTCTTCAATGGGCATGAATCTCATTTTAGATACCTACATACTTTATGCATGAGGACATAGAACTCCAGCTCACAGCAAGACCTTGTGTCCTTGCTTATGGAAATTGAGGGAGGCTTATCACATGAAATAAAACACTTAAATAAATTCTGTACCTCAATTTCAATATCTTCATGTGAGCCATGTGTCTAAACTCACATTATATTTGATATGGTCAATAGAGTCTACAGAGATAATCAGCTGAACAACAAATGCCTATCTACTGTAGGGTGAAGAGAATAGCTTTCTGTACTCTTCTTACTGTATTGACCAGATATTCATTGATTATAAAGGGAGATTAGGCACCAAGAGCTTGATTCAGGTGTCCAAACATAGGCAGCACATGCCATTTAAGCTATCCTGGGATGTTCATTTCTCCATAGAGACACAGTATTTTTGCGATTCACACGCATGCCTACGCCCTTCAAGAGCAGTAACTAGGCGTGAGCAGGGACAGCAGGCTATCCTACTATCTCAAATGGCAGTAGATACATGTCTTTGGGCATCTAAATTGAACTATTAGTTAACATGGAAACAAAGTAAGATGCCTTCACCAGCTACTAGATCCTATGCTACACACCTATAACCATAATCAAGAATATCTCTAAAACAGATGGATGTGGTGGAAATGGCTGCATAATCATGCAGTCATGTTGTATTGTGTAGAAACGTGTGATGTACCAGTCCTGTCATTCAGGAGGTGAGTTTCTGATGGAGTCTGTCCTGGTAAATCTGCATTTGGTCATAATAGTATATTCAGTAATACAGTCACTTACCTTTGAAAATTTGGCCTACATCCTTTGGAGGGTTTAAGAATGTATTTCTTGGTCAGATATTTTTAATTCAACTGTTATTTTAGCTTTGAATATGTGCAATGGAAAGTGAGAAAAAGGTATATATGACATTAAGCAAAGGCTGAAAATATTTCTACTGCTTTTTCAGGGAGTGCTGCAAGGGAAATAGCATAACAACTGAATATTCCATCAATATTTGAAAAGCTATTGTGCTGTGCACACAGTTTCCAAGATAGCAACGAGATAAATATGCAAGAAAAGCTGTTTGTGCTTGTGATATGAAGCAGTGTTACTACAGATTCCAACCTGAGAGCATCTGAAAAGCAGGCCCAGGGGAATGCAGCAGACGGCTAGCTGATGCAAGACTGTCAAATTCAAGGACTTTCAGGACATTTTCTTCAATGAAAAAGAGACTGAAAATTGCAAATTTACTTCTTTGAAGCACTTCTGTTTCATCCTTGATGATTACTAGTGCGTTTTGCTTTGCCTAAAGATTTCTCTGAACTTAAAATAGCACAGACTAAATTCTTCCACTCCTATTTAGGCTTGAAGTACTTAGATATCCTTACAGTTAATGGGCAACAATTTGGGAGGATATGCAAAAACTAAATTATTGTTCATATTTTAGTTTCAAAGGCTATGCTGGTTCAAAATTTTAAACACTTTTTCTGATGGTCATTTGTTTGCAAAGAAAGAAAAATATTGTTACTGGAACATTTTCAGCTGTGGTTTTTGAGTCATTTTAAGTAACTCTTTTAGAACAGCTAAGATTGCTCACTGTGCACCAAGGAAAACAAAATGTGAATCTGGGTCACATTTGCTCAGCTATGCCTCTCACATGTCTGTAGTCAAAACCTTGTTTTCAGACTGAATATAAAGAATTGAGTTGTTACCTTGAGACTGTTCTTCACTTAGTCATTGACAAAAAATGAAGAGCCAGATTCATTCTCTTTACTAAAATTACATGGTATAATTTATACTTGCAGGCTTTTGGTGTAAACAATGCCAAGGCAGGACATCAGAGATTCACATGTGCAGCTCAAGAAACGTGGAATCCCTATCTGAAAACTTTTTTTTGTCTTGAGCACAACTTTCTTTTGGAGGGGCTGTTTAGGATTTCTGATCTCTCCATGTCTCCTGCTTGGTTAATTTTTTTTCCTCTTGATCTCTCCTTGTCAAAACATGAGGTCCTAGCTAATTCTTTTCCCTTGTATTATCTGCTAATAGGCATTATTTTGGTTTACTTTCTTAGCAGTCATCCTGAGCAAAGAAATTATGGAAAAAATGTTTCCTAGTTTCATTATGTTACAACTGTCCATTTGCAGTAGCAGGTGGTAGACCAATGGAAACAAGACAGTAGATCACAGCTCATCTCAGTAAATGTTCTTTATTTTGAAATTTTTTTTACATTAGTTCAGGGACTTCTACTTCTTTTCACCATTTTACTTTCTTAAAGATTTCTGACTCTTTTCCTTATGCCTAGATTGAACTGACATTTTAAAATTCTTATTTTTAAACACAGTAATTTGCATACACAAATAAAAATATTATTGTATCTAATGACGTTCTATTGTCTTCTTTGAGTAAGTTTACTAAATACATTCAAAATGTTCAGCATTCAGGAAAGAAACATTATCCTGTTCTTATGTGAGGAATCTTGTATTAATCCATATTTCACCACTTTTAGGCATATGTTTTTACCCAGACATAAAATATTCAATATTCTGATAAGTCAGTACTTCTTGTATAAAATGTAGTGAGTTTAACATTTTGTCCCAGAATTTAAGAAATGGGCTCCTTGTGTATTCAACTTTGCATATGCAAATAACTGAGCTTGAATTTCTGCATGCATAATTCATAACAGGTGCAAATATTCTTTGGGTGATTAGATAATGGCTAATATTTGTGCTCTCATTCACTTTAGGCACATGAATTCAGGTCAATGAGTTGTGAACATAAAACTGCCTCAAACTATGAAGACAGGCAAACACATATAAATCAGGCCTTGATTTTGCTTACTGATAGAGAGGAGATTTGTTCCTGCAAGGTGCTGAGAATTTTAAAGAAATTTTGAGAATCCACTATTGCTCTTGTGATGGTTAGGAGTGCAGAGTGGTCAGCACTTTGCAGGACTGGGAACTGTCATGTCCCAAAAACATCTTTTGTGAGCAGACTAACTTCCAGGCTACAATTCAGAAAGCATATGTTTAACTTAAAGGGCAAGTGAAGTGTCATTGTAATGAATGGACTCACTTGTGTGTTTTAAATGAACCACATATTTAAGTACCTTGGTAAATCATGACAGTTTATTAAGAGGTTTTGTAGTGGGTCTGGCTGGGATGGAGTTGATTTTCCCCGTGGCAGCCCTCAGAGTGCTGTGTTTTGTATTTGGTGGCTCGAGGGGTGTTGATAACACACCAGTGTTTTGGTTACTGGTGAGCAGTGCTGGCACAGCACCAAGGCTGTCTCTCCAACATTTCCCCCAGTAGGCTGGGAGGGGGGAAGGTCTTGGGAGGGGACACAGCCAGGACAGCTGACCCAAACGGACCAAAGGGATATTCCATACCATATGACGTATGCTCAGAAATAAAGCAAGAAGAACAGAGGGGGAAGGGGGGGGGGGGGGGGCATTCGTTACTTCCGTTTGTCCTCCGGGAACCGCAACGCGTATGAAGCCCTGCTTCCCGGGAAGTGGCCAGACATCGCCTGCTGATGGGAAGTAGAGAGTAAATATTTTGTTCTTTTGCTTCTGCACACGCAGCTTTGCTTTGCTTCTATTAAACTGCTTTTGTCTCGATCCACGAGTTTGGTTTTTTTTTGTGTTCCATCTTATTTTCTCCCCTCCCCATCTTGCTGAGGAGGGGGGTGATAGAGTGGGCTTTGGTGGGCACCCAGCATCTAGCCAGGGTCAACCCACCACAGGTTTGTAATGGGGGAACAAGCCCATTAACATCAAAAAGACACAGCACATTCAGGAGAACTTAAAAGAAATTAACCATTGCACGCTTGCTACAGAGCATTTAAGCTTTGTATGGATGCCATGATTCAGAAGTAGAGTGGTCTTCAGTCACTTTATCTTAACCCTACTTGAGCTAGTTAAGAAAGGTGACTTTACTTCTGAATGAAGGAAGTCACAGAATGTTTCAATATACTTTATTTTTATTTGATCTTTTCTAAGTTGAAGCAAGATGAGATATTTAAGATGAAATACTTATTTGTAAGAAAATTACAGTTCATTGACTGCAAAATGTTTCACATGGGTCCTCTCAGGCTCTGAAAGGAGGGTCAGCTGAATACACTGGCCCTGGTCACTCTGAGATGCTGAACCAAGGGCTGAAGGTCCCAGAAGCCATAGTTCTAGCTGAAGTTCAACTCCCCAGTTCTGTAAGAAATTAAGGAGGGACAGAAACCCTGGTTGAAGCCAGCATTGTCAAAGTTTCATAAACCCTGCTGCAGAGCCCAAACTGGGCTTAACTCAGAGCATTTATTTGGATAATAACCAAACCAAAATAAAATAAAATTTAAACACTTTTCCTTAACCTATTCTATTCCTCACCACTCCTGCAGACTTATTTTAAAAGACCCTTCTAGAGAGTCTAGCTCAGAAAATCAGAAGCTGGAGACTGGTAACAATAAGATATTTTTGAGTTTATTTATTTGTGTTTCCCAAACTGAGTTCTATATATCTCAATTATATCTATAATAACCTATTATGTATAATTATACATGCATATAAATATTTAATTATCTATTATATATACACACATCAGTTGTATCTATAATTAAAAGGAAGATTATTACAAGGACTGATAACACAGGAGAAATTTTAAGTGTTATCAACATAGGATTAATTCCTTTGCTTTCATATTCACCAACTTGCCACAGAAAAAAAAAAAAAATTCCTTAATGAATGATAACCTTTAATATGCCAAATATACCATACAAGCAAATCTGGATAAAATTTGTGGATCAGGAACTTAATTAAAAATGTTGTAGTTGATTATTGTGGAAGAATTTTGCAATAGAAGAATGTCGTAATGTCCCTCATACTAATAACGAGTTCTCACATGTGAACCCCGTGCCTCCTAGAGAATATAAATGAAGGTTCTAAAGGACTGACATCTGTGCTCTGACCCTAGACACATGTCAGGTACTCAGTGTGCTACTTTGGAGCAGAGTGCTGACTTCATAGCCTCATAAGGTTGTATTGCTTCTTAACAGGCACCTAGTTGGAGACCCACAGTGTTATGATGCTATTGTGCAGTATAACTGAGTTTACATTCATACTATTAGGCAGGATTCTTCATGCCTTGTTAGCATACAACAGTTTTTGTTTGTTACTGCTGACTTTTTTTTTTTTTTCCTGCTGGTGTTGTTCCCAGGCATAAGTAAAGAAGAAATCTACTGCAGTAAATAAAAAAAGTCATTACTACCAAACTGCATAGAACTCCATCCTGAACTTCAGTAGCTGTGAAAGAAAATAGACGGGGCTTCTAGGAGGCAGAAAAAGAAGAAGAGATCTGAATCATGTGGTGTAAGGCTACATCAGCTCCTGCCACTCACTGATCAACCTCAGAAAATCTGGGCTTCTGTCCAGAGATGAAGGAACTGTAGAACCTCTTTAGAAAGCATAGGGGAAGTAAACTAAGCCCTTCATTATTAATACAGTCTAGCTAGAAAAAGTCTGTGTTACAATATTATGTTAAGCATATTGAACTATTCATTTTTTCTTAAGTGGAGGTCTTTGATTGTAATTAATATCTTTACATCTACTGATATATAATGAGCAGCTACAAGGAGCTCCTTTGCAATGCAACTGGACAGCTATTTCTGAAGGGGCTTTTAATTGTCTCTGAAAACTATATCTTTGAAGGTGCCTTGTCCCAGGAACACTGATTCTTACAGACCAGATATCCTGTCTCAAAGTCTGACTCACCTGCCCCACTAAAAATTCTACTACTTCAGATACTTCAATTGAGGGAATGTAAAATTCCATTTTTAATCTTTGGATACATAGATGTGGATTTAATTTATTTTTTCTTACTACTTATGAATTTTGCATGTTTCTCTTACACTAGAAATAAACTGGATTTCTTCACCAAATTTAAACTGTGATTTGTAAACTGCATAAAATAGAAAAGAGAAGTGTGATTTTTGTAAAGCTCTATAATGTAAAGAATGCCAATAAGTCTTATATGAGTGCACTGAGCTCATCAGGATGATTAAAACATAATCTCCTCTCAAAAGATCCTTTTAAAGCCTTCTTGCACTGCTAGAGTTGCACAAAGCAGATTTGTATTACTTAATTCATCTGTTGAGGAGCTCACTACAACAGAGGAGAGTCCTCAGCTGGTGCATGTATGCAAGACTTACCACACACAAACCACATCTGGTCTCAGCTGCTTAGAGGAAGTTTCAAAGACAGATGGAGGTCAAGGAGAAGAAAAAAAACAAAAAAAAACCCAAACCAAGCCAAACCAAACCAAACCAAAAAAATCAACATAGTATGGTAACCCTGATGTTGGAAATAGCCTTGTAGAGAGGAATCTTACTGGTTTAGTGTGTCACTAATAAAATATATATAGTATATATGTATATAGATATTATTTCAGAATAATAGCCCTTAACTGAGCATTTTCATTTGCTATTCACCTAAATATCTCATTTTGGCTATCACTGTGTAGCCTCTGGAGTGCAGTGGAGAGATGGCATATACGTGAAGGACAAAGAAAAAATTCTGTCAAACCTTGAAACCATATAATATAATTAATGTATGTTGACTACAAAAATGAATTTGATGGGTCTTAACAATAAAACAATAACAACAACTAGGAACCCATGATTACCATTGTGGGTTTTTTTAATGGTCTGTTGTTATTCTGATCTTTGTCATATTTCATTATAGTCATTTAACCTATGTATTATTACTACTCATAGCAGGTAAAAGTAGCATCTACAAAGCAGGTGAAAAAAAATCCACTCCTACCAGACACTGTCAGAAAATACACACTACTGAGGAAAAAATAATCAGACCAAACCATTATCCTTAAAGAATGGCATTATATTATGTGTTATGTGCATGTTGCAATCTTCCTGAAAGAAAACTCAGTGCGATGAATATATTTTCCCTCGTAAATATATTTGTCCATGAAAGTTTTACTTCTCTTGTATCAGGAGTTTCTAATGGCAAAAACTGTTGACTAAGACCAAATAATTAATTTCATTTGACCCTTGGCTTAATTTCTTAGGTGCCTTGGATACATTTAGAAGTCTTGGTTGTTATGTGTATGATGGGAAGGGACCAGAGTTCAGATATGAAAGGAGCATCTCTTAATCTCTGTGTCAAAATGTTGGAATTACCACATATTTAACTTCTCAAACAACTGGCAACATTTTCTTTTGCTTTCAGAATGGCAAAGGCTTGACTTTTAAAGCTGCTGACTTGACACTTTACAATAGTATGAGTTACTTTATTTGCTTTTTTCTATGAGCTGCCTGAATAATTTGGAACCAGTCACTTCAAGTCTTTGTGCCTTGTTCTCTGTACTTTTTTGAATGGGTTTGATATTGACCTACTTTATATAAAGTGCTATCTCATAGATAGAAATTATTAATTCTTTTTTTTGCTGTATTCAGCAACAGAATGGTCCCTTATCACCAAAGTAGTATGTAAATCTGAGGATGAAATTAGATACCTATTTTTCCTTACTTATTTCAGTTCCTGGTGAATTAGGTGGTAAAGCACCAACTGGCAAAAAGCTAAAGAACAGTTTAGCCACCATGAGTGTATCAGATGCTGAAATGTGATGATGTGTGTCAGAATTTTCTCAATAAAAAGCATTTTCACACACCATACACAGATGCATGAATTGAAGGAGGCCCAGAGAGCCTAAGATAGCAGGAGCAATACATTTAACTTAATTTGGACAGCTCATAAGTAAGGCAGGTATTTTTAATCATGAACATTTCTGTTGCCTCTTTTAAGGCAAATATTGCATTTCCATTTGTAGACTCAACTTTGATTCCATTGAAGACACTGGGAATTTAATCATTATCTTAATGGATCTTTAATTAATCAATCTTAAAATCACTTCCATGTTAGAAATCAAAGTCTCAATTCAACAGCTCTTAATTTTATGAGTAACTCATACTCATAAAGGTAAACCTATTAATACCATTGTGATTCAGGGACCATGATTCAGGGACCAATTAAGCAATCTGGACATCCATAAATCTATGGGTCCAGATGGGATGCACCCACGAGTGTTGAGGGAACTGGCTGAAGTCATTGCTAGACCGCTCTCCATCATCTTTGCTAAGTCGTGGGGAACGGGAGAGGTGCCTGAGGACTGGAGGAAAGCAAATGTCACTCCAATCTTCAAAAAGGGCAAGACGGAGGACCCGGGTAACTACAGACCGGTCAGCCTCACCTCCATCCCTGGAAAGGTGATGGAACGACTTATCCTTGGTGCCATCTCTAGGCATATCAAGGATAAGAGGGTCATTAGGGGCAGTCAGCACGGCTTCACCAAGGGGAAGTCATGCTTGACCAACCTTCTAGACTTTTATGAAAACACGACCAGGTGGCTGGATGATGGTAGAGCAGTGGATGTGGTCTATCTTGATTTCAGCAAAGCATTTGACACGGTCTCCCACAGCATCCTCGCTGATAAATTGAGGAAGTGTGGATTAGATGAGCAGGTAGTGAGATGGATTATTAACTGGCTGGTGGGAAGAAGCCAGAGAGTAGTGGTCAATGGGGCGGAGTCTAGTTGGAGACCTGTGTCTAGTGGAGTCCTCAGGGGTCAGTACTAGGACCAGTATTATTCAATATATTCATAAATGACCTGGATGAGGGAATAGAGTGCACTGTCAGCAAGTTTGCTGATGATACCAAGCTGGGAGGAGTGGCTGACACTCCAGAAGGCTGTGCTGCCATCCAGAGAGACCTGGACAGGCTGGAGAGCTGGGCAGGGAAAAACTTGATGAAATATAATAAGGGCAAGTGTAGGGTGTTGCACCTGGGCAGGAACAACCCCAGGTTCCAGTATAGGTTAGGAAATGATCTCCTAGAGAGCAGTGAAGGGGAAAGGGATCTGGGAGTCCTGGTGGAGAGCAGGATGACCATGAGCCAGCACTGTGCCCTTGTGGCCAGGAAGGCCAATGGCATCCTGGGGTGCATTAGTAGGGGTGTAGTCAGTAGGTCAAGAGAGGTTCTTCTTCCCCTTTACTCTGCCCTGGTGAGGCCACATCTGGAATATTGTGTCCAGTTCTGGGCCCCACAGTTCAAGAAGGACAGGGAGCTGCTTGAGAGAGTCCAGCGAAGAGCCACCAAAATGATTAAGGGAGTGGAACATCTCCCTTATGAGGAAAGGCTGAGGGAGCTGGGGCTCTTTAGCTTGGAGAAGAGGAGACTGAGGGGGGACCTGATTAATGTTTATAAATATTTGAATGGTGAGTGTGAGGAGGATGGGGCCAGGCTCTTCACAGTAACGACCGATGATAGGACAAGGGGTAATGGGTGTAAGCTGGAACACAGGAGGTTCCGCTTAAATTTGAGAAAGAACTTCTTTACAGTAAGGGTGACAGAGCACTGGAACAGGCTGCCCAGGGAGGTTGTGGAGTCTCCTTCTCTGGAGACATTCAAGACCCGCCTGGACGCCTTCCTGTGCGAACTCATGTAGGTGTTCCTGCTCCAGCAGGGGGATTGGATTAGATGATCTTTCGAGGTCCCTTCCAATCCCTAATATTCTGTGATTATTCCCTATATAAGAGCTCTGGATAACATTGTTAAAGTGTCTAGAACAGGTGAAAAATTAATTCCCACTATTGTCTGTCAACACTAGGTATATCAATAGAAGGTCTTACTAAGGTTTAGTCTCTTTGTTTTAAAGTGTAAGTGCATTTAAAAATCTGTCTCTATATGCAGCAGTAAGACTTACAGCTATACAATTTACTATCTCAGTCCTGCTATTCTTTTTCAGATGCTCATATAAACATATTATTTTGTTTTCATAGCTATTTTCAGAAAGAAAGATGTTATTTTCATTATGCATATGAATTAGACTTGGAATTCAATCTGATGACCCTCTACAAAAGCCTCGAGATTGCCTCTGCCCGAAATCTCTTCTGTAAGGATGTCAGAGTGTGAATTAAACGTTATAATTTGTTTTAATAGCTGTAAAAGGCTGAATGGAAGTAGACTTTGTACTGTTTTTATGACTATAGTGGGAAAGTAGCCAAAGAGAGTTCTGAAAGGTTAGAATGACTTTGATAGTGACGGTTCCTAATCATTGCATAGAATATTAATCATAGAATCATAGAATGTATTAGGTTGGAAGAGACCTTCAAAGGTCATCTGGTCAAACCCCCACTGCAGTAAGCAGGGACATCTTTGCTAGAACAGGTTGCTCAGAGCCCCATCAAGCCTGACCTTGAATATCTCCAGGGACACGGCCTCCATACCTCTCTGGGCAACCTGTTCCAATGATCCACCACCCAATTAATGTGACAGACAAGTGCTTTGTAAAGTAACTTTTAAAGGAGTTAGTGACTTTCTAGAAGAAAAAGATATTTCAGAATCTGGGTCTAAGTAATTTCCGTTTATAATTCCTTGCCACTGGTTTCCAAAAACAATGATTACATTCCATTGTAATATTTTGCAAATGGTAGTCTTCTAAATATTTTACAAGATATGTTACCAGTGTGCATAAACACTAAACTGTGATTGAACTAATTTTGATTTTGATTTAATTTGACATGTTGGGAGCCTTGTTTCACCATGTGCTACTGTGTAATCATTTAACCAGTGTCAGTTGAATACAAAAGAGAATTTTATACCTGCACTAAAATTTTGACTATGCAACAGAACTTTGACACTGGTGCAATTATTTCATTTTGGTTTTAGTGACAAATTAAAACTGACAAAGGAGAAAGAAAATTAACAAACTTTGAAATGGAAGCATGTACAGTCTAATGGATTAATCTCTAAATTCACCTGCTGTCTTTCTGTTTCTGTAATAATCCTGGGGAAAAAGAACTAATGAAGTACAGTGAACACAGCAGATTTCCACATGACTCAAGCACAATGGCAAATTTAAGAATCTACCAGTTTTCCCAATGTTAGCTTATTTGAAAGGTACGTTTTAGCTACAGGCATTTACTTGAGTTAAAATGCAGTCTACAAAGACTCATGTCAGTCATAGGTTTTTAGAGGTTAATTACTTGAAGAATTATGGAGTTTATTAAATAAAATAATTGACCTATATCACAAGATATAGGTTCCATTAGCTAATGTGATAAAGAATAATTTGTTTAGATATAATTGATGCTGGTTTTAGATTTTGGAGACTTGTAAAGAATTAGGCTATAAATACAATGAATTTCATTATTAACATAAACATACATAGCAATAAGATTGTATGGGGACACAATGTCACTGCAGGTCCCTGCTTTTCTTGGGACGTTTCCAATTCCAGATCAAATTCTTACCTCTCTGTGGTCACATTCTCATGTGTCATTCTCATGCATTTTTCTCGCTTACTCTTTTAATTTCCATAAAGTGTTCCATACTTTAGTAAAATACTTGATTTTTGCTACCTATTCATTTTGATATTTTGCTCCTCTGCTTTTTATCCCAGTCTTTCATTTTCATCATACTCTAGTGGATCCAGCTTTAGACTCAATTACCTTTACTTCGGAATCCTTTATATAAAGACCTATTTTTTTTTTAATTATTTTTTTTTCCCTTGAGAAAATGAACAGTGATTATCAAGGTGAATGCCAAGGCTCCTCATTTTCAAATTTGCTTATTGAAGTGAAGTGTGTCAATCCATCATAATTCCAGTTCTCTAGACTTAAAAGCAGCATGATAAAGCAGGGCTTGGTTGTGCAGTGCTCAGGCATTCGGTCAGAGGCTTTTTCCTGGCATTCTCTTAACACTGCTTTTTAAAAATAATTTAATTATCCTTAGGAAAATATACCACTTCACTAGATAGACACACTCATGTAGATTACAGTTATACTGTTTGCTTTCTAAATAGGTTCAGGACAGTGCAGATTTGCACATGGCTTAGTCAAATTATAGTTTTGCATGTAGACATAAAATGTATGAATGTCAGCATGAAACTGTACATTTTAATATCACAGCATAATTGTATAGTGATATCCAGCAAGTTGATTTGTTTGACATCTAAGTGTCATATTTTAACGTAATTTCATTGGTATCCCTGAAGTAAGATAACTTGCACTCTTCCCTATATTCTGGTTAGCTTTTTTTTTTTCTTTTTTTTTTGTTTAAGCAGTAGATTCATTGATTGAAAAAACAACGCTCTATACCATTTTATAATTCTAAGGGCAGTTACTCTGGGATTTTTTATTTGATTTGTTTTGTCTATTTGAATCTTGATTAACTAAGTATTTAATACAAATTTCATTGTTTGGTACTGGCAACAACAGTTTGTCATCTAGAATGACAGTACTCTGCTTTACAGTAAGCTGCACATTTTAATTACATATCAGTCTGGCAATTCAAATCATGATCAACAAAAATAAATCACGCTGCTTAGGCAAGACTGTCATTTTGTTGTAATAAATATACGTTTGTTATCATTGTGCTGGAAATAAAAAAGCAATAACTACATGAAGAGTGATGAACGGTCAAAGTGATCTGAAGTTGTTAGTATATGAGGGGTGTGTGGCTGGATCAGGAAGCATAGAAGCACATTAAGATCAAAGTTGTCAGTACTCTACATTGGTCATGGTCCTGTGCAAAGGTTTGCAGATATTACAGATTTGATGTTTCCTTTGTTGGTTCTGGTGACATATTAGCAATATATACATATTAATGACTTGTTACTTATATACTAGAATTATGCTTTTTCATTTTATATCCTTATTTAGACAAACTTCATACTCACACTGGCATCTCATTTCATTCTTTCCTTGGAAAGTCCAAGAGTCAATCATAGTGTTCACCACTGGCTTTTGCCTCGCAATTTTCCCTTTTCTTTATATTTCTTTCTTCAAATTGATATTCCACAATTTTACTATCTTGATCTTTGCTCCTCATCGTTTTCCAAGCATATACACCTCTCTCCCTTGCTGTCTTAGTAGAAACACTGTGAACATAGCTACATGAGACAGGTTGCTGTTTCAGTTTCTAATGGCACAGTAGCTTGGAGCAGCTATTGAAGGGAATAATTGTTCAAGTCTGAAACTCTGAACTGAAGAAGGCTCAAAATGTTTGGAAACATAGATTCAGATTTCTCCACAGCAAAAAATGACATATTTTAAATGGCTGGATTTATTTACTGCATCTTAAGTTTCTGGAACCTACATGTCTTAATGCAAGAAAGTATTTTTTCAGTAAAAAAAAAAAAAAAATCCTTTTGCTTTAAAATAATTCAGTGAAAGTTATGCTAAAAAACTCATATTAGAGAAGTGGGTAGCTTCAAAAACAAATTAAGGTAGTGGGGAAACACATTTTCCTTCCTCAGTAACAGAGAAGAATTGGGGCATGTGGAAGTTCACAGAAAGTAAATTTCCAGCATCCTAGCAGACTGACACTGGAGACATCAGGTTTGTGAGGGGTTTTTTTGTTAGTCTTCTGTCTCATATCTATACCCTGAATGCTACCCTTTTTGAACAGACAGGACTTTCTTGATAAAACACTCCCTGCCTACGCAAAACCTAGGGCAAACTATGTCTGTGACTCAGAGGTACATGAGCAGAAAAGGTTAATGACAGGGAGCAGTGAGCAGGAGGGTATATATTCTTTATATTTTTTTTATGCAGCCGGAATAGAAATTAAATCATTGTTAAAACCTATTTTAATGAATATCAAATTCAATAAACTTTTCACTAAACCATTGTTTACCTATGTTCTGAACAGCTAGTAGAAAAAAAAAAGTCTACAGATGGGTCAAACAGGACAGCTGTATACAATTTTCTATAAGCTAAGTAAAAACTATCATCTGGAGTATTGCTCTATGGTAAAATGAGACCATTGTTATACTATGCAAGGCAGTTTTATGCTGGAAATACCTGAAGTTTATTGTGAATGAGCTGATAGGCAGAACAGTATTTCCAGTTAAGGAACAGGTACCCCCTGTTCAGCCAGCTGTTTGTTGTTGATCCCATTCTGAGGCTGCTTGGCCTCACCTACTCATCTAGAAAGAATTTTGATGCCTAGCACAGGCCTCTGAATTAAACGGGTTCCTAAGATTTAAGTATTATGATGCATAGCATTTCATCTTTGAAGTGCCTTTGTGAATTTTACTGTCCTTTCCTGTGAAGTTGTGTAAGAGTTAGCAGCTTCTCTAGGAAACAGATATTCACCATTCTGGCTTCAGTTTTGAATCTGACAGATCCCAGTGATGGAATAGCTCAAATAATGGAACAAGGTATTTAGTGTTATGAATAGAAGTGGTTAATGAAAACATGAAAACATGGCACCTGTAAAGAAAATCCACAGAAGTTGAACAGACAAGCCTATGATCGTCAAATGAAATTCTTGCATGAGCTGGGTCACTTAAATCCATCCAAATTTTGATGGATGCAGCTTCTCTGGAACTATCTGAAGAGCAAATCTAATTGAAAAAATAGTAAACATGCATCTGAGCTCATGTTGGTCTCCTCATGTGAAAGACAATAGTCCCTTCCACCAGACTGGGAAGGATGTATCAGCCTGTCTTTTCACTTGGTCTATTTTCAAAAAGTTAATGTAAATTTGCATTTAAGATTTTCAAGAGTCAGTTTCTTAGAATGAGAGAATGAATTCTCCTGTGGGTAGTTCAAATTTTTAAAGATTGATATGATGGAGATACATGGGAAATCCATTCAGTCTAATTTATTTTCACCATTAGAAAGTTATATTTCGTAAACTGAATTTCAGACATGATTCTGTGTTATTGCAACTTGTGACCATTACTTATTCTATCTAACATGAGGGAGGTGATTGTTCTGCTCTACTCCACACTGGTGCGGCCTCACCTCAAGTATTGTGTGCAGGTTTGGGTGGCACAGTATAAAAAGGGTATAAAGCTATTAGAGAGTGTCCAGAGGAGGTGCACAAAGTTGGTGAAGGGTTTAGGAGGGAAGCCATACAAGAAGAGGTTGAAGTTGCTTGTTTTTTTCAGCCTAGGGAAGAGCACGCTGAAAGGAGACCTTATTGTGGTCTATAACTTCCTCACAAGGGGAAGGTGGAGTGGCAGGTGCTGATCCCTTCTCTCTGGTGACCAATGATAGGACCAGGGGAAATGGCAGGAAGATGTGCCAGGGCAAGTTTAAGTTGGACATTAGGAAAAGTTTCTTCACCCAGAGGGTGGTGGAGTACTGGAACAGGCTCCCCAGAGAGGTAGTCAGGGCACCAAACCTGACTACATTCAAGAAGGACTTGGGCAACACCCTCAGACACATGGTCTGAATCTTGGGATTGTCCTATGCAGGGACAGGAGTTGGACTGGGTAATCCTTGTGGGTCCCTTCCAACTCACAACATTCTATGATTCTATGAACATGAAAAAAACCCTGAACTTTTACTGTTTGTGATGTATTTGTAGACTGCAATGATTTTCATCTTTCACTTCTACCTCTAGCCTTTTATTTTAGGAATTTTTCAAAAATCTGGTCCTCACAAACCATGTTTTCTAAACCTCTAATCATTGTCAGTGCTCTTTCCTAAACTCTTCCTAAATGGTGAATCTTTGATAATTTTCCTTGGTTTGGAAAGTATTTTTGCTTTATTAAGCTTTATAGATCCAGTTATGACACTTGATAATGGCATTTAGGAAGGGAATAATACAAACGTTTTTGGAGGGTTAATTGGTCATGTTTAGTGAGAGTCAGAAACCCTGCACCAGGTAAGCATTTCAAAATATGCCTGTTGTAGAGATACATCCTATTATTCTTCCTTTAATTAAAAGATGGAAATTTACATTAAACACATACACAAGAGCAGTGAGATCCAGTGCATATGACTGTGCTTGTGGATAAATACTATTCTGATGCAACTTCTTAGGCTCGAGTCACATGGCTGATATTCAGATAAATATAAATATAAATATATATATATATATATATATAGTCTAAAATCTCTGTCTTTTTCTTTTCTTGTTACTGAACCAGTGAATTCCAAGTCATCTTCTCCAACAAATGTCAGCCTATACTGTAATCATCAATTCTATTTTTCCACATGCTAATTATGACATTTCTATTTCTGTTTTTTAAAATTGTTTTACAATCATATAATGTACCTAAAATAATGTGAAATAGAGGAAATGGATGAGTAATTTTCCTTCTCAATAGTTTATTCTCTAGAATTTTTAATTTAACCATAACAGGAACAAATAGGAAAAAAGAAGTTATATTCCTATAGGATTACTTTTCTTAAAGAAATTCTGAGAGCTCATGGAATGATACAATTAGATAAGGAAAGCTACATTTTATATAAATGGAATGAAACACTCACAACCAAAATGAAAGGCATCATCAGTCTGACTGCTTACCTTAATATATGCCAGCAGCTTCTCTCAGCACAAGCTATGCTATATAGAGATCATTGAATGATCCATCTGTGACTGATATAGCTATGTCAGTAAAAGTCTTCAAAATAGCCCTAAAATAGCCGGGAGTATGCTGTAATCCCAAAGTGGTAACAGCTACCATGTTGAGCTCCTGCTCCTCCATCAACAACTCTGTCGGCTATCTTTTGCTGCTATAGCTGGTCTCCACGAAGCATCTCTGACAGAAGTTACAATCTAATTTGAGGTCTTAAAAAGTTCATAGTGATTTTTCTAGCCTTCCGAGTTGGAGTGAGTTTTACCTCATTTTGATGAACTATTAATATCCTTTCTTATTTTTTTTTATCATATGAATATGAAGGAGTTAATTTCCTCTTTGTCGACTGAAAATTAAGCACACCTACTATACCCATCATTTAAAATTAGTTATTTGATAACTTATGAGTAGTTAGCAAGGCAAAGAATTTAATAAATTGTCCCCATTTTCATTTAGTGCTCAGAACATAAAGACAGAGAAGTTTGGCTTTAGTATTTACTCTGATAACCTGCTTTTAGTAGTAAAGACTCAGTTCTTGAATGAAAAAAAGCCTAGTTTTCTAGGAGTCCCTAGTGATTCTGCCTGTTTAGCTTTGCAGACAATTGTACAACTTTCATTTTCAGTACACCTTCAAATTTAATCTTTTGAAGTTATCCACATTGAATTTCTGATATCACTAACAATTAATGAGAGTTTAAGAAAAACATTTTCAAAATATTTAAGTATCTTAAGAATCCCATTGATTTAGATGTTTAAGTCCTTTGATGATGTGAGTCTTACAGTCAGGCTTAACAAATAGAATTGTTTAAAGATTCAGACAGGTACGTAGTGATATTACAAATAAAATATACTAAACACTTGATGCCTCCCGTGGAGGTTTGGGTAGACTCACACTTTTGGCTTGCACCTTGCAGCCAAACACAGACTGTTCTCTCACCCCCACCCTGCTCCAGGGAGCAGGGGAGAGAATTGGAAAGGAAAGGGCAAGGAGACTCACAGGTTGAGATAAAAACTATTTACTAATTGAAATTGATAATGTTAATAACAGCAATAACAGAATATATGATAAGTAATGTACAGTGCAATTGCTCACCACCCACCGACGATGCCCAGCCTATTCCAGCCAGCAATCCTGGAGCAGAGACAGTCCTGAAACCGACAACCTTGGAAGAGTGAGCCCGAGCGAACCCTGAGAGAATCCCCCTGTTTTCTGGTCAGCCCTGGTTAATGTACTGACATGACGTGATATGATATGGAATATTTAATTGGCACATCCAAATGCCAGTTTTGGGTTTTGCTGTTCACTGCGCTTCTCTCTCCCAGTCCTAATGCAGCTGTGAACAGCCAAACACAGTGACCTTGAGCTCCAGCAGCAACTAATAACATTAGTACTATATCAACATTCTTCTCATAACAAGTCCCATACTGAAACTAAAACACAGCTATTCCAGCTAATAAGAAGAAAATTAACTCTATCCTAGCAAAACCAGGACACCTCCTTAAGCACTTTTGAAAATTTTCCTAGTAGTTAATGCATCTTTAGATGATTGAATAGTGTTTTAACTGGGATTTTGTGGGGAGTTTAAGAACAGGGTTCTTTTTCATATTTTTCAGGATTTTACTGTAAACCTCATGGTTTTATAAGAAAATGAGTTTACACAGGGAAGAGGTTTTCTTTTTATAAACTTAGTGTACATTTTAGTAAATGTGAAAAGATAGTCATTTGTTGGTTTACGTTTTCCCATTAGTATCACATTGGAAATTATTGATATTGCAAGTTTTTTAGTTAAATAACTGCATAGTTGACTTAGTCAATGTGACACAATATATACAGCTGCCATTCAAAGTAGGCCTCTACCAGCCACTGCTATTTCTTAATATTAGAAAATACATTTTACAGCAGAATGTGAAATACATTGATAAAAGCTGTTTTTGAAATTACAATCTCCTATAAAAATGTATCAGAAGCACTTTATGACTCCAAGTGCTTTGTAAGTTTTTTCCTTCCTTAACTCTGCTATTCTTGCTTTTTCTAGGTTCTAGAATATGCTTTAGGCACATCACTGAGCTGCTCATGTCTCCTTTGACAGACATCTTTTCATGGCTGTTTCAATTGTTTTGTTACCTATTTTAACAATATCAGCAAAAAATGTGAGAACTGACAAGTCACTTCTTTCTAGAACAGAGAGATCATCAAGTGTCTAGATAGTGGCTAACAATCATTGTGTCTTTGTGAACAGATAGGAAGAAAATGTTTGAGTCAGAGCCTCTGTCACAGATTGAGTTCATATATTTTCAAAGCAGAAGTCTTTAAATGAATAATGGACAATCTTAATGGGGTTTAGGGCCTCATAACTTTTAAGAGTGTTCTGCAGTTTTCCAGACACTTTAGTTACATTTTTCATCTGTGATGTATTATATTCTCACAGTAAGGTGGAAGTTAGTATTAAGAACTTCAGAAAGACATTTAATTTCACTTTATGCCAAGATATTTCTGTTCTGAAAGATTCCATTTTGTTTCCTTTTAATGTTTAATATACACTTTACTCTTTCTCAGAAGTATCACCCTTCTGAGATAATTTTTTGTAAGAGGTAATAACCTGAGTGGTATTGGAAATAGTTAACAGTATTCCACCTGCAAAATGAATTCTTTATAAATTATATTAAGTAAGTAATGTCACTATTAAAAATAAGTGTTAACATTAATTTTATAAAACTAACATAGCAATATATATTTAAAAAGTTTTATTTCATATAGTTCCTTGAGATCTATTCATTAATTTAAACAGCTATAATTTTATCCCAGGAATTAGAAAGAAAGCAATAGGAAATTACATTTAAAACCATAGTTTCAAATTTCTATTTTTATTCAGCAATACTCTTGTTTTGCTATAAACACGGAAAATGCCAAATGAGCCCTGAATCCTTTTGGCCACCAAGTCACTGCTTACTGTGCTGCTGATTTATCACTTTAAAGTGCAACAGAGTTCAGACATTGTTTATATGCATAGAAAAAGCTTTCACACTTTACTAACACACAGGTTAAGTATAAATGCCACACCATGCTCTATGCTGCCTGTATTTTCATGAGATGTGAGAATTTTAGAGAAAGAAAAAACAGTAAAAAAAAGAAAAAAGCAAAACTCAGTTCTAGGAAATTAAGTATTCCAGAGACCATCATATCATGATCTTCACTTCAGCCAGTCTGTTCTCCACCTTAAGAAATCCTCTAGCAAGTCCTTTCCATAACAGTGGTGAAACATATAAGCTTTCAAAGGTCCATTAGAGACATAAGCAAGAGTACTTATTTGGAATCAAGATGTTAGTAGGCAAAGAGGCAGTTCTAATATGGCCAAGTGAGGTGATACAACGTTCTTGTTCTGTCCTGACATCCCCTCATGGGTGGCAGTTCCAATGGGAGAACATGATTTATCTGCATTTTATTCTTTCTGGCAGATTTGAGTACTTGGAATGTAGAGTCATAGAATCATAGAATATCCTGAATTGGAAGGGACCCACGAGGATCATTGAGTCCAACTCCTGAAATGTAGTTTGAAATAATTAGGTTTCCAAATGGATGGATTTCTTGGTAGTGACTAAATGTTTCCATGCAGTATGAAGATTTAAAAGAGGATTTAAGGACAAAGGATTTTTATATGCACACACTTTTCATAGGTATCTAGATGGATAGGTATAATAAACCTCTAATAGAAAACTGTGTCACTGTCCTACATTTTTAACATGTATATAAGATGATAACAAAACCCCCACTGTCCTATTCAGGAAGTAAGAAAATATTTATACCAACAATGTAAAGTGTCCAAATCTAAAACTCTTAAAAGAGTTTTACTTTTTAAAAGTGCTTACATATACCTATCTCATCTACATTAGCTTAGCCTAACACTCTGTTTGGTTCATCGCATTACTTTACCATATGTGTTTCAGCGTTACAGGATACCAGGAGGACTGAGGTGTCTCAAATCTATGTCACACATAAATTACAAACTACAGAGCTTATACTAATAGAGACTTTTAAGGCTCTTTAAGGCTCTTTTCTACAACTGGATGGTTTCCTGCAACCAACAGAAGTAGTGTTCTGCTAAATCCCTTTCAGCATTTTTTTTAGGTAAGAATATTTCAGAATTTTGAAGAAAGGAGAAAACTACCCATTAACATGGCCTACTGCAGCAATGCTAAAGCACAGGTGTTGAATCACATGAGAAGCATCTGCTGAAACAGCTGTTGCCACCATTTCAGTGCAAGTTGGTGCCCAGGAGTATTTCCCCTGCAGTTTTGTTTGTTCATTTGGGGAGAATGATAGGTGATTGACTTGCAAGTTGAAATGTGATTATTGTATTAAAGAGTGATTTGGTTGACCTCAGGTGTACCATCTTGTTAGTGACTCCCATGATTGGACTGCTGCCAAGACATATTTGCTGAGGAGTGGATAGATTTATTGAGTGGGACAAGAGGGAAAATTGTTTGTTATATTGGAGAATCTATATAAGCTGTTAACAAAGATATTTTAGCAGAGATGACTAAATATTCTTGATAGCCAAAAACCAATAATAATGGCTAATTTTTGGGTTGATGTTAATTCACTGAGTAAAAAAAGCAGCTAAGCAGTACTTTCTTTTTAGCTAAGAAGGCCGAAATGAAGTAGAATCTGGTTTCTCTGAACTGTTAAGCATCTGCAGCTACCATGGAATGCAGTTGCATAGGTATATGGCTAGTATTTCAGAAAATCAGACACATGGTGTTTTATTTCTGAGAAGCTGAGACAGAAAGGCATGACTGAGACCTTTGGGATACATGAAAAATATTCAAGAGCATCAGGTTTGTTACAGAGTGATGCAGGGAGTTATCATAGCATGAAGTGATTATGCAGGAAATAGGCCACTGACTCATAATCAGTTGGAGCTTTTTGTAAAATTTTACTAACAGTTTATGAACTTGAGAGACAAAAAACCTTAGGCATTGCAATACCTTGTGTGACAGTGCCTTATTTTCTGGTATTTTCTATTGTGTTGGGAAATCCAGCTCTTCTACTGTGTTTTAGAATGTATAGCTTAAGACAGTATCTTTTCATTGTACAATCCAAATCCTGCAAAGAAGTTTCAAAATAGTGCAAGATTTTGTACTCCATATCCTTCTACTAGAAAGTCAGTTTTGCAAGTGTAATGATAAAACTATCTCCATGGGTTTATGTGTTAATTCTCACAGGCTGTTACCACTAAGTCCTTTATTGCTCAGATTCAAGTTTCTGTTAATATCAATAATGTGATAAATAACGTGAGGACTATGGATTAAGTTGCTGTAAAGGTGTGTTTTGCAAACAGCTAGCCAGTGAGGTCATGAAATTCATTAATTCATTTTACGACAGCTTACTCAAGCAACTCATGGCGCTAATAGTTTAGCTCTTCTTATTAGTATTGGATATCAACCTTTACCACCAACAGTGAAAGATAAATGTGTAATTTAAACAGATACCAGATTCCCTTTATTAATGTATATATTTGTAATGCTGTTTAGTGTTATGTTATTTTTGCAGATGCATTCTCCACACTTGGCTGTTAGAAGTTTTAATATCTTTAATAAAATGTTCTATAAACATCATTATTAAAATGCAGCATACTGCAAGAGAAGTGTTTACACTATCAAGGTCATAGTCTAAACAATTTATAACTGCTGTAAATATTTAATACTGGTAGATGTGTGAGAATATACTCAAGGCTGTTCACAATTTTGTTTAAACTTTTTCAGTAGAATTATTTCCTTCAAAATTCTTTCTTTACAGAATCACAGAATCACAGAATGTTAGGGATTGGAAGGGACCTCTGGAGATCATCTAGTCCAATCCCCCTGCTGGAGCAGGAACACCTACATGAGATCACACAGGAAGGCGTCCAGGAGGGTCTTGAATGTCTCCAGAGAAGGAGACACCACAACCTCCCTGGGCAGCCTGTTCCAGTGCTCTGTTACTCTCACAGTAAAGAAGTTCCTTCTCAAATTTAAGTGGAACCTCCTGTGTTCCAGCTTACACCCATTACCCCTTGTCCTATCATTGGACACCACTGTGAAGAGCCTAGCTCCATCCTCCTGACACTCACTCTTCATATATTTATAAATATTAATAAGGTCCCCCCTCAGCCTCCTCTTCTCCAAGCTAAAGAGGTGCAGCTCCCTCAGCCTTTCCTCATAAGGGAGATGCTCCACTCCCTTAATCATCTTGGTGGCTCTTCACTGGACTTTCTCAAGCAGTTCCCTGTCCTTCTTGAACTGTGGGGCCCAGAACTGGACACAATATTTCAGGTGTGGCCTCACCAGGGCAGAGCAGAGGGAGAGGAGAACCTCTCTTGACCTACTAACCACACCCCTTCTAATGCACCCCAGGATGCCATTGGCCTTCCTGGCCACAAGGGCACAGTGCTGGCTCATGGTCATCCTGCTGTCCACCAGGATTCCCAGATCCCTTTCCCCTACATTCCTCTCTAGTAGATCATTTCCCAATCTATACTGGAACCGGGGGTTGTTCCTGCCCAGGTGCAACACCCTACACTTGCCCTTATTATATTTCATTAAATTTTTCCCTTCCCAGCCAATCCTCCAGCCTGTCCAGGTCTCTCTGGATGGCAGCACAGCCTGCTGGCATGCCAGCCATTCCTCCCAGCTTTGTATCATCAGCATACTTGCTGACAGTGCATTCAATTCCCTTATCCAGGTCATTGATGAATATATTGAATAGTACTGGTCCTAGTACCAACTCTTGAGGGACTCCACTAGACACTGTTCTTCTGGGACAAGGTTTCACATGGACTATATCCAGTAGAGCATTGCTTACCTATACTTCTGTTGTGTTCAGTCCGTGCTGTTTCTTAGTGGTTATTACATCAAATTTATTAAGATCACATAGAAACAAATATTTTTTTTCCCAGTCCATCAATGGTCAGTCTCAGTCTGCAATCTGAAAGTCACTGTGTATTGTATTCTATGTCTTGCAAAAATCATATTGCAGCAATGCAAGCTTCTTTCTCCCTTGCCAGTGCTATCTGGAATGGAAGCATGAACTGTTACCATACAGGTGTATTTTGACAACTGCCAAGAAGATAGGACTCCAAATAAATGTAGGAGATGAAATCTCTGCTTCCTGGGAGGTAGCAGGAGTTTTGTTTTTGGCTTCAGCAGAGTTAAAGGTTCACTCGGGGAGTATATGTTTTGAGGTAATTGGTATTGTTTTCACGTTGCTAATTTTATGCTAATAGTATTTCAAGTACAGCTATTGTATTTGGGTAATAAAGGTGAAACTAGGATCTGTCCTTGTTTTGTTTTCTGTTTCCTCATACATAATGGTTAAAATATACATTGATCTTTCAATCAAATATTGCTCATGCATACGTCTGCCTTCCATTCATTATATGTAGTCTCCATTGCATATCTGATCCTCAGCTTTACAAACAATACTTGACCATTATCCATTCACTGCACATTCTATTCCTACTGAAAGCACCTTTACACTTGTTTATTACCTTTTTGCATGTTTATTATTAACTGCCAATAATATTCTGCAGTTAAACAATTTCTGTCCTATAAACCATGTTGCAATGCTTTTCAAAATACATATTGAATTACTGTAATGTAGAAGTTTTTCCCAGCTATTCTTGGAGATGTGAATTCTCAATCAAAACACAAACCTACCCTAGCTATTTCTCTGACCTCAGTGTAAAGTTTTTTTTAATCTACGCTAACAAATTGTTATTTTGACTTTATCCAGTGGAGTATCTCCGTCACTAGAGATTCTAAGATATCCACTATGTCTCCACTAAGCATGCTGTATAAGCTATGCTCTCCTTCAGGTTCATGGAACATCTACCAGATCTCTGGATAAGACATTGACTTAAAGCAGTTCTTTATCTATATAGGTACACTGAGAGTTATATTAGTATTCTTTGCAATTTCTCAGATGCTTCAGGCTTTTTGAACAGCGACATTTTAATATAATTAACAAAATTAATGATGGTTTTGGACAAAAATTTGTGTCCTATGGGATTTAATGATGTAGACTTATATAGGCCAAACATAGCAAATGCAACAGTTTTTTAGCAACATTTCTTACTCCTGACCTAAGTACATATATTTCAGAGATGCAGATGTGATATCTTGCTGCAAAGCAGCAGATTGGTGTCTCCTGCAAATAAAGTGAAGTAACATCAATTTCATTTATTGTGAAGGGCTGGATAGTTATTTGTCTATATCCAGTGTCACTAATGCATTGTTTTCATATTCAGGAGCTAAATTGGAGTTATGGCTGTAGTCTCAATTACACTGAGTCCATCCTTCAGATAATTCGGTAGATCAGCCAGCATTTTTCCCTGAGACTTTCTGGACTCTGTAAATTCTTTGTCAAGCATACTATTTTAATTTATTTTCTTCTAAATTATATTCACAGGCTCGCTTTTAGTCTGCTTGGATGAAGCACTAGTTACAGCAATTACAATTATTAAAAAAATATTTAGTGTGCTTTATCAGTTTTATATTTAGCCCAATATGGTCAACTGTAAGGCAACTTACCTAGTATTCTATTTATTAATCAATGGATAGGACAGGAGAATTCAACATCCAATTTTACTTTTCAGTACTGATATTCATACCTAAAATAACAAAATCTGTCTGTCTGCCAACCTGCTGTTAGTGTCTGTGGTCTCAGACACTACCAAGAATGGATATTCTGTCTTGTTCCACCATGTGTCCATTGCCCCTTGTTCTATCACCATATACTTTGAAGAAAAGTCTGGCTACGTCATCTATGTGTATGCATAAATCCACACTTGTGAAAAAAAATCAGATGCTTTCAGGAAGTATCAAAATTTCTGCACTTGTACTCTGCTGTTCAGCACTGTGTACCCTGACAATTTCCAAAAGTAGAACAGCTTAGTCAGAATTAGTTTCATAGCTCTGACACAAGCATCTGGTACCATCTCATAGCTAAAATAATAAAAATAAATAAATTTTACTTTGACAAAATTTACAGGTGGAAAAGGAATATATATTCAGATTTCCTGTGGAAATCTGAATATATATTAGCCATATACTCAGAGACTGCATAAGCAGTACATAAGGCAGACTTTGCCTCCATTGAGAATCTGCAATTTGTTCTTTGCATTTGTTTTCCTAATAGTCTTGATATATTGTGTGCTTAATTTGTTAGTGTCTATTCTGGGAAGCCAGAGAAAAATGCTCTTTCTTATCACCAGTGTGGTGATCAACAGCAATTTTCAGGAAGGAAAAGGGTTTTCATATTGGAATTCATTGATCAAAGGAATTTATCAAATGTAAGAGGTGATATTAGAAAAAAACTTCATAAATTAACACACGATTTGTGAAAAGAATATTTCCATTTTATTATCATACAAATAAAGCAAAAATTGTGAAAAGTAAATTTAATTACATTTAAAAGGAATATTTTGTTTTCAAGAACCTCAAGGAACAAACTGTGCCTTACTGAGAAAGCTTATGCAGAACCTAAGGAATTAGTTTCAAACTTTATTACCTCTATCAACTGCAAACATCTACATTAGAATCTGATCTTTCTCCTGTATGCTTTTCTCCCCAAAACACTAGCATTCATATGTAAGATCAGTGGATTTGGTCTGTCCCTTATCTCTTTGTAAGTCCCTCCAGAGTAAGGAAATGAGATACCAATTCATAATAGATTTTCAGTGATTTTGTGATTCTATGATTTTCCACCTTACAGGAATTCAGGATGATCAGATTATCTCATTCTGCATTTATACTCTCCTAACTGTTCCTCATTTGTGAATCTGTGCTTCACTGGAGAACATTTTTGGTTCTTCAGAAGTGATATATGGTATGTGTCTGCCTCAAAAAAAGGCATCTTTTACCATTTTCAGTGCCTTATTGTAATCAACCCTTTTTCATAGGTCTGGCGGATTTACAGATCTTTCATTGGGTCTGTGCAATTCTGTAATGGTGACACAAACCAGGTGAGATTTCCTTGGATTCCTTAAATTTCATTAAATGCCTACTTGCATCCCAAATTTTTTCTAGTTTTTCTGGTAGTGTTTTAGATTGTACTAATGGCCAGAATCTGTCTTTTTTTTTTTTTTTTTTCCTAATGTAGTAAATTAGCTTATACAGATGGTAAACTAAAAATTAAGTTCTATTTTTACATAAGTATGTGTAGTCTGGCCATGGAGATTGGAGAATTATAGCTTGATATTTTATTGCCAATTATTGATCCTGCTTGTAGAATTTATGGTGCCACATCATACAAATCATATGAAAATTGATTCGTTGTTGGCATGATTGCTTAATTGGTTTTCTTCTGAATTAAGACTTAATTGGTTTTCTTCTGAATTAAAAAAAAAAAACCAATGTGTACATATAGATGTATATATGCACTTTTTAAAAACCATATTCCTATAAAAGATGCAAAATTTCACAATTTACACTTAATTATCTAGGCTTTCATATCAACATTAATCGACAGAAAAACTAATCTGCAGCAAAGTGATCTAGTGAGACTTGATTAATTAATGCTAATACAAAGGGCTGATTTGCTTAGAAGAAAACTACAAATACATTTACAGTGAAGAATACCAAATTACAAGAAGGAGTCCAGGCTTTAGACAAAACTACTAACCTGGAGCTTGGAAATCTTTTAAATGAAACAAAGGCTGTAAGGTATATGTGAATTGCTCCCTTTGGGTGATAAAACTTTATCTCATGACCAGCTGTGATGAGATGACAAAGGAAAGGATACTTCAGATACATGAAGAGTAAGCAGAAGCACAGGGAAAATACAGGCCCATTACAAAATAGGGCAGGGAAACAGGTTACTCACAATTCTGACAAGGCAGAGGTTCTCAATACCTTCTTTGCCTCTGCCTTTACCAGCATAATTGGACTCCAGATCACAGGATCAAGTAACTATGAAAACTTGTGTCAACCCAGCAGTAGTGGAGAAAAGCCTGGTCTGAGACTTCTTACAAAGAGCTCAACCCACATAAATCTGGGCCAGGACAGAATCTACCCCAGGGTGTTAAGAGAATAGGCTGACATTGTTGCAAGCCACTGTCTGTAATCTTTGAAAATTTGTGGAGATCTGGGGATGCCCCTGATGACTGGAAGTGGCAAATATCATACCCAACTAGAAGGGCCCAAAAGAGGAGGACTCAAGAAACTATAGGCTCATTAGTCTGACTTCAGTCTCTAAGGACAGTAATTGAACAAGTCCTCCTAAAATCATAACAACTGAAATGAAGCAGGTGATTGGGAAAAGCCAACGCAGATTTACCAAGGGCAAATAATGCTGGACAACCTGATCACATTCTATAAAAAAAAATGGTATCTGTTAACATGGGCAGAGCGGTGAACGTTGTTTACCTGGACTTCAGCAAAGTGTTTTACACTATTTCCAACATCCTTCTCCTGGACAAACAGAATACAGACTGGACAGGTCATCTGCAAGATGGGTGGAAGATTGGCTTACAGGCCACACTCAGGAAAGGAGCAGAGGGACATTTGAGTTTATGACATGTGTCTTCTCCAGTAACTGCTGCATGTCATGGAGCCTTGCTTTCCTGAAGATGGTTGAACATCTGCATGCCAATGGGAAATAGTGAGTGAATTCCTTATTTTGCTTTGCTTGCCTGCACAACTTCTGCTTTACCTATTAAACTATCTTTATCTCAACCCATGAGTTTTTGCACTTTTACCCTTCTGATTCTCTTTCCCTTCCTGCTGTGGGGGAATAACTGAGCAGCTGTGTGTTGCTTAGCTGGTTACCAGAGTTAAACCACAACAATTCCTTCAAAGACAAGGATTTGCATTAGGAAAGTAAGACTATAAATTAAATTAACAAACATACAAACAAACAACAACCAAAAAAACCCCAGTTGAAAACAATGCCTCCAAAGTCCGAAGGAGACAAATATACTGAAAATTATCCAATCTCATGAAGTAAATTCCAATGACTGATGTGAGCCACCTGCTGTCATAGCTGGGAAAAAAAAAAAAAAAGAAAACCTTAGTGTGGCAGTAAGCACTGCTTGTCCAGAGGATTGACTAGTTTGTGTGTTTTACAAATTACACTGTATTACCTTCCATTGATAGCAGAAATGTAGACATCTACAGCACAAGCAAACACCTAAATTTAGATGTCTAAATCTGGAGGATAGTCTTTCTATTAGAATGTTGTGCTTTCTTTAATAACTTCACCCACTGAACATTCAAAGCAATGGGGCTACCCTAGGATGTTGCAAAAGTACAATCATAGGACGATAGCTATAGGTTTCCACAGGTGTAGACCATGTTTCTAACATACTTGGAGTATGAATGTGCAGAGCCTGCTTAAAGACATTAAATATATTTGTAGTGAGTTACATCTTTTCAGGACAGAAACTCTGACAAAGGTGCATCATGAAACACATCAATGATACACTTATGAAAATGGCTAGAACACAGGAAACAACAAATTGACTTGGGCTTTTAAAATAAAAATAAACCTCGCTGAAGGATAAATTAAATTCATTAAAGTGAAGATGTGCTTTTTCATTTACAATAAATGTTGCACATCATTGAGTGCTAAGGATTCAATTTTTGAGATAAACTTTTTCCAGTATAAAACAGTGTAGAAGGGAAGAACCAAATTAGAGTTCATAAAGTACTCTAAGATATGAAAAAGTGGCTATTAGGTTTATACCTAAAGGATGCAGTATATGTGAATAAAATATAGCACCCTCTCTTTCCCTATAGCTAGACTATAGATTAATATGTAACATTTTAGACAACTGTATTTATCAAACTCACTATAGATTTTCTGCAGGAGCAACATAACATAAACCATTTTCTGATTTGACACCTAGGGAAATACAAATATACAAAAGAATTTTAAATGTAGACCTGCTGTTATGTCAATGCAACCTGAGCTTGAAAATCGAGTGTTATATAATTTATGAAGAAAAATCGCAAGAAAAGAAAAGAAAAAAAGGGCTTAGATTTTTTTCCTTCTGTATCTCTGGCTAATAACCCCAAAAGTGATAATTTGTACTTTGAGTGAAGCAAAATGCAGACTAGCTTTGAGTTAGAGTATCAAAATGTATTAAGAGGAATAGATAGTTTTAAAGTTTTAAATGGATGCTTAAATGATAGAATAAATTAATCTGAGTCATTTTTAACTATTACTCAGAGTCTGTCAGAAGATTCCATTAAGCTGGTACAAAGACAGCAGAGTGACAACAGTAGCTTGCCTAAAGCTCTGATTCTGCATTTTAATGGAGCTCAAGACATACACTGTAGAATGGCTACCACTGCATGGTTCAAATAGACTTCTTACTAACTGTGTGTATGCAGAAATTTAGCATTGCTGAAAGAGTTTTTATTCTAGAACTTCTGCCATTTAAAATAAAACTAAGTGAGGATTTCTGACTGTAAACTAGAAATTCACACTGAGACATTCCAACACTTCTTTGGCAATTTTTCGAAATTTTTAAATTTTTAAAATCTGATAAAAATTCTGTGTGATATTATACATTGGAGGTGTTGATAAAAAACCAATACCTGTGTGTTTTTCTGTGTTGTAGTTTTTATTCAGTTACCCATATGAAATTATTAAAAAGGGCAAAGCGTTTAACTCTTTTTTTTGTTTTGTTTGTTTTGTTTTGTTTTCCTTTTAGCTCTTCATTCTCATATATTGGCTTCCAAAAGAGGCGGGAGCATGTTCATGTTTTGTGTTATGGCTGGATGAGAATCTTAGTGTTTCATGAGTTCTTTTAAGGCAACAGCAGCAGCAGTGGTAAGTACTCTGCTACTCCCACCTGTGGGAATGGGGAAGCTGGCAAACCCAGCATCTTTGGGTTTATGTCATGTATGAGACTGAGTGTAGTAGATCTTAGTAGGGGTTGGGCTTTACTGACTGCAGGGGTTAAAATCATAAACATTCAAAACAAGTAAAGCAGGTAGAAAAAAATTCAATCAAAGAATTATTCAGCAGAAAAACACTGATTTGAGGTATTAATTTTACAACAATTAGTCACTGAGTAAAATATACAATTGACTTGGGCATGAAAGCTCTTTGGTCTGTGCCCTATTGAGTCACAAAGCTTCAGTCATGCTACGTGGACTCTTTTCTTCACAGGAACACAGTTGTGACAAAAGAGGTTAAAGAGGCAGGTAGTTTTTCTTCCTCATTCCTCCTTTTCAATAAAACCAGCCTACAGCACCTTATTTGGTTCACTTTTGTCAGCTGTATTTGTAGGGAGCTTGATGTCTCTTGATACAAACAAAAAAAAAAGTTTTCCTGTCCAGACATAAGTGTTTTAATTACAACCTGATTTATAACCTTTTATTTTCTTCTAGCAACATTTGAAAGAAAATAGGAGTTGTAAATGCCTTTTATAAATCCCTATTGGTATGAATTCTATGAGGCTGGAAATATGTATTATGTTAAGGTTCTCAAACTGAATGGCCACATTCTTGTCACCAAGGAGACTGAGACATGAGGGAGGATCCCAGCAAAGCTGAGGACCTTCTCCCTGGTACTAAGGTGCCATTGCAGTTCTACAGCAGTTAAGCAGGGATTTTTGGACAGAAGGTCTTAACATTTCCTCCGATAGCTGTGTAGCTATAGAAGTTGTATTTTGCTACTTCTGTATTTTTTATACATAGGGTAAATGAACACTTTGGACATACTGGCTTGGTGCTCTATTTTTGAAAAATTTAATCCCTAAGCTTAAATTTAGAAGGAAGATGAAATTCAGATAAGGAAGAAGTAAAGAATTCAAACACAGGCCTCATAATTTTGGCATCTGCTTTAAGAAATAAATAAAGAGCACAACCATAGTAAAAGCGTGCAAAGAAATGAGATGTCCTGATTAAAGTAACTATCAAAGAATCATTATTGCCCTTTATAGTCAAATAATACTCCATCTGCTATTACCAATTTTTCATTCTTGCATCTAATTTACAGGGTACATATGTCTGAATTTTTTTGGCAGCTGTTAGAACTGGTTTTAATAAAAAGAAAGCAAAATGTTTTCAATTTGCATGGGTGATTCATAGTGTTACTGAAAACAATCAATCTCTTAATCTATTATTGTTAGCATTTAGACCAGATTTTATAGAAGAGACCTTCATCCAGGTTTAACACAACTGAATACTCAAGAGAGTTCAGTTATTCAGTATCATATTTAAAAGCAAGGTCAAGATTGTGTAAGTTGTTCAATAGCTCAACATTTTTAATTTTAAAAAAATGTAGTGGTATCTAAATAGCAAATATTTAAAAATGTGTTCCTTTACCTTGCATTTAATTAAGAATAGAGCGTTTGAAACATTGATCCCAGCTACAGGTACTGAGCACATCACAATCTGGCTGTTTGAATACATTTTAATAACTTTTTTTCTTTGTGTTGTAATTTAAATTCAATGTTAGTTACTACGTTCATTGAATGAATTCCCTTGATCATTTTGTGTGACTGTGTCTGATGACTTACCCCAGCCTCTGTGCAGATTTTACACTGTTGTCTAACTCAAACATGATTCATTTTGTTCAGTTGTGTAAAAATAGTGATTAAGACTGGGACATGGAAGGATCAAAAAAAAACCCAGATAACAAATGTGTTGTGGAAACCCTCAGAAAATTTAATTGAACCATTAATATCTGATGCTTCAAGGAAACACCATCTACTGGCTTAAATTTTGTGGTTTCTTCAAGCAGTAGTTGGCTGCATACAACTTCTGCATGAAAAATGGATGGAAGTTAAAGGTCTTGCAAAATTTCTAAATGCTATTGCAAGGAAAAACAAACAAGCAAACAAAAAACAACAACAAAACTACAAGCCTCTTACAAACATTGATGTTTTTGTGGGTTTGTTTGTTTTTTTCTGAGTGTCTGACTAAGATTTGCAGTCTTCAGTTGGCTGATGATGAATCAAGTCACCTTAGGCTGGTATTTCTTTTGTTGCTGGAAGCCAGGAAATACTTACCTGTTGTGATTGAGATTTCTCTGAGTTTTTTAGTACCCAATGCTTACAGAGAAACTCAACACATGGAAATGCACATATCTGGGCTGAAGAAAACTTTGTCTTCATTGACAAAGTAAACACTTGATTAGTTTCTGCAATGCTATGGTTATTAATACTAAACCTTTAGAAGAAACAAGCTTGCTAGCAAAGAGCAAGATAAGACTTGTAACAGAAGTTTCTGAGATTATCACATGTGCCAAGCAAACAATCAGATTTTATTTTGAAGATTTATGAGAAGCAAACAAGTATATTCCTGAACATTGTTGGTAAATATTGGGGTAGAGAAGCAGAAAAAAATGCTTACAAGAATTATTTTGCAACACCCTTCCAAATAGATTAATTGTAGATAATTTATCTGAAAAATTTACAACTGACTAAAAGAGACAAGAAAGCTCTCCATTGGTAGTATAGTATATTAGGTGGTTTAACCAGGGATTTTTTCAGTTGGTGATCTTTATGATTTGAATCTTTCTGTGAATGTACTCTGGAGTTTGGATAGTGCTTTCTTCATTCCAGTATCCTAATAATTTAGACTAAATAGGCTTACTTGCTTTCTGCTAAATAAGAAATATAGATCATGGCATACCACAGATATTACATAATTGTGGATATTATTGGTAAAAAAAACTATTACATTTTAAAAATAATCTATGATCTTCAGTGAAGCTGTGAAAAGTCAATATCTTATTTCAGGAACATCACAATGACTATGTGTGATTTCATAGTTCTACTGATCAGAGTATGTTATCTCAACATGCTGTGCAATATATCTACTACTCAAAGCTATCATCTAGTTAGATAAAAAGATGCTTTCTCTCATTCTAAAGAATAATATTTAATGAGAAAAATGAAGGGCTTATAGGGGAAGCTATACAAGGAGAGGCTGAAGTTTCTTGGTTTGTTCAGCCAAGAGGAGACTGAGAGGAGATCTCATTGCAGTCTATAACTTCCTCGCAAGAGGAACGGAAGGCACTGATCTCTTCTCTCTGGTGAGCAACAATAGGACCAGGGGAAACGGCAGGAAGATGTGCCAGGGGAGATTTTGGTTGGACATTAGGAAAAGGTTCTTCACCCAGAGGGTGGTGGAGCACTAGAATAGGAAAATTGGAAAATGCCCTCAGACACATGGTCTGAAGCTTGGGATTGTCCTACTCTAAGACAAGAGCTGGAGTTGAGGATCCTTGTGGGCCCCTTCCAACTCACAACATTCTATGATTCTATGATTAACCTATAGGTAAAATGATCAGGAGACCGTGGGCTACAAGTGTTACCATTGCTGTCATCTTCCTTAGTGTTTAACAGTGGTACACTGCTGTCCTCCAAACAACTCAAAGATGACCAGTCCTCCAACAACCAAAATTTCAGATCTCTGAAGGCCTAGCACTGAAAACACTCAAATAATATAACTGGTAAAATGTCTTAATAAATTAATAAAGTAATCTCAAATTCTTTGGTAGTCTGATGCTTTTAAAGCAAAAGCAGATATGTACAAAGAAGAAAGAAGTAGAAGTTCCTCTGTAATCTCCTAGGTCTTTCCAGAAGCTCTATGATTTAAGATACTCAAGGTAAGCCTAAAAAACAAAACAAAACAAAACAAAAAGAAGGGGGCCAAAACATCTTATGAGAATAATATTAAAAATCTCATCTAAGGGAGTTATTGAACTTTTATTACAAAATTATGGCAGTGTTTTGGGGTGATAATACTCATAAAAACTAAGGGGACTTTGAGTCTTTGATTTGGAGTGGTTTTTTGATATCAAAGTGTACTCAATCAATATAGATACCAAAAGGAAAAAAGTATATGTTCACTGAAAGCTTTGGAGAAATCTAAAGCATTGACTACCAAATTATTAATGTTATTCAGGTAATATACAAATTAAACTAAAAATACGGTCAACAAATATCTGTTAAGCTGTGAGATACTCCAGAGCTCTTAGCAGGAAAGAGATTAGGGAGGCATTATTAAAACCAAACAAAACAAACAAACAAAAAAAAAAACCCCAAACCCCCCAAAATGAAAAAAAAAAAAACAAAGCAAAAGAAAAAAAAGCAAACCCAAAACATAAAAGCTTTCAACCTAATATGTTACTGCATTGAAGAGGGCAAACAGGACATTAACTTTTATTGGAAGAAGAATACAGTATAAATCAAGGAAGGGGATAGTAACCCACTGCTTATATTTTATGTCAAATACCACGTAAAACATAGTTCAAAATGCTTCACAAGGGATAAAGAAGGTGCAGTGCACAGTGATTTCAGGAATCTCCAGTTTCAAATGTTTAAGAAAAAGAGAAGTGCTGGAAAAACTTATGCTGGGATGGTGCAGAGTTTGCAATGACTTGATAAGGATTCATCCTGTTCTTCCTGACCACACAAGGCTTCATCCTGAAGATAAGGATGCTTTAAAAAAAAAATAAAAAAAATAAAGGGAAGAGCAATTCAGCTCAGTGTTATAATGGAAGTGACTCAATAATCTTGTGTTAAAAGAAATGTTCAATTTTTCACTCTGGTGTCTTTAAAGGATTTTTGTAGGTAAAAAGTCCCAGAGCTTATGATTTGGGCAAAAATGAATGGGGAAGAGGAGAGATATGTCCTCACTAACCATTTTCAATCGGTCTAGGGTATCATTGTTGTAAAAAAGCTAATTTACTGAAGCAGAAGACTGAATTCCAACTAGCTTTTCTAGGATTACCGTGAATGTAAAGAGAAACTAAACATTTGTAAGAGCATTGGCTTTTTTTCCTGACAATCTAGGATTAAAGATGACTGCAGCTAAAGCCTTTTGAGTATACAGATAGGTGTAGGTGTACAAATGGATGTAGACATATAAGAATACGTTGAATATTGTAAATAGTATACATTTGCTGAATTGAAACCTCTGATAAGTTTAAACATTTCAATGTCAAAAAAGAGGTGGGGAAATAGACTAAAAAGTGTGAAATAAGTCTTTTTCACATAAATTAATTTCAAAATACAATAGTATATGACATGCAGTACTCAGAGGTCCAGAACCAAGAACCGCAAGGTATATTCTTAAAGAAGTGAGAAAGAAAAGAAAATAAGGTAGATAAGTTGCTAATCAAAAAGAATAAAGAGAGGCATAGGTAGAAGAATGAATATGAGAAGTGAAAAAAAGAAAATGTGAACCTCGGTAACATATTTTGGTTTTATTACTATAGCTGTAATTTTTAACTTGTTTAAAATAAGAATATTTTGTGGGGATTCACACTGACTAATAGGTATCCTAACAAATGAAGAATTTGCCAAGAACTAGACAGATATATAGGTGGAGGTCAAAATATCACAGAATCAGAATGGTTTGGGTTGTAAGGGAGCTTAAAGATAATCTTGTTCCATCCCCCCCTGCCATGAGCAGGGACACCTTCTGCTAGACCAGGTTGCTCAAAGCCTCATACACCTGGCCTTGAGGACCTCCAGGGAGGGGACATTCACAACTTCTTTGGGCAACCAGTTCCAATGTCTCAACACCCTCACAGGAAAGAATTTCATGGTCACTATGATTACCTTTTTTTTTGGTTTAACTAGTCCTGAGCTGTGGAGGTGAGAGAGTCATGCTGGATGTATTCTCAGGTGGACCTACTTTTCCATCCTCACTTGCCTGGGTCTCAATTTCCAAAGCCCCATACCTGTTGTGCAGCAGTAACTGCAGAAGAAAGGGAGGCTGGCAGGAGATTTGCCTGCCTCCTCAGCCTCTCCAAGGAGGGACCTGTTTCCATTCTCTGCTGTCTTTTTGGTCCCATCCTCTTACCTGGTGGCAAGAGGATAGAGGACCCTGTACTTTACTTCAGGGATGGGAGGGCCTGAGTCCACCAGTCTATCTCCTTCTCACACTCTCTTATAGTCCTCAGCCTTTCCACCTCCTCTTTCAGCTCAGCCACCACGCTGAGCAGATCATTTACCTGCTCGCAGTGAATACAGGTGCTGTCCCTGCACTTCTCCATTTCAAGTGAGAGGCTCCAGCACTCCCTGCAGCCAGGGGCCTGGACAGCTGCATCTTTACGTGGGACCTCTGTCTGGGTCACCACATTTCTTTTGCCTATGGCTTTTGGCAGGTAACAACCATGGCTGTTCCTGCCTGTATGACTAACCGTTCAAATTTCTGCCACATCTGAGTTTTTGTTGTTTTGCTGAATTGCCACGGGGATGGTTCTGCTTTGGAGGTTGATCACGGTGCCTGACAGTAGCAGCACCCTTCCTTGCTTGCCTTCTGTGCTTTCCCTGCCTGTGCGAACTGCCACCCCACGCCCTGTTTACCCGTCCAGCCCATCGCGCTCCCGAGGGGCTGTTTAAATTGCACGCGGTTGGCCCTGGCACCGCCCCCGCCACGTCAGCCCTGCTCTTGAGATCGGCCACTCTTGAGGGAACTCAGTGTCACGTCCGCGACCTCCCCTTGCCCCGGGACCTCCCTTTCTTCCTCAGCAGGCGGTCAGCAGCGGAACTTGCCGTTTGCAACTGTGCTTCTCGCTGCTCCTGCTATTTGTTTAGCCACGTTCACATAGCACTTTAAATAAAGACCTTTCTATATTGTAGAGCAGGGATTTGCAGTCTGCTTAATGAGCTCTTAAACAAATATGGAAAATATTTGCTTTTTTCAAACCTCTAGCTGTTTGATCTGCCACATGAGGAATACTGGGTTTGGTGGTGGCCAGTAGGTCTCTGTGCACTTTAAGTGTGAGGTAGTACAAAAGTTTGTCTGCTTTCAATAATTCTATTTATCAACTTTTAATTAGATCTTTTGCAGCTACATGTCCTTTGATCTGAGCTAATTGATCATACATTGTATTTTTAATAGGTTTCATAATAATAATGCATGACACTAATATAGCGGTTTAGATTTCTAAAGTGCTATACAAACATGGACTAATTAACCCACAGAAAGACCTCTGGGAGGCAAGAACAGTAAATAAGTATTTCACTCACTTTATAAAAGAGGAATCCGATTTGCCCAAGATCAGGGAGAGAGGTGGGAGACATATTTGACTTAAATCTTAAATATATATGGTAATTTAAAATATAAATATTTTAATTGTAATTTTTACCATTTTTAACATGTATTTTTTGTAAAAGTGGTTCTTTTATAATGCTATTCTTCACACATCTGTAGCTTAAAATATTATTTCAAATTGCAATACAACATATGATAATAGTAAAACCATTAAATAATTCCTTTTTTATTAAAAAGTAAGAAGGGAAGCTGCTACAGGAGTAAATATTTTATTTCCATGGGACATTTAGTTGAAAATAATGTGATTTTTAAAAGTTACAGAAAAGTAGCTTTTTTTTTCTTGATTAAAAAAGCATTTTAACAGGAAATTTCATTACAAGTGTGCAGTATCTTGATATCATTCAGAAAAGTTGACATTTAATTAAATTCATGGAAAAACAAATTCAAGTTTGTCAAGTACTGTTATTCCTACCAAAAAAAGAAGTTGTTCTTGACAGTTTGGGGTGTTTTTTTGTTGTAGGGGTTTTTTAATATATATTTATTTGGTACGATTCAAAGACTATAAACTCCTATATTTGAAAAATTGAGGTGACAGTAATCATTTGAATCAAACTGCCATGTTATTTCTATCCTGGGAATTCCTCTGTAGTTACTGGACAAATGGACTTATTGTACCCTTCATACCACTGTACGTTTCTTGTTTCAGTTATCTGATCATTATTTCTCCTGCCAACTCATATCTCCTTTTATACAGAATCAATTATTGTTCTCTAATTAACAATTTATAGTATTCCAGGTTGTGCATAGCATTCTAGAGCAAAGCCTCTAACTGTCAGAAGGCAATTACACTTGAGACTTTGCGGTTTTATTCAATGTTGCTCAAATATTGTGATAATGACTGCCTGTCAAAAAAAGCTGAGAAATATGAGTCCCAGGGTTATGAACATTTTGCTCCTCCAAAGACCAGGTAAAGACTAGCTCTTATAGTTCTAATATGGCTAAATTATTATTTTGTAATAGAAAAAAAAAAAATAATGGTTTAGTATTGTATTGCATTGTAAAGATTTTGTATGTCTGTTCTAGAAAGGAATACGATGAAATGATACCATGGTTTATATAGTGTATTTCTGAAAGTTGGCAAGAATATATAGCTAAATTCAACATTTATTTTTTATTGAAATGTCATGATTAAAATCAAGGCTGAATTTTGATTGTTGACACTTATCCTTCATTAGTCTTTTATTTCAGCTTCTGTCTCCCATTCTTCTTGTCCCCACTGCAATTTTTTCTCTCTGTATGAATTTCAGTGTTAGAATGTTTCCAGTTTTAACTGGAGGCTGTAAAAAGAGTTGGATGATTGAAAAAAAAGTGAAAGCAGGGAAGGAAATAACAGCTGAAACAACTAGAAATTAAAACCTGACAGTTCAGGCTAAAGACCCTTTGTGGCCAGTCCTGGGGAGAGCAGCAAGGCAAAAAAAAATCAATGTTTATTGCTATTTAGCAATTAAAAACTTACCCTTTTATAGCTTATTAAGACAGATCACATAGAACTAATGGCTATTGAACTCTCAATGAGAATTGCACAGTACTTAAAGCAACAAAGATTTTTATTAGGAAACAATAAAGTCTGTATCAAGATTCTTTTCTGTATTCTGGGTTTCCTAATGAGAGATCTGACCTCTGCCTAGATATGCCACTCCAGAAGTGAACTTAGCAGCATTTAAGATGACAAAATTGACTTCAAGAAGTGGGATCTGTTATCAGTGGAACAAGATGGCATCTTCTATTAGTGGTTTTGTAGAATCTACACTGACAGAAAAAAATACAGCAGAGAGACCATTTCTGTTGCCCAAGACTGGCTGCAGCTGAGATGGTAGAAACGACTTTGTGAAAGTAGTGGTGATATCTCTTCCTGGGAGTAAGAGGCATCGGTTTCAGAATATATGGTAAAAGCCTGCACAGCCATTTTTAGTACTCCTTGACTATATTCCTGAGGCAGTTGAAGGACTAGAGGAAGTTGCTAATAAGTTCTGAGCAAAACAGGCAACTTAGACTAGCTACTCGTGTTTCTCACTCCCCGCTCTTTAGGTTTTTCCAGTTCAGTTTATTATTGAAATCAATATTCTTCCCATAAAAAAATTTGTATTCGCACAGCTGTAAGAGCTTTGAAGTAAGAAGGAAACTAGTGTAGGAATGATCACATTGCAGTTAAGTTGAAAGTTGCTGATGCCTGGGAAGGGATGGTATTTGAGAAGCAAGAACAAGCCAAACTATTTTTTAATTTTTACTTGGAACTTGTAGTGACAGTTGAAGCACAGGTATGTAAGTAAAACTCACAAGTCTAACAGAAAGCCTGTGTACAAATTATATCTTCTGGTGTGTTTTAGCTTCTGTCTGATGAATCTCTTTCAAATATTGACATTTCTTTTGCTCATGATTTTGATATCTGAAAAATTATTATTTTATTTACATTTCATAACTATTTCTCCTAAAATTCTTTATTATTGGGAAATAAAAGAAAGGGAAACCCCAGCAGAAATACATAAAGCTTTGTTTTGCTTGTTTGGTGTCTGATACATGATTTCTAAATACACATCATCTGTTGTTATTTTTGTCTTTGTAGTTTACTCCAGGCATCCTCTAAGTTAAGGAAGAAAAATTTGTTGGCTTTTTAGCCTGCAGCTTTGTAAGGTGCTGCAAGAAGTATCAAAGACAAATCACTTAGAAGTGCAAGGATCAACTAATGGGAAGGAAATAGCTTATCTTCCACATTATCACAGACCCCCTCATTAGTCATGCTGTGAGCGTGCTGACAGGTTGTAGTGGATCAGCAGGCTCTGTTATACCAAGCTGCATGGGAAATCCAGCCACTGCTGCAGTTACTGTTAGCATCTGCTAGACAACGTAGAGCAGGAAGCACAGCACACTGTGCATGCTTCGTAGATTGCAATGGCACCTTGTATTAAAATATGATGCTTACCACCATTTGCTAATGTCAACCAACGTCTGCAGAGTGGGAGTGTTTACATGAAATGACGCTGCAGTGATGCACTCAGGAAGGGAAACCTTTCAGAATGTAAATTAGTAGCAAGAACAGCAAAGAGGCTTTATGATCAACACTGTAATGCGTATTTCTGAAACCTTCTGCCATTTTTGCAGGACCTCTGGCCTTGTACTGGGTGCCCAGGAGGATATTTTTTAGCCAGATCTGTGCTTGGATCTGGTTCATGACAAAACCATAGAAAAAGTTATGCTGACATATTTAGCATGCTGACATATTTAGCATGCTGACATATTTAGCATGCTGACATATGTACCAGAGTAGAAGAGAGAATGAAAGGGATGGATCAACTTGTACCAGACAGAATCACTACAAAATGAAGAGGTAACTGTGTCTTCCACCTCTGCAAAAGTCCAAGGTTGTAAACTGTCTGTAGTTGTCCACAGCTATCAGTTGTGGTATAAAAATTATATTATTACTACCTACTGCTTCATTTGTGCTCAGCAGGTGTGGAAAAAAGAGAGGTTTTTAGCTCTGGTAGCTGACAGACCTTGGCTTGCAAGAGGAAGAGTCCGACAGCAGATACAAGCATGCCAGCAAAGCCCTCAGTATTGGTGCTTCTTTTGCTCAGTTATTAGCAACACCGGAAGTTTAATCCTAAAGGTGCAAGGCACAGTTCTGGCAGTTTAGATGTCAAGGAGAGAGAAAATTAACTTGATCATTGACAACAATTTCTTCATAGTAATTTTTTCTGACAATCCATAAAGAAAAGGTTCAAGGTTATCTTATTTGAAGCTGAAGCTAGTAAACTGAGATAGTAAAAATAAATTAATGGAAGCATTTACCTAGCAATGAGGTTAATTTTCTGTTATTGAAAAAAAATACATAGAAACAGATGCAGAAATTATGTATTTGGAATATAATTTTGTGGAGCAAGATCTGTGAGAGAGAGAGGGAGGAGAAACGTATATCTATACTAATATAGTTGTATAACCTGCAATGAGATATAATGTATATCAAAGAAAATATCAATATTCCAACACACAAATAGAAGATTTTTTAATAGTATATTAAATCTGTGCATGTGAATGTTTCCCATAACTGGTTATATTAATCATAAAATCAAAGAATGGTTAGGGTTGGAAGGGACCTTAAGGATTATCTAGTTCTAACACCCCTGCCATGAGCAGGGACACCTTCCACTAGATCAGGTTGCTCAAATACTATTTTTTTTTTCATGAAGACTGAGTTAATTATTATCTATACAATAGAGGATTCTGTTTTCCCCTCAAGTTATTCACATTCATGACAACAGGTAATAAAACATGCATTTGTTTATTATGAGTTGTATTCAAAAGTTTTATCAAAAACAGAAGACTGATTTGATAATAATTTGTGACTCATAAGTAACAATAAATTGAATTTATTGAAAATAGTCCTACCTATAATTTATTGAAAATATTCTTTTCTCATTAAGTTTGGAACAATGCAAAGCGTTTAAGAGATTACAGTAATAATGCAATTTGTTTGTGAAACCTTAGATGTGCTTGGTTTAATTTATTAAAAATAAAAACATAATTAGAAAAAGTTCTACGAATTGTGTAGATTTTTTAAAATATGCCTGATTTTGAAAGTTAGACAGTAGGTAGAATTGTGAAATGGAGATGGGGGGAGGGAGAAGCCAATTAGTTATTGGTTAAAGTAGCAAAGGAAAGAAAAAAATCCTACTGGCATATATTCCAGGAGCTTCATAAAATGCCATAATTCATTTTGAAGATAAATTACTTGCAAATACAAAAATCACTTTAAGGTAACTGAATGTCTAGTGTTTCACCTTATTGCAGATTCCTTCATTAAGCCTACTGTGAGAATGTGCCAGCTTCAAATAGACTATAATGTTAGATCACATCAAGTTATATAGTAAATCAGAGATCACACAGAAAGATGACTACAAACAGGCCTCCTACTGCCTTCCAGATTGATTGAAACAACAGTCTGGTAATCTTAATTTAAATATATTTTCTCTTTAGCTTCAGAATAATTTATCAGTGAATATGTTTATATTAGTATTTTGCACCAGATTACCCAGTCAGCTTCTGCGATCCTGCGAGCGAAGGAGGAAACTATACGAGCCGACTCAATGTGAGTGATAAGGCATAGTTCACTTTATTGCTCTCATTAAGTCATATTTATACCGGCTACGATAATTATTCCTACTAGTCCTTTGCTAATTGGCTTAAGCTCTAAATGTTACATTTACATGGTCCTCCTACTTGCGGTTTAACGGTAAAGCATTTTCTACATTTTTCACACACTTCATTTCTCAAGGTTGTTTACCAGATTGAGATAAAGGCGCAGTGCCAGTATTCAGTACTTTTCCACTGCGGCCTGCTGAATGTTAGACCAGACTCTGCCCGTACAACTATTCTGCCAATCCGTGTCCTTGCTCTCTGAGCCATTCCCCAACACGATCCTACAGTTTAACTTTATTTCTGTTGCACAATCCTAAACAACTACATTAAAACCACAACATTTTTAAAAGTTATTGCTGGGATTAATACAGTTACCACATTTTCATTCTCATGGAAACGGACAGTAGTAGAAAAGGAAATAAACCGTAATAATTTACTGCTTTCTTATTTTTCTCCTCCTTTCATACCATATTCAGACTTCTGCTGGTGGAAAAAATTCTGCATTTGGAAGGATATGCTTTAATTAAGGACTGATAATTCCCAATATTCACACATACATACAAACATATGCACATGCACATATAAAAATATAAATAATGTTCCTTTTGCTAAGAGATTGTTAGTACCATGGAGATGTTTACTGGAAAATGTGGTACTGCTTTTAGAGTATGCTAACAAGAACGTTAAGCTGATTCTGAAATTTATGATAGCTAAACCAAGGAGATAAGAAGTTATAACAGAATTTCATAAGTAATATGGGGCGCTTTCCTTTTAAGTTTTACTGTGCCCTTAGAGAAATGTGTCATAGCCTTTATACTAAATTTTCGCCCATCATCTTGAAAATCACTGAAATGCTTTATTTAGAAGTAAATAAAGCAATGTATGGTGCTTTCAGTTCTTGCTTGACATGACAGGACAAAGCAGCATAAATGTTGGGCAAGAGGAAGATTATTATGAAGCAATGCAAAATTGATCAGCAGAGTTTTGTTGTCCAAGATGGATGAAATGCTGAAAGTGAATCAATAGTTTAAATAATGAAAACTAAATTATGTGCTTAAAAATCTTTGTTTTATTGGTTTGTTCTGAGTAAAGTAAGGACTTGATGAAATATATACCTCTGTCTTGATTATGGTCCTTTATATTAACAGTATTGCAGCTGATGTCAAAAGGAAAATGATGGTTGGACAGACTCTGCCAGAGACAAAGTCCTAAATCCAAGCTGAAATTAATAGTCCTTTGGTGAGACTGTATTTTTTGTAAGAGCCAGTTGTTGGAAATGTGATTCAAAGTCCAATTGGAGAAAAAATGTTTTCCTTCTGAAAAGGATAGATTTATATTTCTTAATTTAAAAAAAATGTCCTGTTCCCAGTGGAAGTCATCAAATTTATTAAGGAAAAAAAATCATAAATTGATAGTCTAATCAATCAAAAGATTGCAAGCTAAGGCTTTCTTAATATCTATTTCAATCCAATACTTGTCTTCCTCAGACACTCTATTTTGCTCATCAGCTGGAAATTTAAAAAGATATTATTATGGGTCAAAGTTTTATAACATGATGCTTTTGGAAAATATATTCTGCTACAGATTTTTGCAGAATAAGAAACAGGAGTCTATGTAAAAGATGCAAAATTGTTGTGTTGTCCATTCAACAACAAGCAGAGTTTACTGAATTAGTAAAAGGAGGGATGACTTTCAATAAAGAAAGTAGTCATCATCCATCACAAAATCTGCAAGCTAAGGTGGAACCCAAAACTTTGTTTTTAATGTTTAGTTAGATGCTCTTTTTCATTTCATAAATATATGGTTATGATTTTTAAAGGCGATGGCACATAGTTTATTTCCCAGAACTAGAAGGGCCGGAAGACAGTAAACAAGCCTCTTTTTCTCTTAAAATAGTCTCCAAGCTCAGAAATGTCCAAAAGAGATTAACTGGCTATGATTGATGTTCTGATCATCCCCACTTGGCAGACAAGACTCTGTGCATCAACTGCTGGAACCAGCAGCCTTTTCTGCAGAGAGATGTGCAAAACCTCAGGCAGCCATGGGTTAGGGAAGAGGGGCAGCCTGCCAGAAAAATATTCTTCCTCTTGTGCCCAGAAGATCATAGTGCCTTTTTCAATTAATTATGAGAAAACACGATCACCAGTGCTCCTCTGCCTTTCCTGCTGTGTAATCCTAGCATAATCCCAGTTTTTACCAGTGCCACATGGGAACGCAAAACCACAGTGGGCAGCTTTGCTTTTGAAATAGTTTTCAGGCATCACTGCCAAGTGGATGTTCCCTGAGATAATGATACATGCCATATTCATACACTTCATCATACAGTGGAAATTTTTCACTTGCACTCTAGTCTTCTTGATTATGTATTTGTCTTCTTAGGAAATTTTACCATAGGTAAAATGTCTTCTCTGCAAGAAGCTCATCATTGCTCCCTGCTGACCCCTGCTGTTTGAGGGACAACGGCAGCTCCCTAGAGTTGGTAATGTTTAGAAATAGTAGTACTTTGGGCACTGGGAATGGACCTTCACACGTTCACATACAGACCTACTGTAAACATAAAAGCGGTATTACAGTAAATCAATCCTTTCCTTGTAGTTTCTCTATTGAATATTTACTTACAAGCCTATTATAACAAAAATGCCTATTGAGATATAAACCAAAAACATGTATTAGGTTATAAGCAATATTTCACATGCCTTATAAAGAGGAGGTAGTCCCTTATACTACTTCTGTCACCAAGGTATCACAAAGCCATTGAGAAAAGTTGTAGGAAAGAGTTTGGTAGATACAGGCCTTCACAAAACTGTATGATATGCTTCTCTTCTTCTGCTGTTGAGTTGTCTAGACTGTCTTAGCAAAGCTCTCCAGTTTCTGCTCATGTTGGCTTTTTCTGGGCCTAGAAGGAGTAGATTCTTCTTCCTCATCACTAGCTGCAGAGTGCAGTCCTGCAGCCCAGACAGTAATATCCTTTCTCTTTTTTGCTCTCCTCATTGGTTCTAAGAATTTCAGAGATGATTTTTGAGGCTAATAATTACTGCTTGTCATTGTGGGAAAGTCAATAGTTTGTTATTTTTCCTTTTTTGAAACATATAGATATGTTCAATATAATGTAATGTAATATGATATGTAATCACAAAGGGGCAAACAGACACTTTTGGGACAGTTGCACAACTGGAATACAGGAAAACATGTGCAAATAGAAAAAGAATATGTAAAATAACAACAAAGGATGTAAATCAAGCAGGAAACATGCCCAAAGAAACCAAAATAATCCCCAGAACAAGCAAAAGAGTGACTTGGAGAAACAGAGTAAGTTCTAGTTCCTGAAACAGTATGAATAATGTGAAGAGTATATGAGATAATTTTCCTTCTAAGGAGGGAGATGAGAAGTGTGAACCCATCAGTGATGAGAAAGGAAAGATGAGAAAGAAATTAGACACTCAAGTGGATTTTAGCTTCCTTCATAAAAGAGCTCTCAAACCCAATCACTTTCACCTTGGCTAGGAATGTCAAAGATTGTAAGCATCAGTGCTATGTGACATCAGCTCCATGGTGTTGTTATGTATTGCTATATACTGTTATCCTGCACTCACAGGTGATGCAGGATAAGATTGTTAAGGAATAATTGTGTGAATATCCAGTGATAATGACTGATAACGAGCAAGAACTACCCATTGGCAAAGTGTGCTGTTAATGAACATCCATCTGGAAAAGTCTTATTCTGAAGTTTTTGAACACCCATCACATTGGTCGCTAATTCCCTGCATATTCCTGTATATTTACCCAGTTGTAAGTCTTTTAAAACATATGAGAGCTGTTCACTAGTATTAGACTTTTAAGAGAACTGTACTATCTTCAATATTTCCAGAGTTAGATGACATTTTGACCATGGCTTGATGTAGGGAGCTAGGACTTAGGGCTAAGGTCACATCCTTTGTAAGTCAACCAAGGAAGGGGACATACCACAGAAAAGAGGGAATTCATATCATACCTTTCTTAACTCTGATACTGATTAGATTCAGGGCTTAATTTAATTAATTTAACTACTCATTATTTGTAAAACAAGCTTATTACATCTTTAAAATCAGTATTTTTCCTAGCCTGCCTTAAAGGTAGGTATTTTTTAGTTAAAAAATAGATTTTGATCTGAGATCTACCTTCACATCATGAGGTGTAGCAGCTCACCAATATCTGTTTCTGAAAGAATCCCCAAATGCTTTAAATGGAATTAAAACTAATAAAGTTGTACCATAATAACTGATTAATCCAAAACCTGAAATACTGTCTAGTAAAACATTATGTTTATATAATGATGCATAACAACAGAGTAACTTAAGTTAGGAAAAAATATATATAGAAAGACTATTTCTTTATCTGTTCCTCAGGAACTGTGAAATTTGGTCGCTTAGCTGGTTGGATAAACATTATATTGTCAGTCTAACACTTCATCTATTCTGTGAACTTGCTGAAGTTATGGAGACATTTGCCACTTATTGTGATGAGACCAAGAACCGCTTTTAACTTGAATTTACTTTATTATCTGTGCATTTCACAAACCTATTCACATCACCTATTCACATCACCACTGTGAAACTGAAATAAATTTTTTCTCCTTTTTCACATCAGCTGAAGAACTGATGACTTAGTTTGAATTATTACAGATTAATGTATAGATTGTATAGCTAATGTATAGATTGTATAGATAATTACTTGAGTAGGCTTCTGATCACCCCCAAAATGTTTAAATATTCAGAATCCCACTGGTTGCCTATATCAGATCCAGAAATTAAACCCAGGTACAATGAGCCAAACATCTTCCTCTTTCTGACACAACAGCTCCTAAATGAAATTTATTAAAACCAATATGAAATTTTACTTGAGTAAAAGTTATTTTTATATTTATTGATGCTAGAATTGTAAACTGTGGTGAATATAAGGAGAATCTGAGCTCCTCCTGTGACAAGGAAATTATAAGATTTTTGAAAAAGAAAACTATTTATTTTCTCAATGATCACACAGTAGAGCAGTGGTACTTCTTATTTTTCCTTGCTTAAATGTGCAAATGAAACCTTATATCCTTGTCACTCTGTAAGAAAATAAGTGAATATGACATGCATCTAAGCAATTATACTTGTAAAACACCCTTACCTGTGAAAATATTATAATAGCTGACATTCATTACAACAGACTTGCTACATGCAGTCTGGTTTTGCAGCTACATTAAATGATGGGATGACCTCATCAATTCTAATGACTCTACAATAGCTAAGGGTTGTATTTTAACAGCATTTAATATAAGCTATAAATAAAATACATCTTTCATGTATTTTGAAAGTGGGCCATGAAATAAAGGTGAATTCCAGGCAATAAACAGAACCAACATGTCAGGTAGGTATATACAATACCTTTTGTCTGCATAAACTGTTTGTTTTGTCCAAAGATTTATTCTGTTTGCTATTACTTAATCTTGTAGTTGCAGAATACTGGTGTTGTAGGTATTCAAACTTAAGAGGACACTCTTTGCTTTATATACAATGAGTGTTTTACTAATAGTAAATGATCTCTCAAGTATATTTTTTAACTAATACAGATATTGTTCTAACATTTCTATGCTGATTGTAGCATATAGCCTACCAATAGTGTACTGACTGAGTACAAAATCAGTTGCAACAAAGTTCAGTGTGAAATAAGACATACTCACCTATACCAAGGCTGAATTTGTCCTACTTTCTATTTATGCATGGAGAGGGAGATAAAAGTTACTGTCAAACCTTAGCACACAAGACTTCCCTAATAGTTCATTGTGCTGATATATTTAAAAGGTTTTTTTTTTTTTTCAATAGGAATGGAAAGGATGTTCAGTTTTCTCATTAGTCAGGGTTTTAAATAGATGTAGGAACAGTTTGTGTTTTCTGCTTTCTAACATGTTCAGCTAGGTTTAGGTTCAGATAGCTGTTCTTACATGATCCATTTCTTAGTACAGAAGAGAACACAAATGAGTAGATCATAAATTTTATAATCCACATTTTATATTTTCTTCTTTATTTTTCCCATGTCACTTTAATACTTACTTTGCACACTTATTGGTTTTGAGTAATATAGATATGTATGTCAGATTTATAAATTTAGGCATGTGAATTTTATCAAAGTGTTAGGTATATATGGCATTATTTGCATCTGCAAGCTATGTAAGCTTGGTGATGAAGTCAGTAGTATACTATAGGCCTACAGTTAAGTTATAAGATAAAAAAAAGTAATAACTACTTTTATATATATATATTTTTTTTTTTTTTTTTTTTTTTTTTAATGTGGTGGGTTGGCCCTGGCTGGATGTCAGATGCCCACCAAAGCCCATTCTATCACTCTTCCTCCTCAACTGGGCAGAGGGAGAAGAATATAATGAAAGGCTCATGGTGGAGATAAGGACACAGAGAGATCACTTACCAATTACTGACATGGGCAAAAGAGATTCGACTTAGGGGAAAAAAAATAAAAATAATTTATTACCAATCAGACAAGAGGATAATGAGAAGTAAAACCAAATATTAAAACAGCCCCCCCTACCCCTTCCTGATTCCGGGGCTTAACTTCTCTTCCAATTTCCACATCCTCCCCTCCAGTGGCATAGGGGGCAGGGAATGGGGGTTGGGGTTAGTTCATCACACATTGTTTCTGCTGGTCCTTCCTCCTCAGGGGGAGGACTCCTTCCCCCACACCAGCATGGGGTCCCTCTCACGGGAGACAGTCTTTCACAAACTTCTCCAACGTCAGTCCTTCCCATGACTGACAGTTCTTCATGAACTGCTTTGGTATGGGTCCATTCCATGGGGTGCAGTCCTTCAGGAAGGGACTGCTCCAGCGTGGGTCCCCAACGGGGTCTTAAGTCCTGCCAGCAAACCTGCTCCAGCGTGGGCTTCTCTCTCCATGGAGCCACAGGTCTTGATAGGAAACTGCTTCAGTACAGGCTTTCCACAGGGTCACAGCCTCCTTCAGGCACCCATCTGCTCTGGCATGGAGTCCTCCACGGGCTACAGGGGGTCATCTGTTCCACCATGGACCTCCATGGACTGTAGAGGACAGCCTGCCTCACCATGGTCTTCACCAAAAGTTGCAGAGGAATCTCTGCGCTGGCGCCTGGAGCACCACCTCCCCCTCCTTCTTCACTGACCTTGGTGTCTGTAGAGTTTTTTCTCTCACATCTTTTCACTCCTTTATCTTCACATCTTCTCACTCTTCTATCTCACTGCAAAGTGTGCAGCTTCCCCCCCCCCCCCCCCCCCACACCTTTTCTTTTTTCCTTTTTTTCTTAATTATGTTATCACGGAGGCGTTAGTTGTCTGTTACAGTAGTACCTAAGGGTTCATATGCAATTGCAACTCACATTAAAATCTCTGCTATGAAAATGTTAAATCATAGAATCATAGAATCAGAATGGTTTGTGTTGCAAGGGGTCCAACCCACCTGCAGTGAGCAGGGACATCTTCAACTAGATGAAGTTGCTCAGATCCCCATCTAATCTGACTTTGAATGTTTCCAGGGATGGGACATCTACCACTTCTCTGGGCTACCAGTTCCAGTGTTTCACCACCCTCATTATAAAAAGTTTCTTCCTTACATCTAGTCTAAATCTGCTTTCTCTTAGCTTAAAACCCTTACGCATTGTCCTACTGCTAAAGACGGCGCTAAAAAGTTTGTCCCCGTCTTCCTTAATAGAACCCCTTCAAGTACTGAAAGACAGAAATAAGGATTCCCTGGAACCTTCTCCAAGCTGAAGAACCCCAATTCTCTCAGCCTTTCTTCATAGGAGAGGTGTTCCATCCCTCTGATAATTTTTGTCTCTGGTATGATTAAAATCTCTGGTATTAAAACGTTTCTGAACACGTCTTGATATAAAGGTTCTCGGTCCACTTCTTGAACAGGTTTCATGCTGAATTTCATGCTGGGGTGGTTTCACCATGACTAACACCTGCATGGTGCACCTCGGAAAAACCAGACAGGAGGACAGGAACACGCGTAACAGTGTGGGTGAGTGGGACACCAATAATGAAGTATAAGATGACCATCAACAGAATTAAAAGATATCCAAGCAGCTACAGATGCTTTTGAAACAGAAGAGTCAGCAAAACCACACAAAACACTTGTATTTGTAGTGGATGGGAGAAGACAGGAGCTGGAAAGCAAGAAGGCTGGTGTGACTCTGCCAGACGTGGCTCCACAGCACCATGGGCTCTTCCTTGGTCTGGCAGCACAGCTCCCCATGGGCATCACCAGCCACTGCCTCAGCTCACTCCAGGAACACCCCAGGATCTGCACCCTGGAGATATGGGGTCACCTCCTGGGGGCTGTCACCCACCCCTGAGTGGGCAGCCAGAGCACTCAGGTCTCCTATAAAAGGTGTGTGCAGACTGGAGGTCCCACATGTCCAGATGAGGGAGAGCTGCACTCCCATAGCCTGTGGTTGTGGGGAGCACCTGTTTGGGATTAGTAATACAAGAGTTTTTAGAAATCATAGAATTATAGAATACGTGGTTGGAAGGGACCTGAAGGATCATCTAGTCCAAACTTCCTTGACAAAAGCACGGTCTAGACAACGTGTCCCAGTATCATGTCCAGTTGAATCTTAAAAGTGTCCAGTCTTGGGGAATCCACCACTTCCCTGAGGAGATTATTCCAATGGCTGATTGTTCTCATTGTGAAAAATGTTCTTCATACATCCACTTGGAATCTCGCCAGGAATAACTTGTACCCATTACCTCTTGTCTTTTCCGTGTGACTCCTTGTAAAAAGGGAGTCTCCGTCTTCTTTGTAGCCACCCTTTAAGTACTGGAATATAGTGATAATATTAATTTATGTGTATAACATTTTTCAACTGTCTGATAATGTGGTATATCTATTGCATTGCTGATATTAATCCTAAATTTATAGTTCACTGATTGTTGATTAATTATATGTTGATAATAAATCAGTAAACCACCATGATCCTTGGATCTGTGTGGACTGGGCATTTTTTCTCAGTGACAATGTTCAAGCTATTCTTCCATGAATCATGCTAGTTGTGGAAATACCCCATCGGCATTCTAGATATTTCTAGTTGGAGGAATGAGAAAAACAATGTCACCAAAATTAAAACAATGCAAATATTTGCAATTTATAGTCATATTAATTTATATAAAATATGGCATATAGAGACAAAAGTGTGGAAATATGTATTATAGAGTGTTTATTAGTATTTATCTAAGATGACTTTGGTAATTTGATTTGTTTCTTCGAACATAAAAAGTATAGATACCCCATAGTTACACTGTATAGCTCTATATGTCACAGAAGCAGATGTACTTCCCCTAAATGAGGTTGATATTTTGAAGACAGTTAAGGATTATTCATGCAGAAATACAATTCAGTCTAACAGACTTATGCATTTGTATCTCCTTAAGTATAAAAATTTCGAAAATATATACACTGTGCTACAGGACTGATTTTATAAAAATATGCAATGTGAAATTCAAAACAGATGGCTAAATTAATGCATCTCCTGTAGTTCAGCCCTTGAAACCTACTGAGGATTCAGCCTAATGAAGACTGGCAGTGTCACATCGTCATGCTGCTCCTCTCTACTCTCTTATCATTGTTGGTTTTAACATTTTAATGACATATTAACACTTGTTCAGTTGCCAGAATGTTCTTTTGAACTTTAAATTTAAGAGATCCTGAAGCTGGCATCTTGAATGCGGTTTTACTCCAACTTGTGGATACTCTAGAGGAGCCAATGATGTAATGGAAAGAGAAGGGCAGAAGCAACAGCTGTCACGTTTTCATGCCTCCATTAAAACACATTGCATTATTTACAGTACTCTACTAATGTAATCTAACTTGGAACATTATCAAAATTAAACTGTATATTTTAAATAAAAACAAGTTTTGGTCATGTTCCAAGCAAAACTACATTAATAAGGTACTGTAAATACTGCAGTGAATTTTAAAGGAGGCACTAAAACATGATGACTTTTTTTTCTGCTCTGTTCAGAGCTGTGCTCTTCTCACCTCCTATAGCATCCTGGATTCTCCTGATTTCAAGGTCACAATCCAGATGACAATAATGATATTTCAAAATAGTTAATTGATAAAAAAACATTATTAACAAGGCTATTAAGGAAGTGAACTATGGTGCAATTGGTAATGAACTGATGAGGAAGTGTTGTAACTTTTGAAAAAAAATCTCACCGATAGCACAGTCATAGCACATTTCAGGGAAATGAGAGACAGTCATTTTGTCTCTCTTTTACTAACTGTTTTCCCTTTCTGTATTCCAGTAACAGCACCCTGCCTGTGCAGCAGCTCTGGCTCTGTCATCTTTCCCTCATCCTGCATATAAAGGAATCAGATTCATCCGGGAAAACACAAAAGTTGTCAATGTTTTTTTTTTTTTTTTTTTCTTTTTTTCTTTTTTTCTTTTTTTTTTTTTTTTTTTTTTTTTTACAGGGTGTCAGTTTCCATTGAAACTGATTGGAATTCTTTTGACAAAATGTTGGTTTTGAAAGTGTCAGCTTGTGAAATCACAGTAAAAGACCACAGAAAATAAAACAGAGTGACATCAACATATGTGTTTATTTCCCAGTAGAGCCTGAAGGCTGATGGTCAAGCAGTCTCTTGGGTATGCAAGTATTTAAATAATAGTACTTTACCTGTCTGTTTCCTCCCTTTTTCAGCTGCATAGAACTGGGCTGAGCTTACTTTCTTTCTACACTTTTGCATACCTTTTCTCTTCTTCTTTCTGTCCTCACACATATGTTTCTCTGCACTTATTCTCCTATTGTTTTATGTTAAAATATTCAATAGCAGTTGGTTTCATATTGATGAGGACATGTACTGATGACGACAAACGTATTGATGCTGGTGTTTTCTCATCACCTTGGGCAAGAATAATTTGGTATAACGGTTTTAAGCTTTTAACTTTCTGAAGATTAGTAAAATTTATAGCTTGATCATTGAAAGGGTGTCCCTGAATACAATTATTTTTGTATCACCATTAGAGAAAAGTCTTATACTATTTTTAATCTCACTTTAATTTGAAAAAAATCTCTATTTTAAAAAAAAAATGTTTCTATACAACTGTTATATTATACTTCTGAATTTAGTGAAATTGTGATTGAATTTATAGAAATTGTCAAAGCTGGTGTGAAAATGTGAAAATATTCTAATATAAAGTCACTGGACTAAAGGCAATTTTATTGTAAAACTTTAAAACATTTATTAAATACTTCATACACGATGAAACCTCTTATCTAGATAGGTCTTAAAATGTACAAAGTATAATGTTATTCCACTTAGTGTCTTACTACATTTAAGCAATAGAAAAAACCAAAACAAACCAAAACAAATCTCCATCTATTCCCTAGTGCTTCATATTAGTAAGTCAGAGTCCACATTTACCAAAGCCATATCCTTTCCCATCCTTTCCCTTCCCTTCTCCTCTGACATCTTTTAGTATAAGTTCAAGAAAAATTGGTCTGGATATAAGGCAACGAACATTAACAAGAGATTTGGTTTAGGTCCCTTAACAAAAAACCCTCCAAGTGCTGACATTTCCTCAATTTCAACTAGTGTTCAGAGTGTTAAGTTAACTTTATGAATTGCATTGAAAGTTTGGATAAGAAATATTGTTAGTGGAAGGTTGTAGGCATTCTATACCATTACAATAGTTACAATTTAGGGATAGCTTCTCAAGCAAACTGTTATGGTCAAAAGCAAATGGCACAGCCATTACAGAAAAACAAAACAAAACAAAACAAAAAACCAAACAAACTATTTTTGTACATAATCGGAAGGCCAGGATCTTAACTTTACATAATTGCAAGACGTTAAATAGAGATGTGGAGATTAATTCCATCTGATGACCTAAGCAAATTTATATTTGTGGGGTTTGTCAGTGACACAGGGCATTTTAAAGTATAAAACTGTACAGTGAACAGTTACCTGTCACCAATAAACTACCCTCATCTATGTAAACAAATGAGATAATTACAGAGCTACTTGAAATTATATTGTACTCTGAAAATCAGTGTATTTCAATGGAATATTAATAACATTTTGTCCTTCTTCTTAAAATATGACTCATATATGACAAATACTTCCACAGACTAATGCTAAGGATGAGAATGATTTACAAAAAAAAGTAAGCTATGTCTTCCTCTCACCCACTACAACTCATTTTAAGCAAAAGTTATAGTAGGGAGTAAATTGTCACATGTAGATTTTTTTCATCAGTAAGAGCTGCTTAGTTCTGATTAATGTGGTATAGTTAATAAAAGTAAAGCAATGACATGAAAAATGTGCATTGTAAATTCTACTGTTCTAGTACAGTTTTAACAAGAAGTACTAGAGTAAATACTCTATATTCCTTTTTACATGCTCTGTGCTGAAACCAGAATCTTTTATACCTCCAATATAAAAATACCCAAAACAAAATAACAACAGGAACAAAACCAAAACCCCCAAACCAGCACAGTTTTTACTCTGTGCATACTCTGTGGAGAACAGACTGCAATCTGGTCATAGAAGAACCAGCAGAAGAGAGTAATTTCAGTGGCTAAAAATAATTCCTTTAAACAAGATGCATTATTTTGATTTTAATAACTCTGTTGGAAGCTAAAACAATAGACTCAGTAACTCAGTAAAAAAATAGTTAAAATTACTGTCATTTACACACAACTTTTTATTCAAAGATTAAGGTTCTTTTCCTTTTCAGCTCTACCGTACCAATGGAGGGGAATGACTGGTGCCCATGTCAATTGCCAAACTGTGGCAAGGCATGGCTGGCGTGTCTATTGGTGTGGACAGAGGGAACCAGCCACTGCAAGTTCCAGTGGCTGCTGCAATAGACCTTGATTCTGTTTATTTGGAAACATTGTTGTTTTACCAAGTATTTGGACAGTCTTTGTCGGAACCAGGCCAAATACTTCCATCTTTATGAAATCTATGTTGTAAAATCAGTCTCATTTCCAAGAAGAACTATCTTTTCTGCTTAGACATCTGACCCCCCTGAACATAGCTGACTATCTATGTTCAATAAGCAACTTATCTTTAATTTGGCTATCATTCTAGAGTTTTTATTCTTTAAATAACTGGATTCTCTTGATGATTTCCATGTCTGGACTACAATACATGGGTTGATATGGGCGTACTTTTTCACACTTTCATTTTTCAGTACAAAAAAGAGGAGTTATTTCATTGTTAAATTATTATAAATTTTGCCAGTCTGTCATTATGGACTGAAGTAAATAGTACTGAATGTTATCAACTTGCTTGGATATGAGGGAGGTTCCTTTGTTTAAGAAGAAAAAGAAAAATTAAGAGTAGAGAAAGAAAGCGTGTATATTTTCAAGGCCATGGTTAATCTCAGTCAATTTCGTCTGCCTAAAAATTAGGTAAAGAGTCTCAATTGGTTTATTTTCTACATCAAGTTAATGGAGATGACCTCTGGGCACTTATGAAAGATATATATATTTCCTGTCCTGGGATGGAATGACTCATTCTCAAGAATTGCCTATTTTCTCTCTTGTCTATAAAGAGAGACTAAATTACTAACTTAAATGAAATCAAATTTTGGATAGCCAGATGATGAGCTCTTTCAGCTTAAAACCGTTTCCCCTTGTTCTATCACTAACTGCCCTTATGAAAGGTCCTTCCCCAAGTCATCTCTGAATTGCTCAGGCAGTTGGACTACATGATCATTGTAGTCTTTCCAACTGAAGTATTCTATTCTATTCTATTCTTTTCTTTTCTATTCTATTCTATTCTATTCTATTCTATTCTATTCTATTCTATTCTATTCTATTCTATTCTATTCTATTCTATTCTATTCTATTCTATTCTATAGAACCCATTTTGATACAATTCTTAATGAAACTGTGAAGCTCTTTGTCAAAAGATCTTTTTTATACCAGCAGTATAAATTGATCCAAAATACTTTTAGATATATTCAGTGAAGAGGATGTATTGATCACTATGAAGCATGGTTGGCTCAGTGCAATCTTCAGGTCACAAAACTGGGACAGTGAACAGAGGGTATATCAAAGGAAGTCTTAAGCTACACCTGGC